>CM035118.1:108257509-108951802 GCA_020205555.1 Panax stipuleanatus
TTTCCTATATTACAGTAGTTTAGTATGAGCGTCGTTGTATTGCATCATATTTGTTTGCGTTGTAGCCAGTATTGTGTAACTTTCGGCTTGTCAACGTATCTCAGCAATATTTTAGTTATATAGAATTTTTGTATATTGTGTATTTTGGTCATTAGCTTGTCAACATGTCTCCAGGCTAAGTGTTGGCCATGAGATGTGTTTTTAGTTTTTGGTATGCACTATAATGATATGCTTGTTATAGGAAGTTTTTAGTCTTTATAAAAAAAATTGTAAATTTTTGGCTTTGTGTGCTAATAGGTAAAATTTGTTGGTGCAGGAAACATTAAAAATTTTTAGAGATGCAGGTCCAGCACTGCAGTACTGCATTTTGCTCTTGAACTGGCGCTGTAGTGCCTCCTTTAAAGCTTTGAGTTTAGGCCTATCAAGTGGCGCCGAAGTGCCAAGACCTTTCCCAATCTCTGTTGATCAAGCACCACAGCGACTAGTTACAAAGAAAAGCTGGCGCTGCAGCGCCATAAGCAGCCCAACTCCCTGCATAAGCAGCGCGGCAGCGCCCATTAATGAAGAAATATTGGCACCGCAGCGCTGGTAATGAATTTTTGTTTTTTAAAATAAGTAGAACTCGGCAGCTTTAGGCCATTTTCCTCCCTATCTCGACAGAAGCTGCTAAGCACCTACACCACCCAAGACCTAACTTCATTGCTTTTTGCCTCTCAAATGCGAATCAGCTTAGCCACTTCTCAACCCAAGTTCGTGTCATCACAAGGGTTCTCTCCCCTCAAATTTTTATCAGATCCTAGGGTTCTACTGTTGCAAGGTAATTTGTGATTTTCTGTCTTCTCAAGGGACTGTGTTTAATTGAGTGGGTCTTTCTTCTGATTGTTGGGATGCTATAATTATTTTGTTTGGGTCAATTGATTTCCACTGAGGGAAATTGGGATAGTGATCACTCAACAACAGACATTGTCAGACTACGGTTTGAGCTGTGCACTGCCAGGTATTTGACATTTTGCCACAGTGATCTTTTGCATTATTTTGGGATCTTTTTGGGCACATTGTTGCTAGGTTTAATTGGGCATTCCTTGGCACCGGTGGGGAGTTCATTTTGGCACGAATTTGGGCTCTGATTGTCTACATTTTGTTGGGCATCCACTAACATTTGCTTGGCTTTCGCAGGGGTTTCATATTGTCTCCAATTTGGCAGTATTGTGCATCAGTTGGGCTTACTAGATTTTCAGTTGGGATTATGGCATCGCATGGGCTATTTTTGGCACGTCTTGCTTTGGTATTGATTTGACACCATTTGTAGACTGGGTTTAGCGACTTGGAGTGCATTTTTGGCATTGCCTTTAGCTATCTTTGGCACATTTGGACCTTGGATTTCTCTTTGGCATTCATTTGTGCGTGGTAATTGTTGAAATCTGCAAATGGCTCCCAAGTAACAGAGGCGGCTCTTCTTCATCGGCACTGCAGTGGGACCGAACCAAGTTTGTCGGTGAGGAGGCAACTGCGCGTTGCAACCAAACATTTGCCAAGAAGAGTTTAGTGCCTGAGCGGGGCTTGAGGCCAGACGATAACAAAGGTGGACAGTTGCTAACGATGATTCTCGAGAGGAAATGGCTGCATTTCACCAAGCAGCCAGGGGCAGCGAACTTTAATCTAGTCCAAGAGTTCTATGCCAACGCCAGTGTTGAGGGCCCAGCAGTTGTTCAGGTTAGAGGCCAGGCAGTGGCGTATGACAGAGTGACCTTGAATGCAGTTTTTGACATGTCTAGCTACTTTTTGGAGAATGGCAACAAAAATAACTATTTGAAGGATGGGATGAGTGCGTACAGGTTGGATGACATCATTAGGCGGCTTTGCAAGCCCGACACCACATGGAGGACACACGAGTCCATTGGGGAGAAGAATAATTTCCCTCAGAGTGTGCTCAACTGCTATGGAAAGGTATGATACAGTTTTATCTGTGCCAGTATCATGCCTACTCGCCACCAGAGCGATGTCACCAAGGAGAGAGCGGTCCTCCTATTTTCCATTATCACCGGACTTGACATCGACATTGGCACCTGCATCCAAGAGTCCATTTTGAAGGCAGTCAAGGGCACTACATCTGGGGGATTTCCACACCCATCGTTGATTACCAGGTTATGCAAGTGGGCGAAGATGTAGTGGCATAAGGATGAGGTCATGCAGCTACCCATGGCAATCATCGACCACGCCACCATCTCACGGTACGGTGTGTGGGACGGTGCCGAGTCGCATCCACGGGGCGAGGGCTATCTCCCGTCTACTCAGCCTCCACCTCCTACTTCATAGGCCGGGACATCGCAGTCGCCTGATTTGGGTTCTTCATCACAGGGACCTCTGGCTGATATTCTTGCATCTCTTAGCCTCCTGCATCAGAACCAGAATGAAGTTGCTCAGAGGCAGGTGAGGCATTAAGCAGCGATTGCTCAGAGGTAGGATATTATGATGCAGTATCAGACATAGCTCGCGAATACTATGCGGGATATCTACTCATCTTTCAGTGGCGAGGATGCTGACTTTATGCCTTTCCAGTTCCCAAAGCCTCCTGTCTTCCCACCCTTCCCACCACCATCACCCACTGCTGAGGACGGCGACGGCAAGGGTAATGAAAAGGGCGATGATGAGATCCTCGATGGCGAGGGCACAGACTGATTTCTCCTTTCCACATATTCAGCCAATGAGGGCATTGGCCAAATGAAGTTTGGGGGGGGGGGGGTTATCAGTCTTTCTTCAGCTTTCTTTATCAACTTTTGCTTATTATGCTAGGTTGCCATTAGTACACTATTATTAATGTTTTGTTAGTATTTTTGGGCTAGAAATTATTGTATTAATTGTAGTCATGGATTATTATTATCAGTGTTTGGATGCCATGGACCATGTATGAATGCTTATTGCTTATTTCTATCCATGTTACAACTTTATTGTTATGAATGGATGTTCTTTTCCATCTTTTTGTGCCATGTTAATTTTAAAACCCTATTTTGAGCTTTTATTAGTGCAAGGGTTTATTTATCTACCTAGTTGAGCCATGCTATGGCTTTTAACCCTATCTTTAACTATTCATACGATTGGTGGGTTACATATAGTAAAATTTTTGATTGTTGCCAATGATATGCATGTTATGGCTTTGTCAAAATGGTCAAGCAAGTATGAATGAGATTATTAGATTAATTTTTAGTTAATATTGTTGTTGATCCTGTCAACCCTATCGAGCACGTACCAACTGTTATAATTAGTTATGTTTCAATTAGACTTAATTGGTAATTTTTACAGAAATTATTTATGTTAGCTCTTGCGAACTTAAGTGAGTCGATGTAGTAAGATTTAGATTCTTATGCAAGTGCGGATACATTCATGGTCTAATAACATATAAAAAAAATAAAAAAATTAAAGAATAAATCGATAGCCTTAGTTGACCAAGTTTGATTACGTAGCTTTTGTTACTCGAGTTAATAGATCCTTAGGGGTGTTCTACACCTAGTGCCCTAAATCCATCTGGCTTGGGAGTCATTGATCAAAAGCTCGTTACACAGGTAACTCTGAATAGCCTAATGTGATTAGACATTGCATAGTCATGCTTGAGGTTACATTACTTAAAAATTTAACGAACAAAAATTCTAGTTTGGCTATGTGGCTAGTGTTACTTGAGTTATTAGATTCTTAGAGGTGTTCTATGCCCAGTGCCCTAAAGCAATCTGGCTTGGGAGTCACTGATCAAAAACTCACTACATAAGTAACTCAGCCTAAGGTAGCCAAATTTTGTACAAGTTAAGTTTTGTCGTTCTCATGCTAATACCGGGTGGTCTGTTCTTGCATTTGTGTCTTGTTCTGAAGTCTTGATGTAGCTTGAGTGTATTGAGTTAGCATTTTCCTTTTTGTAATTGTTTATATGCATGAACTATAACTGGTTAGAATAGTTGGTATTCACACACACACACAGATTTGGATCAGTAGCATTTTTAAATTAGGGATTTGATCGAAGTCTTATTTATGAGTTTGTTTCTGCTTTAAAATCGTTATTCTTATCTTTGAGGCCGCAATGCAGGTATATAGTAGTTAGTTGTGATTCGCAGTTATATTTACTTTTGATATTTTGGTTATAGTAGTTTTGTTTGAGGACAAGCAAGGGCTTAAGTTTGGGGGAATTTGATGAGTGAAATTTATACCCGCGAATCGAATACTTTTACACTTAAGAAGTTGCAGGTTCTTATTAGTATATACTTCTTTTATATTGTTTTGTTAGTATTTTGTTTAATATATATTTTACAGGAGTTTACATGTCATTTCCAGCTTTCAGGGGCAAAAAGGTCATTTTTGTAGCACTGGCGCTGCAGTGCGTGTTTATAATACAAGACTGGCGCCGCAGCGCTGCTCCTCTGCCAGCTCACCATACTCAGCGCTGGAGCGCTCCATTCCTTCAGAAGACTAGCGCCGCAGCGCCAACTTATTGACCCGAGTCCTTTACCTGGCGCTGCAGTGCCGTTCCAAGGCTTAATCCTGGCGCCGCAGCGCCATCCCCTGTTTTCAAACAGCAACAAGTGGGAATGACCTAGAGAAAAGAGAGGGGCATATATAGAACAAATCAGCCTCTCTATCATCTGATCTAACATAGCTTAGGAGCTTATCTCCATCATTTTCTCTTCTCCTTCTTCTTAGCTTAGTTTCTCTTTAGCTTTGTATATATAATTAGGACATAGATTAGGGAGAAGATTGGGATTCCTTAGAGCTCAATAGCAACTAGCAACATGGATTGGAAAGCATGAATTGATAGAGTTCTTGGATATTAAAGAAGGCTTGGGAGAGTTTATTCTTCTCTATTTACTTCCTTTGATTTTGTAGTCTATAAATGTTGTATATTGCTAGTTTTGTTTAGTTTATTAGCTATGAACTGAATATTGGCTCTAAAATTATAATGGAACCCTTTGTCTATTTGAATTAATTATCTTTATCTCTTTGGTTGGCGCCATATGGTTTAGTTCAACATATTTATGCTTAATGATTCTTGCTAGGAATTAGTGATGATTTTGGTAATCTACAAGAAATTGGGAAATGGACTGTAGATTGAGACCATAATGTGTTGACATGTATTTATGGTTTGTCTGTACCAATGGATTGCATAATTTGCCTATAGGATAGGAATATACCTGTATGCCACGTGTGACCTAATTGAGAGCCTATGCTTTAATTCCTTGTTATGGTTAATTCGCATAGGAATGTGTAGGATTATCACCTAGCTTGGATGTTCTTTTATGTTTTATTCCCGTTCGAGTGGATCTAGAGAGGATAGGCTCATATATACCTCTAAAAAGGTGTATGAGCACTTGTGAGTTCTCGGTCGACATTCTTTCGTGACCACTAAGACCAAAGAGCGACAGTTAGGATATTTGATGAAACATAGCACACCAAGTGTTTGACAAAATGCTAATGTGGGGTGAAGTTATGATCTTAGCTTGTAGCGCCTTAGATACTAATCGTTATCAGTTTACTGGTTTTGATAATTAGAATTAGCTAGATTAATTGCACATCTTTCATTTAATCTATTTGAATAAGACTTAAGAGATACAAAGTCGATATTTGGTAAATATTAGAAGTAGTTCCTCTTGGTCGACACTTCTCTTATCAGTGTATTACTTGTTAGACCGTGTATACTTGCGCGTGTTTAGTGATCGGTAATCCGACCAACAAGTTTTTTCCATTCGTGAGTTACCTGCGTTTCTATAGGTATTATGAGTTGTAGTTTCTTTCGCCTCATCGTTCATCATGTTGTTCGCATCATGATTTTCTTAGTTTGCAGCAGTATTATTTGTAGCTTCCTGATTCTCAATATTATTTGTAATTCCCTGATTCTCAGCCACAATTGTCTCATATTTCATTTCTTGATTTTCAGATGTCATTCTGAAATGTGATCACAAAACAAAGATTAGTTAAAGAAATTGACATGTCACATCTTATCCCTATATATTGATCGACTAATTAAATAACGAAAAAGCTTAGGTAAGACACACTAGCAAAGGATTTTACTCGTCTCTCTCTCCTAATTCTAATCCCAGATCTCCACCAGAAATCATATCCCTAAGCTCTGATACCAACTGTGACGCCTCCAAAATAGGTCCATACAACCCATTTTGAGTCGCCAAATACATACTACAAAATTCAAATACAAACTTTCCAACTTACAACTATTAACTTGTCGTGCAAAATTTGACCACACATAAACTGTGACTTTCAATACAAATATTATACCATACATAATACAATAATATCCACTCTTAAATTAAGTTCTCATTAAAATAATTACCACACTATTTTACAGAATAGTGAGTACTACTATAATAACTATCTCGGACCATTACTCCATTTCCCGACTAGTCCCAACTACACACTCATTTCCTAGGAAGAACAATGGAATAAAAAAGAAAAGGGTGAGCTTAAATAGCCCCATAAAGAATATTATGACTAAGATAATGAATAATAAATTATCCATAGTTTTCAACAATGATAAATCAGAGATTTAAAGACAATATAAGTTTTTAATGATAACTACAGCAGAACAAGCAATCCATCAGAAGAGTAAAGTTGAGCATGATGTCTACTATCTTCTATGATTTAAAAATTCATCATAAATATTTTACCCCTGCAACATCAATCAACAGTTCCTGTTCATAATTAAGCAAATCAACAGTTTATCTTTGCATTACGGGCCAAAGATATTCATTTGTATCACCAGTGGTCATGATCATGCCAAATAACAGTCCATCTTTGCACTACGGGCCAAAGAGAACTCTCACCATAAGTCTTTATCTGTAACACCAAAGGTCATGATTATACCTATACACAATTTCTGGTCATAATCATACCAATCAACAATCCATATTTGCACTACGGGCCAAAGATAACTTTTTCCCACAATTTAAGTCTGAGGATGATAACAATGATATAAAAGATGAATAAAAGTGAGATCAAGGATAAATATAAAAGATTTATAATTTAATTTATCCAGAGTTCAAGAATGTTCAAATTATCAACATGATAACCAATTGTGGAGTAAAATTCAAGAATGATATTTAAGATTTATATTTCAAAGATAATCTGGACAAAAAAAGAAAACTAAATTACAGCGTGAATAGTACCCCGGCGTGAATAGTACTCCCGCGTAAATAGTACTCTGACATTTAAAATTTAACAAGAGATTTCAGTTAATAAATTATTCAAGTAAAATGATATTAGATGAAGAGCAAACCTCAAGAACTTTCTAATCATTTCAAGAATTATAGAAGCAATACTTACCATAGTAAATTTAGATTTAGGAGTATGTTATGAAATAATATCACTTACATAATATGGAATATGAAAGAAAAAATGATATCCCTTACGAGTATTGAAAGAAAATAATATCATTTATCTTAGTAGGAGACTAGATCTGACTAGTATAACGGAGATTATCTTGAGAAAATCTTGCACTATTAGCTACACTCAAAGTACATCCTTATATTCAAAATAAATACGCACAATATTATATAAGAAAAATTTTGTGATTCTGGTGTGAGTTTCATTACTTAACTGAGCAACCTATTTATAGAAAATGCTTAGCATGCCACCTTTGACAAATTCATTGGATGTATAAAACGTGCAACGCCAATCGTTCGTCGAATTTTTCAAAATTAATAACATATTCTAATAAAACAAATAACTTTATATATATTATATTTAAATTTAACATGTCAGTTGCAAAGTTGGAAAACAAAAGGTTGCGTGAAGCAACCAAACTTTCAAAAAAAAATGAAAGTTAATAAAATTTCCACAATTGTAGCCCCCTAGCATCTTATCATTTTGAAATTCTAAAACATGGGCAAAAGTTTGCCGAACATCAAACCAACTTGCTAACTACTACTTACATCTGTGAATCAATCAATTAATCATATCTTTTTAATCGTACAACATTTATTTAATTATTATAGATGACTCACAATATTGACAAGCAGATAGTTCCTAGGAAAGAGGGGGCTTTCCGATGAAGATTTTTTCTTACTGGCCCGCAATTAGATAACCTAACCCCTTTCATCGACAGAACTTTCTAGATATTGCCAATAATGCTAACTAATAATATCATTTCAATAACAAGAATTATTGTGTCGTGACAATTATTGATTTAATAATGTGAAATACTATGCAATTATCACTGTAGCAATTATTGAATCAATAATATGAATTACTGTGCAATACCGTGTGCTACTGGAGAATAACGTGTGATACTGTTATTTTATTATCGGGTATTTAAACAGTTAATGGTAAAGGTTTTGTAGCCAATTTTTTAAAAAGTTATTTATGTCATTTTCTATATCCGATAATTATTTCGTTGTGGGTCCCACCAATGATTGGTTATTTCTGCGTCGTCATACGAATATTTTCCTACAAAAAGAATATTTTCCGACAAAATGAATATTTTCTATCAACTGTTTACTTTGTATAATTTGCACATATCACTCATAACTATAACATTTATTAAATTAACACCTTACTATTTAGAATAAAATTTAGAGAAAATTAAATCTTATCCATAAAAAGTTTGGGTCTTACATTTTACGTTCCTGTCAATAGGAATTCTTTAAGTGATAGTAGTACAAGTGATCCTTAGACTTGAGATCATCCTAGTATCTTGTGTATGATAAGTTATACTTTGACATGTCTCTTAAGACCCTGAAGGTATATCAAATGATATGCTTGGGTATAATAAGTTATATATGGAGATAATGTATGATCAGCAGAGAATCTACCGCTTCTAGTAAAAGAAGGAAATGTCATATGTGATTCAATAAATGACAACCTAGTAGTCCTAGGCCAAGGCAGAATGAAATTAGAAAGGAGTTTCTAATTTGCATTATTTAGAGTTGTGCATTTAAGAATCAAAATACATATAATTAAATAAAATAAGACTTAATAGTAATTTCATTTCTTATGTTTAATTGGGACATTATATGGTAAAAGGATTGAATTGTACGGTAACTATTTACTCAAAGATTCTTTTATGATTAATGTTAAAATTTATATTATCTGGAAAGTCGTTAATAGCTAAGGGGGCTTACTCTTATTGTAGAATAAATATTATTTATTTAAATGAATTAAATAGTTTAATTTAATTATTTAAATAAAATTAGAATTGTTCTAATTGATTTATTCACAACTGGTTTAATATGGAGAACCTAAAGGGTCACACCATAAAAGGAATAATATTTATTTAAGAAGAAAATGACATAATCGTAATAATAAGTTAAGTGTATTTAATTTAATCTATGATAATGGAATAAATTAAATAGTTTAATATTTATTATTTAATATTTTAGAAATATTAAATATAAATTAATAAGAGGAATCTTATTATTATTATTACTATTATTAAATCAATTAGAAAAATTTTAACCTTATTTAAATAAATAACATTTATTCTACAATAAGGGTAAGCCCCCTTAGCAATCAACAACTTTTCAGATAATATAGATTTCAAAATTTACCATAAAAGAACCTTTGATTAAATAGTTACCGTACAATTCAATCGTTCTACCATACAATGTCCCAATTAAATATAATACATGGAATTACTGTCAAGTCTTATTTTATTTAATTATATGTATTTCAATCCTTAAATGCACAACTCCAAATAATGTAATTAGAAACTCCTTTCTAATTTCATTTTGTCTTGGCCAAAGACTACTGTGTTGTCATTTATCGAATCGCATAGGGCATTCCCTTCTTTTACTAGAAGCGGTAGATTCTCTGTTGATCATACATTATCTCTGTATACAACTTATTATACCCAAGCATACTGTTTGATAAACCCTAAGTGTCTTAAGGGACATGTCAAAGTATAACTTATCATACACAAGATACTATGATGATCTCAAGTCTAAGGATCACTTGTACCCTCATCCCCTGCATGACAAGTTGACTTTAGTTTCCTCCTTTTTTTCAAATATAATAATATTATATTTACTTTTGAAAATATCCACTTTATTGCTCATTCCTACTAAACTTGACGTTCCGATTATCATGATGCCTATTTCGTAAAATTTACTTTCAAACTCAAAGTTTGACCTTTAAACCCTAAAATTCAATTATTGACTAAAAAAGTTAACTTTTTGCCATATAGACTTTATAGTTATTTCCTGTCAAATTTGATATTATAAACACAACGGTGTAGTTCGTATCTCAAAATTCAACTCCAAACTCAAATTAGAAGTTTTGACCCTATTAGAGACATTTTTATTATTTCCCACCATAATCTCGACTCGGCCTGTCCCACCTATTTCAAATGCTCTAGATTCATCTACATCGTCCATTCTACCATTCAAAATTTTTAGTTGTTATGATTACGACAATCAATCGTAGGGGTATGCGAAAAAAACCCTAATTGTCGATAGATTTAGGGGGTTTCAATCGATAATTCTCAGTTCATTTTATTTACAATTATATTTATCATAACTGTAGACACTCGAAGTTTTTTGCATTCTATGTACTAACCCTGCAAGAGGGCAAAATCGTCAACTCAACCCCGATCACCAATATCGGGATGTCAACTCAACTCCGATCACCAATATCGGGACAACCACTGCCCCGATCACCAATATCGGGATGTCAACTCAACCCCGGTCACCAATACCGGGACAACCACAGCCCCGATCACCAATATCGGGATGTCAACTCAACTCTGGTCACCAATATCGGGATAACTATATCCCCGGTCTCAATACCGGGCCATCAGATCAACCCTGATCTAAATATCGGGCCATCAGTTCAACTCCGGTCTCAATACAGGGCCATCAGATCAATCCTGTTCTCAATACCGGGCCATCAGATCAACCCCAGTCTCAATACCGGGCCATCAGATCAACCCCGATCTCAATACCGGGCCATCAGATCAACACCGATCTCAATACCGGGCCATCAGTTCAACCCCGATCTCAATACCGAGCCGTCGGTCAACCCCGGTCTCAATACCGGGCCAACAGTTTAACCTCGGTCTCAGTACCGGGCCATCAGTTCAACCCCGGTCTCGATACCAGACCATCAAGTCAACCCCAGACTCGATACCGGGCCATCAGGTCAACCCCGGTCTCAATATCAGGATATCAATTCAGCCCTGGTCACAACCTAAGAAGTACAGTTAAGCCTCAATCATAATTGGGAGATCCCGTTCAGCCCCAGAGATAACCTTGGGAAGCCAATTCAACCTTCAGAGACAAACCCGAAGCATCACATCATCCCCGGAGTCAACCTTGGGAGGACCAAGTCAGCCTCAGAGACAACCATGAGGACAAACAGAATCAGCTGGGATCCAAACCTCGAAAACAACCCCGGGAAATTAGCCGAAGACCATGCCAGCACTAAAGACAACCCCGAGAGGGGAAAAATGGTCATTTTGCCAACTTAAAGCCGATTCAGTCAAACTCAAGCTAAATTGATGCCACCAAGGTCAGAAAGAACCATAACGGTGATCCCGAGTGGAAACATAGCAAGACAGCTCAACAGATAAACTGTGGGGAATCAAAGACCTGGTTATAAACCCGTCTTTTTGGACTCAAAAAAGGTTTAATCTCATGCCATTGTGAAACTCTCGGCGAGGGCTTTCCGAAAAGATAGATCACGCCTCAAACGGATGCTCCGATCAAAAGTTAGAAAGTTTTGAATCTAACCTTGCATTACTCGATTGCACGTACTTCGAGGCGACGAGGCTCACCACCTCTACCTGCATGTGGAGCCGCATATAGAGTGGATACAGTGGCAGATAGAGCTGCTTCCACCTGGTCTATATATTGGAGTGCACCCCCAGTTCATTTTCAAGTTAGAAATCGTTCTGGAGCCCTACCCGTTTTGTTTCTCGACCAAACTTTTGTCTTCCAAACCCAATTTTTTTTACTCTAACACGTATATATACCCACATACTACCACATATCAAAAATTAACCGGTAGAAACGGACGTTTAAAGCCTACGATTTGGCAAAAAGCCAATGTAGCAGTCCATTGTGAGTATTTTTACGAACAACAAGTTCATATTACTTCATTATCCTGTTTTACACTTGCATATCAAGTTTTGTTTTCTAAATATGCCAGGAACTCAGTTCCGTGGCCGCTATTGTCAACTTTTGGTACATTTTTGTATATAAACTCATTTTCTGGCATTTTTACAACTCGGATTGACGATCCGTCGCTTCCAGCAACTTTTATATACTTGTATCTTTGATACTGGCAACTTTGCCAGACTGGGTTATCTTTCCAGTCTGGGTTTGGCTTTTTTTGTATATATTTAATTGTATATATACTAACTTTTCAATTCTGTCAAGCCCAAATGTCAAATCTGTGGTATTTACTGCTTTTATATATAAATATGCATATATAAGCAGCCTTCAACACACTGGGTTATCTTCCCAGTCTTGGTTGACTACTTTTCTATCTATATATATACTTATTTATATTTCAATTCGGTCTGGATCATTCTGTGGCCTTTTTACTACTTATATATATATATATATATATATATATATAAATATATAAGCAACATTCACCACACTAGGTTATCTTCTCAGTCTTGGTTGACTACTTTTCTGTCTATATATATATATATATATATATATATATATATATATATATATATATATATATATATATATTTACATTCTAATTTAGCCTGGATCATTCTGTGGCCTTTTTACCATTTTTGCACCATTCACCATATTGGGTTATCTTCCCAGTCCTGGTTGACTACATTTCTGCATATATTTATATTTCAGTTCGGGCACAGGCATGAAAACTCATCGCCCTTTTTACTGTTTTTCTATATATATATATATATTTCAATTCTGTCCAGCCTTGATCATTCTGTGGCTTTTATATAGCTTTTATACATACATATTTATATATATATATATATATATATATATTTCAATTCCAGTCCGGGCACCAGTGTGAAAACTCATCGCCCTTTATAGCTTTCATATATATATAATTGTATATATATTGCTTTACTCGCTTTTATTAAATTGTTGCTTTAAATATTAATTTTATATGAATCGGCACTGACATATCTGTGGGCGAACTAGATTTATTTAAATCTCATCAACCCTAGCTTTCAAACGGTTCAAAATAAGTACAGACGGAACCGAGAAGCTAGAATAGCTGAGATTTATTTACATCTAGCATTTTTTCTAGTTTCAGTTGTAAAAGCTACCTCGCGGCCCTTAGATCGCTATCTAGTGGGAACGTGACGCTTTGGATTGCGCTAGCCAAAATTTACTGATGGATCCTTGGCCATTATAGCGTTTGGATATATTTTTGTACAAATTTGAGCTATGCAGGTTTATCGGCTTCCCTATGTGAGCCTAGGAATTATGGGATTCATGATCAAATAGATCAGAATTTGATTTCCACGATGGACAAAATCCACTTTACAAATGTACCATGCCAGTTTTTCTGTAAAATGTACATACAAAAGACCTTAAAACGGTTATCCGGATTTAAGGTCTTAACATAGTGAAAATATGATTCGTCGTGTCAGAGTCCCTCCGATGGCTATCATGCCCATGAGGAGACCGACATTTGTATATATTTTATGGTCGAGGATACTTCACAGCCCGATAATCACCATTCAAATTGAGCCCTAAGGTTGAAAAGATAAAACTGAAGTATCGATATGCTTCAATTCCTATGTTAGCGTAAGGGTTTTAAAACCTTCTTTCAAAACATCACTCAATAATCTTTTTCGTAAAAAGAAGCTTTTGCAAATCAAAAGAAACACTTTTGCAAATCAAATCAAATACTTTTTTGAAAATCAAATCAAACCCTTAGTATATAGGTTCAACGATGCATAAACATACTTTTAATCAAACATAGGCCTAATTGTCAAACAACATTCACATACACATTTCAGTTTTTTTAAGGAAAATATTGAAAAGATACGGTACAGTATTTACACGGGAGTTGTGGGGTGCCTAACACCTTTCCCACACTTAACCAAGCCCCTGAACTCATAACTTCGGTTGCAAAGATCAAGTTTCGACAGTGTCCAGCAATTGGGCCTCTTTCAAACAAAACTCGATTTAGTTGGTACAACCATTTCAAATCTATCAACTGGCGACTCTGTAAAATGTTCAATCGTCGACATGATACATGTTGGCCTTTTCCCTAAAAACCCTTCAAAACCTTTTTCACAAATAAAAAGAGTAAGGGTAGAGATAACTTAGGAAGAGAGAAAGATCCGGGTTGTGACCCGACCAGCGGATTTTTTTCCGACGTCGACAATAACTCATTATTATTATGCCACACTTACATAATATATGTGATTTTGGTCTGGGATATTATAAATATATGTTATCTCTATATACAATAAATACAACATATGAATGTATGTAAGGATGCATGCAAGTACACATGCACACACATAAATATATATATATATATATATATATATATATTTGCACATACATTATTCCTTTATAGAAACACTACCTAGAAGGTCGAGCTGAAACTTCATAACCATTCCTTAAAATAGTTCTATCATACATTTTTACTCTAGAAAAAGGCATTGGACTACCCTAGTGGCCCAAGACCTTTGAATTCTTCTACATAACTCTTATTTGTATTTTACATCTTATTGGTGCGCATGAATTATAAACATATTAAAGCACTCTCTTTGAAGAGCTTCAACCTATGATTCTGAATTCCTAGTTGAAAGAAGCAGGGGGCTGATAATCTTACTCTCAGTTTTACAGACTGCTTTATCATTTCGATTAGCAACTCCCTCGATCATTATAGATCTTTAAAAGTTTTTGAGAGAGAGTGTTTTAGGGCCTACGCCTAGCTTTAGTATTGTCTCGGTCGAGAGATTCTATGAGAAATTGGAAACGTAGAAGTGAGTGTAGACACTCTAAATTTTGCTTTCCTTGGACTAACATTTCAGGAGGGTAAAAGCGTCATTTAACTTTGGAGGAAACCTCAAGGTAGGGAAAAGCATCATTTCACCCTGGAGACAACCCTGTCGAGCTGAAACTTCATAACCTTTCCTTAAAATAGTTCTATCGTACTTTTTTACTCTAAAAAAGGCATTGGACTAGCCTAGTGGCACAAAACCTTCTAATTCATCTAAATAACTCTTATTTGTATTTTACATCTTATTGGTGCTCATGAATTATAAACATATTAAAGCACTCCCTTTGAAGAGCTTGAACCTATGATTCTGAATTCCTAGTTGAAAGAAGTAGGGGGCTGATAATCTTACTCTCAGTCTTACGGACTGCTTAATCATTTCAATTAGCAACTCCCTCGATCATTTTAGATCTTTAAAAGTTTTTGAGAGAGAGTGTTTTAGGGCCTACTCCTAGCTTTAGTATTGTCTCGGTCTAAAGATTCTATGAGAAATTGGAAACGTAGAAGTGAGTGTAGACACTCAAAATTTTGTTTTCTTAGGACTAACATTTTAGGAGGGTAAAAGCATAATTTCACTTCAGAGGCAACCTCAAGGTAGGGCAGAAGCATCATTTCACCCTGGAGACAACCCCGTCGAGCTGAAACTTCATAACCTTTCCTTAAAATAGTTCAATCATTCTTTTTTACTTTAGAAAAAGGCATTGGACTAGCCTAGTGGCACAAGACCTTCAAATTCTTCTACATAACTCTTATTTGTATTTTACATCTTATTGGTGCTTATGAATATTCTATAAACATAATAAAGCACTCCCTTTGAAGAGCTTCAACCTATGATTCTGAATTCCTAGTTGAAAGAAGAAGAGGGCTGATAATCTTACTCTCAGTCTTACAGACTGCTTTATCATTTCAATTAGCAACTCCCTCGATCATTTAAGATATTTAAAAGTTTTTGAGAGAGAGTGTTTTAGGGCCTACGCCTAGCTTTAGTATTGTCTCGGTCGGGAGATTCTATGAGAAATTGGAAATGTAGAAGTGAGTGTAGACACTCGAAATTTCACTTTCCTTGGACTAACATTTTAGGAGGGTAACAGCGTAATTTCACTTCGGAGGCAACCTCGAGATAGGGCAAAAATATCATTTCACCCTAGAGACAACCCCGTGGAGAAATCAAAGTGCAACGACGCCCAAACACAATGCAGACCGAACGAGGACCGTAAAGTTGAGAATGTGGCCATAAAAAGTCACAGAGCAACCACTAAACTGTGAGCTATCAAATACGAGCCGATTGATAACCCTTGGGAACCAAAAGATACCTTTTAGCTAATTATGTCATCTTCCTGGTACCCGATTCAGTCAGACTCGACCATATTCGAAGCCTTTCGTAAGGACTTTCTGGGATTTTTGGGTACGGATCTCAACTTTCACCGAACCGAGATCGAAGGAACAAAATTTTAGGCGGCAGGACCCGCAGGGCCCAACTGTAGGTATACCTGTGGCTAGTCGCAAGTATAACTGTGGCTGGCCCAGATCCCTATATCCAACAACCAGTAGCTAATTTGAAGAAAAAAAGTTAGAAAGAGAAAAAGATTGTAGAGAGAAACCCTCGGGTTTGGCATTTATTTAAAAATTTTAGGTTTGTTAGTTCCCAGAGGGTACACAATAGATTTAGATGGGGGGGTTGAATAGATCCTTTTTAATTTCAAAACCTTTTCCATTTTATTTTGTATTGCTAAGTAATTAACATATGACAAACATAAGAATTATTTCAAGCACAGCGGAATAAGTTAAAGATCCCCTTCAGAGATATATTGATAAGCAATGTTCTAGAGTAAGTTTAGTTGTAAGTGGTTATTACAGTTATAGTAGTTATATGTACATAAGGTAAATGACTCAAACTAAATGACACAAGGGATTTTAAGTGGTTCAGAGACTCAAGCTCCTAATCCACTCTTCTGCTTCAACAAGCAGGGAATCCACTAAGGAAATGGGTAAATCTTGAATCACAAAGATTCCTTAAAGGCCAGTAGCCTTGGAACTTCAGTTCGCTAAGAACTCTTCAAGTCCAGCAGACTTGGAAACTCTTGTACCCTCTGGTACAGCAAGTCCAGCAGACTTGACTTTGATTTAGTCACTTGGACAAGGACCCCTCAGGCCCTGACTACTTGTTGATGTTGTTGTTGGTGCTGAGCTGTTAAGATGACTTAAAGCTTGTTCATTCTTTGGTACTTAGCAGCTTGGTGTGATCATCCTTAGATTCTGCATCGAGACTAGACCAACTTTGATGAACTGCTAAGTTGTTCATGAAGCTTGACATCTTTGAGTACTTAGCAGTCTATCACTTCTTCTTTGGTGCAGCTGATCTTATGGTTGATGCTTGTCTTCATCTGATTTCAACTTCGCACACTTTCACCACTTGGGGTCTGCTAAGTCTTTGCACTTCAGGTAGACTCCATCTGGTACTTAGCATCTCTTGAACATTGATTGACTGGTGTGCAGATTAGATTCTGTATTTACTTCTCTTCAGCTCAGATTGTTCATGGTGAATCGTTAAGTGGCCCTGGAGATTTGAATTATGGACTGCCACTCTACCTTTGGTCTTCTTGGCCTTCTTGGCTCTCAGCTCAGATGCCAATCTATTTGGCATTCTTACTTATTGTTGAGTGAAATCTTCATCAGTTAAGATTCTTCTTCAAACTTGCTTCACTTCTACTTTTGTAGTCTCACTTCTACTAAGACATATTCAGTTTAGCTCTGTAGAACTCGTAGAGTCAATAACTCTTAATCTTTGAAGCTTCAGCTGTTTAATACTCTTTCATAAGCTTCGCATTGGAATATAGCCATTGGAAGCTATTTGAATTGCCTCAAAGATTCTGTGTTATTTGGTGCAGACAGCTGACTTGATGTGACAGCACCTTTTTGACTTTTTCTGACACAGCAGTCTACTATTCCACCTACCACTTCAGATATATCACTTTCATATGTCAGGCTGGTAGTCACCTTTATTTTTCCTTTCTGATTCCTCAATTAGAACCATAGGAGTTGTCCTTCTGCATCGATGCCCTCAATCAGCAACGTTCGAATGTCAGTCTTTATATTGAGACGTTGCTAAAGCTTTAATAATCAGATGATCGAACTCCACAATTCTGATTCAAATGACTATGATCTTGATCGTAGTTTGTCTGTTGGATGTTTCTCGTTGACTGGTTGAGACAACACTACGATTCTAAGAGTGTTCTCTGGATTGACAATGTAGAACCTCTCATTTTTTACTCTTGCAGTGCTTCAATAATTCTGCTCTCCTTGACTTGCATCAGCAACTATTAACTTTCCTGACTGCTTTGGCCCTTCTAATTTATAAGACAGAAGCTCAGCTTGCTCAACTTTCTACCTTGTGATCTCCCGCTCACTCTTCATAGTGAGGCTGAGCATAGATAATCCTTTCTGTCTGTTCTGAATAGGTTAGCCAATAACTCTGTATGAACTTCATCAGTTTCTGCTTCCCGTTTGGCAAACACCACGATCATAGTTGCCACTACAATCGTGGTCTTATGTTGGCTTGTCAGACACTGCAATCGTTATCTTCCTTTTGACAGACACTTCATTCATTGTCTTCTAGGAGACACATGTGGAAGACTTCTCCTGAATGGCTTCACTTCTCAATTAATTTAGCTGATAGAGTTGGTGCTTTGATCTTCTGATTGCTTGCAAGCCATTCGATGAGTGCTCTCTGGCTTTCTTTGGGTAGATTACATCTTGACTGCTCTTACCAGAGGCTTCGATCTTTGGATACTTCGGGAGTGCTCATTTTGTTGAGAATCGTGTTATCTCTATGATTCTTTCTTGGCGTTGTGAGCACTTGATAGACTTTGTCTAAGCCTTTGTTCTGCAGACTATGATCTTGCTTTGGTTCTGTAGACACTTCGACTCCGAGAGCAGATCATATGACAGACTATGATTTCTGCCTTAACACTTGTTATCCCTTGACTGATCTGCTCAAATATGATTTTTACCTCTGATATAATCTGCAGGCTCCACGACTCTGAGTGAGGCCTACGATTCTTCACTTGGCTCGGCAGGCGCTCGACATGCGCTTTAACAGGCTATCTCCACGATTCTGAACATGACTTCCTTGACAGACTACGGCTTCGAGAAAGTCCTCCTTGATACACCATAATCCTGCCTTGTCTCTCCTGGAAGACTACGACTCTCGAGAGTTACTATCCTTACAGACTACGATTCTGCCTTGATAGTCTCCGAATCGTTCTTGTCTCTCCTGGCAGACTACGAAGGCTGGTGCAGTGCTCGACGATCAGACATGCCTATCTATTACATTACATAAGATCAACCTAACAAGTTTGATCTTTCTATATTTAGTCCTTGTACATCATAATCTTTTGAAGGACTTTACAAAGTTGTTTTGTTCATGTAGGATCAACCTAACATATTTGATCATTTCATTCTAAGTCCTTGTACATATGCCTATTATCTATTTAAGGACTTTACAGCTTTCATCAATGCAGACATATTTGTATATTCATTCATTAAGATCATAATCAAATCTTATATAAATAGGAATAACATTCTCATGCATATTCCTAACAATCTCCCCCTATTTGATTATGACAAAAACCATAAGTGCATATGTATGAGATGAATGAATCTTAATAGACAGTGAGCAGCTGTATTACTAAAATAAATAATCATGAATATCATTGATGGGAATTTTAAATTATATATTATATGACACTCTACATCTTGGATCCAGAACATACCTATACAGCTAGAAATGTACCTACTCATCTTTGTCTTCATTGTCTGCTTCATATATGTCTCCAGGATGTCTCCTGATCAGCTACTCATCTTTCTTTTCTTCTTCACTCTGCTCCTCCTTAGATGTATGCTCTTCTGCTTTGTCTTCATCTTGTTCTGGATCCCTCTCAGACTTTGTCACCATAGGGTCATCATCCTTTGACTCCCCCTCAGATGATGGAACAATTGCTACTGCTACTTTGTTCTTCTTCTTCCTCTTCTTGTCCTTCTTTGCTTTTCTGCTACTTCTGCTCTTGCTTTTCTCTTCTGCCTTCATTCTTCTCTCCTAGTGCTTCCTTGAATGCCTCTTTTTCTCACCCTTTTTGTCATTAATCACTTGAGAGAGCTACTGGGCATTTGTCATAAGCTGCTCCATTAGGTAAAATGAGTTGCCAACCTCAAGCTTGAGTTCTTGTTGACTGAGCTCCAGTTGTAGGGAGAGAGACTAATTAAAAGAGTCAATCTTGTCAAAAAGAGTCAGTATTTGTTCTGCACTTTCCTTCTTAGCTTGCAGGGCTTCTTCCTTCTGATCATTTATAGACTTCAGATAAATTTGATCTCTCTCTTGGAGCTTGAGAGATATTTCTGATATTGTGGCCTGAAGTCTGTTATGAAGCTCACTATCTCCTTCTTCTGACAGGATCATGGCTTCTGCAGCAATGAGGGATAACTTCTCAACCAATTCTTCAGAGTTCTTCAGTAACTCTTCCTCTTGAAGAGTTTTGGCATTTGGTTGAGCAGCCTCTTGCTGAACAGCTGGTTGGACTCCACGAGCATGAGAAGGGACATGATAATCTTCTGGCTCCTCATCCTCAAAACTGGAGGCTTTCTCCTCTTTCTTCATCTCCTAACCTGGAGTCAAACTGGTGCAAACTTCCTTCAACTGACTCATCGGTAGTTTCCTGCATTTGTTCATCATTCCAATCATCTTCAGCAGAGCTAGCCTTCGTAGACTCACTGACCACTGCCTGCTCTGCAGTCTTCAGTCTCTTACTGCTTGATTTGACAGACATTTTTCATCTTTTTCCCTTAACATCTTCTTCCTTCGACTCAGCCTCATCATCACTGAGTTCAATAATCTTTGAAGACGATTCTCCTTTCTTCTTTGAAACTGATTTAGCAATCAGTCTGTTGCTCTTCCTTCTTCTTGGGGGTTCAACAGCAGATGGTGCAGATATTTCTTCTTCAGACTCTGAGTCCTTTGAAATAGTAGAAGGACGCCTTGGTACTTCAGCAGTGGGAGTTCCAAGTGCTTCAGATTTTGGTCCTTCCTTATCAGCAGAATGGCTACTTTGGGGCTTAACCATAGGACTTACATTTTCTTCTTCATCTCCAGACTTTGCTTCCTCTTTTTTGGATCCTGATTCCTCCTTATCAGTGGATTGGCTGCTTAAGGATTCATCCATAGAGCTTTCAGTTCCTTTTTCTTCTTCTGACTCTTCTCTTTCATCTTCAGCAGAAAGACTTCTTTGGGGAACTTTTTGTGACTTCTTCACCACCTTAGCTTTCTTCTTAGATGGCCTTACAGACTTGAACTCTAGAATGATTGAATCCTCAGAGTGTGATAGTTTCTCCTCCACATCACTTGCCTTTCTTTTCTTCGTAGTGCTCTTGCTGTTGCTGCAATATGTCATCAGCCTTTTATTTTCCATTGGATTCTTCTTCCAATTTACAAATAGCTTTGGAGATAATACCTTCTGACTATTTAGGGCTTCATCCTCATTATCTCTTATCTTGTTTTTCAGCTTCTTCTTCAGAATATTGCTTAAGAATCTCCCATGAAAAACCTTTGTGAGTTGCTTATCAGTCAACTTCTTCTTCTCAGCCTTATCCAACCATTCGGACATTAAGTCGAACAGTATAGCTCCAAAGTTGATTCGCTTCTTTAGGACAATGGCAGACATGATCCTTAACTGATGATCGCTTACTGCATCATGAGTAGTATCCTTGTTCAGTATACACTTCCCTACTATCTCAGCAAGGAACTCGAACTCTTTTGGAAACTCCTTCTTCTTTATATTCTTCAGACTAGGATTTCTTTTGTAGCCCATAACTCTCTTCCCTTCTTCAATATCAACCTTTTCAAGGTTCTTCAGACTCGAGTTTGGGAAACCTAAGCACTAGTTGATGTCTGTAGGTTTTAACTTCAGAATCTGACCTTTGACCTTATTCGATAGGGTTCCAGAACTTATAGTTGCATTTGAGTAGAACTCTCTCACCAGGTTTGAATAGATGCGGGTGTTTGATTCCAGACATTCAGAGAACCCAGCCTTCTTTACCAGTTCAAGAATATCTCTAAACTTTTTGTCTGATTTATCAAACTTCTTAGTGCCGAGTTGAATACCAGTGATAACACGCAAGTCTTCCATTTAAGGGTTATGTGTTTTTGAGTATCTGGGTTTCGCTTTTGAGAGAAATACAGAAGGTTTCTGAGAGCAATTTGAGAATGAATAATAGCTTGAGAGTTTTAGGCTTTTTGGAGAGTGTTTAGGGTTTTGGTTTGAGAGAGAGAGATGGAGAAAGATATATCAAACACTTACAGCTTTTTGATGGACTCTTGGAAGCATACATAACATAGATTTAAATTTCCTTTATGTAACTGTTCCCTCCATATTTTAGTGGGACAGTTGTAAGAGTCTGATAGGTTACAATCTGTAACTTCCTCTAACATGTCAGTTTATCAGATTTGACTTTCCTTCAGTTAACTTTCTTCAATTCGTGGAGTGGCCGTATGAATTAGCTTAGTACTCCACGATTTCTTCGACTGATCTACAACCTTTGTGTCTTCTTCGATGATCGTAGTTTGTAGCCATGCTTTAATAGATAATTTCTTCATTAGTCTTTAAGAGTGTGGAAAGACTTATTTGCAGCTTGTATTCTTCTGAGGAGTTATTGCTTGCTTCTGCAGAGATTCTTGTGATGCAATCAATATCTATGCTTCTTCTGGATTAAGGTTGTTCAGGAAGGGCCAACCTCTTAGTCCAAAACTAAGGGCCAGGTTTGTCCCTGAGGCACTTATCAGACAAAGAGCTTTATAAACATAGTGGCAGTAAAGACATCACATTGGGCTTCTCTGCTAGGGAATTAACTTACCAACTCTGTACATTCTTTGATTTCTTTGATGTTGGTATTTGTATAGGCTGCAATCGTAGTGTCATCATGCTCTTACACTACGATCAGATGATTGATCGTAGGTACTCCACGATTTGAGTGGATGGTTGATATGGTTGTCAGTAGAACGTTTTGGGACGATACAACTAGGGAAGGATATCCATTTGGTTCATCAGTCATAGAGTTTTGAGACTCTGTAACTGGGATATTTCTATTTTGGGTTAGCTCTTATTTTTATGATCTTGATATAAGTGGTCTTGATATTCGTGGAGTGGTCAACAGACATGCACCATGGTTGACCTATCCTCTGAGCTTATCTCAGATCTTCTGGCAAGAGTCCCACTTCTTCATTTTACTCCTTGAGCTTCACCATCTCCATATCTTCAGCTGTTCCTCCTTTGCCATTTAAATATCTATCATCAATGATTGGAAGATTCGAAGGATTTGCTCCATTGTGCTCCTTTGACACCATTAGTGCTGCTGCTCTTAGCAGATCACTGCTCCCCCATAGTTGATACTATCTTCTCAGAGAAGGATGGACTATTCTTCTTTACATGCATAAGTAAGGTAGCCTTGCATATCTCCTTCAGGCTGGAATCATCATGGTTGTATAAACCTCATTGGATCATAGAGAGATATCTTCAGGACTGATCACTCCACGATTGTTGACAAAACTACGAACATAATCTTTCTCATTCAGGCGTCAGTATCTTCTGCACTCGTGGAGCTATGCTTCTATGATGCATTCTTCATAACCAATGTTTGATGGTCCCTCAATATAAACTTCATTGATGTTCCTCTTGGGATAATATGCTTTGCATGGATACGCATAGAAGATCTCTTTCCATCTTGTCATGAATAATCAGCTTCCTTATGATTATCAACAAGCATGAACTTCATTCCCGGGGACTCAGCAAATCTTCAAGAATAGGCTTTGGCATTGGATAATTTGATTAAGAGCATTGCTGAAATATCTTGAGCTTGCAGCTGGTTGAATCTTTGTGACTGAAGCCATCTGCTTCAGTATTCCTTAGTGTGGTCAGATAGACTATATGTACCTGCAAGTTAAATGAATTTCTATTTTGGTACCCATAGTTACTTGGGTCCTGCTAGGTTAGTTTTCTTAAAATCCCAATTCCTCATGCTCTTGAATTTATATCATATAAGCATCAACAATCATCTTCATGCATATATCAAATTTAGATATGACAGTTATAATGCATGATGTTGAGTGTGTGTATGATTAAGCATTTTGATATGACACTATTTTTCTTTGATTGTTTCACCCTTTACTTTGTTATGTTCACAGATTTTGAATGTTCACAAAGTAAGAATCAACTCTATTTCTATTTGTATCTAGTCGATTCATAGAGATGATCAGTTTCTAAGGATCTTCAAGATACACCTCTAGCATTGATCATACTCTACATTTTATCAAAAACACAGAACATTGGTTTGTATATATTTACACACATACCAACCCTTCAGCAAGGGTTAATCCACTTAGGCTTAATTTAATTTTGATTAACTTATGACATATTCCAGACTTCTTTCAAAATGTTATCTTCAACCTAAAACATGGGTGGAGAGAGAGTTTGTTAGCAATAAGTTTCCAATCTTAATGTACTTTCTCTTCCCCTTTTTAGGAAGAATATAATCTCTTGATAGAATACTGTTATAGACATAAGGTGATGAAATATGATGTACTTAAATATTAATGAGGAACCATACCTTTACACTGTCAGTTTCTTAACAGTCATTTATCTTGCTATAATGAAATTAGGCATTGATGTGCAGACTTTATATTCAGTGCTGACAGCTTGTTGCTTCATTTAACTTTAGATTAATCAGACATAGTCTTGGAGTTGTAAACATAGGAAAGTCTTGGCAGTTTGAGTTCTTTGACAACCTTGAACCTCAAGGTTCAGATCCATGTGATCAGCCAAATACATATATAAAGAATTCTTCATTTTTCTTTGGATAAGCATTACATTGCATGTATGGGCAATTCTTCCTTCAGAACAGTGGATGTCAGATTCTTTGCTTTTGATTCCTCTTGACTTCCCATCACTGGTCTGCAGACTACTGATTGACTGTGGACAAGGATTGGCCTTGTTGCTATAGCGTTTAAGAACGGAGACCAATCTGAACAACTTCAGGTGAATATGCACATTTACCTGTACGCATAGTTTCCAACGTGTGAGCTCATCTGCATTCATAAGTGACTTACTACTAAACTAACTTTAGAACATATTTGTGCCTAGGAACAAACTCAAAGCGTTAGCTTTAGGATATAGCATGAGAACCTGCTCAGATACCAATTGTTAGTTCCCAGATGGCACACAATAGATCTAGAAGGGGGGTTAAATAGATCCTTTTTAATTTCAAAACCTTTTCCATTTTATTTTGTATTGCTAAGTAATTAGCATATGACAAACATAAGAATCATTTCAAGCACAATGAAATAAGTTAAAGATCCCTTTCAGAGATATCTTGATAAGCAATGTTCTAGAGTAAGTTTAGTTGTATGTGGTTATTATAGTGATCGCAGTTATAGAAGTTATATGTACATAAAATAAATGACTAAAAGTAAATGACACAAGGGATTTTAAGTGGTTCAGAGACTCAAGCTCCAAATCCACTCTTCTACTTCAACAAGCAGGGATTCCATTAAGGAAATGGGTAACTCTTGAATCACAAAGATTCCTTCACGGCAAGCAGCCTTGGAACTTCAGTTCACTAAGAACTCTTCAAGCCCATCAGACTTGGAAACTCTTGTACCCTCTGGTACAGCAAGTCTAGCAGACTTGACTTTGATTTAGTCCCTCGGACAAGGACCCCTCAGGCCGTGGCTACTTGTTGATGTTGTTGTTGGTGCTGAGCTGCTAACATGACTTGAAGCTTGTTCATTCTTTGGTACTTAGCAGCTTGGTGTGATCATTCTTGGATTCTGCATCGAGACTGAACCACCTTTGATGAACTGCTAAGATGTTCATGAAGCTTGACATCTTTGAGTACTTAGCAGCCTATCACTTCTTCTTTGGTGCAGAGGATCTTGTGGTTGATGCTTGTCTTCATCTGATTTCAGCTTTGCACACTTTCATCACTTGGGGTCTGCTAAGTCTTTTCACTTCAGGTAGACTCCATCTGGTACTTAGCATCCCTTGAACATTGATTGACTGGTGTGCAGATTTGATTCTGCATTTACTTCTCTTCAGCTTTGATTGTTCATGGTGAATCGTTGAGTGGCCCTGGAGATCTGCATTCTGTACTGCCACTCTACCTTTGGTCTTCTTGGCTCTCAGCTCAGATGCCAATCTGTTTGACATTCTTACTTATTATTGAGTGAAGTCTTCATCAGTTAAGATTCTTCTTCAAACTTGCTTCACTTCTACTTTCGTAGTCTCACTGCTACTGAGACATATTCAGTTTAGCTCTGTAGAACTCGTAGAGTCAACAACTCTTCATCTTTTAAGCTTCAGCTGTTTGATACTCCTCCATAAGCTTCCCGTTGGAATATAGTCGTTGGAAGCTATTTGAATTGCCTCAAAGATCGTGAGTTATTTGGTGTAGACTGCTGACTTGACGTGACAGCACCTTTTTGACTTTCTCTGACACAGCAGTCTACTATTCCACCTACCACTTCAGAGATATCACTTTCATGTGTCAGGCAGGTAGTCACCTTTATTCCTCCTTTCTGATTCCTCGATTAGAACCATAAGAGTTGTCCTTTTGCATCGATGCTCTCATTTAGCAACGTTCGAATGTCAGTCTTTATATTGAGACGTTGCCAAGGCTTCAATTATCAGATGACCAAACTCCACGATTCTAATGCAAATGACCATGATCTTGATCGTAGTTTATCTGTTGGATGTTTCTCGTTGAATGGTTGAGACAACTCTACGATTCTGAGAGTGTTCTCTAGATTGACAATGTAGAACCTCTCATTCTTTACTCTTGCAGTGCTTCAATAATTCTGCTTTCCTTGACTTGCATCAGCAACTGTTAACTTTCCTGACTGCTTTGGCCCTTCTGATTTATAAGACAGAAGCTCAGCTTGCTCAACTTTCTGCCTTGTGATCTCCCGCTCACTCTTCATAGTGAGGCTAAGCATAGATAATCCTTTCTGTCTGTTCTGAATAGGTTAGCCAATAACTCTGTATGAACTTCATCAGTTTTTGCTTCTCGTTTGGCAAACACCACGATCATAGTTACCACTACAATCGTGGTCTTCTGTTGGCTTGACAGACACTGCAATCGTTATCTTGCTTTTGACAGACACTTCATTATCTTCTAGGAGACACATGTGGAAGACTTCTCCTGAATGGCTTCACTTCTCAATCAGTTTAGCTGATAGAATTGGTGCTTTGATCTTCTAAGTACTTGCAGGCCATTCGGTGAGTGCTCTCTGGCTTTCTTTGGGTAGATTACATCTTGACTGCTCTGACCAGAGGCTTCGATCTTTGGATACTTCGGGAGTGCTCATTTTGTTGAGAATCGTGTTATCTCTATGATTCTTTCTTGGCATTGTGAGCACTTGATAGACTTTGTCTAAGCCTTTGTTCTGCAGACTATGATCTTGCTTTGGTTCTGCAGACACTTCGACTCCGAGAGCAGATCATATGACAGACTACGATTTCTACCTTAACACTTGTTGTCCCTTGACTGATTTGCTCAACTACGATTTTTACCTCTGATATAATCTGCAAGCTCGACTCCGAGTGAGGCCTACGATTCTTCACTTGGCTCGGCAGGCGCTCGACATGCGCTTTAACAGGCTATCTCCATGATTCTGAACATGACTTCCTCGACAGACTACGGCTTCGAGAAAGTCCTCCTCGATACACCATAATCCTGCCTTGTCTCTCCTGGCAGACTACGACTCTCGAGAGTTACTATCCTTATAGACTACGATTCTACCTTGATAGTCTCTGAATCTTTCTTGTCTCTCCTGGCAGACTACGAAGGCTGGTGCAGTGCTCGACGATCAGACATGCCTATCTATTACATTACATAAGATCAACCTAACAAGTTTGATCTTTCTATATTTAGTCCTTGTACATCATAATCTTTTGAAGGACTTTACAAAGCTGTTTTGTTCATGTAGGATCAACCTAACATATTTGATCATTTCATTCTAAGTCCTTGTACATATGCCTATTATCTATTTAAGGACTTTACAGCTTTCATTAATGCAGACATATTTGTATATTTATTCATTAAGATCATAATCAAATCTTATATAAATAGGAATAACATTCTCATACATATTCCTAACAAAGTTGTTTGATCATATATGTCATACATCTTAAGTGTCTAGAGTGATGTAAGTTGATCCCGAGCCAAAAAAAGCTTGTTCACGGGTCCCCCAAGGTGAAAAACCCTCATTTTGGATCACTTTCTTTGTACAAAAGTTTCTAAATGCTAAATCCATGTTATATCTTGTTTAAATCTAGTTAAACTTGTTATTTTATACATATTTTGCATAATAATTGGTAGATCTAGAGTTTTTACCTGTTATTCTGTGCATATATAGTTGTAAATCAAGTCCGAAAAACTAGATCTACCTAGATCTAAGCCGGATCTAGCCCTGGAATGGTTATGGAGCATGAAGCCCTAACCTATATGCTAGATCGGTTTAGGTCTATGGTAGATCTAGAAATTTTAATGTTTTTGATCAGTTCCGGTCACTCCGTAGAGCCCTAGATCTATATCTAGAGGTGAGGGGGTCCTAATGGCTCGTAACGGGGATTTCAACTGATGAAATCACCTAATAACGAGTTTAGGATATGTTGTACATACATATTTAAGTTTAATAATGTGAGCCTAGGAATCCTGATGTCGAGAGCTAATGATCGAATCTTGACTTGATTCCCACGATGGACGTTTCATTTTCAATGTAATGTTTAAATAACGTGAAATCGTTGTACGTGTAATAATGGATCTTAAAACGAGTTCGAGGGGGCGTCCCAAGAAATCAGATTTAAGATTCCGTGATAGTGAAAACTTGTGATTGTGGGTTTGGATCTATCGAGATGACTTTCATGCCTGATGATGATCCGACTCTTTTCAGCGCTTTCTTACATACATTATTACCCAAAAATGATTTTCCAATAAAATCACAAAAAGCTTTTATGGAAAAAAAAAGTGATTCAGGGGTAGATCACCTTATCAGCATAAAGATAATAAAAGGAAGTATCAAAGGTGAAATTTTGATTCAGTGCTTTCCCAGACTAGCGTGAATCCCAATCATGTTTGTAGATTACCTCCAAATTAACTTAACCAAATTATTTAACAAAAAAATGATTTTTTAAAAAAATATTATCTTAAATACTTTTTTTTAAAACGAATTTATATATTTTAAATTTTTTTTATAAAGAAAATTTGAAAAAATATATTAAAAAATTAAAAAAATTTGCAACCTTCAAAGCTATTTGAAGTGGCGTTGGGCGTCACATAATTTTTTTTAATGATTCAAAGCCACTTCAAGTGGCGTTTGAAGGTTTTTTTTAAAAAAAAATTAGAAATTGCTCAAAGACTTTTGAAGCGGCGTTGGGCAATTTTAATTTTTTTTTTATAAAGCAAATTTGAAAACAGATATTAAAAAAATTGCGTCCTTCAAAGCCATTTGAAGTGGCGTTAGGCTCTCAAATATTTTATGTCTCAAAGCCACTTCAAGTGGCGTTTGGATGTCACATATTTTTTTTAAAATGAAAAATTGCTTAAAGCCATTTGAAGTGGCGTTGGGCTCTTATTTTTTTAAAAAATAAAAAATTGCAGTCCTTCAAAGTAATATTTTATGTCCTTCAAAGCCACTTCAAGAGGCGTTGGGCTCTCAAATAATTTTTTTTTGTTTTATGTTTTTTAAAAAAATGACCATTGGAAGGTTTTTTTAAAAAAAATAATGAAAAATTGCTCAAAGCAATTTTTAGTGGCGTTGGACCTTGTTTTTTTTTGTTGTAAAAATGGAAAATTATAGCCCTTCAAAGTCATTTGAAGTGGCGTTAGACTCTGACATATTTTGTTTTTTTAAACCTTCTTCAAAAAAATTTTGACCACAAGGGATATCAATGCTTTCTTTTCCAAGAAATTTTATTCCTGCATCTAGTATTACTAGTCATGCATGCATTTATTTCCACTTAACAAATAAGACAAAATAGTGTTTACTTTTTTTTCCTGCTCCTAATTTTATTCATCTCACTTTCTCTCTCTTTTTTTTAATCTGATATTCTCGTCTTAAGTGATTCTTTATCAAAAATAATTTTTTTAAAATAATTAAAAAAAAAAGATTCCAACTTGGTACTGATTTTAAAAAAAAATCATTTTTAAAAAAAGGTTAGGATAAATTTTTCTTAAAAAGAATAATCGATTTTAAAAAAAGAAGATTGCAATACCGGTTCAAATTGTGTTGTGATGTGATGTGAGCCTACAATCCCTAGTCTTTTCTTATTTTGCATGCATGTTACATAGTCACATGAGCCTACAATTCTCTAGTCTGTCATGCTATTTACAAGAACATGACATGACTACACCATGGAGCTACGAATTTATTTCAATGCTTTATTGTAACTATAAAAGATACAAAGATCATCTCACTTTCTATCTCTCTTTTGTAATCTCACTTTCTCTCTTTTAGTGTATCATCTCAGTTTTTATCTTTTTTCATACAATCTCACTTTCTCTTCTCAGTTTCTTCTTTTTCTTTTTACTTGCAAATAAATTTATGGCTGATGGCGACTGGATTCACCCCTGTCCTATTGACAGATTATTATTGCGAGGTGAGGTGAGGTGAGGTGAGTATTATTTATTTATTTTATAGTAGTAATAATAGTAATAGTAATAATAATAATAACACCAAGTTTTTAATTCGAAATATTCATATCACAAGAAATAAAATTTAATTATGAAGTTAGTAATATTAACTTATTTATACATTTGGCAGGAGTCGCCTCCCCTTAAATGTAGGCGTGCTGATGGGGGGTATTTTCAGCAGTAGAGAGATACTCACCCTGATTTGCGCATTCTTCATAATATTGCCCAAGCTGGATTTTATGGGGTATATAGAGTAGGACAAATTAGATATGATCGTGCTTTGATCACAGCCATAATAGAGAGATGGCGAGGGGAGACTCACACATTCCATCTTTCCATTGGCGAGAGTATTATCACCCTTCAGGATGTGGAGATACTAATGGGTCTTCCCACTCTTGGATCCCCTGTGACACATATTAACAATGGGAGTGCTGCCATTCCGGAGTGGTGCAATTTAGTTGAGAATCTTCTCGGAAGTAGACCGACTCCTAGTGTAAGATCCCGAATTTTATGAAATAAAAGTATTCAATTTTTATATAATTCAGTAAATAGTTAAATTGATAAAATGTTATAGTTATGGTGATTTGTGAAAATTTTACAAAGTAAGCAAGTGGTCATAAAATAATCGTTGTGCTGGGGAATATTCGTTTGGTCAGGGAGTATTATTTTGTCGGGGATTATTCATACGACGGCGCAGTCATTGGTGGACACCACAACGGAATAACTGTCAGATATAGAAAGCGACAGAAATAACTTTTTTATAAATAACGGCAGGACTTTTACCGTAAACTGTTAAAATACTGGTGATAAAAATACAATAATACACGTTGCACAGTAGCACACTGTATTGCACAGTATTTTAAATTATTGATTATTACGTAAGAAGTCACTCATTCGATAATTGTTATAGTAATTACTGTTCAATATTTTATATTATTGATTCAATAATTGTCACAATAACTTATATTATTAAATCAATAATTGTCACTCATATTATTTAAATGATATTATTAGATAGCATTATTAACAATGTCTAGAAAGTTCTATCAAGAAAAGGGGTTATATCATCTAATTGCGCGTCAGTAAAGAGAAATCCTTATCGGAAAGCCCCCTCTTTCTTGGGAATGGTCTGGTTGTCAATATTGTGATTCTGTAATATTAATTTGAATAATAATTGATGAATGGTTGATAAAAATATTTTCATTATGTTGGGAATATTAATGTTAGTGAAAATCGATATTTATATCGATAATAGTTGATTTTCGGATGTTAAATTAATCAAATGGGAAATTAATAGGATAAATGAGCAATTAATGGATGGTTAAAATGTGGGACCCACTTATTGATGGATGATGAATGGTTGGGTGGTTGCAATTAATGCAATTGGTTGAAATTGGTGGAGAGTGGTTGCTGAATTATTTTGCTTTGCATCCGAATGCCTATAAAAGGAGTGCTTCCTCAGCAAAGGAAGTACACCAGTCCAATAGCAGAAATTCTTCCTCTACAATATTGTGAGTATTTTTTTTAAGTATAAGAATACTTTGAGTGTAGTTTATAGTTCACGACTTTCTCAGAATAATATCTGGTATACTAGTAAAATCTAGTTTCCTACTAGGGTAAAGGATATTATTTTTTTAGCATCGAATGTTACCTTCTTTCAATACTCATAAGGGTTGTTCTTTTATTCCTTACTAATCTGTGAGAATAACCTGTCTAAGCGGACTACCGCATGCCTGGTGATTTACCCTTTGTATTCATTCTTTATTAAAGTGTCGAAATGATCTGTCTGCGCGGACTACCGCATGACGGGTGAAAATCCATTTGTAGTTTTGTATATTAAAATCATTTCCGATTCCTAACTCTAAACTTACTATGGTAAGTATTGTTTCTATAATTCCTGAAATGATTAGAAATTGTTTAAGATTTTCGCTTCATCTAATATTATTTCAATGGAATATTGGTCTGAACTTCTTATTGAAATTTTAATCTTTTCATATCGGATACTATTCACGGGTTACTATTCACAAGTTACTATTTACGAGTTACTATTCACGGGTTACTATTCACAAAAAAAAAAAATCTGTCCAAATTATCTTTGATTGGATCCATGTTTTTATCTTCATGTTGATAATTTGGATATTCTTGAATTCTGGATAAATGGAATTATAATTCTCTAATATTTGTCCTTGATCTCACTGGATTTATTCTTATCTTTGATTGGATCCATGTTTTTATCGTCATGTCGATAATTTGGATATTCTTGGACTTTGGATAAATTGAATTATCAATCTCTAATATTTATCCTTGATCATATTTTATAATCATGGTGATGAAAGTTCTCTTTGACATGAGTGTAAATATGGGTAGATTATTGGTATGATCATGACTATGGGTTCTCTTCAGCCAGGGGTGCAAAGATGAATTGTTGATTGGTATGATCATGACCATTGATTTTATAATTGAATATCTTTAGCTTAAGTGCAAAGGTGAATTGATCAACATGGTTATAAGTATTGCTTCTATAAATTCTGAAATTGATTAGAAATTCCTTTGAGATTTGTATTTCATCTAATATCATTTCACTTGAATTTTTAATTACCTAAGTCTTCTTATTAAATTTTAATCGTTATCTTTGAAATATGAAACTTGAATATCTTTGGCCCGTATTGCAAAGATGGACAAGTGTTTGGCATAATCATGACCATTGATGTTACAAATGAATATCTTTGGCCTGAGTGCAAATGTGAATTTATTATCATGATTATGAAAAGGAACTGTGATTTGGTATAACCATGATCTTTGATGTTTCAGGTAAAGACAGGTGATAAAAATTATCTTCGTCTTGGGTGCGAAGAGGAATTTATCAACATAATTATAATCATGAACTATTTACATGATTGTGGGCAGGAACTGTTGATTGATGTTACAGGGATGAAATATTGTTGGTGAACTTTTAACATGGAGAAGATAGTAGACATTATGTTCTACTTAACTCTTCTAATGGATTGCTTGTTCCGCTGCAGTTATTGATCTAAAACTTATTGTCTGTTGTATTCTATCAGATTTTTCCCTGTTGAGGGCTAAGGTTCTAAAGATCTGATTCATTACTGATTAAGGCTATTGATAATTTAATTATCTTTAGTCATAATATTCTTTACTGGGCTAGTTGAGGTCATCCTTTTCTTTCATTGTTCTCCTCAGAAAATGAGAATGTCGCGGGGACTAGTCGGGGAATGGAGTGATGGTCCGAGATAGAGCTGTAGTAGTCCTCATTATTTTGTGAAATATTGTGATAATAATTATAATGAGGACTTATTTGAGTGTTTATATTTTCGTATTATATACGATTTGTATTAAAACTCATAGTTTATGTGGTCGTATTTTGCACGACCGTATAATATAATAAAGATTTGTATTTGAATTTTGTACCATGTATTGGCGACTCAGAATGGGTTGTGTGGACCTATTTTGGGGGCGTCACATTTGGTATCAAAGCTTAGGGATATGGTCTCTGACGGAGATCTGAGATTAGAACTAAGAGGGGAGAGACGCGTAATATCCTTCGCTAGTGTGTGTCCTAAACTAAGCTGAATTTTTTGACTTGATAAGTTGACAAATTATGATATGTCAATTAACCTTTGTTTTGAAGCTGTATTCCGGAATGATATTTTAAATCCAAGATATGAGCAATGGAAAAATCTTAATACATAGAAAAGGACCGGTAAGATAGAATTTGAAATGAAAGTAAGGTATCCTAATCTCTTTAAATTACCAGGTACGTAAATTTTGGGGATGAAATTTTATAAGGAGGGGAGATTGTAAGACCCCGAATTTTATGAAATAAAAGTATTCAATTTTTATATAATTCAGTAATTGGTTAAATTGATAAAATGTTATAGTTATGGTGATTTATGAAAATTTACAAGTAAGCAAGTGGTCATAAAATATTCGTTGTGTCGAGGAATATTCGTTTGGTCGGGGAGTATTCTTTTGTCGGAGAATATTCGTACGACGGTGCAGTCATTAGTGGACCCCACAACGGAATAACTATCGAATATAGAAAGCAACAGAAATAACCTTTTTATAAATAACAGCAGGACTTTTACCGTAAACTGTTAAAATATCGGTGATAAAAATATAGTAATACACGTTGTTGCACAGTAGCAAACGGTATTACACGGTATTTTAAATTATTGATTATTACGTAAAAAGTCACTTATTCGATAATTGTTACAATAATTACTGTTCAATATTTTATATTATTAATTCAATAATTGTCACAGTAACTTACATTATTAAATTAATAATTATCACTCATATTATTTAAATAATATTATTAGATAGCATTATTGACAATGTCTAAAAAGTTCTGTCAAGAAAAGGGCTTAGGTCATCTAATTGCGCGCCTGTAAGGAGAAATCCTTATCGGAAAGTCCTCTCTTTCCTAGGAATAACCTGGTTGTCAATATTGTGATTCTGTAATATTAATTTGAATAATAATTGATGAATAGTTGATAAAAATATTTTCATTATGTTGGGAATATTAATGTTAGTGAAAATCGACATTTATTTTGATAATAGTTGATTTCTGGATGTTAAATTGACCAAACGGGGAATTAATCGGATAAATGCGCAATTAATGGGGTGGTTAACATGTGGGACCCACTTATTGATGGATGATGAATGGTTGGGTGGTTGCAATTAATGCAATTGGTTGAAATTGGTGGAGAGTGGTTGCTGAATTATTTTGCTTTGCATCCGAATGCCTATAAAAGGAGTGCTTCCTCAGCAGAGGATGTACACCATTCCAATAGCAGAAATTCTTCCTCTACAATATTGTGAGTATTTTTTTTGAGTATAAGGATACTTTGAGTGTAGTTTATAGTTCACGATTTTCTCAAAATAATATCCGGTATATTAGTCAAATCTAGTTTCTTACTAAGGTAAAGGATATTATTATTTTTAGTAACGGATGTTACCTTCTTTCAATACTCATAAAAGTTGTTCTTTTATTCCTTATTAATCTATGGGAATAACCTGTCTAAGCGGACTACCGCATGCCTAGTGATTTACCCTTTGAATTCATTCTTTATTTAATTGTGAAAATGATCTGTCTACGCGGACTACTGCATGACGGGTAAAAATCCATTTGCAGTTTCGTATATTATTTCATTTGAGATTCCTAACTCTAAACTTACTATGGTAAGTATTGCTTCTATAATTCCTGAAATGATTAGAAATTACTTAAGATTTTCGCTTCATCTAATATTATTTCAATGAAATATTGATCTGAACTTCTTATTAAAATTTTAATCTTTTCCGGTCGGGTACTATTCATTCAGGGTACTATTCACGAGTTACTATTCATGAGTTACTATTCATGGGTTACTATTCACGAGTTATTATTTACGAGTTACATTCACGAGTTACTATTCACATGTTACTATTCACGAAAAAAAATATTATTTTTTTGTCTGTCCAAATTATTTTTGATTGGATCCATGTTTTTATCTTCATGTCGATAATTTGGATATTCTTAAATTCTGGATAAATAGAATTATAATTCTCTAATATTTGTCCTTAATCTCACTAGATTTATTCTTATCTTTGATTGGATCCATATTTTTATCTTTATGTCGATAATTTGGATATTTTTGAACTCTGGATAAATTGAATTATCAATCTCTAATATTTATCCTTGATCATATTTTATAATCATGGTGATGAAAGTTCTCTTTGACTTGAGTGTAAAGATGGGTAGATTATTGCTATGATCATGACTATGGGTTCTCTTCGGCCAGGGGTGCAAAGATGAATTGTTAATTGGTATCATCATGACCATTGATTTTACAATTAAATATCATTAGCTTAAGTGCAAAGGTGAATTGATCAATATGGTTATAAGTATTGCTTCTATAAATTCTGAATTGATTAGAAATTCCTTTGAGATTTGAATTTCATCTAATATCATTTCACTTGAATTTTTAATTACCTAAGTCTTCTTATTAAATTTTAATCGTTATCTTTGAAATACGAAACTTGAATATCTTAGGCCCGTAGTGCAAGGATGGGCAGGTGTTTGGCATAATCATGACCATTGATGTTATAAATGAATATCTTTGGCCTGAGTGCAAAGGTGAATTTATTAGCATGATTATGAAAAGGAACTGTGATTTGATATAAACATGATCTTTGGTGTTTCAGGTAAAGACAGGTTATGAAAATTATCTTCGTTCAGGGTGCGAAGAGGAATTTATCAACATAATTATGATCATGAACTATTTACATGATTGTGGGCAAGAACTGTTGATTGATGTTACAGGGATAAAATATTATTGGTGGACTTTTAACATGAAGAAGATAGTAGACATTATGTTCTACTTGACTCTTCTAATTGATTGTTTGTTCCGCTGCAGTTGTTGATCTAAAACTTGTTGTCTATTGTATTCTATCAGATTTTTCCCTGTTGAGGGCTAAGGTTCTAAAGATCTGATTCATTACTGATGAAGACTATTGATAATTTAATTATCTTTAGTCATAATATTCTTTACTGGGTTAGTTGAGGTCACCCTTGTGACGCCCCCCAGAATAGGTCCAGTCAACCCAACCCATTCTGAGTCGCTAAATACATGGTACAGAATTCAAATACAATCTTTATATCACACAGTCATGCAAAATACGACCACACAACTGTGAGTGTCAATACAAATATGTAGAAAATATTAACATTCAAACTAGGTCCTCATTACAATTATTATCACACTATTTATTAGAAATAGTGAGAACTACTACTGCTCTAACTCGGACCATCACTCTGTTCCCCAACTAGTTTCTGCGACATTCTCATTTTCTGAAGAGGACAATATATGAAAAGAGTGAGCTCAACTAGCCCAATAAAGAATATTATGACTAAGATAATAAAGAATAATTTATCGTTAGTCTTCACCAAATCAGATAAAATATAATGGACAACAAGTTTTAGATCAACAACTGCAGCGAAAATAACAATATATCAGAAAAATTAAGTAAAAAATGATGTCTACTATATTCTATAATTTAAAAGTCCATCATCAATATTTTATCCATGTCAATCAATATATATTTCAAATCAGATATTCGTCTTTGCACTACGGGCCAAAGATTTTCATCTGTATCACCAGCGGTCATGTTCATCTCAACACCTGTCATCTTTGCACTACGGCCAAAGATATTCATCAAGTAATTATTCATCTTTGCACTACAGGCCAAAGATATTAATCAAATAATCATCCATCTTTGCACTACAGGCCAAAGATATTCTTTTGTATCACCATTTAAGACTGAAGATGATGAAAAATATTTTTAAAAAAACGAATCCAGTGAGATAAAGGACAAAAATTAGGGATTCGTAATTCAGTTTATCCAAGTTTAAGAATACTCTATAATAATTAATTGTGGAGCAAAATTTAAGAATGACGATCAAAACAAGGATTCAATCAAAGATAGGAACCATAATAGCCAACTTGGACAAAGAAAAGAAAATTTAATTTTTCTGTGAATAGTACTGTATTCGTGAATAGTACCGTATACGTGAATAGTGTCGTATACGTGAATAGTAATCTCGAGGGAAAAAGTAAGAATTTCACAATAAAATTCATGCCAATATTTTGGTATAATGATATTAAAAAGAATAACATCATTTACGAAAGAAAATAACATCCCTTACCTCAAAAGAACAGTACTTCTGACTGGAATATCTGATATAGTACTGAAAGAAACTTGCACTGAATAGTAACACTCAAAGTATCGAAATACTCACAAAAATACGCTCGATATTATAGAGAAAGGAACTTATGATTCTGGTGTGATTTTCAAATTCTAATTCAGCATCCTATTTATAGAAAAATGCTTAGAACGCCAAAGCAGAAAATTTAATAAAATAATATTATTTTTTAAAAAAATTCTACGCACACCATTGACCAAAATATTAGCTCACCAAGTGGGGCCCACCCATTAAAAAAACATTTTTTTTGAAAAAAAATATTTATAACCCCAAAAATCACTTATTCCGGAACTTCAATAATTCATAATAAATAGCCCTTTTATCAGAAAAATAGGAATCTTATGTCCATTCCATAGAAAATTTAATTCTCTAAAATTTTGTAGAAGAAAGTTTTTCCAAATTCCAAACATAAATTGTCCGACATCCACATACGGATGATTTTTCACACCTTCATTTTAACAAAATACTTATAAAACACATCAACACTAATTCCTTCTTTTATATCCACAAAAATAAATATTTCCTTATCATATAAATTAATAATTAATTATTCACAAATAATATTACAGAACTATAATATTGACAACCAGGTCGTTCCAAGGAAAGAGGGGGCCTTCCGATAAGGATTTTTCCTTAATGGCGCGCAATTAAATAACCCCTCCTAGACAGAACTTCCTTAGACATTGCCAATAATGTTATCTAATAATATTATTCAAATAATATGAATTATTGATCTGATAATGGAAAATACTGTGCAATGACAATTATTGATTTAACAATAATATAAAAATAATGTGCAATACCGTGTACTACTGTGCAACAACGCGTATTACTATACTTTACCCACCGGGTATTCCAACAGTGTTACCGGTAACACTACGCCATTATTTATAAAAACTTATTCTTGTCATTTTCTTCATCCGACAATTTTCCATTATGGGGCCCACAAATGGCTGCGCCGTCGTACGAATATTCTCCGACAGCAAGAATATTCTACGATCAAACGAATATTCCCCGACAACAATGAATATTTTATAACCACTTGCTTATTTAAAATATTTGCGCATTTTACCCATAATATTTCACATTATCAAATTAACCCCTGACAATTTCAAAATAATATATAAAGGAAATTAAATTTTTTTTATTCATAAAAGTTGGGGTCTTACAACCTCCCCTCCTTATGAAATTTCGTCCTCGAAATTGACGTGCGTACCTGGTGTTTCGAAAAGGTGAGGATACCTCGCTTTCATTTCCGATTCCAACTCCCAAGTCATTTCCTCAATAGCATGGTTTATCCACAAAACTTTGACTTGTAGTATAACCTTTGTGCGTAGGACATGCTCCTTCCTATCCAAAATCTTGACAGGTACCTCCTCGTACGTTAAATCTTCTGCTATCTCGTCCGGTTCTAACTCAATAATGTGGCTCGGGTCCTTCACATATTTACGTAACACAGATATGTGAAACACGTTATGAACACGAGACATGCTTGGAGGTAATGCGAGTCTATAGGCCACATTTCCTACTCGGTCAAGAATCTCAAATGGACCAATGAATCGTGGATTGAGCTTTCCTCTCTTGCCAAACCTCGGAACTCCCTTCCATGGAGCAACACGTAACAACACATGGTCCCCAACATTAAATTCTACGTCCTTTCGATGAAGATCCGCATAACTCTTTTGTCGATTCTGTGCCATTTGTATACGTTGTCGGATCATTTGGATCTTTTCTGTAGCCATACGTACCAACTCCGGTCCCAATAATGTTGCCTCACCCACCTCATCCCAACACACTGGAGAACGACACTTTCTCCCATACAATGCCTCGAATGGAGCCACACCTATACTTGCCTGATAACTGTTATTGTAGGAGAATTCCACCAATGGTAGGTACTTATTCCAACTCCCTTTGAAGTCTAGAACACAGAGTCTCAATAGATCTTCTAGAGTTTGAATAGTCCTTTTCGATTGCCCGTCCGTTTGAGGATGATATGCCGAACTAAATCGTAAGTCCATGCCCATAGCTTTCTGCAAGCTAACCCAAAATCGTGAAGTAAATCTTGGGTCACGATCCGAAACTATGGACACTGGCATGCCATGCAACCTCACAATCTCATTCATGTACATACGAGCAAGACGTTCAAGGGAATAGGTCTCCCGTATCGGCAAGAAATGAGCAGACTTGGTTAATCTATCAACAATAACCCAAATCGCATCTATGCCTTGAGAAACCTTGGGAAGACCCGTAACGAAATCCATCGTAATGCATTCCCACTTCTATTTCGGAATCTCCAGTGGTTGCATGGACCCTTCGGCACTTAATGCTCCGCCTTTACACGTTGACAAGTTAAACATCTCGAAATAAACTCCGAGATCTCTCTCTTAATATTGCTCCACCAAAATGTATGTCGAAGATCACGATACATTTTGGTACTCCCAGGATAGATTACAAATGGTGTGTTGTGTGCCTCCATCATGATTCTATACTTCAAATCAGAATCGTTAGGAACACAAAGTCTGGAGTTGACTTAGAGTATTCCTTCTTCATCGATTCTTGCTTCTGGAACCGCATCTTATAGCACCTTCTTCTTCATCTTCATCAGCTCCGGATTCATAGCTTGAGCAGCTTTAACTTTATCAATCAAAGCTAGTTCTACGCGTATACTTGACATCATCGCACTCGTTCTCGCATATGATCTTCTAGTCAACGCGTCAGCTACCACGTTCGCTTTTCCCGGATGGTATTGGATGGTATGATCGTAATCTTTCAACAGCTCAAGCCAACGTCGTTGTCGCATGTTGAGTTCCTTCTGAGTAAAAAAATATTTAAGGCTCTTATGATCTGTATAAATCTCCACTTTCTCCCGTACAGGTAGTGTCTCCAGATATTCAACGCGAAAAAGACTGCTGCCAACTCTAGATCATGAGTAGGAAAATTCCTCTCATATTCCTTGAGTTGTCGCGAGACATAGGCTATGACTTTCCCATGTTGCATGAGAACACATCCTAACCCTTTGCCTGAAGCATCGTTGTAGATAACAAATCCATCCGAACCAGATGGTATTGTCAGAACAGGTGCCGAGATAAGTCTCCTCTTGAGCTCTTGGAAGTTCTTCTCGCATTCCTCGCTCCAAATAAATTTTGTATCTTTCCGAGTCAGCTGAGTTAATGGAGTAGCGATTCAAGAGAATCCCTCCATGAACCTCCGATAATAACCAGCTAAGCCCAGAAAGCTACGCACTTCAGTCACCGACTTTGGTTGCTCCCAACTTTGTATTGCTTCAATCTTCGCCGGGTCCACAGATACTCCATGTTTCAATACCACGTGCCCAAGGAATGCTACTTCCTCAAGCCAGAACTTGCATTTCTTTAGCTTAGCATATAACTTGTTTTCACGAAGTATTTGAAGTACCAGCTTCAAGTGGTGCTCATGATCTTCACGGCTTTTGGAATAGATGAGGATGTCATCAATAAAGACAACCACGAACTGATCCAAATATTCCTTGAATACACGGTTCATCATATCCATGAAAGCAGCAGGAGCATTAGTCAATCCAAAAGACATGACTAAGAACTCATAATGTCCGTACCGAGTTCGGAAGGCAGTCTTCGGAATATCCTCAGTTTTAATCTTCAGCTGATGATATCCAGAATGAAGATCGATCTTTGAAAAGAATTGTGCTCCTTGCAACTGGTCGAACAAGTCATCAATACGAGGTAGCGGATACCTATTCTTGATGGTGACATGGTTCAACTCCCGATAGTCAATACAAAGTCGCATACTCCCGTCTTTCTTCTTTACGAATAAAACAGGAGCACCCCAAGGAGACGTACTAGGACGAATGAAACCGATGTCTAACAACTCCTGTAGTTGGACCTTTAACTCCTAAAGTTCAATAGGAGCCATTCGATATGGAGTTTTAGAAATGAGTTTTGTACCGGGCTCAAGGTCAATAAAGAATTCAACTTCACGTTCTGGGGGTAGACCGAGAAGTTCTTCGGGAAATACATCAGGAAACTCATTAACAACAGAAATATTATTCAAATCTGAAGTATTCTGGTTTAGATCAGTGACATGAGCTAAGAAAGCTTGACATTCGTTTTTTAATAAACGAATAGCTTTGTGACTTGAAATGACATTGACTGATTTTAGTGGTTTGGTTGTTTGGATTCGCACAACAGGTTGGTTAGGAATATAAAAACTAACAACCTTACGAAAATAATCAATTTTGGCATGGTAAGTGGTTAACCAGTCAATTCCTAAAATCACGTCAAATGCAAGTATTTTCAAAGATATAAGATCAACATGTAAGGTAAGGGTACCAATTTGAATCAAGCAACATTTATAAACTGTAGATGTAACTAAGGTTTCTCCTAACGGAGTTTCAACAGATAAGTCAAAGTCTAACTTCTCAGGTGTCAAATTTAATCGTTGAGCACAAGCAGGTGAAATAAAAGAATGGGTAGCACCGGTATCTAACAAGGTATAAACTTCGCAAGAGTTTATGATTAGCTTACCCGTAATCACCTCGTGTGGGTTCCTCGCGTTTTAGGCTATCACGACAAACGCTCTTCCAGGAACCACCGACTTTGACTTATCCGAAACTGCCTTTGGAATCACCACCCCCGCTGGACTTGGTTTCGCTACAAGACAATCTCGAGCTATATGTCCTTCTTTTCCACAGTTATAGCATGCTTTGAATTGTTGTGGGCAGTTTAGGCTGATGTGTCCCTCTTTTTCGCATTTATAGCATACGACTGGTGGTCGTTCTCCTCCCCTAGAAACAGTTGATGCTGGTGCTGACGTCGACGTCTTCACGTTCTCATTGTTGTACCTTCTCTTCTTGAAATCTCCCCCCGATTCGCTTTTTCTACTATCATGGCCACGATTACCACCGAAGTGGTTACCGCTTCTGTCATACTTTCCTCCCCGCTGGTTGTCATTGCTCCTATGACTGCTGCCACCGGTATGACCCTGGTTGTGGTCCCTTGGTTGAACATATTCATTATCTCGCTCTAATAACTGAGCCCTGTTTACTACATCTGAATATAAAGAAAATTTGTGAGAAATGAGGTATTGACGTATTTCGGGTTTCAAACCTCTCAGAAACATCCACATCATACGTTCCTCATTCTCCACCAAATGAGGTGTAAACCTGGACAACTCTGCGAACTTAGCCTCGTATTGGGACACAGTCATGTTATTTTGTTCTAGTCTGATAAACTCTACCTCCTTCATATGACGAATACTTTCAGGAAAGTACTTGTCATTGAATAGTTTCTAGAACGTTTCCCAAGACATCTTGAGTGCGGCATGCTAGGTACGCTTCACAGACTCCCACCAGTAATCTGCCTCTCCACGAAACATAAAGGTGGCGAATGGAACCTTCTGTTCCTCCATGCATCCCAAGACATCAAATATCTTGGTAATTTGCTTAACCCACGTCTCTGCCTTGATTGGATCTGGCTTTCCATGAAACTCTGGTGGTCCCAACTCTTTGAACTGCTTGGCAGTAACAATTCGCGTGTTGTTATTATCTCCACCTGTATTTTGCACACGAGTCTCCCTCATCTTGTTTTGCATAAACTGCAAAATGCTTCTAAATATCTCATCGTTTATCGTCTGATCAGTGTTATTTTCAGGACGAACATTGCCTTCCTGTTGCACGTTCTCCTGGTTAGTGATTAAAGGTGTCTTCACGGTCTCATTCACTCCATTGTTAACATTCTCAGTTGCCATTCTCAAATACTGCCATAAAACAAGGGTTAATTAAACAAATTAACATATCACATAATAACCCTATGCTCCGACTGACCAATTAAATACCATATAAGCTTAGGTAGGACATACTAGTGAAGGATTTACTCGTCTCTCCCCTCCTAGTTCTATTCCCCGATCTCCGCCAGAGATCATATCCCTAAGCTCTGATACCAACTGTGACGCCCCCCAGAATAGGTCCAGTCAACCCAACCCATTCTGAGTCGCCAAATACATGGTACAGAATTCAAATACCATCTTTATATCACACGATCGTGCAAAATACGACCACACAACTATGAGTGTCAATACAAATATGTAAAAAATATTAACATTCAAACTAAGTCCTCATTACAATTATTATCACACTATTTATTAGAAATAATGAGGACTACTACTTCTCTAACTCGGACCATCACTCTGTCCCCCGACTAGTTCTTGCGACATTCTCATTTCCTGAAGAGGACAATAGATGAAAAGGGTGAGCTAAACTAGCCCAGTAAAGAATATTATGACTAAGATAATAAAGAATAATTTATCGTTAGTCTTCAACAAATCAGATAAAATATGATGAACAACAAGTTTTAGATCAACAACTGCAGCGGAAATAACAATATATCAGAAAAATTAAGTAGAAAATGATGTCTACTATATTCTATGATTTAAAAGTCCATCATCAATATTTTATCCCTGTCAATCAATATATATTTCAAATCAGATATTCGTCTTTGCACTACGGGCCAAAGATTTTCATCTGTATCACCAGCGGTCATATTCATCTCAACACCTGTCATCTTTGCACTACGGCCAAAGACATTCATCAGGTAATCATTCATCTTTGAACTACAGGCCAAAGATATTCATCAAATAATCATCCATCTTTGCACTACAGGCCAAAGATATTCTTTTGTATCACCATTTAAGACTGAAGATGATGAAAAATATTTTTAAAAAACGAATCTAGTGAGATAAAGGACAAAAATTAGGGATTCGTAATTTAGTTTATCCAAGTTTAAGAATACTCCATAATACTTAATTGTGGAAAAAAAATTTAAGAATGACGATCAAAACTTGGATCCAATCAAAGATAGGAACCATAATAGCCAACTTGGACAATGAAAAGAAAAGAAAATTTAATTTTTCTATGAATAGTACCGTATTCGTGAATAGTGCCGTATACGTGAATAGTGCCGTATACATAAATAGTAACCCCGAGGGAAAAAGTAAAAATTTCACAATAAAATTTATGCCAATATTTTGGTATAATGATATTAAAAAGAATAACATCATTTACGAAAGAAAATAACATCCCTTACCTTAAAAGAACAGTACTTCTGACTCGAATATCAGATATAGTACTGAAAGAAACTTGCACTGAATAGTAACACTCAAAGTATCGAAATACTCACAAAAATACGCTCGATATTATAGAGAAAGGAACTTATGATTCTAGTGTGATTTTCAAATTCTAATTCAGCATCTTATTTATAGGAAAATGCTTAGAACGCCAAAATAAAAAATTTAATAAAATAATATTATTTTTAAAAAAAATTCTACGCACACCATTGACCAAAATATCAGCTCACCAAGTGGGGCCCACCCATTAAAAAAATATTTTTTGTGAAAAAAATATTTATAACCCCAAAAATCACTTATTCCGGAACTTCAATAATTCATAATAAATAGCTCTTTTATCAGAAAAATACGAATCGTATGTCCATTCTATAGGAAATTTAATTCTCTACAATTTTGTAGAAGAAAGAATTTTCAAATTCTAAACATAAATTATCCGAAATCCACATACGGATGATTTTTCACACTTTCATTTTAACAAAATACTTATAAAACACATCAGCACTAATTTCTTCTTTTATATCCACAAAAATAAATATTTTCTTATCATATAAATTAATAATTAATTATTCACAAATAATATTACAGAACTATAATATTGACAACCAAGTCGTTCCAAGGAAAGAGGAGGCCTTCCGATAAGGATTTTTCCTTACTGGCGCGCAAGTAAATAACCTCTCCTAGACAGAACTTCCTTAGACATTGCCAATAATGTTATCTAATAATATTATTCAAATAATATGAATTATTGATTTGATAATGAAAAATACTGTGCAGTGACAATTATTGATTTAACAATAATATAAAAACATTGTGCAATACCGTGTGCTACTGTGCAACAACGCATATTACTATACTTTACCCACCAGGTATTCCAACAGTGTTAACGGTAACACTACGCCATTATTTATAAAAAACTTATTCTTGTCGTTTTCTTCATCCGATAATTTTTCGTTATGGGGCCCACAAATGGATGCGCCGTCGTACGAATATTCCCCGACAGCAAGAATATTTCACGACCAAACGAATATTTCCCGACAACAATGAATATTTTATAACTACTTACTTATTTAAAATATTTGCGCATTTTATCCATAATATTTCACATTATCAAATTAACCCCTGATTATTTCAAAATAATATATAGAGAAAATTTAATTTTTTTATTCATAAAAGTTGGGGTCCCCTTTTCTTTTATTGTTCTACTCAGGATATGAGAATGTCTCGGGGACTAGTCGGAGAATGGAGTGATGGTCCGAGATAGAGCTGTAGTAGTCCTCATTATTTTGTGAAATATTGTGATAATAATTATAATGAGGACTTATTTGAGTGTTTATATTTTCGTATTATATTCGATTTGTATTAAAACTCACAGTTTGTGTGATCGTATTTTGCACGACCGTATAATATAATAAAGATTTGTATTTAGATTTTGTACCATATATTGACGACTCAGAATGGGTTGTGTGGACCTATTTTGGGGGCGTCACAGTTGGTATCAAAGCTTAGGGATATGGTCTCTAGCGAAGATCTGAGACTAGAACTAGGAGGGGAGAGACGAGTAATATCCTTCGCTAGTGTGTGTCCTAACTAAGCTGAATTTTTTGACTTGATAAGTTGACAAATTGTGATATGTCAATTAACCTTTGTTTTGAAGCTGTATTCTGGAATGATATTTTAAATCCAAGATATGAGCAATGAAAAAATCTTGATATAGAGAAAAAGACCGGGAAGATAGAATCTGAAATGAAAGCAAGGTATCCTAAACTCTTCGAATTACTAGGTACGTAAATTTAGGGGACGAAATTTCATAAGGAGGGGAGATTGTAAGACCCCGAATTTTATGAAATAAAAGTATTCAATTTTTATATAATTCAGTAATTGGTTAAATTGATAAAATATTATAGTTATGGTGATATGTGAAAATTTTACAAAGTAAGCAAGTGGTCATAAAATATTCGTTGTGTCGGAAAATATTCGTTTGGTCGGGGAGTATTCTTTTATCGGAGAATATTCGTACGACGGCGCAGTCATTGGTGAACCCCACAACAGAATAACTGTCGGATATAGAAAGCGACAGAAATAACCTTTTTATAAATAACGGTAGGACTTTTACCGTAAACTGTTAAAATACTGGTGATAAAAAATACTGTAATACACTGTTATTGCACAGTAGCACACGGTATTGAACAGTATTTTAAATTATTGATTATTACGTAAGAAGTCACTCATTCGATAATTGTTATAATAATTACTGTTCAATATTTTATATTATTGATTCAATAATTATCACAGTAACTTACATTATTAAATCAATAATTGTCACTCATATTATTTAAATGATATTATTAGATAGCATTATTGACAATGTCTAGAAAGTTCTGTCAAGAAAAGGGGTTAGGTCATCTAATTACGGGCTAGTAAGGAGAAATCCTTATCGGAAAGTCCTCTCTTTCTTGGGAATGGCCTGGTTGTCAATATTGTGATTCTGTAATATTAATTTGAATAATAATTGATGAATGGTTGATAAAAATATTTTTATTATGTTGGCAATATTAATGTTAGTGAAAATCGATATTTATTTCAATAATAGTTGATTTCTACATGTTAAATTGACCAAATAAGAAATTAATCGGATAAATGAGTAATTAATGGGTGGTTAACATGTGGGACCCACTTATTGGTGGATGATGAATGGTTGGGTGGTTGCAATTAATGCAATTGGTTGAAATTGGTGGAGAGTGGTTGCTGAATTGTTCTACTTTGCATCCGAATGCCTATAAAAGGAGTGCTTCCTCAGCAGAGGAAGTACACCATTCCAATAGCAGAAATTCTTCCTCTACAATATTGCGAGTATTTCTTTTGAGTATAAGGATACTTTGAGTGTAATTTATAGTTCAAAATTTTCTCAGAATAATATCCGGTATACTAGTCAAATCTAGTTTCCTACTAAGGTAAAGGATATTATTTTTTTTAGTAACGGATGTTACCTACTTCCAATACTCATAAGGGTTGTTCTTTTATTCCTTATTAATCTGTGAAAATAATCTGTCTAGGCGAACTACCGCATGCCTGGTGATTTACCCTTTGTATTCATTCTTTATTAAATTATGAAAATGATCTGTCTACGCGGACTACCGCATGACGGGTGAAAATTCATTTGCAGTTTCGTATATTATTTCATTTGAGATTCCTAACTCTAAACTTACTATGGTAAGTATTGCTTCTATAATTCCTGAAATGATTAGAATTTGCTTAAGATTTTCGTTTCATCTAATATTATTTCAATGGAATATTGGTCTGAACATCTTATTGAAATTTTAATCTTTTCATGCCGAGTACTATTCATTTGGGTACTATTCACTGGTTACTATTCATGAGTTGCTATTTACGAGTTACTATTCACGGGTTACTATTCACGAAAAAAAAATATTTTTTCCCCTGTCCAAATTATCTTTGATTGGATCCATATTTTTATCTTCATGTCGATAATTTGGATATTCTTGAATTTTGGATAAATGGAATTATAATTCTCTAATTTTTATCCTTGATGTGACTGGATTTATTCTTATCTTTGATTGGATCCATATTTTTATCTTCATGTTGATAATTTAGAAATTCCTGAACTCTGGATAAATTGAATTATCAATCTCTAATATTTATCCTTGATCATATTTTATAATCATGGTGATGAATGTTCTCTTTGACTTGAGTGTAAAGATGGGTAGATTATTGGTATGATCATGACTATGGGTTCTCTTCGGCCAGGGGTGCAAAGATGAATTGTTGATTGGTATGATCATGACCACTGATTTTACAATCGAACATCTTTAGCTTAAGTGCAAAGGTGAATTGATTAACATGGTTATACGTATTGCTTCTATAAATTCTGAAATGATTAAAAATTCCTTTGAGATTTGCATTTCATCTAATATCATTTCACTTGAATTTTTAATTACCTAAGTCTTCTTATTAAATTTTAATCGTTATCTTTAAAATATGAAACTTGAATATCTTTGGCCCGTAGTGCAAAGATGGACAAGTGTTTGGCATAATCATGACCATTGATGTTACAAATAAATATCTTTGTCATGAGTGCAAAGGTGAATTTATTAGCATGATTATGAAAAGGAACTGTGATTTGGTATAACAACGATCTTTGGTGTTTCAGGTGAAGACAGGTGATGAAAATTATCTTCGTCCTGGGTGCGAAAAGGAATTTATCAACATAATTATGATCATGAACTATTTACATGATTGTGGGCAGGAACTGTTGATTGATGTTACAAGAATAAAATATTGTTGGTAGACTTTTAACATGGAAAAGATAGTAGACATTATGTTCTACTTGACTCTTCTAATAGATTGCTTGTTCCGCTGTAGTTGTTGATCTAAAATTTGTTGTCTATTGTATTCTATCATATTTTTCTCTGTTGAGGGCTAAGGTTCTAAAGATCTGATTCATTACTGATGAAGGCTATTGATAATTTTATTATCTTTAGCCATAATATTCTTTACTGGGCTATTTGTGCTCACCCTTTTGCTTCACAATTCCTTTCAGGTAATAAGAGTGTAGCTGGATTTAGCGGGGATAACAGGGGAATAGAACGATGTTCTATAACTGTTGAAGTTTCCCATAAAATAGTATGAAAATAATTGTATTGAGGATTTAAAATGTGTTTGTCGTATTTTATACGTCACTTAACAGTTGATTTTGGTGACCCAAATAGGGTAAGGTGAACCCGACTTTGGAAGGGTGTGTTGTCACTATTATACAAGATGTCTAACCAAATACGACTTCATGGTATCATAAGATATGATTGTGTGCATCCACTTGCGGATTATGTGTATGAGCACTACCTATATAATCTTGGAGTATGGTTGGAATATAATCCTCATTTTGAGACAATGGAGATAATTATATGGTAAGAAAATACCCACCATTGGAATGAACAAGATAGTAATCTTTTCGTTCTTCTTTGGGGTCTATTGGGTCAACCAAGGTTAATTCTCAAGTCCTACTATATCTATTATAACTTAGAAGCATGGTTTTCCATGTATGAAGGTTTCCTTGAGCATTTTCTAAATATTTTAATTCCTAAAACAGTTTATTGACTGTACCTTTATGTGACGTATCATTGATAAGGAGTACGAGTACTGCTATTTGTATTAAAACTCACAGTTTATGTGTGGTCGTATTATGCACGACAAAGTAATATTTGGAGTATGAAGATTTATATTTGAATTTTATAGTGTGTATTTGGCGACTTAGAATGAATTGTGTAAACCTATTTTGGGGACATCACACTTATTGTAGATATTAATTTTAATAGTCTTAAGTTGGTGTGGCTGTTAGAGTTAATACAAACAGATGTTACTGATTATACATTATCTTACCACATTAGGGCTCACCTGCTTATAATCATAACCCACATACTTTGTGATTGTACGCAAAATCGTGTTAAATTAAAGTTTTTACCTTTACTAAAGGATCTAAGAACGGTGCATACATACAGCTGGAATAGTGCATGTTTAGCTTATTTATATCATCATTTATGTCGTGGGACTAATCCAGATACTTGCGATGTCGCAGGATGTTTACTTTTATTATAGGTAACACTATTAGAAATTCGACATATAGCGACGAGCTATAGTGATGGTCGGCACGGAACCGTCGCTGTAAGGTATCTATAGCGATGATCATGGGGTGACCGTCAGTACATGTCTCTACAGATAGTCTGTTCCGATAGTCATCTTTTGGCCGTCGTTATAGAGATTTTTTTAGACAAAACCCTCCGATTCTTTCCCCCAAATCATTTCAGTATCATTTTTCCCCCATATCTTCGCCTCTCCAGTCGTCTGGCTCCCCTCGCCTCCGACCACATATGTCGACGGATCATTCTCTATTCACAAGATGATTCTCGGAACCCACACTTCCGATGATTTCCCTAACTTCCTCATTGTCGCCGATGCCCATCTCCCCGTCAACCCTGCCTCCGCCCCCGAAACCAATCTCGAAAACCCTAATATCCCAAAGGTCAGTACTAAACATTTATATATATATGTATATATATATATATATACATATGTTGGTATTTAGAAATTTATAGATGGATTTGTATCTTAGAAGGAAGCCGAATTCTTGACGAAATTACCAAGTGATTTAAGTGGTGATGATTTATCTAGAAAGGTTGGCAAATGATAGAGCACTCGGGCTGTCTCCAAGTGATTCTTGACGAAATTTCATATTCACTTGCCTGCAATGACTGATTCTGAATTATGCCTTGTGTTGTGAATTTGTGCTGATTTTGATTATTTTTTCTGTTATGTTATGCCTTTTGTTATGAATTTGTGCTGATTTTGATTGATTTTTAAAGGTTGAGCTGTGCAGATTGCTGGAGGAGAAGAGGTCTGCAACACTTAGGTTAGTGTTGTCCTTGTAGTTAAAGCACATGGTTTAAAATAATCTTAGGTACTTGTATTTTTAGATACTTTTATTTAGTTGTAGATGAATGTGCAATAGTTAAACATTGAATTTGACATGATGTCTCAACAAGTACACGAGCCCAAAAAACTGCAAGCTGGAAGCTGGTATCATTACTAACCTTGTTCAACTGCACTCTATGTAAATTGTGTTAACATGGATATCATCTGATAAGTGTTAAAGTTTTTTTCTTGGTCAATGGTTGTTTAGCCTTCTTGTTTGTGCAGTCCATTTCAGTTGTGATTTAATACACAAACATAAACACAAACACAAATACATGTGTGGGAGCAAGGGGTTATCGTTATTTTTACTGCATAAATTATCTCAAATTTGTAAAATTCCCAAAATGCTGTAGCGAGAGAATCCATTTGACTTGCTAGGGTGTTACTTTTTTCTATTCCAGAGCTGAGAAATTGGAGACGGCATTTATGGAGATTGTCAAGGAAGATAATCGAAGGGAAATGAGTGCTAGGGTATATTTATAGTACTTTTCAACGTGTCTAAGGCTAGAAACATATTGATTAATTTATTTTTCAGTCATATTTTAAATATTTTTTAGTACTTCATTTTTTTGCCTTTTAGGTACTGACATTAGGAAACCAAAATAATTGTAATGTTGTTGCCCCTGCGCCCTTCTCCCTTCATGTGCTGGATGGAATTTAAAATCTAAAGACTTGTTGATGAGTGCAGGTTGAGGAGTTGCAGCAGGAAGTAACTGAGCTACGTCAACTCCTTGAAGATAAGAAACAACAGGAGAATGTTATGCTTCAGGTCTAAACTTGCCAAATAAATTTCTATCATCTATCTATCTATATGGGAGTGAATATTTGTACTATTATCCTCCATAACTGATAGTTGTAGTACTGAACCTTGTAGGTCCTAATGCGGGTTGAGCAAGAACAAACGGCAACTGAAGATGCTCGCATATTTGCAGAGAAAGATGCAGCTGCTCAGAGATATGCAATGCTTGTGATTCAGGTTCTTTCTCATCTTTGAGGTTGGATGGGTAAACGTCACTTTACACTTGGTCTCTAGTACAATGTTTTACATATGGGAAAGTTTCATCCATAACAATACAGGGGAGACCTTCTGTGTGTGTAGTTGAAGTTAAATAATACAAAAACATACATATTCGAGCAGCAGTCAGTATCATTAACTTTAATTTGCCCAACCATAAATACTATGATATTTTCTGTCTTTTTAGTCGTTCCTTGCATTGATCTCTGGTTTTAAGGATCTACCTTCTAAAACTCCCTACCTTAATTCTCATTTCTCTGTCACTTGTGATACTTCAGTTATATCCATACTTTAAGAAAGAAGAGTAATTTTTTTAAAGATAATAAAAAGAGGGGAGGAACAAAGGTCCTTTATAATAAGCTATTGGAAACATTACAAAGTTGTCAGTGGAGGATAGCCCTTCAATCCTGTTGAAGATTTTCTATTTCTTACTATGATATGTTTGTATAATCATGGAAATATTGATGAAGGACTTGACTTCTTTTAAGATATGTGCTGTTTGGCTCATTGATTCACTTCTTTTTTTTTTAAAACCAAATTCTTCGAATTGATATCCTTTCAAGCACATATTAACTTCACTTCCATTTTCTTGCGTAATATAATGAATACAATTTTATGTAGGAAAATACGAAAAAGCTATGGCTTCGGTTGCCCAAATGGAGAAGAGGGTTGTTATGGCAGAATCAATGTTGGATGCTACATTGCAATATGAATCTGGCCAAGTCAAAGCACAATCCTCCCCAAGGTACCTGAAGTATTCTTAATATGCAGGCTCATCTTTATGTGGCTTAAATTTTTTGTGATAAACATTAGAATTTATTAATAGACTAATACTAGGAGCTATGGAAGAGAGGTTCACCAGCCAACTGATATCTATTTCTTAAAATTAAATTTTGAAAATCCAAATTTTACTTAGGTAAGAATTTCTTACTCCCGCTGTTCCAAAATGAGATATAAACTTTCCATTTTAGTATGTTCCAAATTTCGAGACATATAATGAATAGAACTACTTTGTATAAAAAAAATCATGGCACCACGGCACCACCACCCCGGGATAAATGTCTATATATTCACTGAAGTACATAGTACATGGGTACTGCATTCTGTTCCTTCCCAAGTTCCAAGAGAAAGAAGATTGGTTTTTGGTTCTCATTTTTGTTTTGATTGAGAAATTTGCTTAGTCTTAAATCAAACTTAAAAATCTTTCGGACATAACATTATAAACTTATTGTTCTTATAAAAGAGGGAGGTAATCTACTGGGATTACTGTTACTTTTTGTATGATTATCTTCTTGCCTATTAAATAAAGGAGGGGAAAAAAGTAATACAAACACAGTTTTCTTACAGCAAACTGTAGTGTTTTAAAAATATTGAAATTGGTTGACTATGTTTTTAAAGTTCAGAGATCAGATTTACCTAGTTAGAATATTGTCATCATAATATTGTCTAAATTACATGAATTCATATTAATTTTGTATTTGAAAATATTTCAATTCGACTTCAAATAGTGAGAATTGATCCTATATTTTGGAATGGACAGAGTATTTTAAAGATATTTGTCATATTGAATATTAAGACCAATAACAGATATCTTTGACAAATTTAAATGCCCCTTTTGATTTATATAGTTTTCTAATAGAAGATCCATTTTTCTAGTTTACCATCTTTAACAATTATGTATGGGCCCTTGAGGTTGTCTTAACTATTTTGGTTTTGGATGAGTGATTAGATTCGATATTTTTATTTTATTTTGGAATATGAAGAGAGAATAGAGGATAGGCTCATTACATTCTTGAGGGAGGTAGTTTTTTTATTGGCCTTTAGTGTTAGTTGGTACATGAATCCTTTTTACTTGTGTATTATTTGTTATTTGTTTAAAAGTATACTTCCTTCAACAATTCATGGTATCGTAATAAATTGTATGCTTTCTTCTCTCGCTCTATGCTATCATTTTTACGTGCATATAATAGTCTATCTAAGAAACAATAAAGTTAATAACTACATATACTGAACTTACGATTAAAGAAGGTAAATTCTGGATCTTAACATTTACTGTAACAGGCTAAACCAACTAATGTTGTGGCGTCCAGTGAAAGTAGATCCGAGATGGGGAACACAAACACTAAACAGGTTGAAATTAATGGCAACCAAGGATTGGAAAGATAGTCGCGAGTTGAAGGATATTTTGTTATAGACCAGAGTTTCAAGATGACCCTCCCTGCTTCAAACCTTTGTACATGATTTGGTACGAGTAGTAGACTAAGTTACTTCTTCTACTTGCGTCTCCAGAGCTTTGATGAGTAAGGGAACTTCTTACATGTAGTGTCAACTTCAGGATCATTGTAATGATCCTTTCTTTCTTTCTCTCTTTTCTTTCTTATGTTTTTTTTCTTCCCTTTTTTGTTGGTTTCCCCTGTTTATTCACTTAGTTAATATATTTTTTTGTTTACTTTTCTATATAGATATATTGCAAAACATATATAGTTCTAGTTCACAAATTTATTGAAGTTGGGGGAACTTTGCATGCAGTCAAGTGTTTGAAGTGCGTTTGTAAGTTTTTGTTTTGGAGGGAAGGGAAGGGATGGAGAAAGGGAAAGTTCTTCCTTCCCAGAAAGTTGGGAAAAAAGAATTCTCTCTTTGCACCCCTCCCACCCCCCTCCCCTCCCCTCCCCTCCCCTCCCCTCCAAAAAAAAAACTCACAACTAGGGGTTAAGACTTTGTAAATAAGACTCCAAGCCTGTAACTTATAACTTAACAAAATGTGTCTACATAATACAAAATGGCATATGAGAGGCTAAGGATAAAAATAAATACCTAGTTTTGGAAAGCCGACATTTGATGACCAAAACAAAATTATCTGTATGAAGCAGCCTTCACTAATAAGAAATTCACTGAATATACAACAGTATTGAATCAGATGCATTAACCTGGTCATTGCATTTATGATTGATTTAGTGTTAGATTAATTACGAAGTTGCAATTAGTTCTTTCATGGTCTCAATCATCATTTGCCCTTTGAATCTGGTTCACAGATGCCACCAGTTTGTTGTTTTTGATTGGCACATCAAGATTATGTTTTCCCTTGTATTCTGTAATAAAGACTCTTGGATCATCTGATGCTCTTTCGACATGCTTACGCACCTTGCACTTGACTGCGGTGCATCTGTAGTAACTTATGCAGTAAAGAAGCATGATTTATACATTCTAATTATACATTCTGCAGGGGTCATGACATCTACTGTTGAGATTAAGGATGAATCAAGGGGGCGTTACGTTCAAAAAGCCAAGGTTAGTGCTGTAGCTTGAAGCATCTATAGTTTCTGTCTTGTAGTTATGTTTGCAGGGTGTCTTCCTCCTCCCTTCCCATGTATGCAAGAATACCATCTAGGATCGTTTTACTATCTGGTGGTTATTTAATTGTTTCTTGTTACTCAGATTGGAATTTTTCTGGGGAATACTGAGAATTTTGATGAATTGATGGCGGCTGCTGAAGAGGAGAGAGAGCTCGCAGGAGGGGATGGTGAAGATCAGATCTGAAAGGGATATTTTCTAGCATCATCTGTTTTATGGGTAGTTTGTCAGTCTCTTTATTTGGTTGCAGATGTCTGGGACTACGCTTGTAGTGGGTTTTTTTAGTTGAGAGAAAGGTTGTTAATTCTCTGTAGAATAGGAAAAAACTCTAATCTGTTAGTCAAATTTTATTTTGTTATATGGATCATTCATGTTAGGAATTTAGTTTCATGGTGTTTGTGTTTAGATGAGATGTAAACAACAATTACTGAAAATATACGATTAGTGTGATATCTACACTTCTTTAGAGCTCTTGATATATATAATTTTTTTTATGTTTTATTTTATATTGTATTATGTTTGTTTAATAAATATTTGCAACAATATTTAATTTTTTTTTAAATCTAAAAAGGCTATAGCGAGGGTCGGCGACCGTCGCTATAGCACCCATACATATAGCGACGATCGCGCTGACGGCCAATACATATCAATAGCGACCGTCGCGACCGTCGCTATTGATATGTATTGGCCGTCGGTAAAAATCTTCAAACACGTTTTTGGGTTGCTTTTTAGCTACAGTCCGACTGTTGGTATAGGTATGTAAGACCGTCGTTATAGGTTTTAGCGACAACAGCTAAGGCGAGGGTCGACGACCGTCGCTATAGTCTTAGCGACAGTCTTTTATCCTATAGCGAGGGTCGGCGACCGTCGCTATAAATCGATTTTCTAGTAGTGTAATGTTTTATTTGACTTATTTGTTAATAACATATTCATAAAATTTTAACTTTATTTTGTAAATTATTCTTCTATGGTTATAGATATGGACTTGGGAGCGCTTTACATCTATTGCGCCGCTTAGGCAACCAGATGATGATGACATGCTTACAGACAGGCTATCAGAGTTTAGTTTATCTATGCAATTTCCTCTACCACGCAGGCTGTGGGGTGCAAGTTAATTGAAACTTATCGTTTGTTGATATTGAAGATATTTAATTAATTAAAATTACGTTATATTAGTTACAAAATTACTTTAGCATTAATAAGTTATCTAAAGAAAATTACAAAATGATACATATATGGTAAACAAATAAACTATTAACAATATATACCCCTTGTAGGTGGAACGTACACTATGTGCTAGACCGTGTTGCTCAACATACCGTGCTAATCCACCAATACAATCTAGACACACTGAGGGATGATCAGTTTGTTTGGCAACCATATACAGAAGATGTGTTGAATTTGTTGCCATCATATCGTAGTACCGGTCAGGGTCTTTGGTGTGTTAGATGCCCACTGATATGTTTTGGGGTAGTGGAATGGCATTATGCCGACAGTTTGATATACGACAGTTCATACCTCGGGCACCAGAAGATAGCACATATCTTCACAACATTATTGATCGCTCACATAACAACTGGGAGGCACAACACTACTTGTACATAATGTTGTGGGGTATTAGGGAAACTCTTGTGGTTACTAGAAAGGATACAGGTGAATGTCCAAACTGTGTCCCTGATTACATGCCTTGGTATTTGTGACGAACGAGAATTTTGTAAATTAATTTAAATATTTATCGAATTAAATAAATATTTTGATGATTTATTTGTTGAATTATCGATGTTTTAATTATTGAGTTAAATAATTATTTGATGGAATTGTGGTAGATTAATTTAATTATATGTGTTACGTTGAATAAATTAATGTGGAGAATTTTTATAGTCAAAGTGTGAATTTAATTGGGCTTATTTGATTAAAGAAATTATTTGATAAGCATAATGTTATTCTAATTAATTTAATAATTAATTAGAGATGTAATGATTTGACATAACTAATAAATGAGAATTTTAATTAGGTGATAATGTGATTTAATGTGGATTATTATATTTTATTTAATTAAATTTAAATAAAGATTATTTAATTAATTAAAGTGTGACAAATAAACTATATAGTAAATACTTTAATTAAAATAATGGGAAATGAGTTATTAAAGGAACAACCAAACATGGCCTTATGATCATGGGAGCAGTTAAGTGCATGTTGGCCTTAACTGACAACTATGATCTGCCAGTTATTTTACGTAGTATAATATATGTATAGCATATTATGTATTAAATCTTATATCTTATATCAGAAGAAGTTCAGAGAAACAAACTTAGAGAGAAAAAGAGAGTTTGAGAGAATTAAGTTAAGAAAGGAATTGAAGAATCAAAGGAGGTTTACATCATCTAATTTTAACAGAGATTGCAAGGGTAATCTCTCCAACCCAAGCTTTTAAATTCACGTTATAATATTTCTCCATGAAAACTGTTTTCAAGTTCTCTATGAATAACTATGTTGGTGATTAACGTATGATATGATTATATATGTGTTATTATATGTTTATAACATGATTTTCATCAATTATGTATGCTTTAAAGAAATCAATTTCATCTAATTATGTTCTATTTAGAAATTTGAAAGTTATGGAGCATGAAGAACATGAATATGGCCCTTATGTACAATTTTTCCATGCTTTAATTGTTTATTAAACCTTAAATTGATAGTTGATTATGATTATGCATGTTTAAACGAACAAAACGAAATTCAAACGGACAGATTCGGAGTTATAACGAATCTATAACGATGAATTTTATGATTTCTCTTGAAACTTTGCAAAATACCAAAAATAGTGAATTTAAGTGTTTTAATTTGAGTAATTACGTAATTTAAAGTGTTAAAAGCATGTTAGAATCATTATATGATGTTCTTGTGAAGTTTATACTTCACGGGTAACATTAAGAATCACGGTATTAGTTTAATTTGGATTTATTTGGGCTACGAACTGTGAAAATTGCGAACTGCAGTTGCCGAACAGGAGACCCCTGCCTCGGCAGTCCTTTGTTGCCTAAGAATACCCGCCCCAGCGGGCCCCTTGCAATTCGAACCCCCGCCCCGACGGGGGTTACAGAGCTGAAATGTTGGCTTTGTGTGTTTTTAACCCATAGCATGATGATTTAACCCAATGTAATGAACATGAGGATATGTTAAGCATATAATGAGATGTTAAAATAGTTTAGTAACTTACATTACGTGATTAATTAGTAAGTTAAATATGTGATTGAAACCGGTATTTTTAAAGTCTTATAATGTGTTCAAAGACCGATGTTATGATTCGATAAGTATATCAAACTTATAATTAATTGGTATTGCGAATGGATTGATATGTAGGATTAATTAAGGGACGTGAATTATAACTGTAGCTTGTGCACGAGGCAAGTTTCCTAATTCCTACTTTTAATTAAGCAAGTTTTTCCTATCTATACTCTTTAAATTGAGCAAATATTCTAAACTCAAATCAGTTATTGAACAAGCTTTCTATTTTTGAACTATTATCATGATGCAAGTTCTTATTCTTGTTCATTCAAGTTAAGTTTCATATGAGATATTACAAGTTCTTTAAAGTATTACTTCAGTTATACAATACTTATTCGATTGTATACTCTTGAGATTTATTATTCGATTTGAATATCAATTATTGTTGAACCTTGTAAGACTAGCGAACCCTTATTGATTCGGCTAGTCCATAGTTGATGAACGTTCTAAATTCATACAATACAACTCTCGGCATCGGTCGTTAATAATACATCTTTATTCATACTTTACATCATTAATCAATGATACAATCACTAAAAATACAGAATATTTAAAAATTTTATATTATTCCTTCTTTATTATCCCTGAATCTCAACCTTTATCATTACATAACTTTGATTCAAATTTATTTCATGAATCACTTCGTCAGAGTTATTATGAATTAAAACTTACAACCAGGTTCAATAACCTTTATACATTGGATAAAATTTAAATTTTACAACTCACCATCAGTTAACCACCATACATTATCAAATACATTATCTACAACCTTAAACATGGTCCAAACTAATAACAATTCAGCTAAAGTATATAAATCTTCATGCATTACATCTGATTCATTTCTTTCAAGTAGCACATAGCGTTACCTTGAATCCTTAACCTGCAAAAGTGATTATTTGCAAGAATGAGCTCGACAGCTCAGCAAGATCTAACAGCTTTCATGCATCACATAGCACATAAATACATGCCCAACATACATCTCATAATAATTAAAGTAACATGATATACATGCTTTACTGCACATAACAAATATAAAGATTGAGTTCCTTACTCGATCAACATTCTTTAATCAATCAATGTAGTCATAAATTGACTTTAATATTTCATGCTTACAACATATATACAACATATCATGCTCTTTGCAAAATAATTTAAAACAGTTCATCATCAAGTTCATGTAGAAAGTAGGAACTGAAAGACTTGCCTTGATCGTTGTTTACCAATAACAGTTTAACAGCTTACAGGTATCTGCACTTCACGTGCCCTACACAATTATATAATCATGCACATCAACTATTAGTCACATAAAAATGCATATTAGTTATAATGTAAACTTTACTCTACATCTCATAACCCTTCCTATTATCAATACACAATATTCAATTTGATTGTGTTAACTTTCGACTTATATCTCACTATATTTCTTTTTTAGTAATATTCAAAATTCATTCAAGTGTTTAAGTCCTGCTAGGACTACCTATTGGTTTTATATTAACCACATTTCATATATTATAATGTTCGTTTCATTAGAATCGAGACACTATTTAAGTGTATTACCACGTTACACGGCGTTTCGACGTTTCTACGTCACACGCCTAACTCGCCTTTTTTGCATGTGCTTTGCATGCTCCTATATTGAGTTACATTTCTCTATAATATTTTATTCTTATTGAAAACATAATATTAAACAAGATCATACACACACGTTACGGCGTTGCGACGCTTGCACGTCCGTACGTCACACTTGCTTATTTGAACGCCAAAACAATACGCATTTGCGCACGCTTAGCACGCCCATACGACTTGTCTAATACTCAAGGTTAATGCTAAGTATCATTATAATACATAATAGTCATGTTATGAAAGTCAGAACATCATTTTACATGGTCGGGAGCTATACATGTGCATACGTGCATGCCCGACGCCCCCCGATTGCCTCTAAAAATACATCAGTCTCAAAAATGACCATTTTGACCCCTACTACTGACCTCAAATTAAAAAACTTAAAGAACTAAAGTTGTAGGTCTACTCGTGCTCGTTCCGGATCATCTTGAATCGCCTCAATCGGAGTTTGTATGAAAACGTTATGGCTGTTTTACCACCAGAGATCAAAACAGTCCTGAACTGACTTTTCTCCAGGCGCAGCTGCCCCCCAACCAGCCTTGGGGGAAACGCAACTGCTCCCCTAAGAGCGTGTTATGCGACTTTTTCCTCCAGTATGTTGTTCTGGCGAATTTTCTAACCATTTTCTCCTTCTAATCATCATAAATCAAGCTATACACATCCGATTGAGTCTGTTTTTGACTCTTTGGATTCGTGAAACACTGAACTACTCATCTACATAATAATTATAACACTTCAAGAACATTAACAATTCATTTAAGGGTTCTAATTCACTGTTCATGCTATACTTTCATGTTTTAAACATATTTAGCGAATTCATTCGCCACGAATTCGTTTCTTGACCAAAACGATTCCTTTCACTTGCATTCTTTTCGTTTCTCAATGTATTAATACAAACTATCATCATTTTACAGTTTATCACATGATTTAATCATCAATTTTGGGTCTAAAACAAGTTATCTTGCACATATTATGCCAAAACTCAAATTCTTTTCTTTTAATATATTTACACTAATCCGATTACTACAAAATCCATTAAATAAGTTATATAGCAGATTATACACATCTATAACAATTATATCATCAATTCTTAGAAAATCCTCTACCAAAATCCATCTACAGAGAAGTATATATAAAAACTCAACATATATTTTAGAACCAAGTTGTTACCTTAGATTTCTTCTTTAGATTGATTAGAAGATGACTAGGAAACCTTGTTTACACCTCTTCTCCCCTCTTGATTCTCAGGATTTTCTCTTCTTAATCCATAAAAAATTTCTTTATCTCTCAAACCCTCTATAAGGCTCCCCTTCCTCTCTGTTATTTAGACTTAGCAAAATAATGCGTAACATAAAAACTGACAAACGGTTTACGCTCAAATAAATTAAGGGTCTCAGCAGTTACAATATACCAAAGGTCATAAGACCTTGTTTGGTTGCCACACCTTAAAACCCTTTTTATTTTATTTTTATAATTCTCTGATCCTATAGTACTCATGTCACACATTACTCAATTAAATTATAATCTTTATTTAGCCAATACAATATTTAATTAGCTAATACAATTATAATTTGTTTAACAAATCATTAATCCTCTAATTTAATTATTTAATTAAATTAGACTATTTCCATTCCATTAGCGTAATAAAGTACGCACTGATTATAAAACCATTTAATCAATAATATCGTACTTAAATAAACTATTCTCTAATAATTTTCATCGAATATTCATTTTAAATTACATAACTCTTCAAACTAAAATATTTATTTTATTCGATAAATATTTTAACTATTCACGAGATTCACAATTGTAATACATTAACATTTTACGTCTATATGTAATATGTATTACTTTCTCATCTTATTAAAATAATATATTTACATTAATTCACTATTTTAATTAAGTGAATTACTCACATTATTCATGAATTTAATTCAAGCATTTCCATAGCCAACAAGGTATAACCAACAAATTATATTATTCAATAATATAACTTTCAACTTAATTAAATTAACTTGCTTTCCATTTCAAACAATTTCATTTACCTTCTTCAATAGTTAAATTAAATTAACTACTAAATCTCATTCTTCTAATATATGAATATATATATATATATATATATATATATATATATATCCACACCAAATCACATATTTCACAATATATAACACATATCCAAACTCAAAACATCTCGTAATAAGAATTTTATTTATTAAATTCTTATTTTAATAATTTTCAAAAATCCGGGTTGTCACATCCTTCCCTCCTTATAAGGATTCCGTCCTCGGAATCACCGAAACCCTACCTTACTCAGGTTTTTATCAAATCTCTTTAAAAATATATATCGTTGAATAACTTCAACACATTACCTTAGTATAGGTTTTATATTTCCTACTACATTCATTTTTTCAACAAATTCTAGGTTTTATTTCATAACTTTAACTTGAACTCAATTATATTTTGAGTATTGTATATTCTCTAACTCGTTCATTTCATTTCTAAGGATATAACACATATCCTTTAATCGTCGAAGACATATACTTCATAATTCACTATCTTATAAGTATTCGGGTTATCACATTCACCCATTCTTCTAAGAATTTCGTCGTCGAAATTTTTATTAATCTTCATTCATTTAATCTATCAAAGTAGATTTTACGTTAATCTTATTCACTAACTTGTTGTTTTCTACAACTATTTCTTTCTAAGGAATATTATTCTTGCCACCTTATCCTTCAGAATAATAATAATCTTCCACAATTGCTCAATAATTGGGAAGCAATATGAATAACAGGAATTTAAAAGATTTCAATTTACGCTGAGGGGTCATAAGACCTTGAACTCTTCTCTAGGTTTAACAGTGCATCACCACTATAAACCATCTTTAACAGAATGTTTAGCAATCACACAGACTGAAAACACTCTCTGCAAGTACTCTAGGTGATCAGCCTATCGTACCCCTACGTCGTGCACAACGTATTACATCTTAACATCGTAGCGACTATATGCGTTACTTTCGAAACCATTGTCTCCGATAACATGTCCCCCTTTTAAAGGGTTGTTCACCTCAGCTTCTTAACATCTGAATCCGCACCAAAATAATTTGGTTTGGCATAGTTTGACCAAGAACGCTCGAATTTCATAAACATCTTTCAATATTTGTCTAGCTGAATCAAGTAGCATAGACCTCTAGCAACGATTCGGACATTAATCGAAATATATATATATATATATATATACATATATGTTTTTAACCAATAAAATATATATTTATTTATTTATTTTTTTAAAAAAATATATTTTTTGTAGTCTAAGCAAACAAAAGTAGATAAATCTCTTTTTTTTTATAGTTTAAGGAAACTAAAAATAGTAAGTAAATCTTTTCATAATAGCCTGATACCGTAACTTAAAAATGGTATGTTGAGAATTTCGTCATTACATGATGTCGTCATACTACATCATACCATAGCGGACTGACGATCATACGATCACATCCAACACTAGGTTTAACTGCATTGATAACTTCCTCGATTATTGTCTCTACACCATATAAAATGATGCATAGAACACATAAAATATATTTTGAAAATTTAAAATTATTTTTGTCTAGCTGAAGCAATTAGCATAAACATGCAAATAATAGCACTATTCAAAATTTTTTTGTTGGTTTCATTATTTGATCCAATGTTTTTCAAGAAAATAGAAGTGCAACATCAGCACGAAGTCAATAAATTTCAAAAATCTAGCAAAGCTAGGAGATTTAGAATATAAAACTTTCTCCATCAATTAAATCTTTACTCCATCATTACTTAATCATTCTATCAACCTTAAACAACATCAATGCTTCCTACACCACAACTTTTCTATTCCCATTATAATTCATCAAACTTTTCACACTTTGGAAGTCAGGAACTTTCCATAATAATATGAGTTTAAGAACTTCCTAGTCAGACCATAGGCGTCCATTCGCTGAGGTGTTCCAAACATTATGACATCCCAGATTTTTTTAAGAAATTATAAATGGGAATTTAATAATAAAATTCTTATTACGAGATATTTTGAGTTTGGATATGTGTTATATGTGGTGAAGTATATGATGTGGTGTGAATATAGAAGATATATATATATATATATATATATATATTCATAGGTTGGAGGAATGAGGTTTAGTAGTTAATTTATTTTAACTATTAAAGAAGGGAAACGAAATTGTTGAAAGGAGAATTAAGTTAATTAAGTTGGAACTTATATTATTGAATAATATAATTTGATTATTATGCCTTGTTGGCACTATAATTATTATGAATTAAATTTCATAAATAATGAGAGTAATTCACTTAATTAAAATAGTGAATTAATATAAATATAATTATTTTAATAAAATATGAAGGTAATATATTACATGTAAGAGTAATACGTTTATGTAATGGCTTAATATATTATATTTAGCCAAGTGAATGTAAATGGGTATGAGAATGAGAAGAACCAATATAATTATAAATAAATATTGGTGTTAGGATTAATGAATAAAATAAATATTCAATGGGAATTAGTATGGAATAATTTATTTAAGTATGATGGTATTAAATAAATTGATTAATATTTAAGTAGTGATTAGATGTATGGATTAAATAAATTGTATTGAGACAATTTATGCGAGGAAAGGAATTAAATAATTATATATTATAATTATATAATTCATGTGAGTTAAGTAAAATAAAGGGAATAAATATTAACTATTTTAATGGAAATATTTATTCTAATAGAGATGTTTATTTTAGTTACAAAGGTAATTTCATAATTTATAGTGTAGTAATTATACATGTTATAATTACATAATTACTTAATGAGGCTAAATAGTTTAACAATAAAATAAAGGTATGACAAATGGGCCTTATAATAAAAGATTTATAATAATAAATTAGAAAGGTGTTATTTGATGCTAGCCAAACAAGGTCTTATGACCTTTGGTATTTTAAACAGCTATTTGTATTTTAACTGATGCGTTAAAAATATTATTAAGGTTTTGTCAGTTTTATTCACGTAAAAATATTCCTAAGGCTAAGAAGAAGAAGAACAGAGAAGAAGAGAGAGCCTAGAGGAAAAATTGAGAAGATGTTTTGTAAAATCAAAGAAGGAAGATGATTCAACCAAAGTTGCTCTAATCATCTAGATAATCTAAACAAGAATCAAAGGTAATAATCTAGCTTTGAGTTTTTAGTTTTATTTTCTTGAGTATTCCTTGAAAAGTTGGATTTCTACAGTTAATTCGTTAAGGAATTGGTTATAGATGTTAATGGATATGTTTAATATGCTTTATATAATCTAAAAGTGATTTTTAAGAAATCAAATTCATAAAGATGTGTTGGAAGATGAAGAAATTTGGGTTATGGCTTAGTATATGTATTTTGGTCTATTTTCAAGCTTAAATTGATGGTTAAATCAATTGTGTAATCTGAAATTGATTATAGATGTTGTTAGTATGTTGAAAGACGAAAACAATGAAGTTTAAACGGATTGATTTGGTTAGGAATCGAATTCGTGGTGAATGATTTCGCTAAAACATGTTAAAACATGTAATACTAATATGAACATGAGTTTTGAGTAAAAATTTAGGTTCTTAATGTTTCTATAAATTATGAATATCCTTGCTATGTCGTAGTTCTATGAATTACGAATCCATAGAGTCAAAAACGGACTCAATTGGATGTGTATAACACAATTTATGAAGATGGGAAGGAGGAAAGGTTAGAGAATTCGCCAGAACAACATACTGGAGGAAAAAGTCGCGTAACACGCTGCCAGGGGTGCAGCTGCGCTGCCCCCAAGGCTGATTGCGGCGCAGCTACGCCGGGAGGAAAGTTAGTCGGGGACTGTTTTGACCTCCTGTGGTAAAACAGCCATAACATTTTTATACGAACTCGGATTGAGGTGATTCAAGATGATCCGGAACGAGCACGAGTAGACCTACAACTTTTGTTCTTTAAGTTTTTCAATTTGAGGTCGTTAGATAGGGTCAAAATGGTCATTTTTGGGACTGATGTGTTTTTGGAGGCAATCGGAGGGCGTCGGGCATGCACGTAAGCACATGTAATGCTCCCGATCATGTAAAATGATATTCTAACTTTCATAACATGACTATTAGGTATTATAATAATACTTAGCATTAATCCTTGAGTATTAGACAATTCGGTTGGGCGTGCTAAGTGTGCGCAAATGCGTGTCGTTTGGGTGTTCGAATAGGCAAGTTTGGCGTACGGACGTGCAAGCGTCTCAACGCCGTAACGAGTGTGTATGACCTTGTTTAATATTATGTTTTTATAACAGTGAAATATTATAGAGTAATGTAACCCAATATAGGAGCATGCAAATCACATGCAAAAGAGGCGAGTTAGGCGTGTGACGTATAAACGTAGAAACGCCGTGTAATGTGGTAATACACTTAAATAGTATTTCGATTCTAATGAAATGAATATTATAATATATGAAATGTGGTTAATATAAAACCAATAGGTAGTCCTAGCAGGACTTAAACACTTGAACGAATTTCGAATATTACGAAAAGGAATTATAGTGAAATATAAGTCGATAGTTAACACAATCAAATTGAATATTGTGTATTGATAATAGGAAGGGTTATGAGATGTAGAGTAAAGTTTACGTTATAACTAATATGCATTGTTATGTGACTGATAATTGATGTGCATAATTATATAATTGTGTAGGGCACGTGAAGTGCAGATATCTGTAAGCTGTTAAACTGTTATTGGTAAACAACGATCAAGGCAAGTCTTTCAGTTCTTATTTTCTACGTGAATTTGATGATGAACTGTTTTTAAATTATTTTGCAAATATCATGATATGTTGTATATGTGCCGTAAGCATGAAATGTTAAAGTCAATTTATGACTACATTGATTGATGAAAGAATGTTGATTGAGTAAGAAACTCAATCTTTATATTTGTTATGTGAAGTAAAGCATATATGCCATGTTACTTTAATTATTATGAGATGTATGTTGAGCATGTATTTATGTGATATGTGATGCATGAAAGCTGTTAGATCTTGCTGAGCTGTCGAGCTCATTCTTGCAAATAATCACTTTTGCAGGTTAAGGATTCAAGGTAACGCTATGTGCTACTTGAAAGAAATGAATCAGATGTAATGCATGAAGTTTTATATACTTTGGCTGAATTGTTATTATTTTGGACCCTGTTTAAGGTTTCAGATAATGTATTTGATAATGTATGATGGTTAACAGATGTTGAGTTGTAAAGTTTAAATTTTACCCGATGTATAAGGGTTATTGAAAGTGGTTGTAAGTTTTAGTTTATAATAACTCTGACGAAGCGATTCATGAAATAAGGTTGAATCAAAGTTATGTAATGATAAAGGTTGAGATTCAGGGATAATAAAGAAGGAATAATATAAAAGTTTTAAATATTCCGTATTTTTAGTGATTGTATCATTGATTAATGATGTAAAGTCTGAATAAGGATGTATTGTTAACGACCGATGTCGAGAGTTGTATTGTATGAATTTTGGGGTCGTTACAAACATACCATATGATTATGAGTCATGAACTTACCAAAAGCATGAGTTTTAAGAACTCGCACTTAATACTAATAACATCTTACTAATCTTAATAGTCTCTAACTATCAAATATACACACGAGAAAAGAATCATATTTTCACCACAAATACATTGATAGCGCGACACCAACATTCCAATGATTATCAATGTGATAAACTAAGTGCAAGCACAAAACCCTCGCCCATACAAAGGTTTGTACACTCAGCCATCACATGATTCTTCAATTGAAATCCCACCTAACTCTATCTTGCTCATAACTTGCTCTTTACTCGATACGAATTTTTCACATCTCATCATTTATAACTCCTCGTGAGTTAACCTCGTACTATATCATAGTACATTCTCGTTATAGCATCAAACTATAACTATTCAATCATTACTGACTATCTGTCTTTCAACTTTAAAAGATCACGTCGTGACCTTATTCTATAATCATCTCCCATATAATTCTTTCTTATCTCATTATCGTTTTATTTTAAAACTTCTTATCTTTTTCTTTCATCAAGTTATATCAGGACCACATTATGATTTAATCCTATAGACTTCGTCTATTCATCGTTATTCGTCATCTTTAATATTGGAGTTAGGTAACTCCTGATTCTCATCTTCATATCTCTTCAAGATTCTTTTTTGAATCTTCTCGTTTATTTATTAACTCTTCTTTTAAGAATTTCTAATTCTGTTCATAAAGTTCAACATTTTATTCGAGTTTTATTCCTCGTTATTCTTATCTTCTTCTTATAACATTTCTAGGATTTAACTCATCCTATACTTCTACGTATGTGAAAGGAATCACCTTTTCGTTATACGTAACTTAACTTCTCATTCTCTAAGGTCATAGCCTAAGGTACTCTTACCTAAGGTGTATATCCTATTAGCTTTGATACCAACTGTAACGACTCTAAAATTTATACAATACAACTCTCGACATCGGTCGTTAACAATACATCCTAATTCAGACTTTACATCATTAATCAATGATACAATCACTAAAAATATGAAATATTTAAAACATTTATTTTATTCCTTCTTTATTATCCCTGAATCTCAACCTTTATCATTACATAACTTTGATTCAAATTTATTTTATGAATCGCTTCGTCAAAGGTATTATGAACTAAAACTTACAACCAAGTTCAATAACCTTTATACATCGGATAAAATTTAAACTTTACAACTCACCATTGGTTAACCATCATACATTATCAAATACATTATTTGCAACCTTAAACATGGTCCAAACTAATAACAATTTAGCCAAAGTATATAAATCTTCATGCATTACATCTGATTCATTTCTTTCAAGTAGCACATAGCGTTACCTTGAATCCTTAACCTACAAAAGTGATTATTTGCAAGAATAAGCTCGACAACTCAGCAAGATCTAACAGTTTTCATGCATCACATAGCACATAAATACATGCCCAACATACATCTCATAATAATTAAAGTAACATGGTATACATGCTTTATTGCACATAACAAATATAAAGATTGAGTTCCTTACTCAATCAACATTCTTTAATCAATCAATGTAGTCATAAATTGACTTTAACATTTCATGCTTACAACATATATACAACATATCATGCTCTTTGAAAAATAATTTAAAACAGTTCATCATCAAGTCCACGTAGAAAGTAGGAACTGAAAGATTTGCCATGATCGTTGTTTACCAATAACAGTTTAATAGCTTACAGGTATCTGCACTTCACATTCCCTACACAATTATATAATCATGCACATCAACTATTAGTCACATAGCAATGCATATTAGTTGTAATGTAAACTTTACTCTACATCTCATAACCCTTCCTATTATCAATACACAATATTTAATTTGATTGTGTTAACTTTCGACTTATATCTCACTATATTTCTTTTTTAGTAATATTCGAAATTCATTCAAGTGTTTAAGTCCTTCTAGGACTACCTTTGATTTTATATTAATCACATTTCATATATTATAATGTTTGTTTCATTAGAATCGAGACACTAATTAAGTGTATTACCACGTTACACGGCGTTTCGACGTTTATACATCACACGCCTAACTCGCCTCTTTTGCATGTGCTTTGCATACTCCTATATTGAGTTACATTATTCTATAATGTTTCATTCTTATTGAAAACATAATATTAAACAGGGTCATACACACCCGTTCAGCGCTGCGACGCTTGCACGTCCGTAAGTCAAACTTGCCTATTCTAACGCCCAAACGAAACGCATTTGCGCACGCTTAGCACGCCCATACGACTTGTCTAATACTCAAGGTTAATGCTAAATATTATTATAATACATAATAGTCATGTTATAGTAGTTAGAACATCATTTTACATGGTCGGGAGCAATACATGTGCATACGTGCATACCCGACGCCCCCCGATTGCCTCCAAAAACACATCAGTCCCAAAAATAACCATTTTGACCACTGATACTCATCTCAAATTAAAAAACTTAAAGAACGAAAGTTGTAGGCCTACTCGTGCTCGTTCTGAATCATCTTGAATCGCCTCAATCGGAGTTTATATGAAAACGTTATGGCTGATTTACCACCGGAGGTCAAAACAGTCCTGAACTGACTTTCCTCCCGGCGCAGCTGCGCCCCAACCAGCCTTGATTTCTTCTTTAGATTTTAGAACCAAGTTGTTACCTTAGATTTCTTCTTTAAATTGATTAGAAGATGACTAGGAAACTTTGATTACACCTCTTCTTCCCTCTTGATTCTCAGGATTTTCTCTTCTTAATCCACAGAAAATTTCTTTATCTTTCAAACCCTCTATAAGGCTCCCCTTCCTCCCTGTTATTTAGGCTTAGCAAAATAATGCGTAACATAAATACTGACAAACGGTTTACGCTCAAATAAATTAAGGGTCTCAGCAGTTACAATATACCAAAGGTCATAAGACCTTGTTTGGTTGCCACACCTTAAAATCCTTTTTTATTTTATTTTTATAATTCTCATATCCTATAGTACTCATGTCACACATTACTCAATTAAATTATAATATTTATTTAGCCAATACAATATTTAATTAGCTAATACAATTATAATTTGTTTAACAAATCATTAATCCTCTAATTTAATTATTTAATTAAATTAGACTATTTCCATTCCATTAGCGTAATAATGTACGCACTGATTATAAAACCATTTAATGAATAATATCGTACCTAAATAAACTATTCTCTAATAGTTTCCATCGAATATTCATTTTAAATTTCATAACTCTTCCAACTAAAATATTTATTTTATTCGATAAATATTTTAACTATTCACGAGATTCACAATTGTAATACATTAACATTTTACGTCTATAGGTAATATGTATTACTTTCTCATCTTACTAAAATAATATATTTATATTAATTCACTATTTTAATTAAGTGAATTACTCACATTATTCATGAATTTAATTCAAGCATTTCCATAGCCAACAAGGTATAACCAACAAATTATATTATTCAATAATATAGCTTCCAACTTAATTAAATTAACTTACTTCCCTTTTCAAACAATTTCATTTACCTTCTTCAATAGTTAAATTAAATTAACTACTAAACCTCATTCTTCTAATATATGAATATATATATATATATATATATATATATATATATCTTCTATATTCACACCAAATCACATATTTCACAATATATAACACATATCCAAACTCAAAACATCTCGTAATAAGAATTTTGTTTATTAAATTCTTATTTTAATAATTTTCAAAAATCCTGGTTGTCACATCCTTCCCTCCTTTTAAGGATTCCGTCCTCGGAATCACCGAAACCCTACCTTACTCAGGTTTTCATCAAATCTCTTTAAAAACATATATCGTTGAATAACTTCAACACATTACCTTAGTATAGGTTTTATATTTCCTACTACATGCATTTCTTCAACAAATTCTAGGTTTTATTTCATAACTTTAACTTGAACTCAATTATATTTTGAGTATTATATATTCTCTAACTCGTTCATTTCCTTTCTAAGGATATAACACATATCCTTTACTCGTCGAAGACATATACTTCATAATTCACTATCTTATAAGTATTCAGATTATCACATTCACCCATTCTTCTAAGAATTTTGTCGTCGAAATTTTTATTAACCTTCATTCATTTAATCTATCAAAGTAGATTTTACGTTAATCTTATTCACTAACTTGTTATGTTCTACAACTATTTCTTTCTAAGGAATATCATTCTTGCCACCTTCACCTTCAGAATAATAAGAATCTTCCACAATTGCTCAATAATTGGGAAGCGATATGAATAATAGGAATTTAAAAGATTTCAATTCACGCTGAGGGGTCATAAGACCTTGAACTCTTCTCCAAGTTTAATATTGCATCACCATTGTAAACCATCTTTAATAGAATGTTTAGCAATCACACAGACTGAAAACACTCTCTGCAAGTACTCTAGGTGATCAACCTATCGTACCCCTACGTCGTGCACAACGTATTACATCTTAACATCTTAACGACTATATGTGTTACTTTCGGAACCATTGTCTTCGATAACATGTCCACGTTTTATAGGATTGTTCGCCTCAGCTTCTTAACATCAGAATCCGCACCAAAATAATTTGGTTTGGCATAGTTTGACCAAGAACGCTCGAATTTCATAAACATCTTTCAATATTTGTCTAGCTGAATCAAGTAGCATAGACCTCTAGCAACGATTTGGACATCAATCGAAATATATATATATACATATACATACATATATATTTTTAACCAACAAAATAAATATTTATTTATTTTTTTAAAATGTTTTATTTGTAGTCTAAGGAAACAAAAGTAGATAAATCTCTCTCTGTTTTTATAGTTTAAGGAAACTAAAAATAGTAAGTAAATCTTTTCATAATATCCTGATACTGTACCGTAATAATGGTACGTTGAGAATTTCGTCATTACATGACGTCGTCATACTATATCATACCATAGCTGGCTGACGATCATACGATCACATCCAACACTAGGTTTAACTGCATTGATAAGTTTCTCGATTATTGTCTCTACACCATATTAAATGATGCATAGAACACATAAAATATATTTAGAAAATTTAAAATTATTTTTGTCTAGCTGAAGCAATTAGCATAAACATGCGAATAATAGCACTATTTTAAAAAAAATCGTTGGTTCCATCAGTTGATCCAATATTTTTCAAGAAAACAGAAGTGCAACATCAGCACGAAGTCAATAAATTTTGAAAATCTAGGAAAGATAGGAGATTTAGAATATAAAACTTTCTCCATCAATTAAATCTTTACTCCATCATTACTTAATCATTCTATCAACCTTAAACAACATCAATGCTTTCTACACCATAACTTTTCTATTCCCAGTATAGTTCATCAAATTTTCCACACTTTGGAAGTCAGGAACTTTTCACAATAATATAAGTTTAAGAACTTCCTAGTCAGACCATAGGCGTCCATTCGCTGAGGAGTTCCAAATATACATTATGATTATGAGTCATGAACTTACAATAAGCATGAGTTTTAAGAACTCGCACTTAATCCTAATAACATCTTATTAATCTTAATAGTCTCTAACTATGAAATATACACATGAGAAAAGAATCACCTTTTTACCACATATACATTAATAGCGCGACACCAACATTCCAATGATTATCAATGTGATAAACTAAGTGCAAGCACAAAACCCTCGCCCATACAAAGGTTTGTACACTCAGTCATCACATAATTCTTCAATTGAAATCCCACCTAACTCTATCTTGCTCATAACTTGCTCTTTACTCGATACGAATTTTTCGCATCTCATCATTTATAACTCCTCGAGTTAACCTCGTACTATATCATAGTATATTCTCGTTATAGCATTAAACTATAACTATTCAATCATTACTGACCATCTGTCTTTCAACTTTAAAAGATCACGTCGTGACCTTATTCTATAATCATCTCCCGTATGATTCTTTCTTATCTCATTATCGTTATGTTTTAAAACTTCTTATCTTTTCCTTTCATCAAGTTATATCAGGACCTCATTATGATTTAATCCTATAGACTTCGTCTATTCATCGTTATTCGTCATCTTTATTATTGGAGTTAGGTAACTCCTGATTCTCATCTTCATATCTCTTCAAGATTCTTCTTTGAATCTTCTCGTTTATTTATTAACTCTTCTTTTAAGAATTTCTAATTCTGTTCATAAAGTTCAACATTTTATTCGAGTTTTATTCGTCGTTATTCTCACCTTCTTCTTATAACATTTCTAGAATTTAACTCATTCTATACTTCTACGTATATGAAAAGAATCACCTTTTCGTTATACGTAACTTAACTTCTCATTCTCTAAGGTCATAGCCTAAGGTACTCTTACCTAAGGTGTATAACCTATCAGCTTTGATACCAACTGTAACGACTCCAAAATTCATACAATACAACTCTCGATATCGGTCGTTAACAATACATCCTTATTTAGACTTTACATCATTAATCAATGATACAATCACTACAAATACAGAATATTTAAAACTTTTATAATATTCCTTCTTTATAATCCCTGAATCTTAACCTTTATCATTACATAACTTTGATTCAAATTTATTTCATGAATCGCTTCGTCAAAGTTATTATGAACTAAAACTTACAACCAGGTTCAATAACCTTTATACATCAGATAAAATTTAAACTTTACAACTCACCATCGGTTAACCATCATACATTATCAAATACATTATCTGCAACCTTAAACATGGTCCAAACTAATAATAATTCAGCCAAAGTATATAAATCTTCATGCATTACATCTGATTCATTTCTTTCAAGTAGCACATAGCGTTACCTTGAATCCTTAACCTGCAAAAGTGATTATTTGCAAGAATGAGCTCGACAGCTCAGCAAGATCTAACAGCTTTCATGTATCACATAGCACATAAATACATGCCCAACATACATCTCATAATAATTAAAGTGACATGGTATACATGCTTTACTGTACATAACAAATATAAAGATTGAGTTCCTTACTCAATCAACATTCTTTAATCAATCAATGTAGTCATAAATTGACTTTGACATTTCATGCTTACAACATACATACAACATATCATGCTCTTTGCAAAATAATTTAAAATAGTTCATCATCAAGTTCACGTAGAAAGTAAGAACCGAAAGACTTGCCTTGATTGTTGTTTAGCAATAACAGTTTAATAGCTTACAGGTATCTGCACTTCATGTGCTCTATATAATTATATAATCATGCACATCAACTATTAGTCACATAGCAATGCATATTAGTTGTAATGTAAACTTTACTCTACATCTCATAACCCTTCCTATTATCAATACACAACATTCAATTTGATTGTGTTAACTTCGACTTATATCTCACTATATTTCTTTTTTAGTAATATTCGAAATTCATTCAAGTGTTTAAGTCCTTCTAGGACTACCTATTGGTTTTATATCAACCACATTTCATATATTATAATGTTCGTTTCATTAGAATCGAGACATTATTTAAGTGTATTACCACGTTACACGGCGTTTTGACGTTTATACGTCACACGCCTAACTCGCCTCTTTTGCATGTGCTTTGCATACTCGTATATTGAGTTACATTGCTCTATAATGTTTCATTCTTATTGAAAACATAATATTAAATAAGGTCATACACACTCGATATAGCGCTGCGACGCTTGCACGTCCGTACGTCAAACTTGTTTATTCGAACGCCCAAACGACACACATTTGCGCACGCTTAGCACACCCATACGACTTGTCTAATACTCAAGGTTAATGCTAAATATCATTATAATACATAATAGTCAGGTTATGGAAGTTAGAACATCATTTTATATGGTCGGGAGCATTACATGTGCATACGTGCATGCCCGACGCCCCCCGATTGCCTCCAAAAACACATCAGTCCCAAAAATGACCATTTTGACCCCTGCTACTGACCTCAAATTAAAAAACTTAAAGAACAAACGTTGTATACCTACTCGTGCTCGTTCCGGATCATCTTGAATCGCCTAAATCGGAGTTTGTATGAAAACGTTATGGCTATTTTACCACCAGAGGTCAAAACAGTCCTGGACTAACTTTCCTCCCGGCGCAGCTGCGCCCCAACCAGCCTTGGGGGAAGCGTAGCTGTGCCCCTGGCAGCGTGTTACGCGACTTTTTCCTCCAGTATGTTGTTCTGGCGAATTTTCTAACCCTTTCCTCCTTTCAATCATCATAAATCACGCTATACATATCCGATTGAGTCCGTTTTCGACTCTATGGATTCGTGAAACACTGAACTACTCATCTACATAATAATTATAACACTTCAAGAACATTAAAAATTCATTTTAAGGGTTCCAATTCACTATTCATGCTATACTTTTATGTTTTAAACATATTTAGCGAATTCATTTGCCACGAATTCATTTTTTGACCAAAACGATTCCTTCCACTTGCATTCTTTTCGTTTCTCAATGTATTAATACAAACTATCATCATTTTACAGTTTATCACATGATTTAATCATCAATTTTGGGTCTAAAACAAGTCATCTTGCACATATTATGCCAAAACTCAAATTCTTTATCTTTTAACATATTTACACTAATTTGATTACTACAAAACCCATTACAGAAGTTATATACCAGATTATACACATCTATAACAAGTATGTCATCAATTCTTAGCAAATTCTCTACCAAAATCCATCTACAAAGAAGTATATATAAGAACTCAACATAGATTTTAGAACCAAGTTGTTACCTTAGATTTCTTCTTTAGATTGATTAGAAGATGACTAAGAAACCTTGATTACACCTCTTCTCCCTTCTTGATTCTCAGGATTTTCTCTTCTTAATCCACAGAAAATTTCTTTATCTCTCAAACCCTTTATAAGGCTCCCATTCCTCTCTGTTATTTAGACTTAGCAAAATAATGCGTAACATAAAAACTGACAAACGGTTTACGCTCAAATAAATTAAGGGTCTCAGCAGTTACAATATACCAAAGGTCATAAGACCTTGTTTGGTTACCACATCTTAAATTTTTATTTTATTTTTATAATTCTCTGATCCTGTAGTACTCATGTCGCACATTACTCAATTAAATTATAATCTTTATTTAGCCAATACAGTATTTAATTAGCTAATACAATTATAATTTGTTTAACAAATCATTAATTCTCTAATTTAATTATTTAATTAAATTAGACTATTTTCATTCCATTAGCACAATAAAGTACGCACTGATTATAAAACCATTTAATCAATAATATCGTACTTAAATAAACTATTCTCTAATAATTTTCATCGAATATTCATTTTAAATTTCATAACTCTTCAAACTAAAATATTTATTTTATTCGATAAATATTATAACTATTCACGAGATTCACAATTGTAATACATTAACATTTTACGTCTATAGATAATATGTATTACTTTCTCATTTTATTAAAATAATATATTTATATTAATTCACTATTTTAATTAAGTGAATTACTCACATTATTCATAAATTTAATTCAAGCATTTCCATAGCCAACAAGGTATAACCAACAAATTATATTATTCAATAATATAACTTCCAACTTAATTAAATTAACTTACTTCCCATTTCAAACAATTTCATTTACCTTCTTCAATAGTGAAATTAAATTAACTACTAAACCTCATTCTTCTAATATATGAATATATATATATATATATATATATTCTATATTCACACCAAATCACATATTTCACAATATATAACACATATCCAAACTCAAAACATCTCGTAATAAGAATTTTGTTTATTAAATTCTTATTTTAATAATTTTCAAACATTCGGGTTGTCACATTCTTCTCTCCTTATAAGGATTCCGTCCTCAAAATCACCGAAATCCTACGTTACTCAGGTTTTCATCAAATCTCTTTAAAAACATTTATCAGTGAATAACTTCAACACATTACCTTAGTATAGGTTTTATATTTCCTACTACATGCATTTCTTCAACAAATTCTAGGTTTTATTTCATAACTTTAACTTGAACTCAATTATATTTTGAGTATTATATATTCTCTAACTCGTTCATTTCCTTTCTAAGGATATAACACATATCCTTTACTCGTCGAAGACATATACTTCATAATTCACTATCTTATAAGTATTCAGATTATCACATTCACCCATTCTTCTAAGAATTTTGTCGTCGAAATTTTTATTAACCTTCATTCATTTAATCTATCAAAGTAGATTTTACGTTAATCTTATTCACTAACTTGTTATGTTCTACAACTATTTCTTTCTAAGGAATATCATTCTTGCCACCTTCACCTTCAGAATAATAAGAATCTTCCACAATTGCTCAATAATTGGGAAGCGATATGAATAATAGGAATTTAAAAGATTTCAATTCACGCTGAGGGGTCATAAGACCTTGAACTCTTCTCCAAGTTTAATATTGCATCACCATTGTAAACCATCTTTAATAGAATGTTTAGCAATCACACAGACTGAAAACACTCTCTGCAAGTACTCTAGGTGATCAACCTATCGTACCCCTACGTCGTGCACAACGTATTACATCTTAACATCTTAACGACTATATGTGTTACTTTCGGAACCATTGTCTTCGATAACATGTCCACGTTTTATAGGATTGTTCGCCTCAGCTTCTTAACATCAGAATCCGCACCAAAATAATTTGGTTTGGCATAGTTTGACCAAGAACGCTCGAATTTCATAAACATCTTTCAATATTTGTCTAGCTGAATCAAGTAGCATAGACCTCTAGCAACGATTTGGACATCAATCGAAATATATATATATATACATATACATACATATATATTTTTAACCAACAAAATAAATATTTATTTATTTTTTTTAAAAATGTTTTATTTGTAGTCTAAGGAAACAAAAGTAGATAAATCTCTCTCTGTTTTTTATAGTTTAAGGAAACTAAAAATAGTAAGTAAATCTTTTCATAATATCCTGATACTGTACCGTAATAATGGTACGTTGAGAATTTCGTCATTACATGACGTCGTCATACTATATCATACCATAGCTGGCTGACGATCATACGATCACATCCAACACTAGGTTTAACTGCATTGATAAGTTTCTCGATTATTGTCTCTACACCATATTAAATGATGCATAGAACACATAAAATATATTTAGAAAATTTAAAATTATTTTTGTCTAGCTGAAGCAATTAGCATAAACATGCGAATAATAGCACTATTTTAAAAAAATTCGTTGGTTCCATCATTTGATCAAATGTTTTTCAAGAAAACAGAAGTGCAACATCTGCACAAAGTCAATAAATTTTGAAAATCTAGCAAAACTAGGAGATTTGAAATATAAAACTTTCTCCATCAATTAAATCTTTACTCCATCATTACTTAATTATTCTATCAACTTTAAACAACATCAATACTTCTTACACCATAACTTTTCTATTCCCAGTATAGTTCATTAAACTTTTCACACTTTGGAAGTCAGGAACTTTCCATAATAATATGAGTTTAAGAACTTCCTAGTCAGACCATAGGCGTCCATTCGCTGAGGAGTTCCAAACATACCATATGATTATGAGTCATGAACTTACCATAAGCATGAGTTTTAAGAACTCGCACTTAATCTTAATAACATCTTATTAATCTTAATAGTCTCTAACTATCAAATATACACATGAGAAAAGAATCACCTTTTCACCACATATACATTGATAGCGCGACACCAACATTCCAATGATTATCAATGTGCTAAACTAAGTGTAAGCACAAAACCCTCGCCCGTACAAAGGTTTGTACACTCAGCCATCAAATGATTCTTCAATTGAAACCCCACCTAACTCTATCTTGCTCATAACTTGCTCTTTACTCGATACGAATTTTCCGCATCTCATCATTTCTAACTCCTCGTGAGTTAACCTCGTACTATATTATAGTACATTCTCGTTATAGCATCAAACTATAACTATTCAATCATTACTGACCATCTGTCCTTCAACTTTAAAAGATCACATCGTGACCTTATTCTATAATCATCTCCCATATGATTCTTTCTTATCTCATTATCGTTTTGTTTTAAAACTTTTTATCTTTTCCATTCATCAAGTTATATCAGGACCTCATTATGATTTAATCCTATAGACTTCGTCTATTCATCGTTATTCGTTATCTTTATTATTGGAGTTAGGTAACTCCTGATTCTCATCTTCATATCTCTTCAAGATTCTTCTTTGAATCTTCTCGTTTATTTATTCACTCTTCTTTTAAGAATTTCTAATTCCGTTCATAAAGTTCAACATTTTATTCGAGTTTTATTCGTCGTTATTCTCACCTTCTTCTTATAACATTTTTAGGATTTAACTCATCCTATACTTCTACGTATGTGAAAGGAATCATCTTTTCGTTATACGTAACTTAACTTCTCATTCTCTAAGGTCATAGCCTAAGGTACTCTTACCTAAGGTGTATAACCTATCAGCATTGATACTGTGACACCCCCAAATCTGGGTACTTCAATTCCACGGGATTTGGTGTTCTCTGTACAAATATCATCTATCTATCTACCCATAATAAATGCAAACCATGCAATAGATAGAAATAAATCCTCCCCTTATGGGGTTATAACATCTGAATACAATCCCAGGTCATACTAACCTTAAACATCTGTGCAGAACATAAACAAATAAATAAGTCTTACACAACTTTAACATAAGTCTGAAACATAAACATATAAAAATAACCAACAAGTCTTCATCACTTGTTGACCTTGCCCTTGCCTTTGCTAGTAGAAGACTCGTCGGACCTTTCGTTCTTAACTGCAATGTTATTATTACGCAAGAGTGAGCACGATTGCCCACAAGTATAATAATACAACAATAATATAATAACATGTGAGTGAATCAAAGACATCTGAATAAAGAAACTCAACTTTTGACTCAAGAATGAATAACAGGAATCAAAAGAACGTCTGAGGGTCATAAGACCTTGAACTATGTCCTAGATTGTAAAGTGTTTATACTTTAAACCTTTAACAGTCATAAGACTATGGACTCTACTTCTCGTACTTAGGGGAATCAGCCCTTAGTACCATACTGTGCACAATATCACAACGCTAAAGCGTAAATAATCCCTTTTTACAGGGTTGTTCATCTCAGTTTTGACATCTGAGTCCGCACCAAAGGAAGTTTGGTTTGGATAAGTTCAATAAGTATTCTAGAATTTAGAACGTTCATCAACTATGGACTAGTCGAATCAATAAAGGTTCACTAGTCCTATAAGGTTCAACAATAACATCGATATTCAACTTGAATAATAAATCTCAAGAGTATACAATCGAATAAGTATTGTATAACTGAATCATGCTTTTAAAAGAGTTACGATATCTAATATGAATTTCGAACTAAAACAATTAAGAACACGAGCTTACTCGATATAGAAACACGAGTCTAAGACTTAATAAATGAATAAATTAGAATTTAGGAAACTTGCTAAATCAATAAGTTAGGGATAGGATACTTGCCTCTTGCACAAGCTACAAATGTAATTATAATTTACTTCCTCAACGTCCTACACATTACATTATGTATACGACATCGATTAGTTTTCATAACTACCATGTTTAACTGTTGAACTATTCACTTAAGTTCAACTCACAACTTGGTTTATAATATTACTCAATGGCTAACCACATAACATGAATGTAAACTCACAACATGCATATCACACATGTATAACCCTTTAAACAATCATAATCAAGTTTTACAATTACGACATTCAAGTTCGCACTTAGTTTGTTAACTTGAACCTTCACATTATCTTATACATGTCAATAACTTAGTTTATTAATCATGAACTTCAAATCATATAATATTCATGTATGTAACTTAGAACAACATCTTTTATTATCGAGAACACTACACTTGCGTGCGTGCATGTCCGAAGACCTCCGATTGCCTCTTAATACGCATCAGTCACAAAGATGACAATTGTTACCCATTTTAACAATTTCAAATCGAAAAACGTAAAGAATGAAAGTTGTAGGTCTACTCGTTATCTTTCCGAATCATCTTGAATCGCCTTAATCGGAGTTCGTATGAAGAAGTTATGCTTATTTTACTACAGGAGGTCAAAATAATCTCAAAAACCAAAAAAAACTCCCGGACAGCCCCCACACCCGCTGGGGCGGGTCTTTATGCCTATGAGGACCCGCTGGGGCAGGTCCCCCTGCTGGTGCACTTTTTGATTCGCGATTTTGACAGTTCGTTGGCCCAATTACTCCAATTAAATACAAATTAAACTAATACCGTGATTTCTATGAAGTATAAACTTCATAGAAACATCATACAATATTACTAACATATATTTAACATCTTAATTTATGCAATTACTCGAACCAAATAATTAAATTTCACCGTTCTTGGTGTTCTTGACTGTTTTGAAGAAAAACATGAAATTTGACGTCACGGATTCGTTATAACTCCGAATCCGTCCGTTCAAAGTTTGTTTTCTTTGTTTTAACATGTATTATCATAATCTACTGTCAAACTTAAGTTAAACAAATCATTCATGGCATAAAAATTGTACGTAAGGGCCGTATGGGCCATATATAGAACTTCTATACTTTGTAACTTTCGAAAACCCAATTCAAACAAAATTCTATGGTGTGATTACTGAAAGTTATGCATATATGGCATATAATATGTTATGGACATCAATTGATATATATATATATATATATATATATATATAGACATATAATCAAGCATTGACAATTTCCCATACATAGAGAACCTCTAAAACACGTACATGGGAAAACATAATTTTGTAACTTCACAAGAATTCAATTAATACATATATGTATGAAATTGACTGTTTTAAAACATGAATATATGATAGGAAACATGTTATGGCTAATTAGTAACACTTATATCATTACTATATGTGATAATCACAAATTATATATATATATAGAGAACTTGAACATACGTTAATGGAAACTTTAAGAACTTGAATTTAAAAACATAGGAGGAGGGATTACCCTTTGCTACTTGTTTAGATTAGATGATAATAGAATGATGGAAGCCTCCTTTGATTCTCCAAACTAATCTCACAGATTTTCTCTCTCAATTCTTTCTGATCTTTCTCTGATGAAATATACGTTATATGTATATGTAGTATATTTGAAATATAAATATACGTGTATATGTGAACTGACCACATAATGGTCAGTTAATCCCATAATGGGCTAACTTCCCAACTCCTTCCAAGGCCTTGTTTGGCTAGCTCCTTATATTCCTTCCCCCTTTCCATTTTTTTTAATTATAGCTTTATAATATAGTTTTAATATCACACTCAATTTAATCAAATAATGTTATTTAAATCAATTAAATAAAATAGCATAAATCCACATTAAATCACATATTCCCATAATTAAAATTCTTATTTATTAATTATATCAAACCATTAAATCTGTAATTAATTATTAAATTAATTAGAACACATTATGCTTATTAATTAATATATTAATCAAATAAGCTCAATTAAATGCATCATTGGATATAAAAATTGCTCCACATTAATTTAATCAATGCAACACATATAATTAAATTAATCTACCATGAATTCATCAATTAATTAGTTAATTCAATAATTAAATCATCAAAAAATATTTATTTAATTCAATAAATATTCAAATTAAATTACAAAATCTCGTTCGTCACATCTTTCCCCCCTTAAAAGGATTCTGTTCCCAGAATCACGGTTCAATTAAAAATTTCGTCCCATTACATTCACCCCCCTTTACAAAGATTCTGTCCCCAGAATCGCTACATATAATTTAAGTAAATAAATGCGGGTAATTATTCATCATATGCTCTTCGAGTTTCCACGTAGCTTCTTCAGCTTTGTGGTTCCTCCAAATTACCTTAATAGAAGGTATAACTTTGTTTCTGAGCATTTGTTCTTTCCTGTCAACGATCTGAACATGAATTTCTTTATAGGATAAGTCTTTCTCAAAATGTAGGGGTTCATATTCAATCACATGCTTGTAATCGGGTTTATAGGGGCATAAAACTGAAACATGGAAGACGTTGTGGATATTCTCTAGCGCCGGAGGTAAGGCTACCTCATACGCAACTTCTCCAATCCTTCGCAGTAACTCAAAGGGTCCAATGAACCTCAGGCTCAATTTTCCCTTCTTTCAGAATTTGATCTTTCCCTTCCAGGGAGAGACCTTCAAAAACACATAGCTACCCGATTCAAACTCAACATTTTTACGGTGTGGATCGGCGTATTTCTTTTGCCTATCCTGAGCTGCTACCAGTCTTGTTCTGATTACCTTGACTATCTCTACTGTCTGCTGTACCAGTTCTGGACCTAGTAGTTGTCTCTCGCCAACTTCATCCCAGTATAGCGGGGTTCTGCATTTTCTTCTGTACAACGCTTCATAAGGTGGCATGCCAATACTATCGTGGTAACTGTTGTTGTAACCGAATTGTACAAGTGGTAGGTGGTCATCCCAGTTGCCTTTGAAATCCATAATGCATGCTCTCAGCATATCTTCCAATGTCTGGATTGTTCTTTCGCTTTGCCCGTCTGTGTGTGGGTGATAAGCCGTACTCATTCTCAACTGTGTCCCCATGCATTCCTGTAGTTATTTCCAGAAGTTTGATGTAAAACGCGGATCTCTGTCAGAAACTATTGACACCGAAACTCCGTGCCTCGAAACAATCTCTTTCACATATATCCTTGCCAACTGGTCTAAGTTGAATATGATTTTGATCGGAAGGAAGTGTGCGGATTTCGTCAGTCGGTCAACGATAACCCATACTGCGTCGTAGCCTTTCTGAGTCTTCAGAAGGCCGACCACGAAATCCATCGTAATGTGTTCCCATTTCCATTCTGGGATTTCCAGGGGTTGTAGCAAACCACTCAGCCTCTGATGTTCTGCTTTTACTTTTTGACAGGTCAGACACTTTGCAACATACTCAGCAACATCTCGTTTCAAATTCGGCCACCAAAAATGTTGTCGAAGATCCTGGTACATCTTGGTACTACTGGGGTGAATCAAATACCGTGAGCTATGAGCCTCGCTCAAAATGTCCTCCTTAATCTCTGGCATTGACGGTACCCATACTCTGTTCTCAAATCTCAGTAGTCCCTCACTGTCTATCTTGAATCTTGGTTCGGTTCCTTCAGATATCTTCTTCTTCACCTTCTCACATTCTTCGTCCAGAAGTTGAGCTTCCTTAACTTTATCTAATTGGGTTGTACCGGCTTGCATCTGAAACAACTTCTCATCAGTCTCCATTGGATACTTTACTTCCAATTCCAGCTTTTCCATTGCTGAAATTAGGTCCTCCTGAGCAGTCAATATCATCAATTTCTCCCGACCCTTTCTGCTTAAGGCGTCGGCAACCACATTAGCCTTACCTGGATGGTATAAGATTTCACAGTCATAGTCCTTAATTAACTCCAGCCACCTTCTTTGGCACATATTCAAGTCCTTCTGTGTAAAAATATATTTCAGACTCTTGTTGTCTATATATATTTCACACTTTTCTCCATAGAGATAGTGTCTCCAAATTTTCAAAGCAAATACCACTGCAGCTAACTCCAAGTCATGGGTCGGATACCCCTTCTCATAGTCTTTCAATTGTCGTGACGCATACGCAATGACCCTGCCATTTTGCATAAGCACACAGCCAAGTCCTTTATGCGATGCATCACTATAAACCATAAAATTTCCTGTGTCTTCGGAAGGGATAACACAGGTGCTGAACTCAACCTCCTCTTAAGCTCTTGGAAGCTTTCCTCACACTTCTCCGTCCAAACGAATTTCACCAATTTTCTAGTCAAATTCGTCAGCGGAGTTGCGATCTTGGAAAAGTCCTGAATGAATCTTTTATAATAACCCGCCAATCGAAGAAAACTCCTTACTTCTGACGGTGTTTTTGGCTGATCCCAATTCATCACAGCTTCGACTTTAGAGGGATCTACCAAAATTCTGTCCTTGTCGATCACATGTCCAAGAAATTGCACTCTTTCAATCCAGAATTCATATTTTAAAAATATGGTGTATAACTTCTCTCTTCTCAACGCCTCTAATGTTAACTTCATATGTTCTACGTGTTCTTCCTTGGTCTTCGAGTATATCAAAATGTCGTCGATAAAGACCACCACGAATTTGTCCAAAAACGGCTTGAACACTCAATTTATTAAGCCCATAAATGCTGCAGGAGCATTCGTCAGACCAAATGACATCACCAGAAATTAGTAGTGACCATATCGAGTCCTAAATGCTGTCTTCGGGACATCCTCTGGCCTCTCCTTTAGTTGATGATAACCACTCCTCAAGTCTATCTTTGAAAAGTACCTTACACATTTCAATTGGTCAAACAGATCGTCGATCCTCGGTAATGGATATCTATTCTTAATTGTGACCTTATTCAGTTCTATGTAGTCGATGCAAAGCTGCATTGTCCCGCCCTTCTTCTTCACAAATAATACTGGCGCTCCCCATGGCGATACGGTCGGTTGCAGTTGTACCATTAACTCTTTCATCTCTACCGGAGCCATCCGGTACGGTTCCTTCGATATTGGGGCTGTCCCTGGCGCCAAATCGATCACGAACTCAACATCTCTGTCTGGTGGAAGTCCTAGCAGATCGTCTGAAAATACGTCTATGAAGTCCCTCACGACTGTTATATCTTCCACTTTCGGGTTTTCTTTACGACTATCGACTATGTAGGCTAAATATCCTACACAGCCTTGTCTTAACAACTTTCTGACCTGCATCATCGTTAGACAACTCGCTTGTCTAGGCAATTTACTGCCATAAAATACAACCTTTGACTGGGTTATAAGGTTGATACACTTCTTCTGGCAATCAATTACAGCCCCATAATTGACTAGCCAATCCATTCCCAGAATAACATCGAATTCCCCAAGCCTAATCGGGATAAGATCTATGTTCATAATGTTACCCTTAATATCCACCTTACAGTTCTTGTGTACGTACTTAACAGGGATCACTTCTCTATTCGCAATTTCTATGTTCATGGGGTATTCTAACTCGTCCATAGGAAGTTCTAAGTTCTTAGCAAAGTCATCGGATATAAATGAACAAGTAACACCCGAATCAAATAGTACATAAGCATTAACGTTATTGATTGAAATGATACCTGACACCACATCGCGAGACTGTACAGCATCCTGTACGATCATGTTGAAGGTCCTGGCGGTTGGTTGATTGGTTGCGGTTGGTCCCGTGATAGTTAGAGCACTTCCACCGCTGTTCCCCCTGTTCCCTCCTGATCCTACCCCTCCAGATCCCTTCTTGGGACAGTCCCTTGCCAAATGGTCCTTTGAGCCGTAAGTGAAGCAAGCCCTTCTTTGGGTTCGGACAGTTAGGTGCTATGTGGCCTTCCTGACCACAATTGTAGCACACTCGTTTTCCCTTTATATAGACCCCCAGGTGAGTTTTCCCGCAGGTCGGACATGCTTCGATCCTCTTTTTTTGACCTCCTTGCTGATTCCCAATTGATGAGTTATCACTCCACCTCCTCTTCTGATTACTACTCCCTCCCATGTTGTTACCACTAGCCTTGTTAACTCCTTCACCTTCACTCTTCTTCTTTTTCTGATCTTGGTTATACTTTGTAACAGCATCACTCCCGCCTTCAGCCAGAATGGCCTTCTCCAACACCCCAACAAAAGTGTTCAATTGAAACATTGACACTTTGCTATACAACCAGGGTTTCAGGCCCTGTTCAAACCTCCTTGCCTTCCTCTGATCGGTGTGCACTTGATACGTGGCAAACCTAGCCAACTCATTGAATTTCGCCGCATATTCCAGTACGGACATATTCCCCTGTTTCAGCTCTAGAAATTGAACCTCCATTTGATTCTACGAGCTGGTCGAAAAATACATCTCAAAGAACATCTCTTTGAACCTCTTCCAGGTAATCACACCTTCTCCTTCCCGGACCTTATTTGCTTGCCACCAATAACTAGCTTCGGATTTTAGCATGAACATTGCGTAGGCGGTTTTCTGGTCTTCTCTGACTCTGGCGACGTCGAAAACTTTTTCCATCTCTATGACCCAGGTTTGAGCTTCTATCGGGTTCATGGTGCCTTTAAACTCTGGCGGTCCCACCGCCTTAAAGTCCTTGAACGTTGTGTTCGGTGGAGCTTGAGGTTAGGTTGTTAAGCACTCCAGCAAGTAAATTCGCCAACTGCTGAACGGCGTTAGTATTGGCGTCGTTGTTGTTGTTCGTTGACCCTTCTTGGGCTTGTTGACGGTTAGGTCGTCTTCTTGGCGGCATTTTTTTGTTAAGAAATACGCTTATTAGATCTTTATTCAATTCTCTAAATATCCAAGGCTTAACTTAAACATTTAGACACAATCAGTCAACACATTATCTCAAATAAACTCTGATATTTTATTAAATCAAAAGTTTTAACATAACAAGATAGCATCACTGCTATTTACATCAACTATCCCGAGATAAAGAATCTATAGGATTTAAAACATAAAATATTCCTCCGTTTATAACACATTGGAATTTACATTATTAACTACCAGATAGGTTTCACAAAATCAAATGCTCCTATCACTGCCTATTAAGGCGACGATCAGCTTTGTCACGCTCTTCTTCCATAATCCGGGACATCGTCCTGCGATCTAGCGTGTATGACGGTAGTCCTTCGAACTGAATTGGGTGCCTCATAACCCGATCTTGGGCTTCATCAATTGCATACTGAAGTGTAGAGTACGTCTCCTCAAGCTTGGCCTTCTTCGCCTGACAGTTATCTTCTGCGAGATCTACTCGTCGTGATTCCCTTACCCAGGCCTCCTCTGTTATAGCCAGCCTTGTTGATTTCTCTTTCAGTTCATTCTTCAACTCCTCTATTTCCTCTAACTTCTGCTCGGTTTGGCCTTTTTCGCAAACCAAATCCCACTCTACATTTCCCAGATGTGTGTGAAGAGCCTCAACCTCTCCATCCTTCTGCTCGATGGTAGACTGTTGAGTAACCGATTGTTCCCTCAGCTCCTGAACAGTCTCCCTCAGCTCCTGAATAGAATCACGTAACTCTATGTTACGGTCATACAGCTCGTCATACATCTCAGCACTGATAGAGCTCGGCGGGAACTCTTCAGGGTCTTCCTTCTCCTCTTCGGCTGCCTCAGCCTGAACCTCAATCTCCTCAGGGTCTTCCTCAGAGTCCTCCTCTGAATCAGACACCGGCACATACTCTTGACTAATGACTGTGATCAAGGGTGATGGCTCTCGTTGGACTAACTGCTCCCAGACTAAGTGGATATCTCAGGGATCTTCCTCTCTAGCCTCTAGGGGTACAAGGTCCCTAGACTGACTAGGTTCTCCAGCATCTGTCATCCTGACAATAGAATTTTAAGTCTTAGTTATTACGTGATGCTAATTGATACTCGAGTATATAAGTATAAACACGTAGCACATAAGGTAAGTTATTATCTTTCTTAGAACTCGATAAGAGTTATCATTACTATATTCTCAAGGCTACTGCCCTAAGGTTTTCCCCCACCTAAGGTTCATAACCTACAGCTCTGATACCAACCTATGACACCCCCAAATTCAGGTACTTCAATCCCACGGGATTTGGTGTTCACTGTACAAATATCATCTATCTATCTACCGATAATAAATGCAAACCATGCAATAGATAGAAATAAATCCTCCCCTTATGGGGTTACAACATCTGAATACAATCCCAGGCCATACTAACCTTAAACATCCGTGCGCAACATAAATAAATAAATAAGTCTTACACAACTTTAACATAAGTCTGAAACATAAACATATAAAAATAAACAACAAGTCTTTATCACTTGTTGACCTTGCCCTTACCTTTGCTAGTAGAAGGCTCGTCGGACCTTTCGTTCTTAACTGCAATGTTATTATTACGCAAGAGTGAGCACGATTGCCCACAAGTATAATAATACAACAACAATATAATAACATGCGAGTGAATCAAAGACATCTGAATAAAGAAACTTAAATTTTGACTCAAGAATGAATAACAGGAATCAAAAGAACGTCTGAGGGTCATAAGACCTTGAACTATATCCTAGGTTGTAAAGTGTTTATACTTTAAACCTTTAACAGTCATAAAACTATGGACTCTACTTCTCGTACTTAGGGGGATCAGCCCTTAGTACCATATTGTGCACAATATCTCAACACTAAAGCGTAAATAATCCCTTTTTACAGGGTTGTTCATCTCAGTTTTGACATCAGAGTCCGCACCAAAGGAAGTTTGGTTTGGATAAGCTCAATAAGTATTCTAGAATTTAGAACGTTCATCAACTATGGACTAGTCGAATCAATAAGGGTTCACTAGTCCTAGAAGGTTCAACAATAACATCGATATTCAACTTGAATAATAAATCTCAAGAGTATACAATCAAATAAGTATTGTATAACTGAATTATGCTTTTAAAAGAGTTACCATATCTAATATGAATTTCGAACTGGAACAATTAAGAACACGAGCTTACTCGATATAGAAACACAAGTCTATGACTTAAAAAATGAATAAATTAGAATTTAGGAAACTTACTAAATCAATAAGTTAGGGATAGAATACTTGCCTCTTGCACAAGCTACAAATGTAATTATAATTTACTTCCTCAACGTCCTACACATTACATTATGTATACAACATCGATTAGTTTTTATAACTACCATGTTTAACTGTTGAACTATTCACTTAAGTTAAACTTATAACTTGGTTTATAATATTACTCAATGGCTAACCACATAACATGAATGTAAACTCACAACATGCATATCACACATGTATAACCCTTTAAACAATAATAATCAAGTTTTACAATTACGACACTCAAGTTCGCACTTAGTTTGTTAACTTGAACCTTCACATTATCTTATACATGTCAATAACTTAGTTTATTAATCATGAACTTCAAATCATATAATATTCATGTATGTAACTTAGAACAACATCTTTTATTATCGAGAACACTACACTTGTGTGTGTGCATGTACGAAGCCCTCCGATTGCCTCCAAATACGCATCAGTCACAAAGATGGCCATTTTTACCCATTTTAACAATTTCAAATCAAAATTAAAAAATAAAAGTCGTAGGTCTACTCGTTATCTTTTCGAATCATCTTGAATCGCCTTAATCGTAGTTCGTATGAAGAAGTTATGCTTATTTTATTACTGGAGGTCAAAACAGTCTCGAAAACCAAAAAAAACTCCCGGACAGCCCCCTCACCCGCTGGGGCGGGTCTTTATGCCTATGAGGACCCGCTGGGGCGGGTCCCCCTGCTAGTGCACTTTCTGGTTCGCGATTTTGACAGTTTGTTGGCCCAATTACTCTAATTAAATACAAATTAAACTAACACCGTGATTTCTATGAAGTATAAACTTTATAGAAACATCATACAATGTTACTAACATATTTTTAACATCTTAATTCTTGCAATTACTCTAATCAAATCATTAAATTTCACCGTTCTTGGTGTTCTTGACGGTTTTGAAGAAAAATATGAAATTTGACGTCACGGATTCGTTATAACTCCGAATCCGTCCGTTCAAAGTTTGTTTTCTTTGTTTTAACATGTATTATCATAATCTAATGTCAAATTTAAGTTAAACAAATTATTCATGGCATAAAAATTATACGTAAGGGCCGTATGGGCCATATATAGAACTTCTATACTCTGTAACTTTTGAAAATCCAATTCAAACAAAATTCTATGGTGTGATTACTGAAAGTTATACATATATGGCATATAATATGTTATGAACATCAATTAATATATATATATATATATATATATATATATATAGACATATAATCAAGCATTGACAATTTCCCATACACAGAGAACCTCTAAAACACGTACATGGGAAAACACAACTCTGTAACTTCACAAGAATTCAATTAATACATATATGTATGAAATTAACTATTTTAAAACATGTATATACGATACAAAACATGTTATGGCTAATTAGTAACACTTATATCATTACTATATGTGATAATCACAAATAATATATATAGAGAGAGAACTTGAACATACGTTAATGGAAACTTTAAGAACTTAAATTTAAAAACATAGGAGGAGGGATTACCCTTTGCTACTTGTTTAGATTAGATGATAATAGAATGATGGAAGCCTCCTTTGATTCTTCAAACTTAATCTCACAGATTTTCTCTCTCAATTCTTTCTGATCTTTCTCTGATAAAATATACGTTATATGCATACGTAGTATATATGAAATATAAATATACGTATATATGTGACATGACCACATAATGGTCAGTTAATCCCATAATGGGCTAACTTCCCAACTCACTCTAAGGCCTTGTTTGGCTAGATCCTTATATTCCTTCCCCCTTTCCATTTATTTTAATTATAGCTTTATAATATAGTTTTAATATCACACCCAATTTAATCAAATAATGTTATTTAAATCAATTAAATAAAATGATATAAATCCACATTAAATCACATAGTCCCATAATTAAAATTCTTATTTATTAATTATATCAAACCATTAAATCTCTAATTAATTATTAAATTAATTAGAACATATTATGCTTATTAATTAATATATTAATCAAATAAGCTCAATTAAATGCATCATTGGATATAAAAATTTCTCCACATTAATTTAATCAATGTAACACATATAATTAAATTAATCTACCACAAATTCATCAATTAATTAGTTAATTCAATAATTAAATCATCGAAAAATATTTACTTAATTCAATAAATATTCAAATTAAATTACAAAATCTCGTTCGTCACAGATATCAACTGTAACGACCCCAAAATTCATAAAATACAATTCTCGACATCGGTCGTTAACAATACATCCTTATTCAGACTTTACATCATTAATCAATGATACAATCACTAAAAATACGGAATATTTAAAACTTTTATATTATTCATTCTTTATTATCCTTGAATCTCAACCTTTATCATTATATAACTTTGATTCAAATTTATTTCATGAATCACTTCGTCAGAGTTATTATGAACTAAAACTTACAACCAATTTCAATAACCTTTATACATCGAATAAAATTTAAACTTTACAACTCACCATCGGTTAACCATCATACATTATCAAATACATTATCTGCAACCTTAAACATGGTCCAAACTAATAACAATTTAGCCAAAGTATATAAATCATCATGCATTATATCTGATTTATTTCTTTCAAGTAGCACATAACGTTACCTTGAATCCTTAACCTGCAAAAGTGATTATTTGCAAGAATGAGCTCGACAGCTCAGCAAGATCTAACAGCTTTCATGCATCACATAGCACATAAATACATACCCAACATACATCTCATAATAATTAAAGTAACATGGTATACATGCTTTACCGCACATAACAAATATAAAGATTGAGTTCTTTACTCAATCAACATTCTTTAATCAATCAATGTAGTCATAAATTGACTTTAACATTTCATGCTTACAACATATATACAACATATCATGCTCTTTGCAAAATAATTTAAAATAGTTCATCATTAAGTTCACGTAGAAAGTAGGAACTGAAAGACTTGCATTGATCGTTGTTTACCAATAACAGTTTAATAGCTTACAGGTATCTGTACTTCACGTGCCCTACACAATTATATAATCATGCACATCAACTATTAGTCACATAGCAATGCATATTAGTTGTAATGTAAACTTTACTCTACATCTCATAACCCTTCCTATTATCAATACACAACATTCAATTTGATTGTGTTAACTTTCGACTTATATCTCACTATATATTTTTTTAGTAATATTCAAAATTCATTCAAGTGTTTAAGTCCTGCTAGGACTACCTATTGGTTTTATATTAACCACATTTCATATATTATAATGTTTGTTTCATTATAATCGAGACACTATCTAAGTGTATTACCACGTTACACAGCGTTTCGACGTTTATACGTCACACGCATTTGCGTACGCTTAGCACGCCCATACGACTTGTCTAATACTCAAGGTTAATGCTAAGTATCATTATAATACATAATAGTCATGTTATGAAAGTTAAAACATCATTTTACATGGTCGGAAGCATTACATGTGCATACGTGCATGCCTGACGCCCCCCGATTGTCTCCAAAAACACATCAGTCCCAAAAATAACCATTTTGACCCCTGCTACTGACCTCAAATTAAAAATCTTAAAGAACAAAAGTTGTAGGTCTACTCGTGCTCATTCCGGATCATCTTGAATCGCCTCAATCGGAGTTCGTATGAAAAGGTTATGGCTGTTTTACCACTGGAGGTCAAAATAGTCCTAGACTGACTTTCCTCCTGGCGCAGCTGCGCCCCAAACAGCCTTGGGGGCAGCGCAGCTGCGCCCCTGGCAGCGTGTTACGCGACTTTTTCCTCCAATATGTTGTTCTGGCGAATTTTTTAACCCTTTCCTCATTTCAATCATCATAAATCAAGCTATACACATCCAATTAAGTCCGTTTTCGACTCTATGGATTCGTGAAACACTAAAATACTCGTCTACATAATAATTATAACACTTCAAAAATATTAACAATTCATTTTAAGGGTTCCAATTCACTGTTCATGTTATACTTTCTTGTTTTAAACGTATTTAGCGAATTCATTCGCTACGAATTCGTTTCTTGACCAAAACGATTCCTTCCACTTGCATTCTTTTTGTTTCTCAATGGATTAATACAAACTATCATCATTTTACAGTTTATCACATGATTTAATCATCAATTTTGGGTCTAAAACAAGTCATCTTGCACATATTATGCCAAAACTCAAATTCTTTATCTTTTAACATATTTACACTAATCCGATTACAACAAAACCCATTATAGAAGTTATATACCAGATTATACACATCTATAACAAGTATATCATCAATTCTTAGCAAATCCTCTACCAAAATCCATCTACAGAGAAGTATATATAAGAACTCAACATAGATTTTAGAACCAAGTTGTTACCTTAGATTTCTTCTTTAGATTGATTAGAAGATGACTAGGAAACCTTGATTACACCTCTTCTCCCCTCTTGATTCTCAGGATTTTCTCTTCTTAATCCACAGAAAATTTCTTTATCTCTCAAACCCTCTATAAGGCTCCCCTTCCTCTCTGTTATTTAGACTTAGCAAAATAATGCGTAACATAAAAACTGACAAACGGTTTACGCTCAAATAAATTAAGGGTCTCAGCAGTTACAATATACCAAAGGTCATAAGACCTTGTTTGGTTGCCAAACCTTAAAACCCTTTTTATTTTATTTTTATAATTCTCTTATCCTATAGTACTGATGTCACACATTACTCAATTAAATTATAATATTTATTTAGCCAATACAATATTTAATTAGCAAATATAATTATAATTTGTCTAACAAATCATTAATCGTCTAATTTAATTATTTAAATAAATTAGACTATTTTCATTCCATTAGCGTAATAAAGTACGCACTGATTATAAAACCATTTAATCAATAATATCGTACTTAAATAAACTATTCTCTAATAATTTTCATCGAATATTCATTTTAAATTTCATAACTCTTCCAACTAAAATATTTATTTTATTCGATAAATATTTTAACTATTCACGAGATTCACAATTGTAATACATTAATATTTTACGTCTATAGGTAATATGTATTACTTTATCATCTTATTAAAATAATATATTTACATTAATTTACTATTTTAATTAAGTGAATTACTCACATTATTCATGAATTTAATTCAAGGATTTCCATAACCAACAAGGTATAACCAACAAATTATATTATTCAATAATATAGTTTCCAACTTAATTAAATTAACTTACTTTCCTTTTCAAACAATTTCATTTACCTTCTTCAATAGTTAAATTAAATTAACTACTAAATCTCATTCTTCTAATAAATGAATATATATATATATATATATATATATATATATATATCTTCTATATTCACACCAAATAACATATTTCACAATATATAACACATATCCAAACTCAAAACATCTCGTAATAAGAATTTTATTTATTAAATTCTTATTTTAATAATTTTCCAAAATTCGGGTTGTCACAGATATTGTGCACAATATGGTAGTAAGGGCTGATCCCCCTAAGTACGAGTAGTAGAGTCCATATAGTCTTATGACTGTTAAAGGTTTAAAGTAAAAATACTTGACAACCTGAGACATAGTTCAAGGTCTTATAACCCTCAGACATACTTTTGAATCTCGTTATTCATTCTTGATTCAAAAGCCGAGCTTTCTTTATTCAGAATTCTTTGATTCACTCTCATGTTATTATTATCGTTGTACTGTAATACTTGTGGGCAATCGTGCTCACTCTTGCATAATAACATTGCAGTTAAGAATGAAAGGTCCGATAGCCTTCCACTAGTAAAGGCAAAGCAAAGCTAACAAGTGCTGAAGACTTGTTATTCATTTGAAATGTTTAGGTTTATTGTTAAGACTATGATGTTATGTCAAGACTTATTTGTTTCTTTTTATTCCGCACTCGATGTATTAAGGTTAGTATGACCTGAGATTCAGTTATTCAGATGTTGTAACCCCTTTTTAGGGGAGGATTTCTATTTAATTATGTTTTTGCATTTATTTTGGGTAGATATATATGTGATATTTGTACAGTGAACACCAAATTCCATGAAAAATGAAGTACCCAGATTTGGGGGTGTCACAGTATCGAAGCGTTGCAAGACGTCAGATTTTAAATCCTAGGTTGGCTCAAAAGACGATGGGGGAGTTCGAGGGGACACATGGAGCTACAAATTATTTGGTATGTTATAATTTAATTAATTGTTACACTATTATTTTTTAAAATTTTATACGTTGATATATATAACATTTGATTTATGACATAACATATTCTACGTATATATATCATCTTACAGGTTGAGAATCTTGCACGTGTATACTATACATTGGTAGAGGGATACAGATGCGTAAATGTAGATGATAATACAATTCATCATATTACTGAAGCTATGACGCTCTGTACTAGGACCCTTATTGATGTAGTCCAATCACACATGTTAAACCATCAACTAACCAATGCCGTCACACAATCTAGGGAACCCCGCCTATGTGGACGTGGCATACGACGTACGGATACATCTTCAACACCAGTTTACACTGAACACATACAAAGGTGATATTAGAGGTCGTGAGAACATCCCGTCAACATCTAAGCCATGCGACATCCCATTTTTATCTCGTAAGCTGGAAGATGATGTAGAGACAGATCATGCTATGGACTATGATATATCTCAATTTTGTACTCCGCATCATTTAGTATTTACACAGCCATTCCCTAGTTCACTTCCATCACGCGACGGAGTTCCATCTTCATATCAAGTGTTCCCTTCAATGCCGCAATTTTCATCTTTCCAGTCATCGACACCTACACCTACACCCCTACATGCACACATTCGAGAACCACGTAGAGGACCTCCAATAGTGGATAGAGATAGAGGGAGGCCATGTGGTACATATAATTGGGTTCATAGATAGATAAATTTATATTTTCTTGTGCATATCTTATTGGGTTGTATTTAGTATTTAAATTTAATATAAAAGTTTGTGACATAGTGAGATATAGTTTAATAGATAATTAGACTCCATGTATGTGTTGAAGGAGTGATGGGCAAGAAAAATAACACATCAAAATTTTAAAGCGAGTTTAATTTTTTACACATTTTTTTAGAAAATAAAACTAAGATCAGACTCCCAAGTGATGCTAAAGAATGTGAAAAAAAATGAGAAAGTGTTTTGATAAAGAATCAGTGAAAACTCATTTTTAAATTTGTCAAAAAAAATTTATTATTTTTTTTCATAAGGTAATTTTTTTTTTGTAAGACGAATGTCAGATTTTAAAAAAGAAAAAGAAAGTAAGATGCATGCATTCATGACTAGTAGAAGTCGGAGTAGGAATAAAGCATTGATATCATGGAGGCATTCGGTGGTCAAAAAAGATTTTTTTATTTTTTATTTTTAAATTTCTTTTTTACAACTAACCATTTATAAAGTACAATGACAAAAAAATCAAAAAGTACAAAAGTGAACGCCAATCCAAGTGGCGTTAGTATTGATAATTTTTTTTTAATAATTTGATGTATAAAAAAAATCCAAAAGTACAAATCTAATGCCAATCCAAAAACTTCAAAACCGACAACAAAATAAATCTAACGCCAATTTGACTGGCGTTGACTATTTGTTTTGTATCTGTCCAAATCCTAACTTATATTCATATATTTCATCACTTTTTCTTCTCTCATTTTTTTCATTCACTCTTTTATCCTATCTATTTATTCTCACTACTCTTTCCTTTCATTTTTTCTGTTGAGTGTCGACGTTGGAAAATTTAAGAAATACCGCGGGTCGGTTTAGAACCCAATTTTTCTCAAATCGATCTTCCTAAGTTATCTCTACCCTTATTCTTTTTATTGCAAAAAAGATTTTGAAGGGTTTTTTAGGAAAGAGGCCAACATGTGTATATGTCGACGATTTGATTTAAACAGAGTCGCCAATTGGTAGTTTTGAAAATGGTTGTACCAACTCAACCGAATTTGATTTAAAAATAGGCCCAATTTGTTGGACACTGTCGAAACTTGATCTTTGAAATCGAAGTTTTTAGTTCGGGGGGCTTGGTTAAGTGTGGGAAAGGTGTTAGGCACCCCACAACACCCGTGTAAACACGGTATCGCAATCTTTTCAATATTTTCCTTAAAACTGGAATGTGTGAGTGAATGCTGTTTGAAAATTGAGCCTATTGATTGATTGAAAGCTTTGACAGACTTCGTTGAGCCTATATACGAAGGGTTTGATTTGATTTGAAAATCAGTCCTTGATTTGATTTGCAAAAAACTATTTAATTTGATTTTTTGCCAAATCTTTTGAATTGAATTGACAGTTATATTCTGAAAGCTGGTTTTATCAAACCCTTACGCTGACATAGGAATTGAAGCATGTCGCTACTCTCAATTTTATCTTTATAGACTTAAGGCTGTATGCAAATAGTGATTTATCGGGCTGCGAAGCATCCTCGACCACATAAATATAAAGTGTCAGTCTCCTCATGGGTATGAAACCCATCGAAGGGACGCTGACATGACAATCCATATTTTCACTATATTGAGACCTTAAATTCGGATAACCGTTTTAAGGTCTGTGCATGTACATTTTACAAAAAATCGACAGGGTACATCTGTAAATCGAAGTTTGTCCATCGTGGGAATCAGATTCTGATCAGTTTGATCATGAATCCCACGATTCGTAGGCTCACATATGAGTGGCTAGAAAACCTGCACAGTTCAAATTTGTACAAAAATAAATGTATGTATCATCACGTCGCAATGGAACCAAGGATTCATCAGTAAAGTCTGGTTGCGCGTGGCCAAAGCGTCTCGTTCCCACTAAATAGCGATCTAAGGGATACGAGGTTGCTTTTGAAACTGAAACTATAAAAATAACTAAATTTAAAGAAATCTCAGCCATTATAGTTTCCAGGTTCTGTCGGGACCTGTTTGAACCGTTAAAAGCTAGAATTGGCAAGATTTGGATAAATCTAATCCGCTCGCAGGTATGTCAATGCAAATTCATATACAAATGAATGTTAAATGCAGCAGTTGAATAAATTGAATAAAGCAATATATATAGTTAAATATATATAAAAGCTGTAAAGGGCGATGGGTTTTCACTCGCAAGCCCGGACTGGAATTAAAATATATATATATATATATATATATATATAAAATTGTAAATAGCCATGAAATGATCCAGGCTGTGACAGAAATAAAATATATATATGTAAGACCCCAACTTTTATGAATAAAGATTTAATTTTCTTTATATATTATTTTAAAATAGTAAGGTGTTGATTTGATAAATATGAAAAGTTATGGGTGAAATGTGCAAATATTTTAAAATGAACAAGTGGTTATAAAATATTCTTGTTGTCGGAGAATATTCGTACGACGGCGAAGCTATTTGTGGGCCCCACAACGAAATAACTGTCGAATATAGAAAGCGACAGAAATAACCTTTTGATAAATAACGGCGTAGTTGTTACCGTTAGTACTGTTGAAATACCCGGTGGTTAAAATACAGTGATACGCGGTGTTGCACAGTAGCACACGGTATTGCACAGTATTTCAAATTATTGATTCTTACGTGAGAAGGCACTTACTCAATTATTGTTACAGTAATTACTGTTCAATATTTTATATTATTGATTCAATAATTGCATGATATTTTATTGATTCAATAATTGCTACGTTGATGTTTTATATCAATAATTGCTTCGTTGCTATGATTGATTCAATAATTGCTACCGTTGATATTTTATTATTGATTGAATAATTGTCATTGCACAGTATTTCACATTATCAACTCAATAATTCATATTATTTGAATAATATTATTAGATAGCATTATTGACAATGTCTAAGGAAGTTCTGTCTAGGAGGGGTTATTTAATTACGCGCCAGTAAGTAGAAGTCCTTATCGGAAGGCCCCCTCTTTCCTGGAAACGACCTGGTTGTCAATATTGTAGTTCTGTAATATTATTTGTGAATAATTAATTATTAATTTATATGATAAGGAAATATTTATTTTGTGGATATAAAAGAAAGAATTAGTGCTGATGTGTTTTTATCAGTATTTTGGTCTAGAAAATCATCCGTTTATGGATTTCGGATAATTTATGTTTGGAATTTGGAAAAACGTCCTTCTACAAAGTTGTAGAGAATTAAATTTCCTATAGAAGAACATGGAATTTGTATTTTTCTGACAAAGGGGCTATTTATTATGAATTATTGAAGTTTCAAAAAATAAATATTTTTTTTATAAAATGGTGGGCCCCACTTTTGGTTGGTGTTGAAAAAAGGCTGATGGCTTTTTTTTGAAGGCGACCGGGAAAATTTTTAAAAAATAAAATATTATTTTATTTAAAAAGTCTACTTTGGCATCCTAAACTTTTTCTATAAATAGGGTGCTTAGGTTAGAATTGAAAATCACACCAGAATCAGAAGTTTTCTCTCAATAATATCGAGCGTATTTTTGTGAGTATTTAGATACTTTGAGTGTTAGTATTCAGTGCAAGTTTTTTTCGGTATTATATCCGATACTCCAGTCAGAGGTACTATTCTTTTGAGGTAAGGAATGTTATTTTCTTTCGTAAATGATGTTATTGTTTTCAATATCATTATACCAAAATATTGGCATGGAATTTTATTATGAAATTCTTACTTTTTCTGTCGGGGTTACTATTCACGTATACGGCACTATTCACGTATATGACACTATTCACGAAAAAACTAAATTTTCTTCTATTTGTCCAAATTGTCTGTTATAGTTACTATCTTTGATTGGATCTAAGTTTTGAGCTTCATTCTTGAATTTTGCTCCACAAAGTATTATTATGGAATATTCTTGAACTTGAATAAACTAAAATACGAATCCTTAATCTTATCCTTTATTTCACTGGATTCGTTATTTATATTTTTTTTCATCATCCTCAGTCCTAAGTGGTGATATAATTGAATATCTTTGGCCTGTAGAGCAAAGATGAATGATTACCTGATGAATATCTTTGGCCGTAGTGCAAAGATGACAGGTGTTGAGATGAACATGACCACTGATGAAACAAATGAATATCTTTGGCCTGTAGTGCAAAGATGAATATTTGATTTGAGATGTATATTGATTGATGTTATAGGGATAAAATATTGACGATGAACGGTTATTTTCGCTGCGAATATTGATCTAAAACTTGTTGTCAATAATATTTTATCTGATTTATTGAAAGCTAACGATAATTTATTTTCCATTATCTTAGTCATAATATTCTTTACTGGGCTAGTTGAGCTCACCCTTTTCATCTATTGTCCTCTTCAGGAAATGAGAATGTCGCAGGATCTAGTCGGGGGACAGAGTGATGGTCCGAGTTAGAGCAGTAGTCCTCACTATTTCTAATAAATAGTGTGATAATAATTGTAATGAGGACTTAGTTTGAATATTAATATTTTCTACATATTTGTATTGACACTCACAGTTGTGTGGTCGTATTTTGCATGTCCGTGTGATATAAAAGTTTGTATTTGAATTCTGTACCATGTATTTGGCGACTCAGAATGGGTTGGGTTGACTGGACCTATTCTGGGGGGCATCACAGTTGGTATCAGAGCTTAGGGATATGATCTCTGGCGGAGATCTGGGAATAGGACTAGGAGGGGAGAGACGAGTAAATCCTTCACTAGTATGTCCTACCTAAGCTTATGTGGTATTTAATTTGTCAGTCGGAGCATAGGGTTAATATGTGATATGTTATTTGTTTAATTAACCCTTGTTTTATGGCAGTATTTGAGAATGGCAGCTGAGAATGTTAACAACGAAGTGAATGAGACCGTGGAGACACCTTTAATCACAAACCAGAAGAACGTGCAACAAGAAGGCAATGTTCATCCTAAAAACAACGCTGGTCAGACGATAAACGATGAGATGTTTAGAAGTTTTTTGCAGTTCATGCATAACTAGACGAGGGAAACTCGTGTGCAAAATACAGGTGGAGATAATAACAACACGCGAATTGTCACTGCCAAGCAATTCAAAGAATTGGAACCACCAGAGTTTCTAGGGAAAGCCGGATCCGATCAAGGCAGAGACGTGGATTAAACAAATTACCAAGATATTTGATGTCTTGGGATGCACGGAGGAATAGAAGGTTCCATTCGCCACCTTTATGTTCCGTGGAGAGGCAGATTACTGGTGGGAGTCTGTGAAGCATACCCAGCCTGCCGCACTCAAGATGTCTTGGGAAGCATTCCAAAAACTGTTCAATAACAAGTACTTTCCTGAAAGTATTTATCATATGAAGGAGGTATAGTTTATCAGACTGGAACAAAACAACATGACGGTATCCCAGTACGAGGCTAAGTTTGCGGAGTTGTCCAGGTTTGCACCTCATTTGGTGGAGAATGAGGAACGTATGACGCGGATGTTTCTAAGAGGTTTGAAACCCGAAATACGTCAATACCTCATTTCTCATAAATTTTCTCTATATTCGGATGTAGTGAACAGGGCCCAGTTGTTAGAATGAGATAATGATTATGTTCAATCGAGGGACCACAACCAAGGTCGTACCGGTGGCAGCAGTCATCGAAGCAATGACAACCAGCGAGGAGGAAAGTATGACAGAAGCGGTAACCACTTCGGTGGTAATCGTGGCCATGATAGTAGGAAAAGCGAATCGGGAGGAGATTTCAAAAAGAGAAGGTATAACAATGAGAACGTGAAGATGTCAACATCAGCACCAACATCAACTGTTTCTAGGGGAGGAGAACGACCACCGGTCGTATGCTTTAAATGCGGGAAAGAGGGACACATCAGCCCAAATTGCCCACAATAATTTAAAGCATGCTATAACTGTGGAAAAGAAGGACATATAGCTCAAGATTGTCATATACCGAACCAAATCCAGCGGGGGTGGTGATTCCAAAGGCGGTTTCGGACAAGTCAAAGTCGATGATTCCTAGAAGAGCATTTGTCGTGACAGCTCAAAACGCGAGGAATCCACACGAGGTGATTACGGGTAAGCTAACCATAAACTCTTGCGAAGTCTACAACTTGTTAGATACCGGTGCTACCCATTCTTTTTATTTCACCTGTTTGTGCTCAACGTTTGAACTTGACTTCTGATAAATTAGACTTTGACTTATCTGTTGAAACTCCGTTAGGAGAAACCTTCGTTACATCTACAGTTTACAAATCTTGCTTAATTCAGATTGGTACCCTTACCTTACCTGTTGATCTTATATCTTTGAAAATACTTGCATTTGACGTGATTTTAGGAATTGACTGGTTAACCACTTACCATGCCAAAATTGATTATTTTCATAAGGTTGTTAGTTTTCATATTCCTAATCAACCTGTTGTGCGAATCCAAACCACCAAACCACTAAAATCAGTTAATATCATTTCAAGTTATAAAGCTATTCGTTTATTGAAAAACGGATGTCAAGCTTTCTTAGCTCTTGTCACTGATATAAACTAGAATACGTCAGATTTGAATGATATTTTCGTTGTCAATGAATTTTCTGATGTATTTCCTGAAGAACTTCCCGGTCTACCCCCAGAACGTGAAGTTGAATTCTTTATTGACCTTGAACCCGGTACAAAACCCATTTCTAAAATCCCATATCTAATGGCTCCTATTGAACTTCAGGAGTTAAAGGTCCAATTATAGGAATTGTTAGACATCGATTTTATTTGTCCTAGTACATCTCCTTGGGGTGCTCCTATTTTATTCGTAAAGAAGAAAGACGGGAGTATGCGACTTTGTATTGACTATCGGGAGTTGAACCATGTCACCATCAAGAATAGGTATCCGCTACCTCGTATTGATGACCTGTTCGACCAGTTGCAAGGAGCGCAATTCTTTTCAAAGATCGATCTTCGTTCTGGATATCATCAGCTGAAGATTAAAACTGAGGATATTCCGAAGACTACTTTCAGAACTCGGTACGGGCATTATGAGTTCTTAGTCATGTCTTTTGGATTGACTAATGCTCCTACTGCTTTCATGGATATGATGAACCGTGTATTTAAGGAGTATTTGGATCAGTTCGTTGTTGTCTTTATTGATGACATTCTCATCTATTCTAAAAGCCGTGAAGATCATGAGCACCACTTGAAGCTGGTACTTCAAAAGCTTCGTGAGAATAAGTTATATGCCAAGCTGAAGAAATGCGAGTTCTGGCTGGAGGAAGTAGCGTTCCTTGGGCACGTGGTATCGAAACGTGGAGTATCTGTTGACCCGACGAAGATTGAAGCAATACAAAGCTGGGAGCAACCTAAGTCGGTGATCGAAGTACGAAACGTTCTGGGTTTAGCTGGTTATTATCGGAGGTTCGTAGAGGGATTTTCTTGAATCGCTACTCCATTAACTCAGTTGACTCGGAAAGATAAAAAATTCGTTTGGAGCGAGGAATGCGAGAAGAGCTTCCAAGAGCTCAAGAGGAGACTTATTTCGGCACCTGTTCTGACAATACCATCTGGTTCGGATGGATTTGTTATCTACAGCGATGCTTTGGGCAAAGGGTTAGGATGTGTTCTCATGCAACATGGGAAAGTCATAGCCTATGCCTCGCGATAACTCAAAGAATATGAGAGGAATTAGCCTACTCATGATCTAGAGTTGGTAGCTGTCAGTTTTCGCGTTGAAGATCTGGAGACATTACCTGTACGGTGCTAAAGTGGAGATTTATACGGATCATAAGAGCCTTAAATATTTCTTCACTCAAAAGGAACTCAACATGCGGCAACGACGTTGGCTTGAGCTGTTGAAAGATTATGATCATACCATCCAATACCATCTTGGAAAAGCGAATGTGGTAGCTGACGCGTTGAGTAGAAGATCATATACGGGAACGAATGCGATGATGTCAAGTATACGCATAGAACCAGCTTTGATTGATAAGTTAAAGCTGCTCAAGCTACAAACTCGGAGCTGATAAAGATGAAGAAGAAGGTACAAGAAGGTGCCATTCCAGAAGCAAGAATCGATGAAGAGGGAATACTTCAAGTCAACTCCAGACTTTGTGTTCCTAACGATTCTGACTTGAAGCATAGAATCATGATGGAGCCACACAACACACCATTTGCAATCCATCCTGGGAGTACCAAAATGTATCGTGATCTTCGACATACATTTTGGTGGAGCAATATGAAAAGAGAGATCGCGGAGTTTATTTCGAGACGTTTAACTTGTCAACGTGTAAAGGCGGAGCATCAAGTGCTGAAGGGTCCATTGCAACCACTGGAGATTTCGAAATGGAAGTGGGAACACATTATGATGGATTTCGTTACGGGTCTTCCCAAGGTTTCTCAAGGCATAGATGCGATGTGGGTTATTGTTGATAGACTAACCAAGTATGCTCATTTCTTGCCTATACGAGAGACTTATTCCCTTGAACGTCTTGCTCATATGTACGTAAATAAGATTGTGAGATTGCATGGCATGCCAGTATCCATAGTTTCGGATCGTGACCCCAGATTTACTTTACTATTTTGGATCAGTTTGCAGAAAGCTATGGGCACGGATTTACGATTCAGTTCGGCTTATCATCCTCAAACAGACGGAACAATCAGAAAGGACTATTCAAACTCTTGAAGATCTATTGAGATTCTGTGTTCTAGACTTCAAAGGGAGTTGGGATAAGTACTTACCATTGGTGGAATTCTCCTACAACAACAGTTATCAGGCAAGTATAGGCGTAGCTCCATTCGAAGCGTTGTATGGGAGAAAGTGTCGCTCTTCAGTATGATGGAATGAGGTGGGTGAAGCAACATTATTGGGACCGGAGTTAGTACGTATGACTACGAAAAAGATCCAAATGATCCGACAACGTATACAAACCACACAAGATCGACAAAAGAGTTATGCGGATCTTCATCGAAAGGACGTGGAATTTAATGTTGGGGACCATGTATTGTTACGTATTACTTCATGGAAAGGAGTTACGAGGTTTGGCAAGAGAGGAAAGCTCAATCCACGATTCATTGGTCCATTTGAGATCATTGACCGAGTAGGAAATGTGGCCTATAGACTCGCTTTACCTCCAAGCATGTCTCGTGTTCATAACGTTTTTCACATATCCGTGCTGCGTAAATATGTGAAAGATCCAAACCACATTATTGAGTTAGAACCGGACAAGATAGCCGAAGATTTAACGTATGAGGAGGTACCTGTCAAGATCTTGGATAGGAAGGAGCATGTCCTACGCTCGAAAATTTTACCTCAAGTTAAAGTTTTGTGGAGAAACCATGCAATTGAGGAAATGACCTGGGAGTTGGAATCAGAAATGAAAGCGAGGTATCCTCACCTTTTCGACATACCAGGTACGTACGTCAATTTCGAGGACGAAATTTCATAAGGAGAGGAGGTTGTAAGACCCCAACTTTTATGAATAAAGATTTAATTTTCTTTATATATTATTTTAAAATAGTAAGGTGTTGATTTGATAAATATGAAAAGTTATGGGTGAAATGTGCAAATATTTTAAAATGAGCAAGTGGTTAAAAAATATTCTTGTTGTCGGGGAATATTCGTACGACGCAGCTATTTGTGGGCCCCACAACGGAATAACTGTCGAATATAGAAAGCGACAGAAATAATCTTTTAATAAATAACGGCGTAGTTGTTACTGTTAGTACTGTTGAAATACCCGGTGGTTAAAATACAGTGATACGTGGTGTTGCACAGTAGCACACGATATTGCACAGTATTTCGAATTATTGATTCTTACGTGAGAAGGCACTTACTCAATTATTGTTACAGTAATTACTGTTCAATATTTTATATTATTGATTCAATAATTATATGATATTTTATTGAGTCAATAATTGCTACGTTGATGTTTTATATCAATAATTGCTAAGTTGCTATGATTGATTTAATAATTGCTACCGTTGATATTTTATTATTGATTCAATAATTGTCATTGCACAGTATTTCACATTATCAACTCAATAATTCATATTATTTGAATAATATTATTAGATAGCATTATTGACAATGTCTAAAGAAGTTCTGTCTAGGAGGGGTTATTTAATTGCGCGCCAATAAGGAGAAGTCTTTATCGGAAGGCCCCCTCTTTCCTGGGAACGACCTGGTTGTCAATATTGTAGTTCTGTAATATTATATGTGAATAATTAATTATTGATTTATATGATAAGAAAATATTTATTTTGTGGATATAAAAGAAAGAATTAGTGCTGATGTGTTTTTATCAGTATTTTGGTCTAGAAAATCATCCGTTTATAGATTTCGGATATTTTATGTTTGGAATTTGAAAAAACTTCCTTCTACAAAGTTGTAGAGAATTAAATTTCCTATAAAAAGATATAGAATTTGTATTTTTCTGACAAAGGGGCTATTTATTATGAATTATTGAAGTTTCAAAAAATAAATATTTTTTTTATAAAATGGTTGGCCCCACTTTTGGTTGGTGTTGAAAAAAGGCTGATGGCTTTTTTTTGAAGGCGGCCGGGAAAATTTTAAAAAAATAAAATATTATTTTATTCAAAAAGTCTACTTTGGCATCCTAAGCTTTTCCTATAAATAGGGTGCTTAGGTTAGAATTGAAAATCACACCAGAATCAGAAGTTTTCTCTCTCTATAATATCGAGCGTATTTTTGTGAGTATTTAGATACTTTGAGTGTTAGTATTCAGTGCAAGTTTTTTTCGGTATTATATCCGATACTCCAGTCAGAGGTACTATTCTTTTGAGGTAAGGAATGTTATTTTCTTTCGTAAATGATGTTATTATTTTCAATATCATTATACCAAAATATTGGCATGGATTTTATTATGAAATTCTTACTTTTTCCGTCGGAGTTACTATTCACGTATATGGCACTATTCACGTATACGGCACTATTCACGGAAAAACTAAATTTTCTTCTATTTGTCCAAATTGTCTATTATAGTTACTATCTTTGATTGGATCTAAGTTTTGAGGTTCATTCTTGAATTTTGCTCCACAAAGTATTATTATGGAATATTCTTGAACTTGAATAAACTAAAATACGAATCCTTAATCTTATCCTTTATTTAACTGGATTCGTTATTTATATTTTTTTTCATCATCCTCAGTCCTAAGTGGTGATATAACTGAATATCTTTGGCTTGTAGAGCAAAGATGAATGATTACCTGATGAATATCTTTGGCCGTAGTGCAAAGATGACAGGTGTTGAGATGAACATGACCACTGATGATACAAATGAATATCTTTGGCCTGTAGTGCAAAGATGAATATTTGATTTGAGATGTATATTGATTGATGTTATAGGGATAAAATATTGATGATGAACGGTTATTTTCGTTGCGAATATTGATCTAAAACTTGTTGTCAATAATATTTTATCTGATTTATTGAAGGCTAACGATAATTTATTTTCCATTATCTTAGTCATAATATTCTTTACTGGGCTAGTTGAGCTCATCCTTTTCATCTATTGTCCTCTTCAGGAAATGAGAATGTCGCAGGATGTAGTCGGGGGACAGAGTGATGGTTCGAGTTAGAGCAGTAGTAGTCCTCACTATTTCTAATAAATAGTGTGATAATAATTGTAATGAGGACTTAGTTTGAATATTAATATTTTCTACATATTTGTATTGACACTCACAGTTGTGTGGTCGTATTTTGCACGACCGTGTGATATAAAAGTTTGTATTTGAATTCTGTACCATGTATTTGGCGACTCAGAATGGGTTTGGTTGACTGGACCTATTCTGGGGGGCGTCACAATATATATATATATATGAAAGCAGTAAAAAGGACGATGAGTTTTCACGCCGGTGCCTGTACTATAATTGAAATTAACAGAAAAATAGTCACCTAGTGACTAGGGAGAGCACCCAGTATGGAGAAATGTGCAAAAGCAGTAAAATGGCCACAAAATATTCCAGGCCGACTAAAAATATATATATATATATATATATATATATATATATATATATATATATATATATTGACAGAAATGTAGTCAACCAGGACTGATAGGAGTACCAGTGATGGTGAAAGTCGCTTATGTATGCGTAAATATATATAAAAGCGGTAAACTACCTCGTATTTGACATCCGGGCTTGATTGAATTGAAATATTAGTACATAAACAGTTAAATATGTACAGAAAAAGGCCAAACCCGGACTGGGAAGATAACCCAGTCCGGCGAAGTTGCCAGAATGTGTGTGCTAGTGCATTGAAGCTATTGGAGCTGACGGATCGTCAATCCGAGTTGTAGAAATGTTGAAAACATAATTTATGGACAAAAATATATTAATTTTTGATGAAAACGGCCACAGAACTAAGTTCGGGCATATTTAGAAGACAAAACTTTGTGTACAAGTGTAAAATAGTGCAAAGTAGTAGTATTGACTAGCTGATCGTAAAAATACTTATAATGGACTACAATAAGAGCTTTTTGCCAAATCGTAGGCTTTAAACGTCCAAATCTATCTGTGGTTTTTTGATATGTGGTAATATATGGGTATATCTACGTGTTGGAATGAAAATATTTAGGTTTGGAAGAGGTGTAAAAGTCAAAAAATCATATTAACAGAGCTTCGCTGCATTTCGGCTTTTTTTAAATGAACAGGAGGCACGTTTATTTATAGGCCAGGGAGCCTCCACTTTACCTACGGTATCCACAGGTAGAGCTGTGGCTCCCCTAGGTGGGGCACACATGCCCGGCTTGGTCGTCTCGAAGTACGTGCACTCCGAGCAATGCGATGTCTGGTCGGAACTTTCTAACTTTTGATCGGAGCGTCCGTTTGAGGCGTGTGATACCTTTCCAGAAAGCTCTTAGCGAGAGTGTTGCAATGACAAGGGAAAAAACATTTTTTGGGTCAAGGAAGACGGGTTCATAACTAGGTATTCGATTCCTCGTAGTTTGTCCGTTGAGCTGTCTTGCGTAGTTGCCACTCGGGATCGTCGTTAGGGTTCATTCTAACTTTGTCGGCATCAATTTGGCTTGAGTTTGACCAAGTCGATTGAGAGTTGATGAAATAACTATTGTACCCCTCCCAGGGCTGCCTGTAGTGTCGGTATGGTCGCTGGTTGACTTTCGAGAGCTGATTCCAAGACTTGGATCCCAGTCGAGTCTTTTGACCTCAGGGTTATCTCTGAGGTTGACGTGGTAATTTTGGGTTTTGCTCTGGAGTTGTTGTGATGCTTCAGGTTGATGTCTGAAGTTGACCTGACGTCCCGAGTTGAGACCAGGGATGACCTGCACTTCCCGGGTTGAGACCGGGGTAAAGTTTGACTTCCTGGGTTGCTATCGGGGATGAACTGACTTTCCCGAATTGAGACCAGAGATGGCTTGACATGTCCTCAATTGATGTTGAGGTTGCCTTGACTTCCCGGGTTGAGATCGGGGTTAAATTGACTTCCTGGGTTGAGACCGGGGTTGATTTTGACTTACCGGGTTGAGACCGGGGTTGATTGATACCTCCCGGGTTGATGCCGGGGTTGAATTGACTTCACGAGTTAAGACTGGGGTTGATTTTGACTTCCCGGGATGAGAACGGGGTTGAGCTTGATGATTCGATTGACTGTCGGAACTTGACTGATGGTCCGATTGACTGTCGGAGCTTGATTGATGGTCTGATTGACTGTCGGAGCTTGGTTGATGGTCCGATTAACTGTTGGAGCTGGATTGATGGTCCGATTAACTGTCAGAGCTTGATTATTGGTCCGATTAACTGTCGAAGCTGGATTAATGGTCCAATTGACTGTCGGAGCTTGATTGATGGTCCGATTGACTGTCGGAGCTTGATTGATGGTTCGATTGACTGTCGGAGCTTGATTGATGGTCCGATTGACTGTCAAAGCTTGATTGATGGTCCGATTGACTGTCAAAGCTGGATTGATGGTCCGATTGAATGTCGGAGCTTTATTGATGGTCTGATTGATTGTCGGAGCTTGATTGATGGTTCGATTGACTGTCGAAGCTTGATTGATGGTCCGACTGACTGTCGAAAATTGATTGATGTTGGGAATCAGATTTAGGTTGAAAGACCGGCGTTGGCGGCCGAATTTGGATTGATTGACGATTTTGCCCTCCTACAGGGTTAGTATTGGGGCAAGGAAAATTTCGAGTGTCTACAGATGCCCCTCTTTATCATGTCCATGTAATGTGGTGAAATAGACAAGATAAAGATTAGTAGACACTGGAAATAAAGAGTGCCAGAGTCATTTTGGAGCTGGGCGTCTTGGAGTAGAATGGGGCTACTTTGGGCTGTGTGCGTTATCACTTTACTGGGGATGACACTATCCAGTATAGCCATTGATGGTATTAGGAAGTTATTGCGAGCTAGTTTTGTCATTCTTGGCAGTGGATGACATCATTCACAATAATTTATTTGACTCTGATGAGTTCGTTGAAGAAGATTTATCATAGATTCTCCCGTCTTGACCTGCTGGGGATGACGTCCTCTGCAATAGCTTCGTAGATTCTGAGGGGGTGAGCTATCACAGATTTTCCCATCTTGATCTGCTGGGGATGTCATCCTCTACGATATCTTTGTAGGTATTGAGGAAGTGGCCAGGATTGATACTACCTCAATGATCTTCTTTGAGGATGTGTATAATAGATTCCATCATCTGTTCCTTTGTGAAGATGGATTGTTTTGTGACTCTCAACCGTAGATCGTCTCTCGCATCTCATGGGACTAGTCTGAAGGTTGAAATTGACTTCGATCGGCACCTGAACTTCGCTGGGGTTGAGCCAATAGATGAGTTATCATTGGTCAATACCCGATGCTTCCCTGGACTGGAACCAACGGATGAATTGTCATCGGTCAGTACCCGATGCTTCGCTAGACTGGAACCAACGGCTGAGTTGTCACCGGTCAGTACCCGATGCCTCGCTGAACTGGAACCAACGGCTGAGTTGTCACCGGTCAGTACCCGATGCTTCGCTGGAGTTGAACCAACGGCTGAAACTGCTTTGGTTAGAACCCGAACTTCGCTGGGGTTGAGACAACGGCTGAAACTGCTTTGGTTAGAACCCGAACTTTGCTGGGGCTGAGCTAACGGCTGAAACTGCTTTGGTTGGAACCCGAACTTCGCTAGGGTTGAGCCAACGGCTGAAACTACTTCGGCCAGAATCCGAACTTCGCTGGGGCTGAGCAAACGGTTGAAACTACTTCGGTCAGATCCTGAACTTCGCTTGGGTTGAGCCAACGGCTGAAACTGCTTCGGTCAGAACTCGAACTTCGCTGGGGTTGAGCCAACGGCTAAAACTGCTTCGGTTAGAACCCGAACTTCGCTGGGGTTGAGCCAACGGCTGAAACTGCTTCAGTTAGAACCCGAACATCGCTGGGGCTGAGCCAATGGCTGAAACTGCTTCGGTCAGAACCCGAACTTCGCTGGGGCTGAGCCAACGGCTGAAACTGCTTCGGTCAGAACTCGAACTTTACTGGAGCTGAGCCAACAGTTAAAATTTCTTCGGTTAGAACTCGAACTTCGCTGGGGTTGAGGCAACGGCTGAAACTGCTTCGGTTAGAACCCAAACTTCGCTAGGGCTGAGCCAACGGCTGAAACTGCTTCGGCCAGAACCCGAACTTCGCTGGGGCTGAGCCAATGGCTGCAACTACTTTGGTTAGAACCTGAACTTTGCTTGGGACTGAGCCAACGGCTGAAACTGCTTCGGTCAGAACCCGAACTTCGCTGGGGCTGAGCCAACGGCTGAAACTGCCTTGGAAATGGCAGTTTTGCGCAATTTTTGTGCAATTCTTTCATAGTTTGATCTGTTGATCCCCGAACATGGCTCCGGGATGAATGGCAAGGGTCTTTATGGATTTTCCCTTTTTGTCAGGATTGCACTGCTTAAACGCATGATTTCAGGACAAACCGCTCAATCGCGTAGCGATTTCTCTTCAGATTTGAATCGACGGCCCATTTAAACTCCATTTCGACTCAAACCAAATCAGGGCCCGGGGTAGGTGGGACCCACCTGGGCTACCGCAGGTGGAGGTACGACAACCGCAGGTGGAGCTACGGCCACCTGGGGTACTTAATGTGCTGCGGGATTTTCATTTTGCAAGTTTCCCATTTGAGCAGCAAAAGGATTTTTAATCTTCTTTTTTAGATCTACGGAGTTCTGGCAGTCAAATTCTGAATCTGTCAGTTCCTACGTGTTCAGCGTGGCGCAGGTAACGTTTTCCATCCTTTTTTCACAGTTTTTGACCGTTAAAAGCATGTGAACCGCGCTAGGGTTCTTTTAAACGTAATGTATGAAAAATGTATGTCTATATGACTTGTGAAAAATTTTCTGTCTACACATGTATGCATATCTTATTATAATGCACGTTTGGATGTAAGAAAATTTAGGTTCTAAGACAGTCAATTTTTCCACTTTTTGATCAGTTTAGTCATCTTTTTTGAGGCCTAGTGAGCCTGGACTTTCAACTAAAAATGCCTATGTTATTTTGGAGACCATGTGAGGCTGGTTTTTGATTTTTTTAGTAAATATGAATTGTTTCTATTTTTGGGTAGATGTGCTACTAAATGGCCACCTAGGCATGCCTGTGTGCATGTGGACAGTCCATTTTACAAAGGAGACTCTGGCGAACTTTTTCCAAAATCTTAGGTTTTGAAAAGCATGCATTTTTAACTATGTGGGGAGTTTTTTACTGACCCAATGCAGGTTTTGAGCTTATGGGATTTTGAAAACATGCAGTTTTGACTGTACGGGGTATTTTTGATGGACCCATGCATGTTTTGGAACTTAGATATGTATGCTAGATTGATTGATTAATAAGCCACAGGTTTTAGGCTTACCACACCATGCCTGAGGTGATTTCGAGCACTAGTTTATGCGATGGATCGCGATAGACCCGACAGCTCTACCGGGGTTTCATCAGGCGTTAGACGGAGGAGGGCTTCTGCCATCCCATAGGCTCGTCCAGCTAGGATGCCTCGTAGATTGGTAGAGAGCAAGATACGTCCAGCCCAGGATGAGCAGCCTATTGACATTGATGATGAGGAGGCTGCTTTGTTGCTCATGTTCAAGCTCAGGTTCCACGTGCGGAAGTCTCGGGCATTGCTGTGCAAATACAGGAGTTGTTGGGCGACTTGAGTCACCATCCTTCGAGATATCTTTAGGCCAATGAGGTGACTTGAAGTTTTTTTTCTCTCTGGACTCTTTTCCCATCTTCTGTCCATTCTCGGGGCACAGGTTTTTGACATGGGTTGATTTTTGATGCAGGTCCCTGGCTTGACACAGCCTTGAGGGAACTGGTTTAGTGTGCACTCCCTATATCAGACTCTGCACGAGGATTACAGGGAGATCGTGGATGGCTGGGGATTTCAGGCCTTCTTCTCGATCCTGCCCTGCCGTTATCCTTGGGGGTATATGAGGGCTTTGTTTGAGCGCTGGTTCCACCAGACTCAGTCCCTTCATCTTCTTAATTGTGAGGTGATGATGACTCCTATGGACTGGAGATTTATCATCGGCATTGAGTTTGAGGGTGAGACAGTACATATCGTCTCTGATATTTTGCCCATCGCAGTTAGATCCCTGTTGGGAGTCCCTCAGTCGGCATTCAAGGGTCGGACAGTCCGATCTGGTCCCTTGAGTATAGATGCCCAAGACGGGACTTTGCAGTTGCCTCCGCCTGATGATCGGAGGGCTAGAGATCACATTCTGAGGCGATAGTTTTTGTCGATCATCAGTAGTTATTTTGTGGCGGACAACTCATCGACGGTGTCCTTTGCTTTGAGAAGCGCCACTCAGCATGTAGAGCGCCTCAGTGACTTTGATTGGGGCTCCTATACCTTTGCCTATTTTCTCCGGGGCATGCGCCTGCTTTTAGAGGGTGTGACGGAGGCTTGGCTAGGATTCCATCATTTTTTGTTGGTTAGTACATCTTTCTGTACCTTTTTGATTTTTGCACTTACTTTTGGCAGTCTTGGTCACTGAGGACTTTTGATATTTGCATGGATAGCTTTGGGCCTTTGAGAGGCTTCCTTGCCTACGGCCCTTTTCAGCATTGGGTCCGGAGACCTATCCACGTGGACGGAGATGGCATCACTCCATTTTGATGGAGGTCCCTGTTGCTGAGGGATTCACTCATGCTCGTTTGCAGTTGGAGCTTTTGACGACGGGCTCGATCACCTAGACGCCGTACACATCTGAGTAGTTGACCATCGGATTTGACGGAGGTTTCCCCACTGGTCAAGAGTTTGATTTATCGACCCGCAGAGTCCCTATGTTGACGAAGGGAGGCTGGGAGCTCTATCTTGGAGAGCGTGCCATTCGGAGTGTCACAGGGGAGATCCGCATTCCCATTGCTCCTCCTGCTTGGAATCATTAGCCATTATTCATGCCTTTAACAGACATCCCTTTGGAGGGTATAGACGGCTTTGATCTATCAGAGGGCCCATATAGCTAGGCAACCTTCTACAGTTGGTGGAGTCCTAGCACTATTGGGGCTTAGACTCGTGCCACCCATTTTATAGGAGACATAGTGCTGGGGTCTGTGATGATGACGGATTGGATAGCTTGTATTAGAGAGCCTACTCATACAGACCAGATAGCACATTTGACCAGGGAATTGGACCAGGCTCGTTTCTTTATCAGGCACCTTGACCGAGATCCATCAGAGGCATCTTCATTTGACCCATCCAGCTCTGGAGCAGGCCCCTCTTCAGGTCCATTCAGTAGTAGTTATATAGGGGTAGATCCACCCTTATACTGCCCAGATATGCCTGATCCCAGCAGCTTTGTGCATACAGAGGATCTGGAGCAGGTCGATCGATTTGATACCAAGGTCTTTAACTTCCTGTGATAGCTATGGCAGCTATATTTTTGGTCAGCCACTGTTTTGGCTATTCGGCGTTTGTGCCATCATTTTGATAAACCACTGTATTAGCTGGGTGGTGGTGCCCCATTTCCCTGTATTCTTCCTTTCACTTTGTACCAGGATATAGGGATGATGTATGCAGTAGATAGCTTTTTGTAGATATTTTTGTCATCTTTTTCTGCTGCATAATGTTTATATCCTTGTCATCATGCATGTATCATGTGTATGCATTCAGACAGCTGTGATTTAACTTGACCTCTGGACTGTCATGTGATACGATGCTACAGATGACGACGTCTGCAACTAGCCGTATAGAGCATTTGCCACGGTCAGAGGTGGCGGCATCATTGTGGTCATGGTATGATAGTCTGCCCTTTCTAGCTAGGGGGGCAGTTGACCAGATGCTAGGGCATTCGATGGCCCTTGTAGATTTTAGGGTTCCAGACTGCTTTATTGATGGCATCCTACCCTTATGGGTACTTGGAGAGACAGGTATTCCGTATTGGGTGGTGTGAGCTTTCGCCTACTCTGGAGGAGTACCAGAGTTTTACTGGCTTGGATTTAGAGTTGCCGTGTGCTTGGACTGCTATTAGTGATATACGGAGACCGTTTACTAGGCTGTCCGGTCTTCGGCAGAGCATAGTCATGGATGAGATTATTTCAGGGCATGTGATCTCCCTTGACTTCTTGATAGAGCGCTATGGTGAGCTTGATAGCTACGACCGTCACGTCAGAGATTTTGTCATTTTCGTAGAGGACTGGCAGACAGCCAGGATAGACATGTTGTTGATGTGCATTGTGGCGTATGTTTACATGCCATTGCATTTAGATCACCTTGATGTGGGATTGGTTGTTGTAGTCAGAGCCCTTAGGCAGGGTAGTACCATTATCCCTATGATCTTGGCGGAGACTCTAAGGTCGCTCACCTATTACAGTACCCATCCAGCGGGGTTTTTCCGGGGTAGCTCGGTCGTGCTGTATATGTGGTGGATGTCACACATACGACCGATTAGATCATTTAGACCTCATGCTTATTATTTTAGTGACGAGATATCCTCAGTTTACTCCTGCTGTCCGCCTGATTGCGTCGACTCAGAGTCCTGGTTAGCATTTTTGTCAGATATTGAGCATCCGTTCGCAGTTTTGCTATGCCCAGGGATGGCGACCCCGTTCAGCTTCATTACTCATGCATCTGGTATGTATTATTTGCCTTTGTCAGGATTGAGGGGTATGACTACTTATCATCCCTTGGCAGTTATGGAGCAGTTTGATCAGTGGCAGAGTATGGACCATTTTGAGGATTCTACTGATCAGAGGATGTAGACTTCATCGATGTCACCGGCCGACTTGGTTAGAGTTTATGAGTGTTGGACTTACAGGGAGAGGGCTGAGTTCTCCAGTAGACATCCGGGTCGTTCTCCGGAGTATTCTGCATGGTTAGAGGCAGAGATCGCAGTCGCGGTAGCAGAGCTTTATTTACCTCCGCTTGTGGATTCTGACGTCGAGGAGCCCATGGAGGATCCCGATTCTCCTATTGAGGATGAGCTGTTCGCAGATTTAGCAGTAGCTTTGATTAGTGATCCCCTGATTATTCCCACAGGGACATATCCAACTTTGTCAGATTCTCTATTCAGAATGACCGTTGAGAGAGACTCAGCTAGAGCGCAGAATGTTGGCTGCCGTATCTGGCAGAGATTTAGCTTTTGTTGAGAGGGATGGTCTCAGGACCGCTTTGGATACTGGATTGATTGAGCTGGAGGAGCTTCGCTCTGCATTAGATACCGCCATTGTGGAGCAAGACGAGGTTCGCTCAGCCAGAGATGCAGCATATGTTGGGATTGAGGAGACTTTAATTTCTCGAGATGCAGCTTTTGCATAGAGGGATGAGGCTATAGCTTCTCGTGATTTCCACGTTGCTGATAGTACTGCTCTCCGATCTTACACCCATGGTTTGATTACCGAGATGAGTGCTTATATTGATGACCACAGTGCCACCCTGCAGATGACTGTGGATGTTCTGAGCCGTATGGAGGCTGAGTGAACTACTCTTACAGATGCTCCTCCATCTTCAGAGAGAGACGCCATGCTGGCATTACTGACCCGCTTGTCCTTGGGTCCATAGACTAGTTTTATTTTTCCTGCATAGTTTAGATCAGCCATTTTTGTCATGTACATGGCACTATATATATAAGTAGTTTATATATCAGAGAAATATATTTTTGAGATACTTCCCTGATTAGATATGTATTATCATCGCTGAGTGATTACCACTTCCGTCATGACTTTCAGTTATTGATGTATTTTGAGCTTCTCCTTGATGGACTGACAGCTGAGGTGTCAAGAGAGTTCCTCAAATGGGTCTGGTAGCCAGACAGCTTGACTGTATTTAGCTTTTATTTATCTTTGGTGTCTTGGAACTTGTATTTCATTTTTTTTCTTGAGGGTCAAACCGCGCCGTAGAGGGCTGCCTACGTACTCCCAGGTTGAGGGAGATCAGGTCATGCATAGTTCTTGTTGAAGAGGTTTGAAAAGAGTTTATTTGGGGTTTGAATTTGGTTTGATGAGTTTTAGAATTTAATGCTAGAATTTGCAAGTTCTTTGGATTTTTGCTTGATTTGACCGCACCATAGATGGTTGCCTACGTACTCCTGGGCTGAGGGAGATAAGGTCATTCGTAGGTCATGCTTCTCTATTAAAAAGCCGAACCTGATTCAATTTGTAGGACCCAGATGCGGGTATGCATGTACTTCAGACGTAGTACTTTTTCACGGTGTCTGAATTGATGAGTTGGGGGAATTCGTTCCCGTCCATTTCTTGTAGCCTGTTGGCTCCTTCTGTCAGCACTTCCTTGACAATGAAAGGGCATTCCCAGTTTGGGGCAAATTTTCCTTTGGCTTCATCTTGATTAGCCAGGATTTTTTTAGCACCAAATCGTTTTCTTTGAAATGCCAGATTTTTGCTTTCTTGTTGTAGGACCTGGCGATCCTTTGCTGGTATAACCATTCGTGGAAAATGGTTGTGGCCCTCTTTTCGTCTATCAGGGACAGTTGATGATATCGATCTTGTAACCATTGATCTTCGTCCATTTGAGCATCTATTAATACTCGTAAAGACTCCATCTCTACTTCTATGGGGAGGACTGCTTCTATGCTATAGACCAGTGAATAGGGGGTAGCCCCAGTAGAGGTGCGCATTGACGTCCTGTAGGCTAACAGGGTGAGAGGTAGCAGGTCAGGCCAGTCTTTGTGATTGGCGAATATTTTTTACATGATCTTCTTGATGTTTTTGTTGGCCGCTTCGACAGCACCGTTCATCTTGGGCTGATAGATGACGGAGTTGAGATGTTTGATGTGGAACTTGCCGCATAGTTCTACCATCATTTGATTGTTCAAGGTTTTGGCGTTGTCTGATATGATCACCTCCGATTGTCCATATCGACAGACGACATTGTTTTTGATGAAATTGATGATGACCTATTTTGTGACTTTAGGAAAAGAGGCTGCTTCAACCCATTTGGTGAAGTAGTCGATCATGGTGAAGTTGAATCGATGACAGTTGCTGGCTTTGGGTTCGACTGGACCTATCACATCCATTCCCCACATAGAAAAAGGCCATGGTGCACTCATGTTGTGCAGCTCACTTGAAGGAGCGTGGATGACATTTCCATGTATTTGACATTAAAAGCATCTCTTGACGTGATCATCGCAATCAGCTTTGAGCGAGATCCAGTAATGTCCTGTTCTGATTATCTTCTTGGCTAGCAGATGGCCGCTCATGTGTGGACCACAGACTCTGCCATGGATTTCATCCATTAGTCTTTGGGCTTGCTCCTTGTCGAGGCATCTTAACAGGCCTATTCCAGTATCCCTTTTATAAAGTGCATCTCCGCTCAGATAGAATTTCATGGCCATTCTGATAATCGGTTTCCTCTTTGATTGGCTTGCACCTGCTGGTGTAGATCCATCACGGAGATATTCTTTGATGTCTTGAAACCAAGGTTGCTTGATAGGAGGTATTTCATCTGATACTTCTCCAATGTAATTCCTGTATGTTGGGGCTTTTTAATTTGTGAACTGGATGTTGGGAAACCAGCTCCTGTTGGATATGCGGATTAATGAAGCCAACGTTGCTAGTGTATCGGCAAAGTTATTTCGACCCCGAGGAATGTGGATGAAGGTTATTGCTTTGAACTCCTGGGATAATTTGAGGACTTGCCAATGATAGGGCAGCAGATGCAGTTCTTTTGTGAGATATTTGTCGATGGTTTGTCTGGTGATAACTCGGAATCTCCAAAGACCAGTAAGTGTTTGATACCCATGGATTGGGCTAGTTTCAACCCCGGTATACAGCCTTCGTACTCGGTCGTGTTGTTAGTGTTGCCAAATTGAAGTTTGGTAGCCACATGATATTGATCACATGTACCAGAGATAAGGACTGCCCCAGCTCCGGAACCTTCCATGTTTATCGCTCCGTTGAAATACATTTTCTATGGTTGGACTATATTCTCTGACTGGAGTTATTGAATTGTTATAATCCCTTCATCTGGGAAATATGTCTCCAAGGGCTCGAACCCTCCTGAAGGTGCTTCTGCTAATTGATCTGCAATACCTTGGCCTTTGATAGACTTCTGAGTCACGTAGAAAATGTCAAACTGCTGTAGAATCAACTGCCATTTTGACAGTCGGCAATTTAACATTGGTTTGTTGAAGACGTATTTTAGTGGATCCATGCGGGATATGAGATACGTCGTGTGCCTATGCAAGTAGTGTTGTAACCTCATGGCGGCCCATGCTAATGCGCAACATGTCTTCTCGATCAGGGTATATTTTTGTTCCCTAATGCTGAATCTTTTGTTGATGTAGTAGATAGCTCTTTCTTTGCTAATATCATCCTTCTGTCCTAGCATACAGCCCATGGCATTGGCATTAACGGACAGGTACATGAATAAGGGGACTCCATCCCTCGACGGTACCAAAATAGGTGCTTCGACAAGCTGCTTTTTGATGGCAAGGAAGGCTTGTTGACAATCCTCATTCCATTTGATGGAGGAATTCTTCCTTAACAGCTTGAAGATGGGCTCACAGGTTGCTGTGAACTGGGAAATGAAACGACTTATGAAATTGAACCTTCCTAGGATTATCCGTATCTCCTTTCTGTATGAGGCATGTGCATTTCAGAGATGTCTTTGATCTTGGCAGGGTCTAACTCAATTCCCCGATTGCTCACCAGGAATCCTAGCAGTTTGCCTGCCTTGACTGATAGTAGTGTGTATACAAGCCAATCATGTATGATGACAAAGCACATACTTTGTAAACAATCTTATTTATTTATTAATAAAACATTCATTTAAGGCATATAATTATCTACATGGTGCTGTTTTTATAATATGTAAATAACCCATAGTTTTAAGCAATTCTTTTAGAATCATGATGAGATCATGATAATGAGATCTAAATTCTTAGAAAGCTTACAAACTAAAATAGTTCCCAATTGTGGGATTACTGGGATTACTAAAATGGGGATTAGTAAATCCGGATAGATTGGTATATATGTTGCTTGCTCATTGGATGAGGATGACTGATCTCATGGTCATTTGTGTGGAGACACTAAAGCAAGTATGTAGGTGCTTATTGGAGAATAAGTTCACTGAACGTGACTCGCTATGGAATACCTAATGGAGTTTTACTCGCCTGTCAATAGGAATTCCTAATGTGATAGTAGTACATGTGATCCTTGGACTTGAGATCATCATAGTATCTTGTATATAACAAATTATACTTTGACTAATTCCTTAAGGCCTTTTAAGGCATATATAGGGTATGCTTGGGTGTAATGAGTTACATATGGAGATAATGAATGATCAATAAAGAATCTACCACCTCTAGTAAAAGAGGAGATATGTCCTATGTGATTCGTTAAATGACAACCCAGGAATCCTTGGCCAAGGTAGAATGAAATTAGAAAGAGGTTTCTAATTTGCATTATTTGAAGTTGTGCATTTTCTAATCGAAATACATATGATTAAATAAATTAAGACTTGATAGTAAATCCATGTCTTATATTTAATTGGGACATTGTATGGTGGAAGGATTGAATTATACGGTAACTATTAACTCACAGGTTCTTTTATGATTAATGTTGAAATCTATATTATCTGAAAAGTCGTTGATCGCTAGGGAGACTTATCCCTATTGTAGAATAAATGTTATTTATTTAAATAGATTATTAGTTTAATTTGTTTATTTAAATAAGATTAGAATTGTTCTAATTGATTTATTCACAACCGGTTTAATATGGAGAACCTAAAGGGTCACATCATAAAAGGAAGAAGAATTATTTAAGAAGAAAATGGCATGATAGTAATAATGCATTAAGTATAATTAATTTAATCTATGATGATAGAATAAATTAAATAGCTTAATGTTTATTATTTAATATTTTAGAAATATTAAATATAAATTAATAAGAGGAGTCTTATTAATATTATTATTATTATTATTATTTTAATTCTAAAGGAGTTTAGGAATTAATATAATATCAGTACTCTCTCTCAATCCTAATAAAGATTAGGATATAAATTAATTAAAAGTAATTAATTAATTAATTAATTAAAACCCTATTCTAATTGGATTAGGAGGGTTAACCTAATATCTATATAAGAGAGTTTTATATCAGAAATAAGGTACGTGAATTTTTCAAGAGTTGGGAGTACACATATTCTATAGAGATAGAAACAAGGGTTAAGCCAATAACCCATCTTACTGAGTTCTTCATCTTCCTTGGTGGATCACCGTTAGAGGCCAAACATTTGGGTGGCTGACATTGATCAAGGGAAGGAGCCACTACAGAGGAATCAAAGGAATCAAAGGAGTAGAACTTGTACCTGAGGAAGCTTGGATCTTCAAAGGTATAATTCTGTTTTTCTCATTTTTCATTCACTGATAATTGATACACAAGAATGATCATGGTAATGGGTTTGTATAAATTTTTGAACACCTAGTTTTTTTACGCTTCCGCCCTATTTATGTGATTTGATTGCATGATTGCGTTACGTACAAACCCAACATTGACGCCAAAAGCGCATTTGGCAGGATTTAGCTTGGGGTTATACTTGCGCAACCTGTTGAACAGCTTCCTGAGATGGTCTATGTGATCATCCTCCCTCTGAGATTTGATGATGATGTCGTCAACATAGACTTCTATTTCTTTGTGCATCATATCATGAAAGAGGGCCATCATGGCTAGCTGATACATTGCCCCGGCATTGATGAGGCCGAAAGATAGTCGTCGGTAGCAAAAATTTCCCTAGGGAGTGATAAAAGCTATTTTCTCCCTGTCTTCTTCAGCAACCATAATTTGATGGTAACCAGCAAAGCAGTCAACAAAGGAATACATGCCGTACTGCGCAGTATTGTCAATCAGGATGTGGATAAAAGGTACCGGGAAATTGTCCTTGAGGCAGGCTTTGTTTAGATACCGATAATCCACGCAGACTCGTACCTTCCCTCCTGGTTTAGGCACGGAGACTATGTTTGATATCCATTCGGGATATGTTGATACCATGATGATCCCGGCTTTGAATTGCTTAACGATTTCTTCTTTGACTTTGAGACTCCACTCAAGTTTCAATCGTCTGAGCTTTTGTTTTACTGGTTTGAACCCTTCTTTGATGGACATCCGATGGATGACAATGTCTATGGATAGATCGATTATGTCTTCATGCGACCATGCAATTACATCCTGGTACTGTGTTAGGAGTTCGATCAGGTCGGCTTTTTGATTTGAGATGAGGTCTAAACCTATTTGGATTTCTTTGATGGTTTTGGAGGTTCCTATGTTGATGGTGGAGGTTTGGTCGAGGTTTGGTCTAGGTTTGTCTTCGATCCATTCCTTGATTTCCTCTGGCACCTCATAGTCATCTTCCTCTTCTTGATCAAGATCCGTCAAATCGAAGCTCAATCTTGCATCACAGTTGGAGTTAAGTTAACAGGTTGGCATCTCATCAGCAGAGAAACACATATCCCATGCTTGGGTCCTGAAAACAAAAATAGTTTCATTAATATATACAACTGCTTAAATACACATAGCATTTGTAAATCATGATAAAAGTGACTGCTCCTGCTGTGCAATCAAAAGTAAGCAGTAAATGAAAGCATGATTAAGGGCAGATTGACTGTCTGCCCCTTTACACTTTTTTACTGAGGCAAGGGACACTGCTCCAATTGTCCAAGGTTAGATCCTCCTGGATAGGGATGATGCTGGAAGTGTGCTCGTCTATTTCGTCTTGAATGACAACTGAGACATCCTTTAGGATATAGCCGAGGCTTTTTTGGGGAATGTTCCTCTGTTTGCTGCGAGGAAAGTGAGCACAATCCTCGTCATCACTATCTGGGAGTTCATCATTCATCCCTTCGTAGTTGATAATGACTTTCATATTAGCGAATGGGTCTCGCCCTTCGTACAGGATCTTTTCTTTTTCCTTTTCGCTATCTGCCTCAGGCTTGAGGGCTTTCCTTTCATGGACAGGTATGAACGGAGGAAACAGCATGGCCGATACTACAATCGGGATTTTTCTCACAGGTTTCATCCATCCAGCATTTGTGAGGTCTGGGAGCAAAATTGTGGAGGCATGAGCCTTGGGATGTTTGTGTGGATTTCGGTGGTTTGACCCTAAAGAAAATCCCAGTCCTGCTCTTCCCATCTGACTTGGGATTTGGATTGGCATCTTAATGCCGTGCTTGTTGTCATTACTTCAGTGGAAATTTTAGGCTTCAGGGCTGGTGCCCCAATTGGTAGATATTGAATATTGCTTACCTCGAGAGCTTGAAAACTTGCAGTCTCAACCCCGACGTCCAGGCTAATCACTGGCATGTCCCCATGTATGTGGGTAGGGTATTCCAGTTTGGCATTCACTGCGATGAGACTACCATTGATAATGTACTTGAGTTGCTGATGGAGGGTGGATGGAACAGCTCCAGCCATATGAATCCATGGCCTGCCCAACAACAAGTTGTATCCGGTGGCTATGTTGAGCACCTGGAAAGATACGTAGAAGGTGTGTGGACCAATTTCTAGAGGAAGCTCGATTTCCCCCATAGCCTGGCAGCGAGATCCATCGAAAGCCCGGATAACCATGTGACTGGCTTTGATCCGGTTTGGATTGATCTTCATTCTTTCCAACGTGTCGTATGGAAAAATGTTGAGGGAAGATCCCAATCAATAAGCACTCCTCCGATCACATATCCAGAGGATATAACAGCTATATACAGGGACTTGTGGTGGCCCCTTCCCTCAACTGGATATCATTATTTGTGAAGAAAATCACATTGTTATTGAAAATGTGTTCTATCACGTAGCAGAATTTCTCTGTGTCTACCGTGTATGGCAGATGAGCTTCTTCTAGTACCTTCACTAGGATATTACGGTGATCCTCTGATGATAGGACCAAGTCCAGGATGGATATTTGCTTGGGTGCGTCTTTCAAGATTTGCACTATCTTGATTTCATTGTGTCCCATTTTTTTGAGGAACTCTTGTATCTTTTGTTCAGCCACCTTTTCTTTTTCTTTGGTAACTGGTTTAATCACCCGCTGAGGCAGGTACAACGGATTATCTTTTGACAGGATGGAAACGTTGTTTGAAGTAGAGCTTTCAATGTCCCCGTAGTTCCATGGGTCCTTCTTCAGACTCAGGATTGGATACTGAGGCTTGAAGGGCAAAATTAGAGGCTGAGGTGCAGCTACTTTCACATGATTTTGTTTGTCTTGGACCCCTTTACCTGTCAGTATCAGGGGTGTGATGATTGATTCTTTATCACAGGATATGACAGCCACGGTGTCTTGATACCATGCATCGGGGATCCGGAGGCTATCTTTATCTGTCAAGTCGAGGACTTGATCTCCTCTGATTAGGTCATCTTTCTCAATTAGGTCTTTAATTAGGTTACAAAGTGCCCAGCATTCTTCTGTATCATGGCCGGGAGAGTTGGAATGGTACTAACATATTTGGTCAGGTTTGAATTTTCTGGATTGAGGGTTCAGCGGAGGTAGCAAGTCTTCAACCATTCCCTCGTTGATCATCATTTGTAGGATTTCTTCCATTGACTGATTCAAATTGGTGAAATTCCTTTGAAATAGGAACTTCCTACCTGCTTGGACACTTGCTTCTTCGATCCTCTTGTCAGTCCAGGGTGTAAGCTCACCAGTCCAGCTATGATCTTGATTGGAATTGACTTTCGCTGGAGAAGAGCAACTGCCAATAGATTGATGGATCTGCTTCAACATCTTTCTGGTGTGTTGATGTTAGTGGACGACCAGTTCAGTCAACTGCTCGATTTGTTCCTTGATAGACTTTATTTCTTGCTCTATCAGGAATTATTTTTCAAAAGCTTCCCAACTCATTGGGCTGATGTTGTTGGATTGAGTTAATTCTTCAATATAGCGGAGGTATTTGGATCCTTCTCCATTTGAAGTGTTGTTCATGTTAACACTCTCCTCCTTGTGCTGTGGGAGAGGGTTGTCTTGGACATGCAGTTGATCGGGCTTTGTGACCACAATCTCTCCATTATCAATCAAATCTTGGATTTTGTGCTTGAGGGACCAACAGTCTTGAGTGTCATAACCCAGTGATCCGGAATGATAAGCACATTTCTTGCTAGGGTCGAAGTTCCTTGCATTAGTATTAGTTGGCGGAAGGAGTAGGCTTATCTTCCTCTGAGCTATCAGAAGTTTGAAGACGTTCTCGAGTGAATCCCCTAGTGGGGTGAAAGTCCTTCTGCGTCTGACCTCCATGTTTTTCTGAAATGAAGGATTTGAAAGCTGTGTTGCCGCTTGGAAAGGGGTATAATTCCTCCTTTGAATGGGGGTATTGTTTGAATTATCGCTTGAATTTTGTCCTTGTAACACCAAGGAAACTTCTTCGTCTTTCTTTTTGTGGACCCTCCGGGGATTACTCCCGTAATTTACGGATTGGATATGATCAGCAACAACTTTGAGTGTTGTTAGGTCTTTTATTTTCCTAGACTTGAGTCCCATTTCGGCCATTTCGCAGTGTTGGATCCTTTCAGAGAAAGGTTTTCCTATGCCTTCCAGGACCCTTTCATAATAAGGAGCTTCTTGAATATCGATGAAAGTCATGACTATTTCAGATTCAGTCATGGCATGGGTGACTTGTGCTGCGACCCGTCTCCATCGTTGGGCATATTCTCTGAATGATTTAGTGTTATTCTTCTTGATTTTGGTAATTTGATACCGATCTGGAGTTAGTTGAGATTGGAAACTGTACTGGCTAAGGAAGGCATGAGCCAATTCTTCCCAACTGTGGATTTTGGAGTTGTCCAGACGGGCATACCAGGCTCTGACTTCTCCGATTAAACTCTTTTGAAATAGCTGCATTCGAAGTTTCTCGTCCTCAGCATAGAATCCGAGTTCTCCGATGAAAACTTTTAGATGTGTGTATGGATCTCCCAAATTTCTCAGGATAACGAGCCCCGGGGAATATGCATAGATCGGAGGAGTTGACACTGCCAAATGCCCCAGTTCCTTTGATGAAACGAAGAGTTTCTTCCATTTATTGTATTTTCTTGAGAAGGTCACCAGCTTCCTATTCTTTTCTTAGGATGGTGATCTCTGGAGTTTTGTTGATTGTATCCTGGTTCTGCCAGAGATCTGAGTTTCGGCCTTTTCTGTATCTTGATCGCCAGCACCACTACCAGATGATCCTAGTTCTGGATGCGTTTGAGATTGTTTCTCTTTAAAGGCCTTGCTTTGCTCTCGAAGGAAACCGGCTAGCTCGGTTATCTGATTTTTTAATCCTTCAAACTCTTCCCTAGACACAGGGGTGGATTCTGGTGAAGCACTTGAAGCCATGTTCGTAGATGGACTGGGTGCTTTTCTGGCCTTTGATCTTGTGATAAGACCAATTTTTCCCTACCTACACCAAAACGTAGGAGTGTCAGTTCCCTGTGATAGGTAATGTCTGGATGCATTTATGATGTGTGTTTTTTAAGTTTATCCTGCAAAACCGAGGTTAGTTGTTTTGATGGCAGGATGACAGGATATTTAACAGGAAAGTAAATCTTTCATTATTGTCATTTACATTGTGCTCCTCAGTAATTGGAGACTTGACATGGAATTGAAAGAGGAAGGCATGAAGAAGCATCCCATCGAATTTGGTTGATCAGAAACTAACCTATCCTAGGTTACTCTCGTGACTTTTGTTTCGACATGAAGGTTCCCTGATCATCACAATCTACTAGAAGGGAAGTTAATCCGATCGTTCAACTAGAGCGAATTTGGGTGGTGCATTTCAGGAGGCAGCCCTGGAGACTTAGTCGTCCCCAGAGTCCTTACTTATCACCGACCGGGTTGGCCTCCTGGTGGAGGGACTCACAGCATACATTCACGTACATTGGCCTCACCGCTTATGCATGCAATGACAGTTTGTGCGAAGCACTAATATGGGTGCGAAGCACTAAAGTATTCATTCTCATTCATTCAATGTAAAGGCATAACATTCATACATTCAATGAAGGACGCAGCATTCACTCATCCATTGACTGTGGAGACGCAGGATTTCACGCATTCAATAGTTTTGAAAGGAAAATATTTGAAAAGATTAAAAGCGGCCTAAGCCCTCTACTATCCCCAGTAGAGTCGCCACCTGTCGACGTTGGAAAATTTAAGAAATACCGCGGGTCGGTTTATAACCCGGTTTTCCACAAATCGATCTTCCTAAGTTATCTCTACCCTTATTCTTTTTATTGCAAAAAAGGTTTTGAAGGGTTTTTTAGGAAAGAGGCCAACATGTGTATATATCGACGATTTGATTTAAACAGAGTCGCCAGTTGGTAGTTTTGAAAATGGTTGCACCAACTCAACCAAATTTGATTTGAAAAGAGGCCCAATTTGTTGGACACTGTCGAAACTTGATCTTTGAAATTGGAGTTTTGAGTTTGGGGGCTTGGTTAAGTGTCGGGAAGGTGTTAGGCACCCCACAACTCTCGTGTAAACACGGTACCGCAATTTTTTCAATATTTCTCTTAAAACTGGAATGCGTGAATGAATGCTGTTTGAAAATTGGGCCTATTGATTGATTAAAAGCTTTGACAGACTTCGTTGAGCCCATATACGAAGGGTTTGATTTGATTTAAAAATCAGTCCTTGATTTGATTTGCAAAAAGCATTTAATTTGATTTTTTGCCAAAGCTTTTGAATTGAATTGACAGTTATGTTCTGAAAGCTGGTTTTATCAAACCCTTACGCTAACATAGGAATTGAAGCATGTCGCTACTCTCAATTTTATCTTTATAGCCTTAAGGCTGCATGCAAATGGTGATTTGTCGGGCTGCGAAGCATCCTCGACCACAAAAATATAAAGTGTCGGTCTCCTCATGGGTATGAAAACCATGGTAGGGACGCTGACACGACAATCCATATTTTCACTATGTTGAGACCTTAAATTCGGATAACCGTTTTAAGGTCTGTGCATGTACATTTTACAAAAAATCGGCAGGGTATATCTGTAAATCGGAGTTTTTCCATCGTGGGAATCAGATTCTGATCTGTTTGATCATGAATCTCACGATTCCCAGGCTCACATATGAGTGGCTAGAAAACCTGCACAGTTCAAATTTGTACAAAAATAAATGTATGTATCATCACGTCGCAATGGAACCAAGGATTCATCAATAAATCCTGGCTGCGCTTGGCCAAAGCGTCTCTTTCCCACTAGATAGCGATCTAAAGGATGCGAGGTTGCTTTAGAAGCTGAAACTATAAAAATAACTAGATTTAAAGAAATCTCAGCCATTATAGTTTCCAGGTTCTGTCAGGACCTGTTTGAACCGTTAAAAGCTAGAATTGGCAAGATTTGGATAAATCTAGTTCGCCCGCAGGTATGTCAATGCAAATTCATATACAAATGAATGTTAAATGCAGCAGTTGAATAAATTGAATAAAACAATATATATAGTTTAATATATATAAAAGCTGTAAAGGGCGATGGATTTTCACTCGCAAGCCCGGACTGAAATTGAAATATATATATATATATATATATATATATATATTTATTTATAAAAAACTGTAAATAGCCATGAAATGATCCAGGCTGTGACAGAAATAAAAAATATATATATGAAAGCAGTAAAAAGGGCGATGGGTTTTCACGCCGGTGCCCGTACTGTAATTAAAATTGACAGAAAAATAGTCACCCAGTGACTGGGGAGAGCACCCAGTATGGGGAAATGTGCAAAAGCAGAAAAATGGCCACAAAATAGTCCAGGCCGACTGAAAATATATAAATATATATATTGATAGAAATGTAGTCAACCAGAACTGATTAGAGTACCAGTGATGGAGAAAGTCGCTTATATATTCGTAAATATATATAAAAGCGGTAAACTACCTCAGATTTGACATTCGGGCTTGACTGAATTAAAATGTTAGTACATAAACAGTTAAAGATGTATAGAAAAAGGCCAAACCCGGACTGGAAAGATAACCCAGTCCGGCGAAGTTGCCAGAATGTGCGTGCTAGTGCATTGAAGCTACTAGAGCTGACAGATCGTCAATCCGAGTTGTAGAAATGTTGAAAACGGAGTTTATGTACAAAAATGTATTAATTTTTGATGAAAACGGCCACGGAACTAAGTTTCGGGCACATTTAGAAGATAAAACTTTGTGTGCAAGTGTAAAGCAGTGCAAAGTAGTAGTATTGACTAGCTGATCGTAAAAATACTTATAATGGACTGCAATACGAGCTTTTTGCCAAATCGTAGGCTTTAAACGTCCAAATCTATCAGTGATTTTTTGATATGTGGTAGTATATAGATATATCTACTTGTTGGAATGAAAATATTTGGGTTTGGAAGAGGTGTAAAAGTTAAAAAATCAAACTGACAGTGCTTCGCTGTGTTCTGGCTTTTTTCAAATGAGCGGGGGGCATGTTTATTTATAGGCCAAAGAGCCTCCACTCTACCTGCGGCAGCTGCAGGTAGAGCTACGGCTCCCCTAGGGGGGCCCATATGCTCGTCTTGGTCGTCTCGAAGTACTTGCACTCCGAGCAATGCGATGTCCGGTCGGAACTTTCTAACTTTTGATCGGAGCGTCCGTTTGAGGCGTGCGATACCTTTTCAGAAAGCTCTCGCCGAGAGTGTTGCAATGACATGGGAAAAAAATATTTTTTGGGTCCAGGAAGACGGGTTCATAACCAGTTCTTCGATTCCCCGCAGTTTATCCGTTGAGCTGTCTTGCGTAGTTACCACTCGAGATCGTCGTTAGGGTTCATTCTAACTTTGTCGGCATCGATTTGGCTTGAGTTTGACCAAGTCAGTTAAGAGTTAATGAAATGACCATTGTACCCCTCCTGGGGCTGCCTGTAGTGTCGGTATGGTTGACTTCCGGGAGCTAATTCCAAGACTTGGATCCCAGTCGAGTCTTTTGACCTCAGGGTTGTCTTTGAGGCTGATGTGGCCGTTCCAGGTTTTGCTCTGGAGTTGTTGTGATGCTTTAGGTTGATGTCTGAAGTTGACCTGACGTCCCAGGTTGAGATCGGGGATGACCTGCACTTCCCGAGTTGAGACCGGGGTTAAGTTTGACTTCCCGGGTTGCTACCGGGGATGAACTGACTTTCTCAGATTGAGACCGAAGATGGCTTGACATGTCCTCGGTTGATGTCGAGGTTGCCTTGACTTCCTGGGTTGAGACCGGGGTTGATTGATACCTCCCGGGTTGATGCCGGGGTTGAATTGACTTCCCGGGTTGAGATCGGGGTTGATTTTGACTTCCCGGGTTGAGACCGGGGTTGATTGATACCTCCCGGGTGGATGCTGGGGTTGAATTGACTTCCCAGGTTGAGACCGGGGTTGAGCTTGATGATCCGATTAACTGTCAAAACTTGACTGATGGTCCGATTGACTGTTAGAGCTTGATTGATGGTCCGATTGACTGTCGGAGCTGAATTGATGGTCCGATTGACTGTCGGAGCTTGATTGAGGGTCTGATTGACTGTCGAAGCTTAATTGATGGTCCGATTGACTGTCGGAGCTTGATTGATGGTTCGATTAACTGTCGGAGCTTGATTGATGGTTCGATTGACTGTCGGAGCTGGATTGATGGTTCGATTGACTATCGGAGCTTGATTGATGGTCCGATTGACTGTCGGAGCTTGATTGATGGTCCGATTGACTGTCAAAGCTTGATTGATGGTCCGACTGACTGTCAAAACTTGATTGATGTTGGGAATCAGATTTAGGTTGAAAGACCGACGTTGGCGGCCGGATTTGGATTGATTGACGGTTTTGCCCTCCTACTGGGTTAGTATTGGGGCAAGAAAAATTTCGAGTGTCAACATTGAGTTTTCAGCATCGATAAATTTTATGGTTGGACACCCCTAAAGGTATGTATATTAGTATTTATTGTACTCATTTTAATTTTATTATAACATTTAATGTTACTATAAGTTATTTATTTTTATCAATATTAGTCGTGTTAAATTTGTTATTTTATGTCATTCATTTTTTATTTTGGCGGATGAGTTAAATTTTGATATTAAATATTTGTCTACTTTTAAAGTAATATTATGTGAATGATATTTTTGCAGAATATTTACGATGAATAGTTATGTTCAAGTCATGTGTTTTTGGGGAGGTGAAGTTTTGACAAAAAATGAAAATGACTTCAGATACTCAATAGGTCTGAAAAAGGTTGTCATTATACAACGTAACACCTTTTCTAACGAGTTGATTCATAAACTCTACAATGAGTTGGGAAAAGTTCAGTCCCAATGGAATTTCAAATTAAGTTGTTAATATCCAAGCTATATTGTGAATGAGGTGTCCAAGTTTTATAGATTGGAAATTAACAATGACAATGACGTTGATATTATGTTGAGTATTCCAGAAAGATGCTATAACAATAATTGTGGAGTAGAATTAAATATCGAGCTTTCCCAAGTTACTTCATTATTAATGGTTTCTGATAATTTTTTTATGGGGCACCGTGGATACACTAATTTGTTAACTCAACCCAGCCCATTAACTTTGTTACAATCAAAAAAAGATGAATATGTCATATGAAGGTGCTTCTCAAATGTATCAAAATCAGAACTTTGGTGTTGGTGGTAGTGGTTATGGAGGGATCAGATGGAATGATGAACAAAATTATGGCCACTACTAAAATCGCAGTGGAGACCATGTTGTTCAGGGAGCCTCCAGTCCAAATGATGTAGTAGAAGTTGAGGATGAAGATGATACACGTTGGGGCCTTGACCCGAATTTAATTTCTTCAGCCATCATTAAAAATTGCTTCAGGTGAAAATTTTCCTAATAGCTATGGTGCAAGTAAGATTCCTCCCACCGACGATGAGGGAAGTGATGAAGATGGCCCTGTGCTTAGCCGAGGGGATCATAATGAATATGTTAGTAATACTCGTGATGTCGATGTATCTACCCGATAACATCAACCTATGGCTTCATGGTTTAAAACTAAGGAGTTCAAAAATGAGATAACTGATCACGGTGTTTGTGGGGCAACATTTGACAACTCTTGTGATGAATTATACCTGGGTGCTTTTTTTGCAAACAAAGATGTTCTCAAATCAGTAGTTGAAGGGGTGCACATTAAGGAACGTAGGAATTTTGACACTTATAGGAGAAATGAGACAATTTATGAAGTCAAGTGTAAAAGTGACAAATGCCCTTGAAGTCTTCATGCATCCAAATTAAAGAAACACTGATATTTTTAGATCACAAGATTGTCGTACGAACACATATATCAGTTTGCAAATCCCTTTCAAGATTATGCCAAGCTCACAACAAAATTTATTGGAAACACCATTAAATCAATGGTAATATAAATTATGTATGTTAATATTGTCATCAAAAATTTTTGGCAACAAGTTTAAAGAGTCCTATCTAATTATCATTATGTGTTTTTTTAATGTAATCAGATTGCGGAAAACCCAAATACCAAAGTTGTGACATCCCGGATTTTTTAAGAATTTATAAATGAGAATTTAATAAATAAAATTCTTATTATCTGATGTTTTGAGTTTGAGTATGTGTATATGTGTCATATATTGTGAAATATGTGAATTAATGTGAAGAGGATTTAAATATTAATTTAAATATTTATTGAATTAAAATAAATATTTTAATTGAATTATTTATTGATTTAAATAAATAATTATGTGATTAATATAGAGTAATATAATTAAGTGTATTATATTAATTAAATGATTATTTAATATTTAATTTAATTAATATGTAATAATTTTATGTTATAGTTCTAATTTAATTGAGATAATTAAATTAGATGTAGTGATGTGGTAATTGTTACATGAAGTTATAATTAGCGAATAATTATAATGTGATAATTTTATGTGATTAATTGATGTTAAACTTTTAATTAATTATATTAATGTTAAGATTTAATTAATTAAAGGATAAAATTAAAAAGATGTGTTAAAGGATTTATTAAAAGAATAAAAAGAGTTTTTAAAACAGTTTTTCCAAACAAGACCCTTGCATTGTTTTAAATCCGTTTTGCCAAACGGGCCTTAACTACTAAAAATCTATTTTTGAAATTAAAGTTATTTTTGCCAAACAAGTCGTAGGGCTTTTTAAATTTCAAAAATTGTAACTTATGAATTAATTGTAATAATTGTATTTATTATAATTATGATAGGGTCATTATGTTATAAGTTATATATTGTATAATTATGTAATATATGTATATGTATATGTAAGTTATATGTATATTACAATATACATTAGATTAAAACAATAGGGTTAAGAGTTAGTTTGTTAGAAACAAAAGAAGAAGAACAAGAAGAAAGAGCAGAGAAAGAAAATAGAAAAGAGAGAGGAGAAAGAAAGAGGAGGAAGGAGTTTTGAGAAATCAAAACTAGAAGTCTATCATCATCATATGTATCATCATCTTCTTCCTCACTACGCTTAAGGGTATAATCCTAATCCTTGTACTATAGAAATTTTGTTTTGTGTTCTTCGTATTTGTAGTTCTCTGTATATATGAACTTAGTATGAAATTGATAAAGCATGAATTTTATATGCAAATTATGTTATAACATGCTTATATGTGATTAGTAGAATGAATTAAGTTGTTTAATTCATGTAAACATGATGAACGTGAAGAAATCATGTTCATCACGAGTTATAGTGAACTTGTTTTGAAAATAATTGGTCCTTTGAAATCAAAATTTATGTTTGATAGTTAGTTATTTTGTAAATTGATCATAAATTATAATAATATATCAAGAAACGAACAAAACATGATTTGAATAATGTGATTTGGGTTAAAAACGAACTCACATTGTTAATTTTCGTTAAGAACGCTTAAAAATGGTGTTTTCTTCATAATCATAAAATTAGGTATTTTGATTATGTGTTGTGGTGTTATTGTATGTTAAAATCATGTTAGAAGTGTAAGATTTTGTTTGTATAAAGTTTCATGTACATTGTGTTAGTTAAAATCGGACTTTGGTGCGAAGAAATAAGCCAAATTGGCTTATTTCTCTGCAAGTTCGCGAGCCGGGGAACCCAACAGCGGGGGGCCCTGCCTTAGCGGGGCTTTTGGCCTAGAAACGCCCACCCCAGCGGGGCTACAAGCTGTCTGGAGTGGTTTAAGTAGTGTAATGCAAAACTGCTTTGACCTCCTATAGTAAAACGACCATAACTTTTTCATACAAACTTCGATTGAGGATATTCAAGATGCTCCGGAACGAGCACGAGTAGACCTACAACTTTTGTTCTTTAACCTTTTTAATTTGAGGTCGTTAGCAGGGGTTAAAATTGTCATCTTTGTGACTGATGCGTATTCAGAGGCAATCGGAGGGCGTCGGACATGCACATACGCAAGTATAGTGCTGTCGACGATAATAGATGTTGTTCTAAGTTATAAAACATGAATGTTAGTAAATATAATGATGCTTAACATTAATAAATGATGTATTAGATAAGTTATATAAGCACACTAAGCATACACAAGAGAGACGAATCGAACGTGTGACGAATGAACGTCGAAACGCCGTGACAAGTGTTAATGCACGTAAACGTGTTTCAATTCAACTGAAATGAACACTATAAGATATGGAAGGGGGTTAATATAAAACCAATAAGGAGTCTTAGCAAGACTTAAACACTTGAATGAACTTCGAGTATGACTAATAAGAAATATAGTGAGATATTAATTGAAAGTTAACAGAATCTAATTGAACATTGTGTATTAGTTAACAGGAAGAGTTATGAGATGTAGAGTGGAGTTTATATTACAACTACTATGTATTGCTATGTGACTAATAGTTGATGTGCACGATTATATAATTTTGTAGGGCACGTGAAGTGCAGGTAGCTGTAAGCTATTAATCTGTTATTGGTAAACAACGATCAAGGCAAGTCTTTCAGTTCCTATTTTCTACGTGAACTTGATGATGAACTGTTTTAAATTATTTTGCAAAGAGCATGATATGTTATATATGTTGCAAGCATGAAATGTTAAAGTCAATTTATGTCTACATTGATTGATTAATAAATGTTGATTGAGTAAGGAACTCAATCTTTATATTTATTATATGAATTAAAGCATGTATGCTATGTTACTTTGATGATTATGAGATGTATGTTGAGCATGTTATTATGTGCTATGTGATGCATGAAAACTGTTAGGTCTTGTTGAGCTGTCGAGCTCACTCTTGCAAATAACCACTTTTGCAGGTCAAGGATGCAAGGTAATGATGCGTGCTAATTGAATGTTAAGATCAATAGCGATGCAAGAAATTATTTATTCTAGATGAGTAATGTGTTTGTTTTGGATGTATTATACTTGTTAAAATTGTAAAGTTGAGCTATCCGATGTATAGTGGATATTGCTTGTGATGTAATACTTTGTATATTAACTTAGAGGAAGCGATTCATGTAATAGAATTGAATCAAAGATTTGTAATGTAAAGGTTGCAATTCAGGGCAATAAAGAAAGATTGTATAAAAGTTTTAAATATTCCGTATTTTTAGTGATTTTAATATCGAATAATGATGTAAAGATAGATTAAAGTTGTATTGTTAACGATCGAGAAGGAGAATATTATTGTATGAATTTTGGGGTCGTTACAGTTAGTATCAAAGTTGATAGGTTATACACCTTAGGTAAGAGTACCTTAGGCTATGACCGTAGAATAAGAAGTTAAGTTTAAGCTACGTATAATAAAAAGGTGATCCTTTTCACATACGTAAAAGTATAGGATGAGTTAAGTCCTAAAAATGTTATAAGAAGAAGATGAGAACGACGAGAAGTAAACTCGAATAAAATATTAAACAATATGAATGATTTATAAATTCTTAAAGGAAGAGTTGTTTAATAAACAAAAAGATTCAAAGAAGAATCTTGGGGAGATATAAAGATAAGAATCAGGAGTTACCTAACTCCAATAATCAAGATGACAAATAATGATGAATAGACAAAGTCTATAAGATTAAAAGCATAAATGAAATCATGATAGGACATGATGAAAGGTAAAGATAAGAAGTTTTTAAAACAAAACGATAATGAGATAAGAAAAGAATCATAAGGGAGATGATTATAGAATAAGATCACGACATGATCTTTTAAAGTTGTAAAAGACAGATGGTCTGTAATGATTGAATAGTTATAGTTTGATGCTATAACGAGAAGGTACTATGATATAGTATGAGATTAACTCACGAGGAGTTATAAATGATGAGATACAGAAAGTCTGTATCGAGTATAGAGCGAGAAGTTAAGAGTAAGATAGAGTTAAGTGAGATTTCAACTGAGGACTCATGTGGTGGCTGAGTTGTACAAACCTTTGTATGGGCTGGGATTTTGTGCTTACACTCGGTTTATCATATTGATAATCGTTGGAAGGTTGGTGTTACGCTATCGATATATATATGGTGAGGAGGTGATTCTCGTCCCATATTTATAGTTGATAGTTAGAAACTATTAAGATTATATAAGATGATTTTAGGGTTAGGCGAGTTCTTAAAACTCATACTTATGGTAAGCTCGTGACTCATAATCGTATGTATGTTTTGAACCCCTAAGCGTATGGACAGTCTCTAATCAGTTCGTTGACTACGTATTGCTAGGACAAGTTCTTAAACTCATATTATTATGGCAAGTTCCTGAACTTCCAAAGTGTGGTAAGTTTGATGAACTATACTGGGTATAGAAAGGTTATGGTATAGAAAGCATTGATGTTGTTTAAGATTGATAGAATGATTAAGTAATAACGGAGTAAAGATTTTAATTAAAGGAGAAAGTTTTTATATTCTAAATCTCATAGCTTTGCTAGATTTTTGAAATTTATTAACTTCGTGCTGATGTTGCACTTCTATTTTCTTGAAAAACATTGGATCAAATGATGGAACCAATGAATTTTTAAAATAGTGCTATTATTCACATGTCTATGCTAATTGCTTCAGCTAGACAAAAATGATTTGAAAATTTGAAAATGTATTTTATATATTCTATGCATCATTTGATATGGTGTAGAAATAATAATCGAGGAAGTTATCAATGCAGTTAAACCTAGTATTGGATATGATCGTATGATCGTCAGCCCACTATGGTATGATGTAGTATGACGACGTCATGTAATAACGAAATCCTCAACGTATCATTTCTACGGTACGGTATCAGGATATTATGAAAAGATTTACTTATTATTTTTGGGTTCCTTAAACTATATAAAAAAAAGGGGATTTATTTACTTTTAGTTCCCTTAAACGATTTTTTTTTGATTTGGCTAAGTATATATATATATATATATATATATATATAATTCGATTGATGTCCGAATTATTGCTAGAAGTCTATGCTATTTGATTCAGCTAGACAAATATTAAAAGATGTTTATAAAATTCGAGCGTTCTTGGTCAAACTATGCCAAACCAAATTATTTTGGTGCGTATTCAGAAGTTAAGAAGCTGAGCTGAACAACCCTATAAAAGGGGACATGTTATCGGAGACAATAGTTCCGAGTGTAACGCATATAGTCGTTACGATGTACTACGTTTGTGCACGACGTAGTAGAGCGATAGACTGATCACCTAGAGCACCGATGTAGGATGTATAGTGTTAAGTACCGGGGGTGAAGCACTATTAAATCTAAAAATAAGTTCAAGGTCTTGCGACCACTTAGCATGATTTGGAATCTTTTAAATTCCTTAATTATTCTTACAGCTTCCCAATTATTGAACAATTGTGAAAGATTCTTATTATTCCGAAGATGAATGTGGCAAGAAGAATATTCCTTAGAAAGAAGTAGTTGTAGAACGCATTTATCTAGTGGATAAAGATTAACGTAAAATTTATTTTGAAAGATTAATAAAAAATTTCGAGGACGAAATTCTTAGAAGAAGGGGTGAATGTGATAACCCGAATACTTATAAGATAGTGGATTATAAAGTATATGAATTCTACGAGTAGAATATATGATAATAATCCTTAGAAAGGAAATAAACGAGTCAAAGAATATATAATATTTGATATATGATTGTGTTTAATTGAAGGTTATGTAATAAAACCTAAAAGTTGTTAAAAAAATGAATTGAGGAAGATGTATATAAATGTTGTTAAGTTAACGTGTTAAAGTTATTCAACAATAAAATTGTGAAAGAGATTTTGTGAAAACCGAGTAAGGGAGGTTTTGTTGATTCCGAGGACGGAATCCTTATAAGGAGGGAAGGATATGACATCCCAGATTTTTTAAGAATTTATAAATGAGAATTTAATAAATAAAATTCTTATTATCTGATGTTTTGAGCTTGAGTATGTTTATACGTGTCATATATTGTGAAATATGTGAATTGATGTAAAGAGGATTTAAATATTAATTGAATTAAAATAAATATTTTAATTAAATTATTTATTAATTTAAATGAATAATTATGTGATTAATATGGAGTAATATAATTAAGTGTATTATATTAATTAAATGATTATTTAATATTTAATTTAATTAATATGTAATGATTTTATATTATAGTTCTAATTTAATTGAGATAATTAAATTAGATGTAGTGATGTGGTAATTATTACATGAAGTTATAATTAGCAAGTAATTATAATATGATAATTTTACGTGATTAATTGTTGTTAAACTTTTAATTAATTATATTAATGTTAAGATTTAATTAATTAAATGATAACATTAAAAAGATGTGTTAAAGAATTTATTAAAAGAATCAAAAGAGTTTTTAAAATCGTTTTTCCAAACAAGGCCCTTGCATTGTTTTAAATTCGTTTTGCCAAACGGGGCCTTAACTACTAAAAATCTGTTTTTAAAATTAAAGTTATTTTTGCCAAACAAGCCTTAGAGCTTTTTAAATTTTAAAAATTGTAACTTATGAATTAATTGTAATAATTGTATTTATTATAATTATGATAGGGTCATTATGTTATAAGTTATATATTGTATAATTATGTAATATATGTATATGTAAGTTATATGTATATTACAATATACGTTAGATTAAAACAAAAGGGCTAAGAGTTAGTCTGTTAGAAACAAAAGAAGAAGAACAAGAAGAAAGAGCAGAGAAAGAAAATAGAAAAGAGAGAAGAGAAAGAAAGAGGAGGAAGGAGTTTTGAGAAATCAAAATTAGAAGTCTATCATCATTATATATATCATCATCTTCTTCCTCACTAAGCTTCAGGGTATAATCCTAATCCTTGTACTATAGAAATTTTATTTTGTGTTCTTCGTATTTGTAGTTCTCTGTATATATATGAACTTAGTATGAAATTGATAAATCATGAATTTTATATGCAAATTATGTTATAACATGCTTATATGTGATTGGTACAATGAATTAAGTTGTTTAATTCATGTAAACATGATGAACGTGAAGAAATCATGTTCATCACGAGTTATAGTGAACTTGTTTTGAAAATAATTGGTCCTTTGAAATCAAATTTTATGTTTGATAGTTAGTTATTTTGTAAATTGATCATAGATTATAATAATATATCAAGAAACGAACAAAACATGATTTAAATAATGTGATTTGGGTTAAAAACGAACTCACATTGTTAATTTTCGTTAAGAACGCTTAAAAATGGTGTTTTCTTCATAATCATGAAATTAGGTATTTTGATTATGTGTTGTGGTGTTATTGTATGTTAAAATCATGTTAGAAGTGTAAGATTTTGTTTGCATAAAGTTTCATGGACATTGTGTTAGTTAAAATCGGACTTTGGTGCGAAGAAATAAGCCAAATTAGCTTATTTTTCTGCAAGTTCGTGAGCCGGGGAACCTAAAAGCAGGGGGCCCAGCCCCACCGGAGCTTTTGGCCTTGAAACTCCCTCCCCAGCGGGGCTACAAGCTGTCTGGAGTGGCTTAAGTAGTGTAATGCAAAACTGCTTTGACCTCCTATAGTAAAACGGCCATAACATTTTCATACAAACTCCAATTGAGGATATTCAAGATGATCCTAAACTAGAACGAGTATACCTCCAACTTTTGTTCTTTAACCTTTTCGATTTGAGGTCGTTTGTAGGGGTTAAAATTGTCATTTTTGTGACTGATGTGTATTCGGAGGCATTCGGAGGGCGTTGGACATGCACATACGCAAGTATAGTGCTGTCGACGATAATAGATGTTGTTCTAAGGTATAAAACATGAATATTAGTAAATATAATGATGCTTAACATTAATAAATGATGTATTAGATAAGTTATATAAGCACACTAAGCATATACAAGAGAGACGAATCGGGCGTGTGATGAATGAACGTCGAAACGCCGTGACAAGTGTTAATGTACGTAAAAAGTGTTACAATTAAACTAAAATGAACACTATAAGATATGGAAAGGGGTTAATATAAAACCAATAAGGAGTCTTAGCAAGACTTAAACACTTGAGAGAACTTCGAGTATGACTAATAAGAAATATAGTGAGATATAAATTGAAAGTTAACACAATCTAATTGAACATTGTGTATTAGTTAACAGGAAGAGTTATGAGATGTAGAGTAGAGTTTACATTATAACTACTATGTGTTGCTATGTGACTTATAGTTGATGTGCATGATTATATAATTGTGTAGGGCACGTGAAGTGTAGATAGCTATAAGATGTTAATCTGTTATTGGTAAACAACGATCAAGGCAAGTCTTTCAGTTCCTATTTTCTATGTGAACTTGATGATGAACTGTTTTAAATTATTTTGCAAAGAGCATGATATGTTATATATGTTGCAAGCATGAAATGTTCAAGTCAATTTATGACTACATTGATTGATTAAAGAATGTTGATTGAGTAAGGAACTCAATCTTTATATTTATTATGTGAATTAAAACATGTATGCCATGTTACTTTGATGATTATGAGATGTATGTTGAGCATGTTATTATGTGCTATGTGATGCATGAAAACTGTTAGGTCTTGATGAGCTGTTGAGCTCACTCTTGCAGATAACCACTTTTGCAGGTCAAGGATGCAAGGTAATGATGCGTGCTAATTGAATGTTAAGATCAATAGCGATGCAAGAAATTATTTATTCAAGATTAGTAATGTGTTTGTTTTGGATGTATTATACTTGTTAAAATTGTAAAGTTGAGCTATCCGATGTATAGTGGATATTGCTTGTGATGTAATACTTTGTATAGTAACTTAGAGGAAGCGATTCATGTAATAGAATTGAATCAAATATTTGTAATGTAAAGGTTGTGATTCAGGGCAATAAAGAAAGATTGTATAAAAGTTTTAAATATTCTGCATTTTTATTGATTTTAATATCGAATAATGATGTAAAGATAGATTAAAGTTGTATTGTTAACGATCGAGAAGGATAATATTATTGTATGAATTTTGGGGTCGTTACAAAAGTGGTGGATATACAATCTATGATCAACAAAACATACGAATATCATGTGATGTATAAAAGGGCGTGGTATGGAAAACATACTGCAATTGCATCAATTTATGGCAACTGGGATACATCATATGTACAGCTCCCTAGATTCATAACTGCCATTAAGGCATACAATTTGGGCAGGGTTATATAGATTGAGGCTGATCTGTACGTATTTGGTCAAGGTAAATCTGTCTTTAAGCGTATGTGGTGGGCATTCAAGCTGGTGATTGATAGTTGGATACATGCTCGTCCAATTCTCACCATTGATGGTACTTTTTTAAAAGGGAAATACAAGGGGAAATTATGGGTGCCCGTGAGATTTGATTCGAGAATGCGACAATACCCTATTGCTTATGCTTTGGTTATTAAGGAAACGAGTGATAATTGCTCATGGTTTTTGAAACTTCTTCGCCAATACATGTGCATGCAACGGTGGAAAGTGTGTTTGATTTCTGATTGTGCAGAGGGAATAATACAAGCTATAAATGCACAAGAAAATGGGTTCACTGTGCCTGCTGGGGTTCATCGTTTATGTCTTCGTCATGTTCAAAGCAATTTTGCATCTGCAAACCCATGTTCACACTTAAAATTGCTCTGTTGGAAAGCGAGAAGCACCCATCAAGTACGAAAATTTGAGTTATGCATGAAAGAAATAAAAAAATTATCTCGTGAAGTTTATAATTGGTTGCGTAATATCCCGCCGGAGATGTGGACACTTGCCCATGACGGTGGGTGTCGATACGGTGTGACGACGTCAAACTTAATGCAATGTTTTAATAACAATATAATGTTTGCTCGAAACTTGCCGATCACTGCCATGGTTGAATATATATTTTATCAATCTGTTGAACTGTTCTTGCTGAAACAGATAGAATCTTTGAAAGAAATCACTTATGGGCACGAGTTTTGTATTGAGCCTAGAATAAAGTTTGAAAGAATTATACAAAAGGCAACGGCTCACGTGGTAAATTCATACAATGTACTAACAGGTGTATTTGATGTCAAAACTACACGAGTTCGACGCGATAACAACTAGAAGGGAGGCAATATACAAGTTGTGCGATTGAACGAATGGTCTTGCTCTTGCAGAAAGTGGAAAGTAGAACGATGCCCTTGTTCTCGTGTTGTTACGATATGTATGAAAATTAAAAAAGATTGGCGTCCGTATATTACAGATCATCACAAGAATGTACAATATGCAAAAATATGGGAACCAAACTTCCAGCCACTTATGCACCAAGATTATTGGACTTTCACGCTACCAAATAATTGGGAAGCCTTTGGAATTTTAATACCTAATCCAAATTTGAAGAGGACAAAGAAAAAAGATGGAGAGAGAGGTGGCGCAACAAGAATCCACACAGAGATGAACATGTCCAATAGAGTTGTCCATTATAGTGTGTGTGGACAGGAAGGACACACAAAGCGTAGTAAAAATTGTAGTAAAGTACCCCAACCTCGACGTCATTAAATGTAATATACAATAGAATTTTATATGCAAACGAAAGTTGTTGTGTACTATTTCTATCAAAAGTTAATGTGTTGTAACTTATCTAGCTATTTCCTTCATTTCCAACTAATACTTGTTCTTCATAACACTCCTTTCCTAATTTGAATGTCTTTTATATTTCAATGCTTTTATCTTGTTATAATATCTTTATCTGATCTCTTAATTTTTTTTACCGACATCAGTTTTTTACATACATCAATATTTTTTACGTCTATTAAGTATCCGATGGAGACCAACGAGAAATTATTTACAGTAACAGCGAACCCGACTTTATTAGATAAGGTTAAAGAGGCACAAGAGATGGACGAAGATTGCAATAACATCAAGAAGTGATTGACTGAAGGTGACGAATTGAAATACAAGATTGATAGCATTGGATTGCTGAGATTCAAAGGACGAATCTGGGTACCGTTAGTACCAGAACTAAGGGAGGAGATTTTGCAAGAAGAGCACGGTACGAAATACTCGATACACCCAAGAAGCATAAAGATGTACCAAGATTTGCGTCACCACTTCTGGTGGCCAAACATGAAGAGAGAGGTTGCGGAATGCGTAAGCAGATGTCTAACTTATCAGAGAGACAAGGCAGAGCACCAACGACCAAGCGGGTTACTACAGCCGTTAGAGATTCCAGAATGGAAGTGAGAGCACATCACGATGGACTTTGTGGTGGGACTTCCAGCAATGCAGAAAGGGCACGACGCTATATGGGTGATTATAGATCGTCTTACCAAGTCGGCTCACTTTTTGCCGATTAAGATTAAGTATAGTTTGGACCAACTAGCCAAATTATATGTCAAGAAAATTATCTCGAGACATGGGGTGCCGGTATCTATTGTATCGAATAGAGATCCGAAATTCATGTCAAACTTCTAGAAGAGTCTTCAAGAAAGAATGGGGACATAACTACGAATGAGTACCGCGTATCATCCGCAGACCGATGGGCAAAATGAGAGAACAATTCAAACGCTTGAAGACATGCTCCGAGCTTGTGTGACGGACTTCAAGGGTATCTTGGAGGATCACCTTCCATTAGTAGAGTTCGCGTACAACAATAGTTATCACGCTAGTATCGGAATGCCACTGTACGAAGCACTATATGGGAGAAAGTGTCGAACACCCTTATGTTGGGACGAAGTAGGTGAGCGTTAACTGCTGGGACCAGAATTGGTGCAACAGACTGTAGAGATCATCAAGGTGATAAGAACACGACTGGTAGCAGCTCAAGATCGCCAGAAGAAGTATACGGACTTACATCGCAAGATGAGAGATTTTGAATTAGGAAGCTATGCATTCTTGAAAGTATCTCCCTGAAAAGGGAAGATTCGTTTTGGGAAGAAGGGAAAGTTGAGCCTTAGGTTCATAGGATAGTTCGAGATTCTGGGGCGAGTCAGTGAAGTGGCGTATGAGGTAGCGTTACCTCCTGAACTTGAGCACATTCTGTGACTCCCCCAAATCCAGGTACTTGAAACCCGAACTGGGTGCTACACGATATCATTTCTTTGAATGGAATAATATTATAGAATAGATAAACAAACTTAATTTACATATCAGAGTTGTCTAATCCCAAGTATACGACCTTTAAAACATTCCATTACATGAAAGATATTAAGTATTATAGTCTGAATAAAGTCTAACTATTACAAAAGATACCATAAACTTATTCTGTCAGCTTTCCCCTTCCTTTTCCCTTGTCAGAACCTTCAGGTCGATCACGCTTAGCTGAAAACATTTAATTTAAAGCAAGAATGAGCATTTAATTGCTCAGCAAGTAATAGCAGTTAATAAACTTTAGCTAAAAGAAGTAAATATTTTTTTTGAGGTATACTTCTACAACGAACCAATAGTTGTGAAGCCTTTCGAAACAAGTCTTAATAACATATCAAATCGTTTAAAATTTTAGAACGACGTAGTGACTATAAATGCTGAGCGGTCAATAGACCATGAACTTTTATTTTTCATTTTTGAAATAGTTTAAACAGAAATTCATCTACAAACCACTCTAGTCTTACAGACATGTAGAGTGACCAACCCCGTTATGTCCTGTATTGATCAATACTATCTATTTGAACGATAAATGCGTTCACTCTATTCGCATTGGGCACAAAAATAATTTCTTTATTACGGGTTGTTCATACTCAATCTGGAGTCCTAACTAAGAAATTCAGTTGGACAACTCTATCCTAACCAATAATATTCAACGATATATTTCAAACTATGTCTAGCCGAGTCAAATAGCGTAGACAACTTTGAAACCATATATACATACCAATATAGAATAGTATGCATCAATACTTGTAATGTCAAAGAATTTTGAGTTCAAGAATACTTGTTCAAATACAATAATTCATACAAGTGAGGACACTTGCACAGTCAAACTTAGCTTACAAGGAACATAACAATTTTGATTATATATGAATCATATGAAGACAGGAACAATATACTAGTAAACAATAACGAATCAAATAAAATTCGAAGGTTTGCTGGAATATAAACGAATTAAGAATACTTGCATAATAAAATTGGAGTAAGGTTAGGGAACTTACTCAATAAAGAGTAAGGTTTAGATACTTGCCTTGTTCGCTGCTTACTGCTACGCAATATAGTTTTATCTTTAGCACAAAGACCTATCATTAATAAGATTATTCTTGAAATCAGTATATCACATTACACTTTATAATACTATTACTTTATAAGTAAGTTATCAAACATGTAATCACATAATCAAACATTGAGTAACACCTTAACACTTACTCGTTCATTTATAAGTTCTTATTTATAAACTAGTAAACCATATAACCAATCCAGCATCCTGCATTGTCAATCCAGCAACCTGGATTGACCAAACCTACCAATCCAGTAACCTGGATTATCCAAATAACCCAATCTAGTATTCTAGATTATCCAAACAGACTAATCCAACATCCTGGTGGCCAATCTAGCAAACCAGATTGCAATCCAGCAAACTGGATTCCCCTTTTTCAACATACTTTATACCAAATCATCTTATTAATTTTTTATCTTTTGGCCACACATATATTTCATACACAAAAATAAATTTTCTGAAAATTTTCAATTTTTTTTAGTATTTTTCAAAAATCCGTTTCTAGTTAATTCCTTAAGAAAATAACTACCTCACGCTTAAATCAAAAAATTCCCAACTCTTGGCGAGATCTTACACATGTTTTCGTGAGCCTCCAGTTTAAATTTCGTGGCCATCGGAGTTATACAACTTCGGTTATAGCGATTTTCGTTGGGAAAATGAAAATATTGAAATGATCATAAGTTGCTCAATTTAAGTCAGAATGAGCTAATTTTTGGACACAAGCTACTTTATAACATATATTTTTATGTCCCAAAAGATTGGAATTTATTACTTAATTAAGTTGACAAAATTTCCCTTTAAATTCCCGAACAGCCTACTTTTTGACATTTTCAGATTTTGCATCCTTTGCTAATATCAGTCCACACGGAAATCTACATGGAATTTTTCAGTGATTCCACTTGGATCTGTTAGAAGACTTCTAGATCTAAGTCTTAAAATTAACCACACTCAAAAATTTAAAATATTAAGAGAGATATGTTCGTTTGAATATCACTTTCTGTTTTCTTAAAAATTTGATTTTCTAAACTTTGTGTTTTATAAGAAAACTTCCATAATCTTTTGATTAATCATACAATAAATATCATATACCACCATAACACATACTAATATACCTTAAGATCAAGGATCTATCATGATCCATGATCTATTACACCAAACATACAATAATTCCAAACAAAACATAATCGATACTAAGAAAATAATTAGGGTTTTGTTACTTTTCAAAACATAATATCCATTTCTTGCTTTAGATCTAACTTTTGACAATCAAAAGTGATAGATCTAAACATAAAATACTTATTAACACATAGATCTATAGTTTTGGATCTCAAGATCATAAACTTTAGATCATCAAAATCACATCAAAACAAGAAGAAATAAACTAGATTAAAATTATAAATTTTTATATCTTTGCTTGATTTTCTTTCTTAATCTTTATATGATTTGTTTATGGGGCGTTGAAGCTTACAAAAACTCTCTCCCTTCTCTAATCTATGGCTGCCAAAAATCCTACCCTCTTTCTCTCTTGGTTTTGCTTTGTTTTGATAGCTAAATGAGAAATATGAGATGAAAGAGAAATAAGATGGGATTTGTTTATTATGATGAAATGTATAGATATAAGCTGTAAGTAATATCTTTGCCCAACACTCCACCTTTTCAATCATACTTATTTGTACAAGAGCTTGCTTGTATGCTTGGAAAAAGATGTTGGTTGAATAAGAAATTAACACTTAAGGGAGTGGGTGAGAGTTAGGTGACTAACTAAAGCAAGTAATAATTGCATTCATTCCCCCTTTCTCTCATCTTGATAACCGGCCATGTGGCCTCCTATTTGTCCAAATTTTATATTCTTTTAATGTTTTAATTAGTTACTTAATGTCTAAAATGCCCTCCTCCACTTGGGCTAAAACTTGGGCCATTCCTTATAAATCCTTGGGCTTGCTAATATAATCCTTTGGGCTTGCTAATTTAATCCTTTGGGCTTGCTAATTTAATTAAGCTTGGGCTCCCTCCATTAATTAATTGTGCCACTAATATACTTTCCCTTTACATATAATGTTGGGCTTGCTTAATGATTTAATTGTTCTTAAATTAAATTAGCTACAAATTAATTCTTTGGGCCATAAAATCAACTTAGTCCATTAAATATATTATCACTAGAATTAATGCTCAACATAATTGATATATACATATACTTAACCATCTTTATATACAAAATAAATGTATACACATTATATAATGTACATCTATTTAAGCATACACATAATTCATACAAGTCATTATACATTCCAATAGTTTATTAACTTAATAGCTCTAATTAGCTTAATAGGTTATGCCCACTCACATAAATAGTATATATAATTCATATCAATTATTAATCACTTAACATTAATCACATAATGTACATACATATCATTTAAATATAAATATAATCAATTCTTATATTAAATATTCAAATTTCCTTAAGAAAATGTATTCTTATTATTCATAATACAAACATACATCCATTAAAATACAATTATAGCAATAATTGTATTAATCATTAAAATCCATAATCATAGCTCAAATTAGGGTTTTGATCTATAATCACATTTTACATCATATACCCTTCTTAGTTAAGTTAATATAATTAACTTAACTAACCTTGATAAATTCATATAATAAAATAATAGTTATATCAAAAATTCTAAAAATTATTTCTTGAAATATATAGATTATTTAAATAATATATTAATCATATATTCATAATAAAATTTTGTTATTATAAGATTATATTTTCTAATAATAAATCCTTTCTTTTCTGAATAACTTATTAACAATCTTTCATTAGCACATAACCATATTCTTTTATCATGGCCGCATTCCCATATTCACTTTGATACTTAGTAAAAATAATATTGTTATATAAAAAAAAATTATACGCAATTTTTTTTATTTAATTATATCAAAAATCTTGGGTTATTACATTCACCCTCCCTTATAAGGATTCCGTCCCCGGAATCACCGTTTCAAAACTTATACACACAAGGGTAAATAATATACGCATTCATTGCAAGTAGATCTCGATCTGATTCGATCGAACTGACCCTTAACTTATTGAGCATAAACCTTATCTATCTGATTAAACGGAATCTGATTTCTAATAGAACTCAAATTCCTCCTTCAAAATTCTTTAATAAAATGATTTATTATTTATAAGAAAACCATATATAAGAAAATAAAATTTATTCGAATAATACCTGGAATTCCATCCCCGGCTGCTACTGTTTCTTGAACCGTCATATTGAAGGTCCTCGCAGTTGGCTTGCTTGTCGGAGTTTGATATGTGATCGTCAGCTTTCCACTGCTTTTTCTGGCACTCGCATTTCCCCCGTCAGCATTTCTTTTTGGACAATCCCTTGCCATATGATCGATCGATCTGCAGATGAAACAACCACTATTCTTCCTTGGATTGGGGCAATTAGGAGAGATGTGTCCCTCCTGCCCGCACTTGTAGCACACAAACTTTCCTTTCAGACACTCACCTGAGTGACTCTTCCCGCAATTTCCACATGGTTCCACCTTTTTCCTTATTCCTCCCAGACTATTTCCAGTATTTTCCGAACTTGTCCACTTTCTTTTTCCACTTCCACTGTTTCCTTCCACCTTAACCTTTCCTTCAATCCTACCCTTATTCTTCTTTTCCTTGTTGTAGAGACTCATAGCCTCACTTCCTCCTTCGGTAATGATAGCCTTTTCCAATAACGATCCAAATGAGTTAATCTGCAGCACTGCATCCTTGTTGTAGATCCAGGGTTTCAGACCATGTTCGAACCTTCGTGCCTTCCTTGCTTCAGTGTTCATTTGTTGTGGAGCGAACCTAGCTAATTCGTTAAACTTGGCGGCGTATTCTGAGACGATCATATTTTTTTGTTTCAATTCCAGAAATTTAACCTCCATCCGGTCCTGCATATTGGACGAGAAGTAATTTTCATTGAACAGTTCTTTAAACCTTGTCCATGTTACCACTTCTGCTCCGGCTCGAGCTTGATTAGCCTCCCACCAGAAGTTCGCTTCCCCTTTTAGCATGTAGGTAGCAAAAGCTGTCTTTTGCTCCTCCGCTACCCTAGCAATAGCAAACACTTATTCTATTTCCTTTACCCAAGTTTGGGCTTCTATAGGGTCTGTCGTTCCTTTGAATTCAGGCGGTCCTACTGCCTTGAAATCTTTGAAGTTCGCTAATGGATTATCTGGCCGATTTCTTCTTGCTGCCGATGCTGGATTACGCATTGCTTGTGCCAATATATTCACAAAATTCTGCATTGGATCTGCTTGTCCTTCTGCGTTGTTCACAGATTCTTCTGCCCTTTGGTTTTGAGTTTGACGTCTTGGCGGCATTATCTGGTGAAACAAAATCTTAAAATCATTATCTTATCATTCATATACCATTATATATGGTATCATAAAAGATAGAATATAAAATTCTAAATTTTAGATCAATTCAGCTTGCTGGATTCCCAATTTTAGCTTGTTGAATTAACAAATTGTCATTTAATCAACATACCATCTTTAACATATAATAATATCATAACATGTATATTCATATTCAAATAGTACATAGTACTTTTCCTTACACAATATAGACTGCCATAGTCAGTTACTATCCCTTAGTGATAACAAAAGTCGGGATTCAACATGATACTTACACAAAAGTAATACATTTCACACCTATACATACCATACATAATCCTATTTTACTTATCCTATTTCATATGCCTTCCCTAGATACTGGACAAGCCTTTGCTTGATGACCTACCAATCCACAGACAAAACATATGCATTGCTTCGGATCAGGACAATGAGCCGAGATATGTTCTTCACATCCACAATTATAGCATACATTCTGTCCTTTCATACATACGCCTTCATATTTTCGATTACTGTTCGCACATGTTCTTGCTTTCTTGAAGTTCCCTTGATTACAATCAGAATTTTCTAAATCACGGTCATTCATTTTTCTTTTCCCTTTCTGGCTTGGAGCTGCACATGATTTGCTGCATTTGGCTCCCATCTGTTCAATTTGAATCTTCAACTTATCTTGTTCTTCCATTGTTTCGATTAACGCCTTTTGCAACTGGCTGTTTAGTAGCCTTTCCACTTTCAACAACCTTTCCAAACATAACAGCATGTTCTTTAGATTTTGCACTTTTGTTGATGCTTGGACAGCTCCAACTTCAGTGTCCGAATCACTATCTGTCAATAACACCGTTTCTGGTTCTGGTTCTATATTTTCCAAAATGATGACTTCATCTTGGTTGCTTTCAGACGGAGTGATTTTTTCCTTCTTTATTAAATGAGAGTCTTCTAATCCTTTCCTTCCTGACATCTATACACAAATTGTCTTGATTAGCACATAATATATACACATAACAAATAATAGTTTATATAAGTTACTTTTTATTTCATTTTACGATGAATTTTCTTAATTCATCTCCTTTAAACTCTATTTGAGTTATTTGTTTTTCAACGCTTCTATCTAGCTTAAGGTTATAGCCTAAGGTATCCCCCACCTAAGGTTTCTAACTAAGGCTCTGATACCAAGCTGTGACGCCCCAAAATCCAGGTACTTGAAACGCGAACTTGGTGCTACACGATATCATTTCTTTGAGCGAAATAATATTATAGAATAGATAAACAAACTTAATTTATATATCAGAGTTGTCTAATCCCAGGCACACGACCTTTAAAATTTTCCATTACATGATAGATATTAAGTATTATAGAATAAAGTCTAACTATTACAAAAGATACCATAAACTTATTCTGTCAGCTTTCCTTTTCCTTTGCCCTTGTCAGAACTTTCAGGTCGATCACGCTTAGCTGAAAACATTTAATTTAATGCCAGAATGAGCATTCAATTGCTCAGCAAGTAATATCAGTTAATAAATTTTAGTTGAAAGAAGTAAATGTTTTCTTTGAGGTATACTTCTACAACGAACCAATAGTAGTGAAGTCTTTCGAAACAAGTCTTAATAACATATCAAATCTTTTAAAATTTTGGAACGACGTAGTGACTATATATGCTGAGCGGTCAATAGACCATGAACTTTTATTTTTTATTTTCGAAAAGGTTTAAACAGAAATTCATCTGGAAACCGCTCTGGTCTTACGGACATGTAAAGTGATCAGCCCCGTTATGTCTTGTATTGATCAATACTATTTGTTTGAACGATAAATGCGTTCACTCTGTTCGCCTTGGGCACAAAAATAATTTTCCTATTACGGGTTGTTCATACTCAGTATGGAGTCCTAACTAAGCAATTCAGTTGGACAACTCTATCCTAACCAATAATATTCAACGATACATTTCAAACTATGTCTAGCCGAGTTAAATAGCGTATACAACTTTGAAACCATGTATACATACTAATATAGAATAGTATGCATCAATACTTGTAATGTCAAAGAATTTTGAGTTCAAGAATACTTGTTCAAATACAATAATTCATACAAGTAAGGACACTTACACAGTCAAACTTAGCTTACAAGGAACATAACAATTTTGATTATATATGACTCATATGAAGATAGTAACAAGATACGGGTAAACAATAACGAATCAAATGAAATTCGAAGGTTTGCTGGAATATAAACGAATTAAGAATACTTGCACAATAAAATTGGAGTAAGGTTAGGGAACTTGCTCAATAAAGAGTAAGGTTTAGATACATGCCTTGTTCGCTGCTTACTGCGACGCAATATAATTTTATCTTTAACACAAAGACCTATCATTAATAAGATTATTCTTGAAATCAGTATATCACATTACACTTTATAATACTATTACTTTATAAGTAAATTATCAAACATGTAATCACATAATCAAACATTGAGTAACACCTTAACACTTACACGTTCATATATAAGTTCTTATTTATAAACTAGTAAACCATATAACCAATCCAGCATCCTGCATTGTCAATCCAACAACCTGGATCATCAATCCAGCAGCCTGGATTGACCAAACCTACCAATCCAGTAACCTAGATTATCCAAATAACCCAATCCAGTATTCTGGATTATCCAAATAGACTAATCCAGCATTCTGATGGCCAATCCAACAAACCAGATTGCAATCCAGCAAACTAGATTCCAATCTAGCAAACTGGATTCCCCTTTTTCAACATACTTTATACCAAATCATCTTATTAATTTTTTATCTTTTGGCCGCACACACACACACACACACACACACACACATATATATATATATATATATTTCATACACAAAAATAAATTTTCTAAAATTTTTCAATTTCTTTTAGTATTTTTCAAAAATCCGTTTCTAGTTAATTCCTTAAGAAAATAACTACCTCACGTTTAACTCAAAAAATTCCCAACTCTTGGCGGGATTTTACACATGTTATCGTGAGCCTCCAGTTTAAATTTCGTGGCCATCGGGGTTATACAACTCCGTTTATAGCGATTTTCGTCAGGAAAACACAAATATTGAAATGGTCATAACTTGCTCAATTTAAGTCGGAATGAGCTCATTTTTGGACACAAGATACTTTATAACATATATCTTCCTGTCCCAAAAGATTGGATTTTATTACATTAATTAAGTGGACGAAACTGCCCTTTAAATTCCCGGACAGCCTACTTTTTGACATTTTCAGTTTTTACATCCTTTGCTAAAATCAGTCCACACGGAAATCTACATGGAATTTTTCAGTGATTCCACTTGGATCTGTTAGAAGACTTCTAGATCTAAGTTCAAAATTAACCACACACAAAAATTCAAAATATTAAGAGAGATATGGTCGTTTGAATTTCACGTTCTATTTTTTAAAATATCTGATTTTCTAAACTATGTGTTTTCTAAGAAAACTTCCATAATCTTTTGATTAATCATACAATAAACATCATATACCAACATAATTGTGACACCCCAAAATCCGAGTACTTCGTTTACACATGATTTGGTGTTCACTTTCTAACTATAACAAACATCTACCCAATATATCTCAAAATAAATTACAATCTTTATATAAAATCTCCATTAAAACAATGGTTACAACCTTAAAAAAAACAATCTCAGGGTTACTCTAACCTTGACATAAACCATAATAAAGTGCGGAAATAAAAATATATCATTCAAGTCTTATTACAATCCTTCTCAATTAAATAAAAATAATTCTTCACTTGCTTTGCTTTCCCTTGCCCTTACTCATAGACGGAGTATCAGCGTTATCAACCTTAACTGAAATTGTTATTTAATGCAAGAGTAAGCAAACAACAGCTCACTGGAGTTTAACAATAATAAATAAATGAAAGGATATCTTTAAAAATATCGGAATAACTTAGCTTACTTCAACAATAAAGAATTGAATAATAATTCTCTATCAACATTAAAATTTCGAATATATAATTTATCTGAGGGTCATAAGACCTTTGAACTCTTGTCCTAGGTTATAAATATTTCTATTGAAACCTTTAATAGTCAATAAGACTATGGACCTTAACTCATACTTAGGGGGATCAGCCCTTTGTACCATGTATTGTGCACAAACATCTTAACGCTATGCGTAGTAACCTCCAAAGGGTTGTTCAACTCAATAATTTGAATTCAAGTCCGCATTAAAAAAAGTTTAGTTTGGATAAGCTTACAAGGGTAATTTAGAATTCACGTTCATCAACTAAGGATTAGTTGAATCGACTTTCAATAACTCATAAATAAAAGAATTATGAATTAACATATGCTTTAGAAGTAAACTTAAAGCATTTAAAATAATAAACTGGATCTTACTTGAACAATAAGTTAAGATCTCTTCGGTTAAGTAAATAATTGTCCAATATAGAAATGAAAAGGACATTCTCAACAATGAATATATGAACTCAAAGAACTTGCGTAGAAATAGCGAGTTTAGGGTTTAGAATACTTGCCTTACGCGCAAGCTACTTAACTCAACCACGTACTTTAACACTTTCTACATACATACATATTCAATCACAATAACCTAAATTAGTTAACACGTAACTAATTCACATAAGTGGTTAACCCTCATGGTTAACTCACTCTAACTAAATAAATAATAATAATCAACTATCATATAGTTAATTACATCACTTACATATTCACATAATTAAATTAATTATGTATTTAACTAAATTATAATTAATCAATTATAATTCAAACATTTAATCTAATTATAATTACTTAAATTATAATCACAACTTAAACTATCACCAATTCATAATTAATAATTAATAAAACTATATCATGCATTATAATTATACAAATCATAATTAATCATGCAATTTATAAATTTTAAATCCATAATTAAACATGCATTAAATTATAGTTACATAAATTAACATCTAATTGATTAAAATAAATCAACTAATGTCATGCTTTAAACTAAACACTTACTTTTAATTATAAATAATCAATTTACAATTTTAAAAGTAACTCATAGAACAATTATAATTTAACAATTCAAATATTATTTTAAGATTTACAACTTCACTTTATATATATATTTTTTTAAATACGACATTGTCAAACTCATGTTAACATGTTATAGTAATACATGATTATTCATAAAATAATTAAATTAGGCTCCAAAATAACTCTGCACAAGTAACTAGCATCACTGCCTCTGCACTGAATATGGCGCAGCTGCGCAGCCAGCTGCCTTAAAACCAGCGCAGCTGCGTAGTGGATGGTTCTTGTGACACCCCCAAATCCGGGTACTTCGTTTCCACATGATTTGGTGTTCACTTTCTAATTAAAACATACATCTACCCAAATAAAATTTCAAACTAATTACAACCTTCATAAAACCTTAATAAAATCTTCCTCTAGAAAGAATGGCAACTGGTTCAAAAAAAAATCCCAGGGTTATCTAAACCTTAACATCATTTAAATAACGTAAATACGAAAATATAAACATAACCAACTAAGTCTTATTACAAAAGCAACTTGACGTCACAAGCCTTCACTTATTCATCTTTCCTTTTCCTTTACTTGTTGATGGTATGTCAACATTCTTGGTCTCAACTGCAAATGGTGGTAAAGCAGGCAAGAGTGAGCAAACAAAAGCTCACTTGGATATACAACAGTGATATGACATAAGTGAATCGTTTCAAAAGAGTTTGAATAACTTTACTTTCATCAATATAAAGAATTGAAATATAATTCTTTCATCAATATATAGGATTCGAATATGAAACCATCTGAGGGTTATAAGACCTTGAACCATTGTCCTAGGTTATAAATATTTCTATTTAAACCTTTAACAGTCAATAAGACTATGGACCCTTAACTCGTACTCAGGGGGATCAACCCTTTGTACCATGAATTGTGCACAACCATTTAACGTTTTTGCATAAATTTCCCCTAATTAATAAAGTTGTTCCTTCTCAGAAATTGAATACAAGTCCGCACCAAAGAAAGTTTAGTTTGGATAGATAAGGGAACTTTAGAGTTCAACTATCATCAACTAGGAGTAGTTGAATCGACTTACAGTCCTTTACAGTTCAATCATGAACAAATTGCAAAATATGACAATAAACTTCATAATAGATAGGCATGCTTTTAGAGACAACTTAAAGCATTCGATAGACTAAGTAGATCTTGCTTGAACAACTAAGTCAAGATCATATTACTAAAATAACGCTTTAATACTTACGCTTTATGAGTATGGTATAACTTGTACCACACATAACAATTTAAAGAACGTAAATGAACTTTCGTGATTTCTTGAGCAAGGGTTAGGAAACTTGCACAATGAAAATATACAATGAATAGGCTTGTATAGCATTCAAGAGTAGATTAAAGAACTTGCACAATATAAATAACAAGTTTAGAAACTTGTTTAACATAAGAGAATAAGGGTAAGAGAACTTGCCTTAAGCGCAAGCTACACTTTAACAACTATACGCACTTCACAAACACCCTACACATTTATATTACATTCAAACCATCTATTAGTATCCAATTACAACATTTAAACCATTGAACTTCATATCCAAGTCCAACTCATAGTATAATTTACCACATTGGTTACTAATTAGTCAAGTACGAGAGTCTATACTCACGGCATGCATTAATAAGCCTATACTTCAATGAATCGTGTTGTGTGCCTCGTGAAAGCAACACACAAACACACACATGTAACATATTCATAATATACTTCAATCTAACTTAAACACATCAAAAACATGTTATCTTATTATACATTTCACTTTCCAAGTCTTAGAAACAAGTTAGCTTAACAAACGGGGCATAAAAACTCAAAAACAAAATTCCAGATTTTCTTGGCAGCAGCCCCACCCGCTGGGGCGGGTCCTCCCTGCATAAAACACCCGCTGGGGCGGGTGTTCCCCCTGCCACAGCGCCCGGCTCGCGAACTGGTGGAGAATTAAGCCAATTTGGCTTATTTCTTCACACCGAATTCGATTTTTCCCAACATGATAAACATAAAACTTGATACTAACAATATTTTAAACTTATTATCATGCTCGTAACATATATAATTCATAAAACATATAATCCAAAACAAGATTTCAAGATTTTCAAAGAAAACACAATTTTAAGCGTTTTTGACGAAAATTGCTACTACGAATTCGTTTTTCATCCAATTCAAGTGATTCCAATTGTGATAACTCATATTTTTAATATATTAACATAATACATGATCAATTTTAACAATAACTCAAAATCAAACATCAATTTGATAGTTTCAAAAGCCATTTTTCAGAAATAGTTTCACCAAAAATCACTATGAACATGCTTCTTATTGTTTATCAAAAATTCATGGATTGAATTGCTAGAATCATCATATAACTCATATATAATCATGTTATATCACCTATTACACATAATTCATGCTCACCTCAAGGATTTAAAGAAATTTTCAACATAACTTCATAATCTAACACTATGAACATGAATTTCATAGTGTTCATCATATACTTGTGAATTGAAATTCTTAAACAACTATGAAACTCTCATGTAAACATATATATATATATATATATACATACATATCCCATTCACATATCAAAATAAATAGCTTTCATAAAGAGACTTTCACATAGAGTTCTAAAACCATGAAAACATAAAAGAATATGCTTTGAAAACTTGTTTTACAACAATTGTATTTTGAAAACCCTTTCATGGCATACAATTTCATATGAAAACATATAACATCATATAACACATATAATTTCATGATTGTAAAGACCTAATTTGGCAAAGAAGAAAACACAACACCTATGAATTAGTTCTAGGGTTAAGATTATAACCTTACTAGTTTTAGGTTAAGAGAGAGATGAACTTGGGCTTGCTTTGCCTTCTTCTTCTTCTTCTTCTTCTCTGAGAATTCTCTGACAATTCTCTCTAACCCTCTTCTTCTTTTCTTTCTTTGTTTTATAAAACTAACGTAACTTTGTTTTTAACTGACATATATAATATTATACATATAATCATATACATATATGTAACTTATAAATAATAAGTATAATATTTATAACCATAATAAGTATTATTAATTACATAGGTTATAGAATTTGAAAAGAGTAAGGCCACGTATGGCAAAACTACATTATTTTTTTAAAACTAACTTATTGAGCTTAAGGCATTGTTTGGAAGAAATAAGATTAAACAAGTACAAGGGCCTTGTTTGGTAAAACACTTTAAAATCCTTTTCTAGTATTTTAATAATTCTTTAAATCCATAGACTAAATATTACACTTATTTAATTAAATTACAACATTCTAATTCAATTAAATAAACTAACATTCATATAATACCAGATTGTCACACCATTGAATTTCCTTTATTAAACATAATTCGTGTACAAATTATTATCACTTAGCACATAACATTAAATCTAATTAAATCATTCTTAATTAAATTAAAATTATGCTACACCATTGCTAACATATCAATTTAATTAATCATATAGCACTTAATTAAATTGTCCACAACATTCGCACACTTCATTTATTTATCTTCATAATTAAACTCAATAAAATATTTATTTAATTCAATAAATATTTTCAATTAATATTTAAAATTCTCAATCGCTACAGTTCTGGGAAGGGCAAGCGGCGCAGCTGCGCTGCTCCTGGCCTAGCTGCCGGCGCAGCTACGCAGCAACGCGGCCAGACGCAAACAGTTTCGACCCTCTACTTTACCGAACATCTCATACAAGCCAACAAACGCAAAAATACAGTACCATAGACACTGTAACTCATACATACCCTATAATACATATGTATAACATGCTTCCAAAATACAAAACCATCTAAATAACGATAATCACAAGTTTTAAAAATCTAATTTGGCCATTTTCATGAGAACTCATATTTTTCCAAAATAATCTACTGTAAGAAATTTTCTCAATCAATTCCACTCTATATACATACATTATATACGTAATTGCATGTAATCATCAAATAATTTCCCAATAAGCATGTTAGCATATTCTAATTCATCAATTTTTACTTTAAATTGACCAAAATCAAATAACACATTAAATTTTCAATTAAAGCATACTTAATCACTAATTTGGTTTTCTGAAAATCATTGATAGAAATCAAACCACTATGAACAACACATGAATATAATATATATATATATATATATATATATATATTATTTATATATATATAGTCCATGTTTATACAATTTCATGAAACTCATTTTTGTCAGAGAACAAAATACGAAGAACATATAGCTGAGTTCTGAAAATATAAAAGTAGATATTATAAATTACCTTTAAGCTAGTTGTTAGTGAAGAAGATGAATTCTCTTAAGCTTTTCTTGCTTTCTCTCCAAATTCTCCTTCTTCTTTCTCTCAACTTCTCTGCTCTTCTTTTCTCTCCTTGTATTCTTAGTTTAGACTTAGGAAAAACTAACGTAGTTTAGACTAACTAACGTAGTTTTATTATACTGATATAATATACATATATTGATAATATGTAACTCCTAATTAATTAATATATATAATAAATACATTTATTATATAAGTTATAAAATTCAAAAGCCACAATGCCTTGTTTGGCAAAATAAAGTTATTTTCAAAAACAGATTATTAATGCTAAGGTATTGTTTGGTAAACAGTTTATTTAAAACAGCTTTTTGATAGTTAGGGCCCCGTTTGGTAGAAATAGGTTTAAAACAATTACAAGGGCCTTGTTTGGTTAAAATTATTTAAAATTATTTTTTCTTTTATTTTAACACATACTTTAGTGTCATATTTTAATCAATTAAATATTAATCAACTAATTTAATCAATTAAAATCTAACATCAATTAATCACATAAAATTTTGCCACATAATTATAATTACTCGCTAATTATAATCCATGTAACACTTACCACGTAATTCATCTAATTTAATTCTCTCAATTAAATCAGAACTATATTAGAAAATTAATATATATCAACTAGATAAATATTAAACATTCATTTAATTAATATATAACACTTAATTAAATCACTCCATAAATCACATAATTTATTTATTTAACTCAATAAATAATTCACATAAAATATTTATTTAACTCAATAAATATTTAAAATTATTATAAAAAATCACAATCGTTACAATAACACATACTAATATACCTTAAGATCAAGGATCTATTATGATCCATGATCTATTATGTGACACCCCCAAATATGGGTACTTCATTTTCACATGATTTGGTGTTCACTTTCTAATATAACATACATCTACCCAATAAATAATGCAAAATAAACTACAACTTAATTTAAAATAAATAAATCTCCTTTACAACAAGGGTTACAACCTTTTTAAAATAATCCCGGGTTACTCTAACCCTGACATGAAAATAATAAAGTGCGAAAATAAAAATATATCATTCAAGTCTTATTACAATCATTCTCAATTAAATACAAACAAGTCTTCACTTGCTTTGCTTTCCCTTGCCTTTACTCGTAGACGGAGTATCAGCGTTATAAACCTTAACTGAAATTGTTATTTAATGCAAGAGTGAGCAAACAACAGCTCACTGGAGTTTAACAATAATATATACATGAAAGGATATCTTTAAAAGAATCTGAATAATATGATTCGCTTCAACAATAAAGAATTGAATAATAATTCTTTCATCGCAATTACAATTCAAAAATAGAATTTATCTGAGGGTCATAAGACCTTTGAACTCTTGTCCTAGGTTATAAACATTTCTATTTAAACCTTTAACAGTCAATAAGACTATGGACCTTAATCCGTACTTAGGGGGATCAACCCTTCGTACCATGTATTCTGCACAAACATCTTAACGCTATGCGTAGTAACCTCCCCTAGTAAATAGGGTTGTTTAACTCAGTAATTTGAATTCAAGTCCGCACCAAAGAAAGTTTGGTTTGGATAAGCTTACAAGGGTAATTTAGAATTCTCATTTATCAGCTAAGGGATTAGTTGATAAGCTTACAAGGAAATTTAGAGTTCACGTTTATCAATTAAGGATTAGTTGAATCGACTTTCAATAATTCGTAACTAATAGAATTATGAACTAACATATGCTTTAGAATCAACATAAAGCATTTAAAATAATAACTAGATTTTACTTGAACAATAAGTTAAAATCATTTCAATTAAATAAACAATTGTCTAATACAGAAATGGAAAGGACATTCTCAACAATGTATGAACTCAAGAAATTGTATAGAATTAACAAGTTTAGGGTTAGAAAATTTGTCTTACGCGCAAGCTACTTAACTCAACCACGTACTTAAACACTTCCTATACACATTCAATTATCATAATCTAAATCAGTTAACACATAACTAACTCACATAAGTGGTTAACCCTCATGGTTAACTCACTCTAATTAAATAAATAATAATAATCAACTATCACATAGTTAATTACATCACACACATACTCACATAATTAAATTAATCATGTATTTAGCTAAATTATAATTAAACAATTATAATTTAAATACTTAATCTAATTATAATTACTCAATTATAATTACCTCTTAATTTATCACCAATTCATAATTCATAATTAATTAAATTATATCATGCATTATAATTAATAATTATAATTAATCATGCAATTATAAACCTTAAATCCATAACTAAACATGCATTAAATTATAATTACATAAACTATAATTTAATTTAACATCTAATTGATTAAAATAAATCAACTAATATCATGCTTTAAACTAAACACTTACTTTTAATTATAAATTATCAATTTACAATTTTAAAAGTAACTCATAGAACAATTATAATTTAACAATTCAAATATTATTTTAAGATTTACAACTTCATTTTTTATATTTTTATTTTTAAATACAACATTGTCAAACTCATGTTAACATGTTATAGTAATACATGATTATTTATAAAATAATTAAATTAGGCTCCAAAATAACTCTGCACAAGTAACTAGCATCATTGCCTCTGCACTGAACATGGCGCAGCTACGCAGTCAGCCTTAAAACCGGAGTAGCTGCGCAGGGAATGAATTAAGGAAGGGCAAGCGGCGCAGCTGCGCTGCTCCTGGCCTTTTTGCCGGCGCAGCTGCGCATCAAATCGGCCAGACGCAGACAGCTTCGGCTCTCTGCTTTACCGAACAATCCATACAAGCCAACAAACGGAAAAATACAGTAACATAGACACTGTAAATCATATATACGCTATAATACATATATCTAACATGCTTCCAAAACATAAAATCATTTAAACAACGAGAATCAAGAGTTTTAAAAATTCAATTTGGCCATTTTCATGAAAACTCATATCTTTTCCAAAATAACCCATTGTAATAAATTTCTCGATCAATTCCACTTTATATACATGCATTATATACGTAATTGAAGATAACATCAACCAATTTCCTAATAAGCATTCTAGCATATTCCAATTCATCAATTTCTCAAACCAAAATTGACAACAAAACTAAAACTCATATGAACTCATATCAACATGAATTTTCTGTTAAAATATCTTTCAACAATAATTTAATTTCTGAAAATCATTATGGCATACAATCACTATTAGTATAACATGAACACAATACATATATTCAATTCATGATTATACCACTTTCATAAAATTTACTTTTACAGAGAATGAAAATATGAAGAACATAAAAACTTATTTTTCCAACAATTGTATTATTGAAAACTCTCTATGGTATGCAATTATGAAAATATATGAACATCATATATACACATAACTCATAATTATAACTTCTATGAAATCTTAATATTTTACAGAGATTGAACACGAATATATATATATATATATATATATATATATATATATCAAATATAAGGAATTAAAGAAATACCTTAATGCTTAATAAAGTGAAGAAGATGATTTTCCTCTTGATTACTCAAACTTCTCTTCTTCTTCTCTATATTCTTCTTCTCTGCTTCTCTTTTCTTTCTTTGTTTTTCTTAGTTTAGACTTAGGAAAACTAACGTAGTTTTAAACATAGGTAGTATATAAAAAATATATATCTGACATATAATAATATACGTACTAACTCTAATTAAATTAACAGTTACAAAATTCAAAAGCCATCTTGACTTGTTTGGCTACAAGAAAATTAGAAACTAGCTTTATTAAATCCAAACATAGTTTAGGTAATTTAGGGTTAAGCTAGTGTAAGAGCCCTGTTTGGCAACTGTCCTTTCAAACAAAAGCAAAGGCCGTGTTTGGCATAAATCATTTTTAAAAATTCTTTTCCTTTTATTTTAAATAATCCATTTACACATATTTTAAATGTCACATTTTAATTAATTAAATATAGAACATTCTTATTTAATCAATTAACCACATAAAATAATTTATCACATAATTATAATTACTCACTAATTATAATTCATGTAACACTTAACACACAATTCATCTAATTTAATTCTCTCAATTAAATTAGAACTATAATATAAAATTAATATATACACATCAATTAAATAACATTCATTAAATTAATATGTAACACTTAATTAAATCACTCTCATAATTCGCGTAATTTATTTATTTAACTTCATAAGTAAATCACATAAAATATTTATTTAACTCAATAAATATTTAAAATTAAATATAAAAATCTCAATCGTTACAATCTTCCCTCGTTAAAAGGATTCTGTCCCCAGAATCACACATAAAAAAAAAATTCTCGTCTCGTCTATTACATTCTTCCCTCCTTAAAAGGATTCTGTCCCCAGAATCAATACATAAGGGGTTTAAACAAATTTAAACAAATAAGTGCGGATAAGACTTCATCATAACATCTTCGAGTTCTCACGTGGCTTCTTAAGCACTGCGGTTCCTCCAGATAACCTTAACAGAAGGTATCACTTTATTCCTAAGTACTTGTTCCTTTCTATCAAATATTTGAACAGGCACTTCTTCATATGTTAAGTCCTCATCAAATTATAAAGGTTCATATTCTATTACATGTTTATAATCATGCTTGTAAGGTCTTAATACAGAAATATGAAAGACGTTATGTATATTTTCGGGCTCCAGAGGTAATGCAATCTCGTAAGCAACCTCGCCCACCTTTCGTAGTACCTCAAAAGGTCCAATAAATCTGGGACTTAGTTTTCCCTTCTTACCAAATCTAATCTTCCCCTTCTAGGGAGATACCTTTAGAAAAAAGAAAACTTCCTAGTAAGAATTCTCGATTCTGTCGATGTAAATCGGCATACTTTTTCTGTCTATCTTGAGCAGCAACTAATCTTGTTCTGATCAGCTTCACAATTTTGGCGGTTTCTTGTACCAGTTCTGGTCCCAACAGTTGACGTTCACTGACCTCATCCTAGCACAAAGGAGTTCTGTATTTTCTGCCATATAACGCTTCGTAGGGTGGCATGCCGATGCTCACATGGTGACTATTATTGTAGGCAAACTCCACCAATTGTAGATGATCCTCCTAGCTTCCTTTGAAGTCCATCACACAAGCTCTCAACATATCCTTAAGTGTCTGAATCGTTCTCTCGCTCTGTCCATCATTCTGAGGATGATACACTGTACTTATTCGCAATTGCGTTCCCAGACATTCTTGCAATCGCTTCCAGAAATTAGACATGAAACGCGAATCTCTATCGGCGAAACCTATTCTTGATCGTAACTTTATTCAACTCCCTATAATCAATTCAAAGACGCATCGATCCATCTTTCTTCTTAACAAACAAAACAAGTGCTCCCCACGGCGAAACGCTTGGTTGGATATACTTCTTGTCTAACAGTTCTTGTAGTTGAACCATCAGTTCCTTCATCTCAACTGGAGCTATTCGGTACGGAGCCTTCGAAATTGGAGTAGTTCCCGGCGCTAGATCGACACAAACTCTGTCTCCCTATCCGGCAGAAGTCCTGGCAAATCGCTCGAAAAAACGTCCACAAACTCCTTAACTACCGATATCTCCTCCACCTTCGGACTTTCCTTACGCTTATCTACTATGTAGGCTAGATATCCCACACAGCCTTGCGTCAGAAGTTTCTTGGCTTGCATAACCATAAGATAACTTGCTTGTCTAAATGATTTGCTACCATAGAACACTAACTTCAACGGAGTCGTAAGGTTTACCGACTTCTTCTGATAATCGATTATCGCCCCATGATTGAACAACCAGTCCATACCCAATATGACGTCGAATTCCCCAAGTTTTATCGGAATCAAATCTACTCTAAGCTCCTGACCCTTAATGTCCAATCTATAATTTTTATAAACGCTCCTAACCGGAATAACCTCCCTATTCGCAATCTCTATGTTCAAAGGGTAAACTAACTCCTCTACAGGTAAGTCTAGGGTCTTAGCAAAATCATCACATATGAATGAGCAAGTTGCACCCGAATCAAATAATACATATGCATTTATACTATTGACCGAAATAATACCTGACACCACGTCTTTTGATTACACATCATCCTGCATCGTTATATTGAATGTCTGTGCAGTGGGTCGAACAGCTTGCAATGGTGCAGCGATAGTCACGGTACTGTCGCTTCCATTCCCTCCGCTCCCTGTTGACCCTGCCGTCAGCTTCTTCGTGCAGTTGCGAGCCATGCGATCTTTGGATCCACATGTAAAGCAAGCTCCCTTCTTCAGGTTTGGGCTTTTAGGCGCAATGTGGCCTTCCTGACCACAGTTGAAGCACACCCGCTTCCCCTTCATGCACACGCCAGTGTGATTCTTACCGCATGTAGCACATACTTCAAACTTCCTCTTCTACTGGCTTCCTTGCTGACTCCCAGCAGAGGTATTATCAGACCACTTCCTCTTCTGGTTCACAGCACTGCTACCCCCAATCTTGGTTTCTACCTCATTCTTCTTCTTCTTATCTTGGTTGAACTTTGTCACCGCTTCGCTTCCTCCCTCAGCAAGTATGGCTTTCTCCAGCACCGCTGCAAAGGTATTCAGCTGGAACATGGAAACCTTGCTATAGAGCAAGGGCTTCAGTCCCCGCTAAAACCTTCTCAGCTTTCCTAGCATCCGTGCTGACCTGGTAAGTAGCGAACCAGGCCAACTCATTAAACTTAGCGGCATACTCGGACACCGTCATCCCTCTTTGCTTAAGTTCTAGGAATTGGACCTCCATCTGGTCTTGGGAACTCACTGGAAAGTACATCTCGTAGAACATTTCCATGAAACGTTCCCACATAATGACTCCCTCTCCCTCACGGGTCTTGTTAGCCTGCCACCAAAAGCTAGCATTCGACTTCAACATGAAAGCCGCGAACGCTGTCTTCTGGTCTTCCTCTACCATAGTCACGTCAAATACCTTCTCCATTTCCATAACCCATGTCTGAGCTAGCTTCGGTAGGGTTAGTCAATCCTTTGAACTCAGGCGGTCCTACTGCCTTGAATTCCTTGAACGTCTTTCCCTGCACTTGCGGCTGATTCGCAAGAGCTCCGGTCAACAGGTTCACCAATTGCTGAACCGAGTTGGGATTCGTCCCATCGTTATTGTTGTTATTGTTGTTCGTTGAACCCTCGAGGTTTTGACGCGTTGGTCTTCTTCTAGAAGGCACTTTCTGTTAAGAAAATGTTATTATTAAACCCTCTATTCAACTATTAAGTATTCAAGTTCATACTTAACATTTTAAACAGTTTAGTTCACATAGAAGACATAGCACGTCAAATAAACTTCTTTTATTAATTACTCGTAGTTTAAAAACATCAAACAGATAGCATTTCTGCTCTATCATCCTTCATGAACTGGAAAAGTTACAGGATTACATTATTAACTCATCCCATTCTTATCTCAATTATAGGATTTACATTATTTATTACAAAAAACAATACATAACCAACTCTAATACTGCCTAGGCATATTAATACGTCGCACAACCTCTCTGCGTTCCTCTTCCAATACCCGAAATGCCGTTCTTCGGTCCACCACATACCATGGTAAACCTTGGTACTGAGCTGGGTAGTAGAAAATACGGTCCTGAGCACTCTCTATCGCTGTATGAAAATCATATTCTGTTTCACTCAGCTTGGCCCTCTTGGCTTCAGCTTCACCTTCAGCTCGATCGACTCGTTGATTATCCCTCAAGCTTGACTCTTTAGCTCTGGCACGCTTCCTCGACTCCTCCTGGATGTCTTGCTTCAGCTTTTCCAGTTCAAATCGAGCAGCATCTCTATCAACCTCCATATGTATCAGGTTCTACTGTGCATCTCCTAGGTCACTTGCCATTTCCTCGATCGTTTCGTCTCGCTGCTGGATAGTCTCCTCGAGATCTCCTACTCATCTATGAAGCTCCACGTTGCTATCGTAGACTGCCTCGTGCATCTCAGCACTAGTAGAGTGAGGTGGGAATTCCTCTTTGGGATTCTCCTCCTCCACTTCAGACTCATCCTCGTCCTCATCCTCTAGAATAGGTGTCAGCTCACGCTCCCGACCAGCTATGGTGATCACTGGAGATAGCTCTCTCCTAACCAGCTGCTCCCAGACAACATGTATGTCACGGGGCTCCCCCTCTCTAGGCACCTGAGGTACATCCTCTCTAGCCTGACTAGGTTCTCCAACGTTCGACATCCTGACAAAAGAATTTTAAAGTTCATTATTACGTGATATCAAGTCGTCACTCTTCGAATACTATAATGTAAACACATAGCACATAAGGTAGTTTATTATCTTTTACCTATCACATCTATCTTTTTGATCTTATCTATAAGGCTACTACCTAAGGTTTCCTCACACCTAAGGTTTTATAACCTGCAGCTTTGATACCAACCTAGGACACCCCCAAATCTGGGTACTTCGTTTTCACATGATTTGGTGTTCACTTTCTAATATAACATACATCTACCCAATAAATAATGCAAAATAAACTACAACTTAATTTAAAATAAATAAATCTCCCTTACAACAAGGGTTACAACCTTTTTAAAATAATCCCGGGTTACTCTAACCCTGACATGAAAATAATAAAGTGCAGAAATAAAAACATATCATTCAAGTCTTATTACAATCATTCTCAATTTAATAAAAACAAGTCTTCACTTGCTTTGCTTTCCCTTGCCCTTACTCGTAGACAGAGCATCAGCGTTATCAACCTTAACTGTAATTGTTATGTAATGCAAGAGTGAGCAAACAACAGCTCACTGGAGTTTAACAATAATATATACATGAAAGGATATCTTTAAAAGAATCTGAATAATATGATTCACTTCAACAATAAAGAATTTGAATAATAATTCTTTCATTGCAATTACAATTCGAAAATAGAATTTATCTGAGGGTCATAAGAACTTTGAACTCTTGTCCTAGGTTATAAACATTTCTATTTAAACCTTTAACAGTCAATAAGAGTATGGGCCTTAATCCGTACTTAGGGGGATCAACCCTTCATACTATGTATTGTGTACAAACATCTTAACGCTATACGTAGTAACCTCCCTTAGTAAATAGGGTTGTTCAACTCAGTAATTTGAATTCAAGTCCGCACCAAAGAAAGTTTGGTTTGGATAAGCTTACAAGGGTAATTTAGAATTCTCATTTATCAGCTAAGGGATTAGTTGATAAGCTTACAAGGAAATTTAGAGTTCACGTTCATCAACTAAGGATTAGTTGAATCGACTTTCAATAACTCGTAAATAATAGAATTATGAACTAATATATGCTTTAGAATCAACTTAAAGCATTTAAAATAATAACTGGATCTTACTTGAACAATAAGTTAAGATCATTTCAATTAAATAAACAATTGTCCAATATAGAAATGGAAAGGACATTCTCAACAATGAATATATGAACTCGAGAAATTATATAGAATTAACAAGTTTAGGGTTAGAAGACTTGTCTTACGCGCAAGCTACTTAACTCAACCACATACTTAAACACTTCCTATATACATTCAATTATCATAATCTAAATCAGTTAACACATAACTAACTCACATAAGTGGTTAACCCTCATGGTTAACTCACTCTAATTAAATAAATAATAATAATCAATTATCACATAGTTAATTACATCACACACATACTCACATAATTAAATTAATCATGTATTTAGCTAAATTATAATTAAACAATTATAATTTAAATACTTAATCTAATTATAATTACTCAATTATAATTATCTCTTAAATTATCACCAATTCATAATTAATAATTAATTAAACTATATCATGCATTATAATTAATAATTATAATTAATCATGCAATTATAAACTTAAAATCCATAACTAAACATGTATTAAATTATAATTACATAAACTATAATTTATTTAACATCTAATTGATTAAAATAAATCAACTAATATCATGCTTTAAACTAAATACTTACTTTTAATTATAAATAATCAATTTACAATTTTAAAAGTAACTCATAGAACAATTATAATTTAACAATTCAAATATTATTTTAAGATTTACAACTTCACTTTCTATACTTTTCTTTTTAAATACGACATTGTCAAACTTATGTTAACATGTTATAGTAATACATGATTATTCATAAAATAATTAAATTAGGCTCCAAAATAACTCTGCACAAGTAATTAGCATCACTGCCTTTGCACTGAACATGGCGCAGCTGCGCAGCCAGCTGCCTTAAAACCGGCGCAGCTGCGCATGGGATGAATCAGGGAAGGGCAAGCGGCGCAGCTGCGCTGCTCCTGGCCTTGCTGCCGACGCAGCTGCGCAGCAACTCGGCCAGCCGCAGACAGCCGCGACTCTTTGCTTTACCGAACAACCCATACAAGCCAACAAACGGAAAAATACAGTAACATAGACACTGTAAATCATATATACGCTGTAATACATATATCTAACAAGCTTCCAAAACATAAAATCATTTAAACAACGAGAATCAAGAGTTTCAAAAATTCAATTTGGCCATTTTCATGAAAACTCATATCTTTTCCAAAATAACCCACTGCAATAAATTTCTCAATCAATTCCACTTTATATACATGCATTATATACGTAATTGAAGATAACATTAACCAATTTCCTAATAAGCATGCTAGCATATTCCAATTCATCAATTTCTCAAACCAAAATTGACAACAAAACTAAAACTTATATGAACTCATATCAATATAAATTTTCTGTTAAAATATCTTTCTACAGTAATTTGATTTCTGAAAATCATTATGGCATACAATCACTATTAGTATAACATGAACACAATACATATATTCAATTCATGATTATACCACTTTCATAAAATTTACTTTTACAGAGAATGATAATATGAAGAACATAAAAACTTATTTTTTCCAATAATTGTATTCTTGAAAACTCTCTATGGCATGCAATTATGAAAATATATGAACATTATATATACACATAACTCATAATTATAACTTCCATGAAATCATAATATTTTACAGAGATTGAACACGAAGAACACGAAGAACATGATATATATATATATATATATATATATATATATATATCAAATATAAGAAATTAAAGAAATACCTTAATGCTTAATAAAGTGAAGAAGATAATTTTCCTCTTGATTACTCAAACTTCTCTTCTTCTTCTCTGTATTCTTCTTCTCTGCTTCTATTTTCTTTCTTTGTTTTTCTTAGTTTAGACTTAGGAAAACTAACGTAGTTTTAAACATAGGTAGTATATAGAAAATATATAACTGACATATAATAATATACGTACTAACACTAATTAAATTAACTGTTACAAAATTCAAAAGCCATCTTGACTTGTTTGGCTACAAGAAAATTAGAAACTAGCTTTATTAAATCCAAACATAGTTCAGGTAATTTAGGGTTAAGCTAGTGTAAGGACCCTGTTTGGCAACTGTCCTTTCAAATAAAAGCAAAGGCCTTGTTTGGCATAAATCATTTTTAAAAATTCTTTTCCTTTTATTTTAAATAATCCATTTACACATATTTGAAATGTCATATTTTAATTAATTAAACATAGAACATTCTTATTTAATCAATTAACCACATAAAATAATTTGTCACATAATTATAATTACTCGCTAATTATAATTCATGTAACACTTAACACACAATGCATCTAATTTAATTCTCTCAATTAATTTAGAACTACAATATAAAATTAATATATACACATCAATTAAATAACATTCTTTAAATTAATATGTAACACTTAATTAAATCACTCTCATAATTCGCGTAATTTATTTATTTAACTCCATAAATAAATCACATAAAATATTTATTTAACTCAATAAATATTTAAAATTAAATATAAAAATCTCAATCGCTACATATTACACCAAACATATACCAATTCCAAACAAAACATAATCGATACTAAGAAAATAATTAGGGTTTTCTTACTTTTCAAAACATAATTACCATTTTTTGCTTTAGATCTAACTTTTGAGAATCAAAAGTTATAGATCTAAACATAAAATACTTATTAACACATAGATCTATAGTTTTGGATCTCAAGATCATAAACTTTAGATCATCAAAAATACATCAAAACAAGAAGAAATAAACTTAATTAAAGTTATAAATTTTTATACCTTTGCTTGATTTTCTTTCTTACTCTTTCTATGATTTGTTTATGGGGCTTTGAAGTTTACAAAAACTCTCTCCCTTCTCTAATCTATGGCTGCCGAAAATCCTACCCTCTCTCTCTTGGTTTTGCTTTGTTTTGATAGCTAAATGAGAAATATGAGATGAGAGAGAAATAAGATGGGATTTGTTTGTTATGATGAAATGTATACATGTAAGATGTAAGTAATATCTTTGTCCAACACTCCACATTTTCAATTGTTCTTACTTATACAAGAGCTTGCTTGTATGGTTGGATAAAGATGTTGGTTGAATAAAAAATTGACACCTAAGGGAGTGGGTGAGAGATAGGTGACTAACTAAAGCAAGTAATAATTGCATTCATTCCCCCTTTCTGTCATCATGATAACCGGCCATGTGGCCTCCTATTTGTCCAAATTTTATATTCTTTTAATGTTTTAATTAGTTACTTAATGTCTAAAATGTCCTCCTCCACTTGGGCTAAAACTTGGGCCATTCCTTATAAATCCTTGGGCTTGCTAATAAAATCCTTTGGGCTTGCTAATTTAATTAAGCTTGGGCTTCCTCCATTAATTAATTGTGCCACTAATATACTTTCTCTTTACATATAATATTGGGCTAGCATAATGATTTAATTGTTCTTAAATTAAATTAGCTACAAATTAATTCTTTGGGCCATAAAATCAACTTAGTCCATTAAATATATTATCACTAGAACTAATGCTCAACATAATTGATATATACATATACTTAACCATCTTTATATACAAAATAAATATATACACATTATATAATGTACATCTATTTAAGCATACACATAATTCATACAAGTCATTACACATTCCAATAGTTTATTAACTTAATAGCTCTAATTGGCTTAATAAGTTATGCCCACTCACATAATTACTATATATAATTCATATCAATTATTAATCACTTAACATTAATCATATAATGTACATACATATCATTCAAATATAAATATAATCAATTCTTATATTAAATATTCGGATTTTCTTAAGAAAATATATTCTTATTATTCATAATACAAACATACATCTATTAAAATACAATTATAACAATAATTGTATTAATCATTAAAATCCATAATCATAGATCAAATTAGAGTTTTGATCTATAATCACACTTTACATCATATACCCTTCTTAGTTAAGTTAATATAATTAACTTAACTAACCTTGATAAATTCATATAATAAAATAATAGTTATATCAAAAATTCTAAAAATCATTTCTTGAAATATATAGATTATTTAAATAATATATTAATCTTATATTCATAATAAAATTTCGTTATTATAAGATTATAATTTCTAATAATAAATCCTTTCTTTTCTGAATTACTTATTAACAATCTTTCATTAGCACATAACCATATTCTTTTATCATGCACGCATTCCCATATTCACTTTAATACTTAGTAAAAATAATATTGTTATATAAAAAAAATTATATGCAAAATTTCTTATTTAATTATATCAAAAACCTTGAGTTATTACATTCACCCTCCCTTATAAGGATTCCGTCCCCGGAATCACCGTTTCAAAACTTATACACGCAAGGGTAAATAATATACACATTCATTACAAGTAGATCTCGATCTGATCCGATCGAACTGAACCTTAACTTATTCAGCATAAACCTTATCTATTTGATTAAACGGAATCTGATTTCTAATAGAACTCAAATTCCTCCTTCAAAATTCTTTAATAAAATGATTTATTATTTATAAGAAAATCATATATAAGAAAATAAAATTTATTCGAATAATACCTGGAATTCCATCCCCGGCTGCTACTGTATCTTGAACCGTCATATTGAAGGTCCTCGCGGTTGGCTTGCTTGTCGGAGTTGGATACGTGATTGTCATCTTTCCACTGCTTTTTTTCGGCACTCGCATTTCCCCGTTAGCATTTCTTTTTGGACAATCCCTTGTCATATGATCGGTTGAAACACAGATGAAAGAACGACAATTCTTCCTTGGATTGGAGCAATTATGAGAGATGTGTCCCTCCTACCCGCACTTGTAGCACACAAACTTTCCTTTCAGACACTCACCTGAGTGACTCTTCCCGCAATTTTCACATGGTTACACCTTCTTCCTTATTCCTCCTGACTATTTCCAGTATTTCCCAAACTTGTCCACTTTCTTTTCCCACTTACACTTCCACTATTTCCTTCCACCTTAACCTTTCCTTCAATCCTACCCTTATTCTTCTTTTCCTTGTTGTAGAGACTCATGGCCTCACTTCCTCCTTCGGCAATGATAGCCTTTTCCAATAACGATCCAAATGAGTTAATCTGCAGCACTGCAACCTTGTTGTAGATCCAGAGTTTTAGACCATGTTCGAACCTTCGTGCCTTTCTTGCTTCAGTGTTCACTTATTGTGGAGCGAACGTAGCTAATTCGTTAAACTTGGCGGCGTATTCTGAGATGGTCATATTTTTCTGTTTCAATTCCAAAAATTTAACCTCCACCCGGTCCTGCATACTGGACGAGAAGTAATTTTCGTTGAACAGTTCTTTAAACCTTGTCCATGTTACCACTTCTCCTCTGGCTCGAGCTTGATTAGCCTCCCACCAGAAGTTCGCTTCCCCTTTTAGCATATAGGTAGCAAAAGCTATCTTTTGCTCCTCCGCTACCTTAGCAATAACAAACGCTTTTTTTGTTTTCTTTACCCAAGTTTGGGCTTCTATAGGGTCAGTCTTTCCTTTGAATTCAGGCGGTCCTACTGCCTTGAAATCTTTGAAGTTCGCTAATGGATTATCTGGCCAATTTCTTTTTGCTGCCGATGCTGGATTATGCATTGCTTGTGCCAATATATTCGCAAAATTCTGCATTGGATCTGCTTGTCCTTCTGCGTTGTTCACAGATTCTTCTGCCCTTTGGTTTCGAGTTTGACGTCTTGGCGGCATTATCTGGTTAAACAAAATCTTAAAATCATTATCTTATCATTCATATACCATTATCAATGGTATCATAAAAGATAGAATATAAAATTCTAAATTTTAGACCAATCCAGCTTGCTGGATTCCTAATTTTAGCTTGCTGAATTAACAAATTGTCATTTAATCAACATACCATCTTTAACATATAATAATATTATAACATGTATATTCATATTCAAATAGTACATAGTACTTTTTCTTACACAATATAGACTGTCATAGTCAGTTACTATCCCTTAGTGATAACAAAAGTCTGGATTCAACATGATACTTACACAAAAGTAATACATTTCACACCTATATATATCATATATATTCCTATTTTACTTATCCTATTTCATATGACTTCCCTAGATCCTGGACAAGCCTTTGCTTGATGACCTACCAATCCACAGACAAAACATATGCATAGCTTCGGATCAGGGCAATGAGACGAGATATGTTCTTCACGTCCACAATTATAGCATACATTCTATCCTTTCATACGTACGCCTTCATGTTTCCGATTACAGTTCGCACACGTTCCTGCTTTCTTGAAGTTCCCTTGATTACAATCAGAATTTTCTAAATCACGGTCATTCATTTTTCTTTTCCCTTTCCGGCTTGGAGCTGCACATGATTTACTGCATTTGGCTCCCATCTGTTCAATTTAAATCTTTAACTTATCTTGTTCTTCTATTGTTTCGATTAACGCCTTTTGCAACTGGCTGTTTTGTAGCCTTTTCACTTTTAACAACCTTTCCAAACATAAGAGCTTGTTCTTTAGATTCTGCACTTTTGTTGATGCTTGGCCAGCTCCAACTTCAGTGTCCGAATCACTATCTGTCAATAACACCGTTTCTGGTTCTAGTTCTATGTTTTCCAAAATGATGACTTCATCTTGGTTGCTTTCAGGCGGAGTGATTTTCTCCTTCTTTATGACATGAGAGTCTTCTAATCCTTTCCTTCCTGACATCTATACAAAAATTATCTTGATTAGCACATAATATATACACATAACAAATAATACTTTATATAAGTTACTTTTTATTTCATTTTAGGATGAATTTTCTTAATTCATCTCCTTTAAACTCTATTTAAGTTATTTGTTTTTCAACGCTTCTATCTAGCTTAAGGTTATAGCCTAAGGTATCCCCCACCTAAGGTTTCTAACCTAAAGCTCTGATACCAACCTGTGACTCCCCCAAATCTAGGTACTTGAAACCTGAACTTGGTGCTACACGATATCATTTCTTTGAGCGAAATAATATTATAGAATAGATAAACAAACTTAATTTACATATCAGAGTTGTCTAAGCCCAAGTACACGACCTTTAAAACATTCCATTACATGATAGATATTAAGTATTATAGTCTTAATAAAGTCTAACTATTACAAAAGATACCATAAACTTATTCTGTCAGCTTTCCCTTTCCTTTGCCCTTGTCAGAACCTTCAAGTCGATCACGCTTAGCTGAAAATATTTAATTTAAAGCAAGAATGAGAATTCAATTGCTCAGCAAGTAATAGAAGTTAATAAACTTTAGCTGAAAGAAGTAAATATTTCTTTGAGGTATACTTCTACAACGAACCAATAGTTGTGAAGTCTTATGAAATAAGTCTTAATAACATATCAAATCGTTTAAAATTTTGGAACGACGTAGTGACTATAAATACTGAGCGGTCAATAGACCATAAACTTTTATTTTTTATTTTCGAAAAGGTTTAAACAGAAATTCATCTGCAAACCGCTCTGGTCTTACAGACATGTAGAGTGATCAGCCCCGTTATGTTCTGTATTGATCAATACTATCTGTTTGAACGATAAATGCGTTCACTCTGTTCGCATTGGGCACAAAAACAATTTCCCTATTACGGGTTGTTCATACTCAGTCTGGAGTCCTAACTAAGCAATTCAGTTGGACAACTCTATCCTAACTAATAATATTCAACGATACATTTCAAACTATGTCTAGCCGAGTTAAATAGCGTAGACAACTTTGAAACCTTGTATACATACCAATATAGAATAGTATGCATCAATACTTGTAATGTCAAAGAATTTTGAGTTCAAGAATACTTGTTCAAATACAATAATTCATACAAGTGAGGACACTTGCACAGTCAAACTTAGCTTACAAGGAATATAACAATTTTGATTATATATGAATCATATGAAGACAGTAACAAGATACTGGTAAACAATAACGAATCAAATGAAATTCGAAGGTTTGCTGGAATATAAACGAATTAAGAATACTTGCACAATAAAATTGGAGTAAGGTTAGGGAACTTGCTCAATAAAGAGTAAGGTCTAGATACTTGCTTTGTTCGTTGCTTACTGCTACACAATATAGTTTTATCTTTAACACAAAGACCTATCATTAATAAGATTATTCTTGAAATCAGTATATCACATTACACTTTATAATATTATTACTTTATAAGTAAATTATCAAACATGTAATCACATAATCAAATATTGAGTAACACCTTAACACTTACTCATTCATTTATAAGTTCTTATTTATAAACTAGTAAACCATATAACCAATCCAGCATCCTGCATTGTCAATCCAGCAACCTGGATCATCAATCCAGCAACCTGGATCATCAATCCTGCAACCTGGATTGACTAAACCTACCAATCCAGTAACCTGGATTATCCAAATAACCCAATTAGTATTCTGAATTATCCAAACAGACTAATCCAGCATCCTGGTGGCCAATCCAGCAATCCAGATTGCAATCCAGCAAACTGGATTCCCCTTTTTCAACATACTTTATACCAAATCATCTTATTAATTTTTTTATCTTTTGGCCACACATATATACATATATTTCATACACAAAAATAATTTTTCTGAAATTTTTCAATTTCTTTTAGTATTTTTAAAAAATCTGTTTCTAGTTAATTCCTTAAGAAAATAACTACCTCACGCTTAACTTAAAAACTTCCCAACTCTTGGCGGGATCTTACACATGTTATCGTGAGCCTCCAGTTTAAATTTCGTGGCCATCGGAGTTATACAACTCCAGTTATAGCGATTTTCGTCAAGAAAATGCAAATATTGAAATGGTCATAACTTGCTCAATTTAAGTCGGAATGAGCTCATTTTTGGACACAAGCTACTTTGTAACATATTTTTTATGTCCCAAAAGATTGGATTTTATTACATTAATTAAGTGGACGAAACTGCCCTTAAAATTCCTGGACAGCCTACTTTTTGACATTTTTAGATTTTGCATCCTTTGCTAAAATCAGTCCACACGGAAATCTACATGGAATTTTTCAGTGATTCTACTTGGATCTGTTAGAAGACTTCTAGATCTAAGTTCAAAAATTAACCACACTCAAAAATTCAAAATATTAAGAGAGATATGGTCATTTGAATTTCACTTTTTGTTTTCTTAAAAATCTGATTTTCTAAACTTTGTGTTTTCTAAGAAAACTTTCATAATCTTTTGATTAATCATACAATAAACATCATATACCACCATAACACATACTAATATACCTTAAGATCAAGGATCTATCATAATCCATGATATATTACCCCAAATATACATCAATTCCAAACAAAACATAATCGATACTAAGAAAATAATTAGGGTTTTCTTACTTTTCAAAACATAATTTCCATTTCTTGCTTTAAATCTAACTTTTGACAATCAAAAGTGATAGATCTAAATATAAAATACTTATTAACACATAGATCTATAGTTTTGGATCTCAAGATCATAAACTTTAGATCATCAAAATCACATCAAAATAAGAAGAAATAAACTAGATTAAAGTTATAAATTTTTATACATTTGCTTGATTTTCTTTCTTATTCTTTCTATGATTTGTTTATGGGGCTTTGAAGCTTACAAAAACTCTCTCCCTTCTCTAATCTATGGCTGCCGAAAATCCTACCCTCTCTCTCTCTTGATTTTGATTTGTTTTGATAGCTAAATGAGAAATATGAGATGAGAGAGAAATAAGATGGAATTTGTTTATTATGATGAAATGTATAGATATAAGATGTAAGTAATATCTTTGCCCAACACTCCACCTTTTCAATCATTCTTACTTGTACAAGAACTCACTTGTATGCTTGGATAAAGATGTTGGTTGAATAAGAAATTGACACCTAAGGGAGTGGGTGAAAGTTAGGTGACTAACTAAAGCAAGTAATAATTGCAGTCATTCCCCCTTTCTCTCATCTTGATGACCGGCCATGTGGCCTCCCATTTGTCCAAATTTTATATTCTTTTAATGTTTTAATTAGTTACTTAATGTCTAAAATGCCCTCCTCCACTTGGGCTAAAACTTGGGCCATTCCTTATAAATCCTTGGGCTTGTTAATATAATCCTTTAGGCTTGCTAATTTAATTAAGCTTGGGCTCCCTCCATTAATTAATTGTGCCACTTATATACTTTCCCTTTACATATAATATTGGGCTAGCTTAATGATTTAATTATTCTTAAATTAAATTAGCTACAAATTAATTCTTTGGGCCATAAAAGCAACTTAGTCCATTAAATCTATTATCACTAGAACTAATGCTCAACATAATTGATATATACATATACTTAACCATCTTTATATATAAAATAAATATATACACATTATATAATGTACATCTATTTAAGCATACACATAATTCATACAAGTCATTACACATTTCAATAGTTTATTAACTTAATAGCTCTAATTGGCTTAATAAGTTATGCCCACTCACATAAATACTATATATAATTCATATCAATTATTAATCACTTAACATTAATCACATAATGTACATACATATCATTTAAATATAAATATAATCAATTCTTATATTAAATATTCGGATTTCCTTAAGAAAATATGTTCTTATTATTTATAATACAAACATACATCCATTAAAATACAATTATAACAAAAATTGTATTAATCATTAAAATCCATAATCATAGATCAAATTAGGATTTTGATCTATAATCACACTTTACATCATATACCCTTCTTAGTTAAGTTAATTATTAACTTAACTAACATTGATAAATTCATATAATAAAATAATAGTTATATCAAAAATTCTGAAAATTATTTCTTGAAATATATAGATTATTTAAATAATATATTAATCATATATTCATAATAAAATTTCGTTATTATAAGATTATAATTTCTAATAATAAATCCTTTCTTTTCTGAATAACTTATTAACAATCTTTCATTAGCACATAACCATATTCTTTTATCATGCACGCATTCCCATATTTACTTTGATACTTAGTAAAAATAATATTGTTATAAAAAAAAATTATACGCAAAATTTCTTATTTAATTATATAAAAAATCTTGGGTTATTACACATTCACAACGTGTTTCATGTGTCAGTGTTGCGGCCGTATAAACCGGACTATAAGCACGTTATCTCCTATGAAGCTATCCAAGTCGAGAAAGACTTATCGTATGAGGAAGTTCTTGTCCAGATACTAGATAGGAAGGAACAGAAGCTGAGGAATAAGATCATCCATTCCGTCAAGATTCTCTGGAGGAATCACGTAGTTGAAGAAGTTACGTGGGAACTTGAAGAGAAGATGAAAGCGAATTATCCATTTTTATTTGAGTAACCTTATTTTTACAATTCCGAGGACAGAATTTTTATAAGTGGGGAGGGATGTAATGACCGTAATTTTTAAACTCCATTATTAATTAAATATGTGATTTAATTTTAATGAGTTAGTTTTGTAAGCTTATTTAAACCTTATGTGGTTATGTGAGTTTGAGCCTATGCGAATAATTGCTAGGAATAATTAAAGGGAGTCACAAATGGTTTACTTAAATTAGTAGACTAGCCCTAAGGCTCTCATATCAGAGAATTGATAGAATTGTTAGTAATTAAATATTTAATTTACTTGAATATAGTGTAGTAGTTTAAACGTGATTGATTAATTGATGCTTTGGGTAATTAATCGATAACGTGTGAATTTATTGTTGTTGAGAATAATAAAACATAAACGTGTAATTATTAATAAATATAATGAGGTTATATGTAATTGAGTAATTGTTTTATACAAGCATTGATAAGTAAACCTATAATATAAGGTAGTTACCTCTATATGGTATAAAATGCAATGTGACGCACTAATGTGGATATATATTATATAATAAGATTAATTGCATTATGTGAGTTACATCATGTTATTGCTTATATAACATGATGTGTGTGGGTAGACCTTAATGTATACCCTATTACCTTATATTAATATCAATAAATAATTGTTACTTGATATTGATTTCAATAGTTATTATAATTGAAATAATAACCATTATAATAATGAGTAATATCCAATTGAATTATATTTGGTGTTAATAAAATGTACATGGATTATATGTTGATATATCTATGTGTACCCCTACTTGATACATTGTAATTAGAAATTACATTTGTAATTCATTTATAACCTAAGTACATGAAATGAAATGTGTGTATATATTATATAACCTAAGTGTATTTATTATATAACTAAGTGTTGGGCATACATTATATATAATTGCAAGTTGCTGAGATTATTTGTTTGTTCCATAATATGAGCTCATCTCTTCCTCACGTGAAGCCTAGTTTACTCTATCTCCTTCTTAATTTCATCACAAGTCTAGCAAATGATCATAGGGGAGTGAAGATAATGATGGGATTCACCAACCTTCTACCTAATCTACACGAACCATTATACAATCTTGCAATCCATTAGTTTGATTTGAGAGATAATCACATTGTATGGATATCCATTTGTCTATAAATATAGCCTCTCTTCCTCTCAATTTCTTTTGCTGAGTTTTCTAAGAGGAGTCAATTGAGTTGTATTCTGAGTTTCTATTGAGTTGAGGGAGAGAGATATAGTAGCAAATTCATATTACCAGAGGTAATCTCTCACTTTATGTTCTTCATTTTTCTTTCATTTTGCTAAATGCTTGATTTCATAAGTAACATGAACTCTATAATTATTGAATTGGGATATGTTTGTTAAGTGTTAATTGAGTTAGTAGCATGTTGGAACTGTTTTATGGCTGGTACAGGAATGAATTTTGTAATTGAATTGTGAGATGGGTTTACAGTTTCTGCCGAAGCAGAACAGTTTCTATCTCTGGCCGGACACCGGCGCAGCTGCGCCAGGACCTGTTTCTGGTTTTTGTTTTCTGTTAAGTCCTGTTATATGCTAACTGGTTGGTATCAATTAGATCAAGCATGTGGACATGATTAACACACATATGGGAGTATCTTGGCATAGCATGATGCATGTATAACCATATTAGTATACGTTAGGGAAGAAAAACGTATGTTTTGAAATGAAACTTATAGTTTCGAATGTGAACTTTGACATATACGTAACATGTGTATATTCTAATTTTATAAACACGATCGTATGGTCTATATTGACATGAGAACTAAGTCTAAAGTGTTGAGCACACACTAGTATACATGATTGAAAGATTTAAATGATTTCAAAGGAAAAAACTTAAGAACCTTGAAAGCAAACTTGACAAACTTCTGTCTTGTAAATTTTGACCATTTGAATACGTTTATATGGTCTAGATATGTGTTTCAAATGCATATGAATTATATGTTGAGATGCCTTGCATGTACTAAGTTGACTTAGTGCAATTTTCAAATAAAACTTAGGATTTGGAAGCTAATATCATCAATTACCATGTGAGTTACGTTATGAACATGCAAGCATGTATATTAGGATTCATTATGCCTATAGGCATGGTGACGTGAGAATCATTTTGGTTAAACATGGATATCACCTATGCACACGTATTCAAGAAATGAATTTCTAGTATGAACTATGTGATTAAAGTATACATGTGTAGTATACGCACGAGCATGCATACTTAGTATTGTTTAGCCTTGTTATGTGGTAATATGACCGTAGTAGCGGACCCTTGAAGCATGAACTTGATTTGCTTAAAGTGTAAGAATGACCGGCATTGAACCTTATAACCTTGAGTTATGGACAGAACCTTGCAATATGTGTATCTTAAACTGTATTGCATGCTTAAATTGAAATGCTATGTGTTCAAGCCTATGTTGATGCATAGAGACTAGATATTCTATAGTTATTAATTCTAAGACAGGATTAGATGTTTATGGACTCTGGCATAGTAAATTGACTTACGTGAACTATGTGATAGACCTATATGATGATTAAATTCTTGTAAGTGTAGACTTATATTAGTTTACACATGCTAATTGAAAGACTGAATTGTTAATGTTAGGTCGTTTCAACGCAATTTAATTAAAGCTAGACTATTTATAGCTGAGCAAACAGGAAAGTTTCTTTGAATTCGTTCTTATATTATTATTTGAGCAAGTATTCTAAAACCTTGCACTACTTTATTCGATGAATCTTGTAAGCAAGTTTTCCTGGCTTACACTCTTTATTGTGTAAGTTCCCTATCCTTCTCATATTGTATTGTAAGTTATTATTTAAGCTTGAACTTTATTTCCTGAGAATACTATAGGTGGTTTAATTTCTTTACAATTATTCCACATCGATCTTATTGATATTCGCACTTGGTGCACTTGAGTTCGTACAATTTTGGACTTGTACATAATTTAAAGTTCTATAATTCTTGAACTACGTCAGATAAAGTCTGAACCCTTGTTCGGTCAGACAATTGTATGAAATTTTATAAAAGCTATCCAAACCAATTGATGGTAGGGATTCTTAGACTGAAGAGAACACCCCTTATATATAGGGGAGTACCCCAGGTATCTAATTTAAAGATACAAATAGCAGAGTTGAATGTTATGCATATACATGGCGTACGCGAGGCTGATCCCCTCAAGTACTATTCTGTAGCCAGTAACCAAAGGGTCAATCAACTATTGATTCCATTGGAGTTTTATAGTTCAAAGTCTACTTGACTATCAGTTATTCTAAAAGCAATTATTATCCTTGCTTCCAATATTCATATTGTTGAATTCAATGTTAGATATATTTCGTTCATCATGATATATCCTTATTGCTATATTTAAACTTGCTGAGCAAACTTGTTTCTCATTCTTGCTATATCATGACTTCTATTGCAGTTAAGCCCGAGATTTCAGGGAAGGACAAAGGTAAAGGAAAGATATAGGATTAGTTTGCAAGGAGCAGACTTTACTTTATGCTTAGTTTAATTACTGTTAATGTAATTTGAACCCTAATGATTATTCTAGGGTATGTTTGTATGATTATATTAAGGTTATCGAATCTTGGGACTAGTAACACCTTTTGAATGAACGACATACATTTATTATATTTTCGCATTTAGTTATTATATGTTGTTTAGAGGTGAATATTTGTACTGTATCGTGACAACCGAATCGGGGTTAGAGAACCCGGATTCGGGGGTGTCACATTTGACACCTAATCCATTCAAAGCATGACAAAGCGTTTCACTAACGTAAGCACGACAAAGCATTTTGTCAATATAAGCACGACAAAGCAGCTTGATAGAACAATATACCGAAAAGTTCAAATATGAAATAAAATTTTTAAGCACAATGTGTCAAGCACAACGTTTTTCAGATAAAAATATTTTTGAGTGAAGTCTTTAATAACGTATATAATAACACGATACATTATAAGAATGGAGAGATTTTATTGATAATTGAAAATTTTACATAATCGAGTCTTATTAGGGTTTTCGGATCTCAAATTCACACCCTCTAATAAGAATTTCGTCTTCGAAATTTCAGTACAGGTTAAGTAAACAAGTGGGGATAGTTCTCTCGCATTTTATTCTCAAGCTCCCATATAGCCTCTTCAATGTTCTGATTTCTCCAGATCACCTTAGCCGATGCTTTCATTTTATTTCTTAGGATTTGCTCTTTCCGGTCGATGATCTGAACAAGTTTTTGTATACAAGATAGGTCTTTCTCGATTAGGATAGGTTCGTAACTTATAACATATTTGTAGTCGGGTTTATATGGTCGTAATACGGACACATGAAACACATTATGGATATAGTTTAAGTTAGGAGGTAGAGCTACTTCATAAGCCACCTCTCCTATGCTTCTCAAAATTTTAAATGGTCCAATGAATCTCGGACTTAATTTTCTTTTATTGCCAAAACGTATATTGTCTTTCCAAGGGGACACTTTCAAGAATACATGGCTTCCAACATTAAAGTTCCGCTCCTGCCGATGTGGATTAGCATACTTTTCTTGTAGATCTTGAGATGCTTGCAATCTTCCTCGTATAATTTGAATCGTTTTCGTAGTTTGTTAAATTATCTCGGGTCCTAGCATTTGTCTTTCCCCAACCTCTTCCCAACACAAAGGGGTTCTACACTTTCTACCATATAGAGCTTCATAGGGTGGCATACCTATGCTAGCATGATAACTGTTGTTGTAGGCAAATTCTACCAAAGGTAATTGATCTTCCCAACTCCCTTTGAAATCCATGAAACATATTCTTAACATGTCCTCTAAAGTTTGAATGGTCCTTTCACTCTGCCCATCTATCTGCGGGTGATATGCTGTACATAATCTCAACTGAGTTCCTAGGTGTTTTTGAAGACTTCCCCAAAAGTTTGAAGTAAATCTTGGATCTCTATCAGATACTATATGTCTAGAAATAATTTCATTTATGTATAGCTTGGCAAGTTGATCTAAGGTATGAGTAACCTTGATAGGTAGAAAATGAGTTGATTTGGTAAGTCTATCTACTATTACACAAATGGCATTGTGGCCTTTCTGTGTAGCAGGAAGGCCTACCACAAAATCCATGGTTATATGTTCCCACTTCCACTCAGGAATTGGTAACGGTTGTAGTAATCCACTCGGCATTTGATGTTCAGCCTTAACCCTTTGACACGTGAGACATTTACTGACCCACTCTGCTATTTTCCTTTTTATATTAGACCACCAGAAATGTTGACATAAGTCTCTATACATTTTCGTACTACCTAGGTGAATGACAAATTTAGAATTATGAGGTTCACTTAAGATTTCATCTTTTATTGATTAGTCTGACGAAACGCAAATTCTATTTTCATATCTTAGTACCCCATCCTTATCTACTCAGAATTTGACATTCTTTATATGAGTTATATCGGATTTACATTTTTGACACATCTCATCTTTCTCCTACATTTCTTTAATTCTCTCTAATAGGGTCAGAACACCTTCTAGAACAAATAATTTTTGGGTAGAGGTAGTTTGAACTCTTACCTCTATTTTGAGTTTATCAAAGTCTTTTATCAGTACCTCGTTGTCTGTTATTATGTTTAATTTCTCTTTGTTCTTTCTACTTAACACATCTGCAACTATATTGGCTTTTCCGGGATGATATAAGATTTCATAGTCAAAATCTTTTATCAGTTCTAACCATCTCCTCTGCCTCATATTCAATTCCTTTTGTGTGAAAATATATTTAAAACTTTTGTGATCCGTATATATTTTGTACTTCTCCCCGTACAAGTAATGCCTCCAAATTTTTAGAGCAAATACTACTGCAGCTAACTCTAGGTCATAAGTAGGATACCTCTTCTCATAATCCTTGAGTTGTCGTGACGCGTAAGCTATCACTTTCCCATGTTGCATCAACAAATAACCTAACCCTTTGTGTGAATCATCACTATAGACCACAAGGCCTCCTGTATCATCTGGTAAAGATCAGTCGTTGCTTCAACTCTTGGAAGCTTTCTTCACATTTATCTGTCTAGACATATTTTATGGTTTTTCAAGTTAAATTGGTTAGCGGGGTTGCTATTTTTGAAAAATTTGTATAAAACGTCGATAATAACCCGCTAAACCGAGAAAACTTCTTACTTCAGTTGGAGTTGTTGGTTGTTCCCAATTTGCAACTGTTTCGATCTTTGCTGGATCTACTGCAATCCCACTTTTGTCAATCACATGACCTAAGAACTAAACTCTTTCTAACTAGAATTCACACTTGGAAAACTTTTCGTAAAGTTGTTCCTTGCGTAATATCTCCAATACGCTTCTCAAATGTTCAGCATTCTCCTCTCGTGTTTTCGATATATCAAAATATCATCGATAAACACAACGACAAATTTGTCTAAGCATGATTTAAACACTCGGTTCATCAGATCCATAAATGATGTCGGGGCATTTTTTAATCCAAAATACATTACAAGAAACTCATAATGTCCGTAGTGTGTCCTAAACGCTGTCTTTGGCACATCTTCCTTTCTTACTTTTAATTGATGATAACCTGACCGCAAGTCGATCTTTGAAAAGTATTCGGCTCCTTTTAACTGGTCAAATAGATCAGCAATTCTAGGTAAAGCACTTTACAGCTGAACCCTGTCAATTTTTCTGTAAAATGTATATCCGTAAGACCTTAAAACGATTATCCGGGTTTAAGGTCTCACATAATGAGAATAATGGTTTGTCATGTCAGAGTCACTTTGATGGCTTTCATGCCCATGAGTAGACTGACACTTGTATATATTCTGTGGTCGAGGATGCTTTGCAGCCCGACAATCATCATTCAAATTGATCCAAAAGGCTAAAAAGATAAAACTGAAGTGTTAACATACTTCAATTCCTATATTAGCGTAAGGGTTTGAAAACCTGCTTTCAAAACATCATTTTAACAATCTTGTTTAAATAAGAGACTTTTGCAAATCAAATCAAACACTTCGTATATAGGTTCAACGAAGAATGTCCATGCTTTCAATCAATCAAATATAGGCCCAATTTCTTCCAGCATTCACGCACACACATTGCAGATTTAAAAGGGAAATATTAAAAAGATGCGGTACCGTGTTTACACGGGAGTTGTGGGGTGCCTAACACTATCCCCACACTTAACCAAGCCCCCGAACTCAAAACTTCTATTTCAAAGATCAAGTTTTGACAGTGTCCAGATATTGGGTCTCTTTTCAAACAAAACTCGGTTGAGTTGGTACAACCAGTTCAAAACTACCAACTGGCGACTCTGTAAAACGTTCAAATTTTCAACATGATACATGTTGGACTTTTTCTAAAAAATCCTTCAAAACCTTTTTCACAAATAAAAAGAATAAGGGTAGACAAAACTTAGGAAGAGAGAAAGATCTGGGTTTGACCCGACCCGAATTTTTCCACCGACGTCGACAGGTGGCGACTTTATTGGGGACATTAGAGGGCTTAGGCCGCATTTAAATCTTTTCAAAATTTCCCATTCATATTTATGTATGTGTGAATGCTGAGTTTCTTTACATTGAATGAATGCGTGAATGCTGCATCTTTACATTGAATGAATGTGAATGAATGCTTTCCTGCTTTATATTAGTGCTTCACACCAATGTCATCATATGCATACGGTGAAACGCGATGTATGTGAATGTATGTTGTGTGATTCCTGCACCAGGAGGCAAACCCGTAGGTGACAGAATAATGTCTTCAAGGACGACTAAGTCTTCGGGGCTCATAAAAAAGCACCACTCAGATCCGCTCCAGTTGAAAGATTGGATTAATTTCCCCTCTAGTAGTTTGCGATGATCTGAGAACCTTCATACCGAAAAAGCCGCAAGAGTAGCCTAAGATAGGTCAGCCTCTGATTAACCAAATCCGATGGGAAGCCTCTTCATACCTTCCTCTTTCAATTCAATGTCAAGTTTTTAATTCCAATGTAAATAACATAATGTAGATATCATAATGTAAATATACATTCTGTATTTTGTACATCCTGTCGTATTATCCTGTCATCAAAATAACTTACCTCTGTTTTGCAGGATAAGATTAAAAAACCATAAAAACACATCATGGAATGCATCCTATCCATACCTACCTCAGGAAATTAACATTCCTACGTTTTGTTGTAGGTGAAAAATTGGTCCTGTCACTAGATCTAAGTCTAAAAAAGCACTAAGTCCATCTCCGGATATGGCCTCCAGTGCTCAAACGGGTGATCAAGGATGGATGTGGAAGTCCCGTAGAGATATTGCTCTTGATTGCCTTTATGATGGACTCATGGATGAGAACTCCGATGTCCACGTTTAGACCCGTGACAATGGCAAATAATAGGATCGCTCTATCCTTAGTCACGTTGCTCAGGTGACGAGTCGGGATCATGTTGGCACAAATAAAGCTGAACCATGCCTTCCCATAGCGACTGAGTGCAGCATGTGGGAAACTGGTCCTCTCACCCATGAAGTCATTTGTCTTCCATATAGTCCCGGGCCTGCAGAGCCTCCTAACAATCTCCTCGAGGTCATAGCTGCGGAGTCCCGGCTCCATATAGTCCTTACCCTCAAAACCGGGCATCACGAATAGTGCATTGATGGCTTGGCTTCCAAACGCCACTGACCGCCCCCTAACTTGAATAATAGCAGGACCTTCAGGACTGGCATTTGCATAGAACTCACAAACAACAGAAACAATGGCCGATTCGGGTGGTTTTGTGAAGTGCACCCACTGGCGACTCGCAATCATGGCTAACAACTCGCCATCCTTTGTTTTGTCAGGCCTCAAACCCCGTTCAGGAATCAAATTCCGTGCGGCAAAGGAGCTTTTATATCATTTCCATGCCTCTTCGTTAACAAATTTGGTGTTGTCCCATGCCGTTGGTGCTGCGGACGAGGAACCGCCGATGCTCAGTCGCTGCCTCTTTGACGCCATGTCACAATTTTCAGTTGGTGTGGACAAAAACAGTACCTAAGCAATGCCACTCTCTATAGAAACAACCCTTAAAGAAATAGGCAGCAAATCCCCAATGAAACCCACTAATTGTAAGCCAAATCCGTCAAATTTCCCTATTAGGCAAATTATCAAACACCTTGTGTGCGTTCTGAAAATCCACTTGGACAGCCCTTGCTTGACAGTGCTCTTTCCCGATTTCCGTTAGTGGAAATCACCCAAATCACACAACAAGAAAAACACCAACAAAGCACCAACCCAACAATTCTATCAATATATCTTAGTGACTGGTTGAAATCCAAATAAAATACCTTGAAGGGGGAAAAACCCTAGTTTGCTGCTGATCTTCTTTTGGATTCTCGCTTGACTTGAGGTTGGTCTGATTTTGTGTGAGTCGGCTGTGTTATGCAGAGGGTGGGGGTTCTGTGGAGAAAAGTGACGGTTGGGTTGCTTGTACTGCCAATATGGGTCGAGAGAAATGGGAGGTAATGGGCACAACTGCTGGCTTCAGTTGCTTTTTAAAAACCAAAATTCGCTACCGGCGCTGCGGCGCGAGAATTCCTTCATTGATTGGCGCCGCGGCGCGACTTGGCAGTAGCTTTGTCTGATTTTGGCGCTGCAGCGCGAGTCCCCTTTTGTTCCTGGGCGCTGCGGCGCCAGGATAGGAAATTTGCATTTTTAGCATGGCGCTGCGGCGCGATGTTCAGTGCATATGCTGGCACTGCGGCGCCAGCCTTGTATCTGAGTTTTTCTGCACAAAAACCATGTATTAGACAACATATATTACACAAATATCATGCTAAGTAAACAACATGCTTGATACTAATTTCTAACTAAGATATACACTAGTAACATACTAAATAACATGCTGCCTGCATCCTATAATCACAAAAACATATGCATTGGCAACGATGTTTACATGATAAAAAGAAAAGACACAATATAAACTAGACATAAGTAAAGAAAATAGAGAAAATTGATACTGAGATGGGGTTGCCTCCCCACCAAGCGCTTGTTTTAAAGTCGTCGGCTTGACTATACCGATGCAGCTCAATCCGGCTCATAAGCAAAATTGACCATTTCATGCCGCCTATTTGTCAACTCCTTTAAATTTGTGGCGGACATGGATGATTGATCATCCTCATTTTCTTCACCCATCGGCATGAAGAATCTTTCACCACTGGAATTATCCATTAATTCGCCTTTTTCATCAAGTTGAAAGCGTTCTTTGTGCACTAGCGGGCCCTCCAGGGTTTCCACAATCGTGAGCGTGGTTTCCGGTTGTTGATTAGTCTTGACAATACAACCACTCTTTATCCTCTTCTCTCCAACTTCAGGCTCCACTTGTTGGACAATTTGCACCATGACATCTCCCTCAACAACTTTGTGAGACTCACCGCCTTCTCCTTGCGTATCCACCGTGCAATGCTCTACTGCTTCATCGTTGAGATCGGTTATGACCGGTAGATTGCCCTGCGATAGATTTATGATGGCATTGACGAGTTGTCCCAATTGATTTTCGAGGCTTTGCAATGCGGCGTCTTGGCTTGCCATTCGAACCTCGTTTCTTTCTATAAAGTTGGTGAGGAGCTCTTCAAGCCTTTTCTCTTCTGTTAAGTCTGCCGAAAAGTTCTCATTGGGTTGGAATGTCACCTTATACTGCGGAGGAGATGGACATTCAAATTGATTCGGATAGGAGTAATTCGGATCATGATATTGCTCTTGACTATAGTCCCAAGAGTTTGGATAACCCTGACAGTTTGGATGATAGGAAATCGGTTCAATGTCAGCTCGTTCCTGACAGTAGGCAGTCTGAGTGGACTGACACTCAAGATTATCAGAAAACCTCAAGACATTTGCAATTTGAGCTCGCAATTTCTCGAGTCCTTCTTCCGAGCTTGGTTGTGTCGTCCTCTCATAAGGCCATTGATAACATTGATCGTCCATAACCTGTAAACTTAAAAACACAAAGGAAGATCAAACAAATAAAAGAAATATATACACGTTCAAATTAAGACTAAATTGATTTAAATCAATATTGGACAATATTAGAATAATAGTTCCCCGGCAAAGGCGCCAAAAACTTGTTGGTCGGAAAATATATCACTAAACGCGCGCAAGTATACGCGGTCTAACAAGTAGTACAGTGATAAGGAAAGTGTCGTACCCACGAGGAACTATCACTAATATTTACCAAATACCAACTTTGTATCGCTCAAGTCTTATTCGAACAGTAAACTAATAGGAGTGTGGTTAAACTAGTTATAACTAATTATTAAAGCTATTAAACGGATAACGAATGGTAATCGAAGGAATTACAAGCTAAGGTTACAACTTCACCCCACACAGGCATTCTGTCGAACACCTGGCGTGCTATGCTTCATCAAACTTCCTATCCTTCTCTCTTTGGTCTTAATGGTCACGACAGTTTGTCGACCGAGAACACATAGGTGCTCATACACCTCTGTCGAGGTATGCACAAACATATCCTCTCCAGATCCACCCGAAAGGGAATAGAACAGAAAAGAACATCCAAACTAAGTGATAATCCTACACATGTCTATGCGAATTAACCTAACAAGAATTTAAGCATAAGTTCTCAATTAGGTCACACGTGGCACACAGATATATGTCTATTCTACGCACACTTATGCAGTCGAAACTCATAATCACATGCCAATATATTTAGGTGTAAATCTATAATCCTTCTTTCGATATCATATAGATTACCAAAATCATCACTAATGTCTTAGTGAGAATCATTAAGCATGAATATATTAAACCAAACCATATGGTGCCAACCAAAGAGATAAGACAGTCAATTTAACTAACAAAGGGTTCCGTTATAACCTTAGAGCCAATACTTAGTTCATAGCTATTGAACAAAATATAAGTAACAATAAAGACAACATTTATGGATTACAAAATTAGAGGAAATAAATGGATAAGAATAAACTCTGTCAAGGCTCTTCAGTCTCCAAGCATTCCGCTCCTTTCAAGCTCTCCAATCCGTGTAGCTCACTGCTCTTGTTGCTCCAAGAAAATCCCAGACTTTATCCTAATCTACCTAATCTATATTTACAACCATTACCTAATAATAGAGAGAGAAAGTACAAAAGAGATCTAATCTATCCTAAGCTAAGCTAACCGATTCTATCCCAGTCTTCTTTCTCTCCTCCCTCTTCTCGCTCTCTTCTCTGGCAGAGGCTCCCTTGATATATATATTTCTCTTTTCTTCTTTTGCTAGGTCAAAAGCAAGCCTTTTCTGCCTGGACACCGGAGGTTGCGCTGCGGCGCGGGCAATAGGTTTATAAGTGGCGCTGCGGCGCCACTTTAAAATCAAAAGACCGGAGGTCGCGCTGCAGCACGAGCCCATAAAGGAACTGTGGCGCTGCAGCGCCAGGATGACATCAGCAAGGACCAGGGGTGGCGCCGCGGCGCCGCGGCGCGAGAATGAGACTAGGCATTGGCGCTGCGGCGCCAGTATATGGAAATTCTCCGTTTTATCCCCTGAAAGCTAGAAAAGTCCTGTCAAGCCTGCAATACATCGGTTAAGCATAATAATACTATAAACATAATAAACTAAATAAAAACTACGAAGATCAGGCAAGTATTTAAGCCATAAAGTATCCGATTTGCGGGTATAAATACCACTCATCAAATACAACAATTCAAAGAGAAGGACTTGGTATTAAAGAAAGTCCTGGCTAATCAAGAGGAAGCCAAAGGAAAATTCGCCCCAAATTGGGAAGGCCCTTTCATTGTCAAGGAGGTGTTGACAGGATGAGCTATTAGATTACAAGAAATGGACGGGAACAAATTTCCCTAACTCATTAACTCAGATACCATAAAAAGGTACTATGTCTGAAATACATGCATACCAGCATCCTGGTCCTGCGAATCAAATCAGTTCGTCTTTCACTAAAAAACGGAACTACGAATGACCTGATCTCCCTCAACATGGGAGTACGTAGGCAGCCATTCCTGGTGCGGTCAAACTAAATAAAAACTCAAAAACTCATCAAACCAAACTCAAAAGAGACACTTTTCAGGCCTCTCTCATAAAAAAGTTCAACTATAAATAACCTGATCTCCCTCAGCCCTGGAGTACGTAGGCAGCCATTTTTGGTGCGATTTGACCTTCAAGAAAATATAAAAACCAGTTCCAAGACACCGAAACCATATAAAACCTAAATCCTATCAAGCCTTCATGGTCAACAGGCCCATCTGAGATATTCTCTGACATCTTAATGTCAGTCCATCAAGGAAAAGCTCGTAATACATCAACAACAACAAGTCATGAAAGAAGTGGTAATCACTCAGTAATGACAATACATATCCAAACAGGAAAGTGAATCAAAATATATTTCTTTGATATATAATACTGTTTGATATATACACTGTGTTCGGTACATGACAAAAATGGTCGATCTAGTATGTGCAGAAAAAATAAAACTAGTCTGTGGACCCAAAGATAAACGGCACAGCAGTGCCAACATAGCATCTCTCTCAGAAGATGGAGGAGCCACTGCGAGCGCAATACCCTCATACTCTATATGGGCCAAAATATCCACAGCCATCTGCATAGTGGCACTGTGATCATCAATGTACACACTCATATCGGCAACCAGGCTATGAGTATATGATCGGAGAGCAGTACTGTCGGCAATGTGGAAATCTCGGGAAGATATGGCCTCATCCCTCTCTACAAAGGCAGCATCCCTAGCAATCAAAGTCTCCTCTCGATAAAAGCAGCATCTCAAGAAGATCGAGCCTCATCTCTCTCAATCAATACAATATCCCGAGTGGCTCGAGCCTCATCTCTCTCAGCAAAGCTATGTCTCTGCCAGACAGGGCAGTCAACATCAGCACCCTAGCTTGATCTCTCTCGAAGGTCATCCTAGCTAGTGAATCTGCCAAAGCTAGATCTGTCCCTTTAGGAATAATCGACGGGTCACTAACTAAGGCTGCTGTCAAACCCATGAACAAATCATCCTCCGTAGGAGAATCAGGATCCTCCATAGGCTCCTCCTCATCTGAATCCACAATCAGAGCTGACTGGATGAATGCAACTGATGCTATATCAGTCTCCAACCATGCCAAATACTCTGGAGAACGATCCGAATGGCTAGTAGAGAAATTAGCCCTCTCCCTATGAGCCCAACACTCATAAATCCTGATCAAGTCGGCTGATGACATAGAAGAAGCTGACATCCGTTGATCAATAGCCCCTCAAAATGGTGCAGGCTCTGGAACTGATCAAACTGACACATAACTGCTAATGGATGATAGGTAGTCACTCCCCTCAATCCCGTTAGGGGCAAGTAGTCCATGCCAGATGTATGGGTTATAAAGCTATAGGGGGAGACTAGCCCTGAGCAGGGTAGAATCAAAAAAGGATGCACAATATCGAACAAAAAAGCTGACCATGTCTCTACATCCGAACACTCTGCCGGCTGAAAGGAGTATGACATGTCTATCTCATGGGTGAAGCAATACCCCTGGTGTCTGAAGAAGCCAATCGGGCGCAAATAGGACGTGAGCCACACATACAACAAGACAGAGCTACCTCTAAAAAAACCCTCTGGATGGGTACTGCAGTAGGTAGCTGACCTCAGTGTCTTAGCCAATATCATCGGCAGGATGGTGCAACCCTGTCTAAGAGCCCGAACCACGACCATCAATTCGATGTCTAAGTGGTCCAAGGGTAGTGGCATATAAACGTAGGCCACAATGCACATCAACAAGACGTCTACACGGGCAAGCTGCCACTCATCTACCGAAATGATAATTCCCCAGAATGTCGCTCGTAGCTGTCTAGCCGGCCGAAGCGATCGATTAGAAAGTCTATGGATATCACATATCCTGCAATAATCTTCTCAATGATAACTCGGCGTCTCAGACCCGACATAGTTATAAATGGTCTCCACATGTCACTGATGGCTGTACGAGCATAAGGCAGATCCAGTGCCAAACCTGTAAGACGCTCATACTCCTCTAAGGTAGGAGTCAACTCGTGAAGCCCAAAATAGAAAACTTTTCTATCAGGTATCCAGTAGGATAAGATGCCATCCACAAACCCATACGAAACCTGGAAAACTAAAAGGGCTAGAAAATGCCCTAGCATCTAGTCTACTGTCCCTCTGGCTGTGAGGGGCAGACTATCATACCACAACTGCAATGAAGATGCCACCGAGGACGGTGGCAAGTGCTCAATACGGCTAACAGTGGATGACGACATCTGTATCACCGTATCACAAGACCATCCAGGGGTCAAATCTGAACTCATCTGTCTAAATGCATACCCATGACATAATGCATACATAATGACAATGATAAATATGATGCAATAGAGCGGAAATATCATGCATAACTACAATAAACTATCTACTGCAAGCATCATCTATGTCTGATAATAAAAGTTCAAAATAAAAAGTACAGGGATATGGGGCACAACCCCCCAACTACTAATAGTGGCCTATCAAAATGGGGCACAGCCGCCCAATAACCACACAGTAGCCTATCAAAAGATATAGCTACAATAGCTATCCAAAAAGGTCAAGAATGTCTACACTTAGGTGGTTAACCTGCTCCATCTCCTCCGTGGACACAAAGTCTCGGCCATTAGAAATGTCAGAGCGGTACAAGGGAGGATCAGCCCCTGTATAACTACTAGAAAATGGATCTGTGGAAGGGCCTGCTCTGGAGCTAGATGGATCAAAAGAAGATGCCTCTGATGGATCTCAGCCAAGATGCCTGATAAACAAATGAGCTCTCTCCAACTACTGGGTCAATCCTATAATTTGGTCCAAGTGAGTAAGCTCCCTGAGGCAAGCTATATAGTCTGTCATCATCACAGACCCTGACACCATATCTTCCATGAACTGGGTAGCACAATTCTAAGCCCCAATAGTGCGAGGACTCCACCAGCTGCTGAATGTCTCCTAGATGTATAGACCCTCTGACAGGGTAATGGCATCTACGCCCTCCATTGGAATGTCTGTGAGTGGCTGAACTAGTGGCCAATGATGCCAAGAAGGAGGACCAATGGGAATGTGGATCTGCCCCATGATGCTCCTGATAGAACGCTCTCCTAAATAGAGCTACCAACCTCCCTCTGTCAAAAGAGAGAAAGATCCGGGTTTGACCCGACCCGAATTTTTCCACTGATGTCGACATTAGTGATTCAGACTTGGGCTTCAATAGGTTCTCCGATACCTTTAAACTCAGGTGGTCCTATTAACTTAAAGTCTTTGAACAATGTATTTTGGTTAGTAAGTCTATTTTGTACAGCTCCTAATAACAAGTCTACTAAACTTTGGGTAGAGTCATCATCATTTTCTGGCTGTGCTCTCCTTCTTTTTAGTGGCATGATTCTATAAAATAAAGCCAAGTATAAATACAAGTACAATTATTCACATAGTAAGAATCTGATATTCTTAAACAGAACTTATATTTATCACATAAACGGTAAATTACATATTCGACTAGTGGTTTATTACTACTACTAACTTAACACAACAAAATTTGCTCTATAGTAGAAACTAAGCATCTAGATTCTTATACTAAAATCTGGAAATTCTTGGTTTCCTCATATGCATCCTGGATTATGTGGCATACCACTGATCGATCTATGAGATAAAGAATCTTTCTATCTTCAACTGGATATTTGATCACTCAATTCTGTAGGCTATCGAATGACCCACGAGTTCCACGGACAAACTTAGTTAACCTAGTATATGCCTCATGTCTACCCCTCTTGGCATTATGCAAAAGCATCCTCAGTCGGGTGGAATCTGCCCTCTCATGTTCCAGCACGCCTTCAGCCATATGTGCCCTGAACTCAGCATTCATAGTATTGATGTCAGCCTGCTGAATCACTGCAGCGAGTGCCTCCTCATGTTCCTCAATCCTTATTAACTGACCGGCTACAGGATTTCCACCTCTTCAGCCTCTAATATCTCCTGATCATGCAGTAGTTCTTCTTCCTCAGGATCACTGTCTTGTTCTGTCACTATCTGAGGTGGATTTATGACTATTGGCATATCCTCTACATTAGCCATTCTACAAAAGAAATTTCTTTCCATATTTGATTATGTACTAAAAAACTCTATATCTAAGATAAATCTTTTAATGTTATTATGTTTAGTTAAATACTTTTACGGACTCAATGACTATATCCTAAGATACTTTACTTCTTTCTTATAGCTATATCCTAAAGCTCTGATACCAATCTGTGACGCCCCTAAATCTATACACCCGTGGTATCCGATCTGGAGTTCACGATTAACCAAATACTTAGATATTAAATAAGATATAATTCCTATCTATCCAAGGTTCACAGTATCCTATAATAGATAAAAATTCATGTTTAGAACTATTGTTGTGTTTGGATACCCTCACTTGGATAAATAGACTGTATTCTATGAATATCTCTTTTATATCAGTAGTTCATATCCATCCGAAATCCATAGTACTAGCAATAACATGAACAGTCCATATTGCCAATACCCTCACTAAGATATATAATCCCTAAGGATATTGTAATGCATAACTCATACTACTAATCATCTAAGTATATATCAATACACGATTGCAGAAATAAAAGATGATAATATATATATTTTATAATAAGTTCGGTTACATGGTTCTCAACATTGAGTTCTTATTACAACAAAAAGTCTTATAAGACTTACAGTAAATGAAGACAGTAAATAAAGATAATCTACGCAAGGTCTTTTTCCATTACGTGTGCCAGAAATGCCGGGATTACCATCTAAAACTGCAAAGAAAATAATTTACAAGATAGAACTATGACATGCTCAGCAAGTTTATATAACAAAATGTTTGATTTTGAATAAACGATAGTTCAACAATTTCACTTTATTGAGGGTTAACGACCATTTCTGGAATTTTTATTTCACTCAACCATTTCTGTCAGTCACACAGACTTAGAAATCTGCGTATTCGGATCTGAGATAGGGGATCAGCCTATTTAGTATCTTAGGAGTATGCATATCATCCTACTTCTATTGTCTATTCATAGACACACATATAGAAAACCCAATTTAGGGTAAATTCAACTCAGTATAGGATGTCTTACCAAAACAATTTGGTTTGACTAACAGTTTATGCTTGATAAACAACAATTCAATATCATATGAACAAGTGATTCATTTCTTAAGTTATGCTAAAATAATAGCAGTAACTTTTTTAATAAATAAGTAATAATCTGGTTCGGTAGAAGATATCGAAAGGTATTCAAGTAATGTCATAAGATTAAGTATAAAACTTGTGTAATGTAATAAATTTACTGATATAATATTTGCACAATGAAAAGGTAAAGTTCGAATACTTGCCTGTGCGTAGAACGTTTATCTAACGTTACTCGAAGTGTTTAAGATACCTACAATATGTTAAACCTATTTATAGATATCATTAGTATTGATAACAGTACCTAACTACTCAAACTAAATACGTTCGGTCTATGTTCGGTATAATTTCAGTGTGCTAAAACCTCACCAGATATTTAATAAGTTAAAAACTTGGTGAAACTTTATTTATAAGCTTTATTATAATTTTAGATAATTTATTTATCATTATAATAATTTTTGAAAGCTTATTATAAATTTTAAGTATTTATTTATCCATTAGAATGATTTTTAAATCATTAATTTTATACCTAAATAATTATCAATTACTTAGTATATTTATTAAAACCTTAGTTTTATTTTTATATAATTTATAATCATTTATTATAATTTTTAGAATATTTAAATCATTTTTAAATAATTATTTATTATTTATAAATGATTTAATTAATTACTTTATTAATTAATTTATAAAAAATAATTATGAAATTTATGTCAAAATATTAAAAGTAAAATATTATAACTTTAAATAATTTTTAAAACTGAATTTATAATTATTTACTAATTATTTCTATTTATTTTAATTTCTTTTTTACTTCTGTCCATCGCTAAAGGCCTACAGCGACAGGAAGAGCCGCTGAAGGTGTTCTTCAGCTTTAAAGAACAGCCTTGGTCAAGGTCGTGTGGCTACTTTGACCAAGCTTGTTCTTGCAACTTGTTTTGATTCGGTGTTTGTAAGTGCTTTAGTGTTATAGTGTTTATGTAATACTATAACTAGATATCAATTTTGGACTCTAAACATCACCTATCAGAAAGTTATTAAAGCTCAAAGTACCTGTCAGAGCTGTTTTTGGGTTTCTGGGTAACCCAGAACATCGGTCAACGTCGGTCAACAATTTTGTGATGCTAATAGCTTTGATTCTGTGTATTAGATAGATGTTTTAATTGTTGCTGTTGGGTTTGTACGTAACGCAATCATGCAATCAAATCACATAAATAGTGCGGAAGCGTAAAAAACTAGGTTTTCAAAAATTTATACAAACCCATTACCATGATCATTCTTGTGCATCAATTATCAGTGAATGAAGAAGAAGAAAAACAGAATTATACCTTTGAAGATACAAGCTTCCTCAGGTACAAGTTCTACTCCTTTGATTCCTTTGATTCCTTTGATTCCTCTGTAGTGGCTCCTTCCCTTGATCAATGTCAGCCACCCAAATGTTTGGCCTCTAACGGTGATCCACCAAGGAAGATGAAGAACTCAGTAAGATGGGTTATTGGCTTAACCCTTGTTTCTATCTCTATAGAATATTTGTACTCCCAACTCTTGAAAAATTCACGTACCTTATTTCTGATATAAGACTCTCTTATATAGATATTATGTTAACCCTCCTAATCAAATTAGAATAGGGTTTTATTTAATTAATTAATTAAATACTTTTAATTAATTTATATCCTAATCTTTATTAGGATTGAGAGAGAGTACTGATATTATATTAATTCCTAAACTCCTTTAGAATTAAAATAATAATAATAATAATAATATTAATAAGACTCCTCTTATTAATTTATATTTAATATTTCTAAAATATTAAATAATAAACATTAAGCTATTTAATTTATTCTATCATCATAGATTAAATTAATTATACTTAATGCATTATTACTTTCATGCCATTTTCTTCTTAAATAACTCTTCTTCCTTTTATGGTGTGACCCTTTAGGTTCTCCATATTAAACCGGTTGTGGATAAATCAATTAGAACAATTCTAATCTTATTTAAATAAACAAATTAAACTAATAATCTATTTAAATAAATAACATTTATTCTACAATAGGGATAAGCCTCCCTAGCGATCAACGACTTTCCAGATAATATAGATTTCAACATTAATCATAAAAGAACCTGTGAGTTAATAGTTACCGTACAATTCAATCCTTCCACCATACAATGTTCCAATTAAATATAAGACATGGATTTACTGTCAAGTCTTAATTTATTTAATCATATGTATTTCGATTAGAAAATGCACAACTCCAAATAATGCAAATTAAAAACCTCTTTCTAATTTCATTCTACCTTGGCCAAGGATTCCTGGGTTGTCATTTAACGAATCACATAGGACATATCTCCTCTTTTACTAGAGGTGGTAGATTCTTTATTGATCATTCATTATCTCCATATGTAACTCATTACACCCAAGCATACCCTATATATGCCTTAAAAGGCCTTAAGAAATTAGTCAAAGTATAATTTGTTACATACAAGATACTATGATGATCTCAAGTCCAAGGATCACATGTACTACTATCACATTAGGAATTCCTATTGACAGGCGAGTAAAACTCCATTAGGTATTCCATAGCGAGTCACGTTCAGTGAACTTATTCTCCAATAAGCACCTACATACTTGCTTTAGTGTCTCCACACAAATGACCATGAGATCAGTCATCCTCATCCAATGAGCAAGCAACATATGTACCAATCTATCCGGATTTACTAATCCCCGTTTTAGTAATCCCACAATTGGGAACTATTTTAGTTTTTAAGCTTTCTAAGAATTTAGATCTCATTATCATGATCTCATCATGATTCTAAAAGCATTGTCTAAAACTATGGGTTATTTACATATTATAAAAACAGCACCATGTAGATAATTATATGCCTTAAATAAATATTTTATTAATAAATAAATAAGATTGTTTACAAAGTATGTGCTTTGTCATCATACATGATTGGCTTGTATGCACACTACTATCAATCTCCCACTTGCACTAAAGCCAATCGCCATGGTATCTCATACCCATCTTCTCTAAGTGACGATCAAACTGCTGTTGTGTTAAAGCTTTAGTGAATGGATCTACAATGTTGTCTTGAGAGTCTACACGCTCCAAGGTGACGTCTCCTCTTTCAATGATCTCCCTGATCAAGTGAAATCGCCGCAACACGTGTTTAGATTTCTGATGAGACCTGGGTTCCTTAGCCTGTGCAACCGCTCTGGTGTTGTCACAGTATACGGGAACTGCTTCTCCAATGCTAGGAACCACACCAAGTTCAGTTATGAACTTCTTCATCCAAACAGCTTCCTTTGCAGCTTCACTTGCAGCTATATACTCTGCCTCTGTCACTGAATCAGCAACCGTTTGCTGCTTGGAACTCTTCCAACTCACTGCACCTCCGTTCAAGGTAAACACATACCCTGAAACAGATTTACTGTCATCTTGGTCTGTTTGAAAACTTGAGTCCGTGAATCCCTCGAGTTTTAATTCAGACCCACCGTAGACAAGAAAAATATCTTTAGTCCTTCTCAAGTACTTTAGGATATTTTTCACTGCCTTCCAGTGCTCTTCTCCTGGATTCGACTGGTATCTGCTTGTTACACTAAGTGCGTGAGCAACATCCGGTCTAGTACATATCATACCGTACATGATAGATCCTATTGCAAAAGCATAAGGGATCTTACTCATACGGTCTCTCTCCTCAGGTGTCTCTGGGGCCTGTTTCTTGGAGAGATTTATTCCATGGCTCATCGGCATGAGACCTCTTTTGGAATCTTCCATGCTAAACCTCTTTAGCATCGTATCAATGTACGTTCCTTGGGATAAGCCGAGCATCCTTTTAGATCTATCTCTATAGATCTTTATCCCCAAAATTAGAGAGAAAAAAAATTAAGAGAAAAGACTTGAGAATTGGTTAGAGAAGAGATTGAAGAATTTAGTTGCATCATCATCACTAAATAGCAAGGGTAATCCCTTCTCCTACGTTTTTAAATTCAAGTTCTTACAATTTCCGTTAGCGTATTCTTAAAAAGTTCTCTCTGAATGACTAATTTGAAGAAATGCATGATATGATTTTATATGTGTTATTATATGATCATAACATGTTTTATACCATGTATGCATGATTTAAAAAAATAAATTTCATACAATTATGCTTGATTTGATTTTTCAAAAGTCACAAAGTAGAAAAGTTATATATATGGCCTTACGAGTAAATTAAATATTTTATGTCGATGATTGTTAATCATATGGCCTTATATATGTTACTAATTGTGAATAACATATTATATGCCATATGTGCATAACTTCAGTGATCAACCATCGAATTTTTGTTTATATTTGGGTTTTCAAAATTTTAGAGTCGTATATATGGTCATACGGCCCTTATGTACAAATTTTGTGCCATGAATCGATGGTTTAACTTTAAATTGACGATTGAATGTGATTGTGAACGTTTAGACGAACAAAATGGAAGTTGAACGAACGGATTCGGTGTTATAACGAATCCGTAACATTGAATTTCTTGTTTTCCTTCAAAACTTTACAAAGTGTGAAAAAAAATAGTGAAATTATATGATTTGATTCAAATAATTGTATGTTTTAACTCGTTAAAATCGTGCTAAAAAGGTTGGGTAAGGATTTTACGTGTATTATAGTGTATGGGTATGCTTAAATTCATGTGTGAATAAATTAATTGCATGTTTTTGGCCAAGTTCTATTTTCCTTCCGAACCTCAGAATCTGGAACTGACATGTCGCGCCGCAGTGCCAAGGATAGCTTATATGGTGGCGCCGCAGCGCCACTATGTAGTTTGTCCATAAATGAGAATTTTAATTGTTTTAGTCCAGGGAATGTAATAGTAACCTAATCTAATGAACATAAAAATGTGTTAGACATATAATGGAATGTGAAAATAGATTCTTAACATGTCAATGAGGTACTTATATGTTTAATTGAACTGTTGAACGCGTAGTTAGCTAGTCGTTCGTGAAATCTAATATTTTGTGAAGACAAGTGTTGTGATTTGATTAGTATAATCATAATCAAAATTTAGACAAAAGAGAATGAACTTGTGATGCTAGTTACATTATTGATTAATGTGTATTGTGAATGTATTGGTATGTAGGACTTAATAAAGAATGTTAATTATAAATTTTAGCTTGTGCAAGAGGCAAGTTTTCCTAAACTCAAACCTTTTACATTGAGCAAGTGTTCTAAACTTTACCTTTATCGAGCAAGTTTCTAAACTTCTAAGTTATTCATTTATCAAGTCTTAGACTTGTGTTCTATATCGAGCAAGCTCTTGTTCTTAATTGTTCAAGTTTGAAATTTCATATTAGATGTTATAACTCTTTTGAAAGCATGATTCAGTTATACAATACTTAATCAATTGTATACTCTTGAGAATTTATTATTCGATTTGAGCATGGTTTATTGTTGAACCTTATAGGACTAGTGAACCCTTATTGATTCGACTAGTCTATAGTTGATGTACGTTCTAAATTCTAGAATACTTAATGAGCTTATCCAAACCAAACTTCCTTTGGTGCGGACTCTGTTGTCAAAACTGAGATGAACAACCCTATAAAGGGGATTATTTACGCTTTAGCATTGAGATATTGTGCATAGTATGGTACTATGGGCTGATCCCCCTAAGTACGAGAAGTAGAGTCCATAGTCTTATGACTGTTAAAGGTTTAAAGTTTAAACACTCTACAACCTAGGACATAGTTCGAGGTCTTATGACCCTCAAATGTTATTCTGATTCCTGTTATTTATCCTCGAGTCAAAAGTTGAGTTTCTTTATTCAGATATCTTTGATTCACTCGCATGTTATTATATTATTGCCATATTATTATACTTGTGGGCAATCGTGCTCACTCTTGCGTAATAATAACATTGTAGTTAAGAACGAAAGGTCCGACGAGCCTTCTACTAGCAAAGGCAAGGGCAAAGTTAACAAGTAATGAAGACTTGTTGTTTAATTTATATGTTTATGTTTCAGACTTTTATTAAGTTGTGTAAGACTTATTTAATTATTTATGTTTCGCACAGATGTTTAAGGTTAGTATGACTTGGGATTGACGTATCTATTTTCAGATGTTGTAACCCTATAAGGGGAGGATTTATTTCTATTTATTGCATGGTTTGCATTTACTATAGGTAGATAGATAGATGATATTCGTAAAGTGAACACCAAGTCCTGTGGAATTGAAGTACCCAAATTTGGGGGTGTCACCGGTTGGTATCAAAGCCGTAGGTTATGAACCTTAGGTGGGAGAAAACCTTAGGATAGTAGCCTTTTTAGAGATCGAGAATATAGTAATGATAACTCTTATCGAGTTTTAAGAAAGATAATAACTTACCTTATGTACTATGTGCTTATACTTATATACGCGAGTATCGATTAGCATCGCGTAATGATTAAAACTTAAAATTGTATTTGTCAGGATGACGGATGCTGGAGAACCTAGTCAGCCCAGGGACTTTGTACCCCTAGAGGCTAGAAAGGAGGAGCCCCAAGACATACACGTAGTCTGGGAGCAGTTAGTCCGACGAGAGCCATCACCCTTGATCACAGCCATTGGTCAAGAGTATGTGCCGGTGTCTGATTCAAAGGAGGACTCTGAGGAGGACCCCGAGGAGATTGAGATTCAGGCTGAGGCAGCCGAAGAGGAGGAGGAAGACCCTGAAGAGTTCCCACCGAGCTCTATCAGTGTTGAGATGTATGACGAGCTGTATGACCGTAACATAGAGTTACATGATTTTGTTCAGGAGCTGAGGGAGACTGTTCAGGAGCTAAAGGAACGATCGGTTACTCAACAGTCTACCATCGAGCAGAGGGATGGAGAGGTTGAGGCTCTTCACACACATCTGGGAAATGTAGAGTGAGATTTGGTTCACGAGAAAGGCCAAACCGAGCAGAAGTCAAAGAAAATAGAGGAGTTGAAGAATGAACTGAAAGAGAAATCAACAAGGCTGGCTATAGTATAGGAGGCCTGGGTAAGGGAATCACGACTAGCAGATCTCGTAGAAGACAACTATCGGGCGAAGAAGGCCAAGCTTGAGGAGACGTACTCTACACTTCAGTATGCAATTGATGAAGCTCAAGATCGAGTTATGAGGTACCCAATCCAGTTCGAAGGACTACCGTCGTACATGCTAGATCGCAGGACGATGTCCCGGATTATGGAAGAAGAGCGTGGCAAAGTTGTTCGTCGCCTTAATGGGCAGTGATAGGAGCATTTGATTTTGTGAAACCTATCTGGTAGTTAATAATGTAAATTCCAATGTGGTTATAAACAGAGGAATATTTTGATGTTTTAAATCCTATAGATTGTTTATCTCAAGATAGTTGATGTAAATAGCAATGATGCTATCTTATGATGTTTAAAAACTTTTGATTTAATAAAATATCAGAGTTTATTTGAGATAATGTGTTGACTGATTGTGTCTAAATGTTTAAGTTAAGCCTTGGATATTTAGAGAATTGAATAAAGATCTAATAAGCATATTTCTTAACAGAAAAATGCCACCAAGAAGATGACCTAACCGTCAACCGACTCAAGAGGGGTCAACTAACAACAACAACAACGCCAATGATAACCCCGTTCAGCAGTTGGCGAACTTACTTGCTGGAGCACTCAATAACCAACCTCAAGCTCCACCGAATACAACGTTCAAGGACTTCAAGGCGGTGGGACCGCCAGAGTTTAAAGGCACCATGAACCCGATAGAAGCTCAAACCTGGGTTATGGAGATGGAGAAAGTGTTCGATGTTGCCAGAGTCAGAGAAGACCAGAAAACCGCCTACGCAACATTTATGCTGAAATCCGAAGCCAGTTATTGGTGGCAAGCAAATAAGGTCCGAGGAGAAGAAGGAGTGATTACCTGGGAGAGGTTCAAAGAGATGTTCTTCGAGATGTACTTTTCGACCAACTCGCAAAATCAAATAGAGGTTCAGTTCCTATAACTGAAATAGGGGAATATGTCCGTACTAGAGTATGCGGCAAAATTTAACGAATTGGCTAGGTTTGCAACATATCAAGTGCACACTGTTCAGAGGAAGGCAAGGAGGTTTGAGCAGGGCCTGAAGCCCTAGCTGTATAGCAAAGTGTCAATATTCCAATTGAACACTTTTACTGGGGTGTTGGAGAAGGCCATTCTCGCTGAAGGTGGGAGTGACGCTGTTACAAAGTATATCCAAGATCAAAAAAAGAAGAAGAGTGAAGGTGAAGAGTTAACAAGGCTAGTGGTAGCAACACAGGGGGAAATAACAATCAGAAGAGGAGGTGGACCGATAACTCATCAACTGGAAATCAGCAAGGAAGTCAGAAGAAGAGGATTGAAGATTGTTTGACCTGCGAAAAGGCTCACCTGAGGGTCTGTATGAAGGGAAAATGAGTGTGCTATAATTGTGGTCAGGAAGGCCACATAGCACCTAACTGCCCTAACCCAAAGAAAGGCTCTTGCTTCACTTGCGGCTCAAAGGACCATCTGGCAAGGGACTATCCCAAGAAGGGATCTGGAGGGGCAGGATCAGGAGGAAACAAGGGAAACAGCAGTGGAAGTGCTCTAACAATCACGGGACCAACCGCAACCAACCGACCAACCGCCAGGACCTTCAACATAACCGTGCAGGATGCTGCACAGTCTCACGATGTGGTGTCAGGTACCATTCTGATCAATAAAGTTAATGCTTATGTACTATTTGATTCGGGTGCTACTTGTTCATTTATATCTGATGACTTTGCTGAGAACTTAGAATTACCTATGGACGAGTTAGAATACCACATGAACATAGAAATTGCGAATAGAGAAGTGATCCCTATTAAGTACGTACACAAGAATTATAGGGTGGATATTAAGGGTAACATTATGAACGTAGATCTTATCCCGATTAGGCTTGAGGAATTTGATGTTATTCTGGGAATGGATTGGCTAGTCAATTATGGGGCTGTAATTGATTGCCAGAGGAAGTGTATCAACCTTATGACCCCGTCAAAGGTTGTGTTTTATGGCAGCAAATCTCCTAGACAAGCGAGTTGTCAGACGACGATGCAGGCCAGGAAGTTGTCAGGACAAGGCTGTGTATGATATTTAGCCTACATAGTCGATAGTCGTAAAGAAAACCCGAAAGTGGAAGATATACCAGTCGTGAGGGACTTCATAGATGCATTTTTGGACGATCTACCAGGACTTCCACCAGACAGAGAGGTTGAGTTCGTGATCGATTTGGTGCCAGGGACGGCCCCAATATCGAAGGCACCGTGCCGGATGGCTCCGGTAGAGATGAAAGAGTTGATGGTACAACTGCAAGAGTTACTGGACAAGAAGTACATCCAACCGAGCGTATCACCGTGGGGAGCGCCAGTATTGTTTGTGAAGAAGAAGGACGGGACGATGCGACTCTGCATCAACTACAGAGAATTGAATAAGGTCACAATTAAGAATAGATATCCATTACCGAGGATCGACGATCTTTTTAACCAATTGAAAGGTGCAAGGTACTTTTCAAAGATAGATTTGAAGAGTGGTTATCATCAACTGAAGGTGAGGTTACAGGATGTCCCAAAGACAGCATTTAGGACTCGATATGGTCACTACAAATTTTTGGTGATGTCATTTGGTCTGACGAATGCTCCTACAGCATTCACGGGCTTAATGAATGGAGTGTTCAAGCCGTTTTTGGACAAATTAGTGGTGGTCTTTATCGACGACATTTTGGTATACTCGAAGACCAAGGAAGAACATGTAGAGAATCTGAAATTAACATTAGAGGCGTTGAGAAGAGAGAAGTTGTACGCCAAATTTTTGAAATGTGAATTCTAGATCGAAAGGGTACAATTTCTTGGACATGTGATCGACAAGGACTGAATTTTGGTAGATCCCTCTAAAGTCAAAGTTGTGATGAACTGGGATCAGCCGAAAACACAATTGGAAGTGAGGAGTTTTCTTGGATTGGCGGGTTATTATAGAAGATTCATTCAGGACTTTTCCAAGATCGCAACTCCGCTGACGAATTTGACTAGGAAATCGGTGAAATTCGTTTGGACGGAGAAGTGTGAGGAAAACTTCCAAGAGCTTAAGAAGAGGTTGAGTTCGGCACATGTGTTATCTCTTCCGGACGACACAGGAAATTTTGTGGTTTATAGTGATGCGTCGCATAAAGGACTAGGCTACGTGCTTATGCAAAACGGCAGGGTCATTGCGTATGCGTCACGACAATTGAAAGACTATGAGAAGGGGTATCCGACCCATGACTTGGAGTTATCTATAGTGGTATTTGCTTTGAAAATCTGGAGACACTATCTCTATGGGGAGAAGTGTGAAATATATACAGACCACAAGAGTCTGAAATATATTTTTACACAAAAGGACTTGAATATGTGCCAGAGAAGGTGGCTGGAGTTGATTAAAGACTATGACTGTGAAATATTATACCATCCGGGTAAGGCTAATGTGTCGCCGATGCCTTAAGCAGGAAGGGCCGGGAGAAATTGATGATGTTGACTGCTCAGGTGGAGCTAATTTCAGCAATAGAGAAGCTGGAATTGGAAGTGAAGTATACGATGGAGATTGATGAGAAGTTATTTCAGATGCAAACCGGTACAACCATATTGGATAAAGTTAAGGAAGCTTAACTTCAGGACCAAGAATGTTAGAAGGTTAAGAAGAAGATATCCGAAGGAACCGAACCGAGATTCAAGGTAGACAGTGAGGGACTACTGAGATTCGAGAATAGAGTGTGGGTACCATCAGTGCCAGAGATTTAGGAGGACATTTTGAGTGAGGCTCATAGCTCACGATATTTGATTCACCCCGGTTGTACCAAGATGTACCAGGATTTTTGACAACAATTCTGGTGGCCAAATCTGAAACGAGATGTTGCTGAGTGTGTTGCAAAGTGCCTGACGTGTCAGAAAGTGAAAGCAGAACATCAGAGACCGAGTGGTTTGCTACAACCCCTGGAAATCCTAGAATAGAAATGGGAACACGTTACGATGGATTTCGTGGTTGGCCTTCTGACGACTCAAAACGGCTACGACGCAGTGTGGGTTATCGTTGACCGACTGACGAAATCAGCTCACTTCCTTCTGATCAAAATCAGATTCAACTTAGACCAGTTGGCAAGGCTATATTCGAAAGAAATTTTTTCAAGGCATGGAGTTCTGGTATCAATTATTTCCGACCGAGATCTGCGTTTCACATCGAACTTCTGGAAACGACTACAGGAATGCATGGGGACACAATTGAGAATGATTACAGCCTATCACCCTCAGACAGACGGGCAGAGTGAAAGAACAATCCAGACATTGGAAGATATGCTAAGAGCTTGCATCATGGATTTCAAAGGAAATTGGGATGATCACCTATCGCTGGTGGAATTCGGTTACAACAATAGTTATCACGCTAGTATTTACATGCCGCCTTATGAAGCGTTGTATGGAAGAAAATGTAGAACTCCGCTATACTGGGATGAAGTTGGCGAGAGACAATTGCTAGGTCCAGAACTGGTACAACAGACAGCAGAGATAGTCAAAGTAATTCGAACAAGACTGGTAGCAGCTCAAGATAGGCAGAAGAAGTATGCCGATCCACACCGTAAGAATGTTGAATTTGAATAGGGTAGCTATGTGTTTTTGAAGGTCTCTCCCTGGAAGGGAAAGATCAGATTCGGAAAGAAGAAAAAATTAAGCCCGAGGCTCATTGGACCCTTTGAAGTACTGCGAAAGATAGGAGAAGTTACGTATGAGGTAGCCTTACTTCCGGCGCTCGAGAATGTCCACAACGTCTTCCATGTTTCAGTTTTACGACCCTACAAACCCGATTACAAGCACGTGATTGAATATGAACCCCTATATTTTGAGAAAGACTTATCTTATGAAGAAATTCCTGTTCAGATTGTTGACAGGAAGGAGCAAATTCTCAGAAACAAAGTTATACCTTCTGTTAAAGTAGTTTGGAGGAGCCACAACGCTGAAAAAGCTACGTGGGAACTCGAAGAGCATATGATAAAGAATTACCCACATTTATTTACTTAAATTATGTGTATACGATTCTGGGGGCAGAATTTTATAAGAGGGGGAGAACGTAACGGGACGAATTTAATTGTACCGTGATTCTGGGGACAGAATCCTTTTAAGGGGAGAAAGATGTGATGAACGAGATCTTTGTAATTTAATTTGAATATTTATTGAATTAAATAAATATTTTTTGATGATTTAATTATTGAGTTAAATAATTAATGATGAAATTATGATAGATTAATTTAATTATATGTGTTACATTAGTTAAATTAATGTAGTGAATTTTTATATTCAAAGAATGTATTTAATTAAGCTTATTTGATTAAACGAATTATTTAAATAAGCATATTGTTATTCTAATTAAATTAATAATTAATTAGAAATTTAATGATTTGACATAATTAATAAACAAGAATTTTAATTATGTTACTATGTGATTTAACGTGGAATTATGTTGTGCTATTTAATTGATGTAAATAACATTATTTGATTAAATTAGGTGTGACATTAATTAACTATACAATAAGAGTTTTATTAAAATTAATGAGAAATGAGGAATAAGGGACAAGCCAAACACGGCCCTAGGGGGAGTTAGCCAGTTAACCCACTAAGGGACCAACTGACCACTCACTTTACCCACTTCGTATATTACGTATATACATATTATATTATACCTTATATACATATCATATCAGTTCTATATTAATATTCACATATCAGAGAAAAACTAGAGAGACAAAAAAATTGAGAGAAAAGACTTGAGAATTGGTTAGAGAAGAGATTGAAGAAGTTAGTTGCATCATCATCACTAACTAGTAAGGGTAATCCCTTCTCCTACGTTTTTAAATTCAAGTTCTTACAATTTCCATTAGCGTATTCTTAAAAAGTTCTCTCTGAATGACTAATTTGATGATTAATGCATGATATGGTTTTATATGTGTTATTATATGATCATAACATGTTTTATACCATGTATGCATGATTTAAAGTAATAAATTTCATACAATTATGCTTAATTTGATTTTTCAAAAGTCACAGAGTAGAAAAGTTATATATATGGCCTTACGAGTAAATTAAATGTTTTATGTCGATGATTGTTAATCATATGGCCTTATATGTGTTACTAATTGTTAATAACATATTATATGACATATGTGCATAACTTCAGTGATCAACCATCGATTTTTTGTTTATATTTGGGTTTTCAAAATTTTAGAGTCGTATATATGGTTATACGGACCTTACGTACAAATTTTATGCCATGAATCGATGGTTTAACTTTAAATTGACGATTGAATGTGATTGTGAACGTTTAAACGAACAAAATGGAAGTTGAACGAACGGATTCGGTGTTTTAACGAATCCGTAACGTTGAATTTCTTATTTTCCTTCAAAACTTTACAAAGTATGAAAAAATAATGAAATTAAATGATTTGATTCAAATAATTGTATGTTTTAACTCGTTAAAATCGAGCTAAAAAGGTTGGGTAAGGATTTTACTGGATTGTAGTGTATGGGTATGCTTAAATTCATGTGTGAATAAATTAATTGGATGTTTTTGGTCAAGTTCTATTTTCCTCGCGAACCTCAGATTCTAGAACTGGCATGTCGCGCCGCAGCGCCAGCTCTAGACCTTAAGGTCCGCGCCGCAGTGCCAAGGATAGCTTATATGGTGGCGCCGCAGCGCCACTATGTAGTTTGTCCAGAAATGAGAATTTTAATTGTTTTAGTCCAGGGAATGTAATAGTAACCTAATCTAATGAACATAAAAATGTGTTAGACATATAATGGAATGTTAAAATAGATTCTTAACATGTCAATGAGGTACTTATATGTTTAATTGAACTGTTGAACACGTAGTTAGCTAGTCTTTCATGAAATCTAATATTTTGTGAAGACAAGTGTTGTGATTTGATTAGTATAATCATAATCAGAGTTTAGACAAAAGAGAATGAACTTTTGATGCTAATTACGTTATTGATTAATGTGTATTGTGAATGTATTGGTATGTAGGACTTAATAAAGAATGTGAATTATAAATTGTAGCTTGTGCGAGAGGCAAGTTTTCCTAAACTCAAACCTTTTACATTGAGCAAGTGTTCTAAACTTTACTTTTATCGAGCAAGTTTCTTAAATTCTAAGTTATTCATTTATCAAGTCTTAGACTTGTGTTCTATATCGAGCAAGCTCTTGTTCTTAATTGTTCAAGTTCGAAATTTCATATTAGATGTTATAACTCTTTTGAAAGCATGATTCAGTTATACAATACCTATTCAATTGTATACTCTTGAGAATTTATTATTCGATTTGAGCATGGTTTATTGTTGAACCTTATAGGACTAGTGAACCCTTATTGATTTGACTAGTCCATAGTTGATGTACGTTCTAAATTCTAGAATACTTATTGAGTTTATCCAAATCAAACTTCCTTTGGTGCGGACTCTATTGTCAAAACTGAGACTAACAACCCTATAAAGGGGATTATTTACGCTTTAGCGTTGAGATATTGTGCACAGTATGGTACTAAGGGTTGATCCCCCTAACTACGAGAAGTAGAGTCCATAGTCTTATGACTGTTAAAGGTTTAAAGTTTAAACACTTTACAACCTAGGACATAGTTCGAGGTCTTATGATCCTCAGATGTTATTCTGATTCCTGTTATTTATCCTCGAGTCAAAAGTTGAGTTTCTTTATTCAGACGTCTTTGATTCACTCGCATATTATTATATTATTGTCATATTATTATACTTGTGGGCAATCGTGCTCACTCTTGCGTAATAATAACATTGTAGTTAAGAACGAAAGGTCCGTTGAGCCTTTTACTAGCAAAGGCAAGGGCAAAGTCAACAAGTGATGAAGACTTGTTGTTTAATTTATATGTTTATGTTTCAGACTTGTATTAAGTTGTGTAAGACTTATTTAATTGTTTATGTTTCGCACAGATGTTTAAGATTAGTATGACTTGGGATTGACGTATCTATTTTCAGATGTTGTAACCCCATAAGGGGAGGATTTATTTCTATTTATTGCATGGTTTGCATTTACTATGGGTAGATAGATAGATGATATTCGTAAAGTGAACACCAAGTCCCGTGGAATTGAAGTACCTGAATTTAGGGGTGTCACAGATCACCTTATCATTATAAAGATGATAAAAGGAATTATCAAAGGTCCTCGATTACTATTCGGGCGAAGGATTTAAAAACTACGTTTTCCAAAATATCATTGTAATATATAGTTTGTCTAAAAATGAATTTTTCTGTAAATCAAATCATTTGTACATAGGTGCAAAAGAGGAACATCACTACTTCCAAATAACCCAAAAAATGAGATTCAGAATAAAGAATAAAATCAAAACACTTTTCACAATAAAAACACACACACACACACACACACTTTATGAATATGAAATCAATAAGATGTGGTAACTGTGTTTTCACGAAAGTCGCCGGGTGCCTAAAACCTTCCCCTCGCTTAAGCAAGCCCCCGAACTCTATGAATCTCAGGTTTCCAGACCAATCCTACGGAGTCACATATTGGACCATATTGCGAAAACCTTCAAAATTCGGGTGAGGTGGTACATCCATTTAAAAATCATACCAACTGGTGGCTCTGTCTAATTCGATCCGATCATCAAAATTAAATCATTCAAATCAATCTTTTCAAGTTCGTCGACCTTCATGTTGATCTCGTTTTCCTAAAAATTCACCTTTCAAATAAATCAATCGACATAGAGAAATATAAAGGGTAGAAACAATCAGGAAAGAATGCATCATTATTATAACATTTTTTTCCCGTCGTCAATAGGTGGCGACTCCGCTGGGGATTATAGAGGCCTTAAGTCGCGTTCGATCTTTTTGATTTCCATTCAGCATGTGCATATTGTGTGAATGATCTATGTGTGTGATAAATGTCTCAAATCTTTAAGTGCTTTATATTAGTGCCTCGCACAATGTCATCATTTTCATCCGGTGAGGATGATGAATGTATGTGAATGTATGTTGTGTGATTCCTCCACTAGGAGGCAAACCCGTCGGTTGTTTATAACTTGACTCTATAGAGTATTCTCTTGTGAGGCTCAGGAAAGGCACCACTCAGATCTGCTCTAATTGAAAGATGGATGTCTTCATCAAGTAAATTATGAAGATCTGGGAACCAATTGCAAAAAGCCCGTGAGAGTAGCCTAAGATAGGTCAACCTCTGATAAACCAAACGCACAGGATGTCTCTTCATACCCTGTTACATTCTGAATATATAAATGCCATCCATATTAAACTGTTAATTTTAAATCTTTCTTATCATGTCATCAAGTCGACTAACCCCTTGTTTTACAGGAAATGATTAAAAAACCTAAACTGATGCATAGCATATCATGCATCCATATCATCTACCATTATCAAGACTAAATTAGATGTTTATTTTGTGTAGATTGGTCCTAGAACTGGATTTCGAGCCAAAAAGGTGCGATCACCACCAGTCAAAATGGTTGGGGGTAGTTCATCATAACCTATTCTAGTATCTCGAGAGGAGTTTGAGGAATTTAAGAAACAGATTGTTGAGATGACCGTATTGTTAAGAGAACAATGTAAGGTAGCTCAGGAACCCAAACTGAAAACTCTAACCTAAGCTTCTGTGCAGGGAGATATGCAGATACATGGGAAGGAAGATGAGACACGAATGTCTACTTCGGTATCCCCAATCAACGTCAGTTTCGCCAAAGAGGCCTCGAATAAAAATCTAACAAAAGAAGTAATAGACCTCCTAAAGGACAGAGAGATTGGAGATATCCAGAAGAAAGTTTGATAAATGGAGGATGTTATCCGATCCATTAAGGGGACAGGATCCCATGGGAGTGTGAATTACTCTAATTTATGTATTTTCCCAAAGGCGAGATACCTAGATAAATTCCAAGTCCTAGAGTTCGAAAAGTATAATGGATTAGGTGATCCCTACACTCACTTAAAGGTCTACATAGGAGAGCTCAGATCATATGCCAAAGATGAAAATCTCTGAATGCAGTTGTTCTAGAAGAGTCTTACCGGTGAAGCCCGAACTTGGTACGCACGGATTGATAATTCCAAAGTCCATGGTTGGGAGGATCTGGCCCATCCATTCCTCAAACAGTATAGTTTCCAATCCTAGATAGCCCCTAATTGTTACCAAGTAACCAAAGTTAAGAAACTGAGTAATGAATTGTTTAGGGAATACGCGCAGAGGTGGAGGCGAATGGCAGCTCAAGTTAGCCCGCCAATGAATGAACCTGAGATGGTGATGACTTTTATTAACATCCAAGAAGCACCCTATTACGACAGAGTCCTAGTAGGGATATGCAAACCATTCTCTGAAATGGTAAAACACAGGGAAATGGTTGAAATGGGATTAAAGTCCGACAAGATCAAAGATCTCACCGCCTTGGAGGCAGTAGCAGAGCATATACATTTGGGCAACTTCTCGGGCGCTCCCAAGAGGGTCCATAAAAGGAAGGAAGAAGATGTCTCCTTAATATTACAAGGGCAACCTACAAACAGGAACGTTAACCCACCTATAAAGAAGCAAGGCAACTATCCTGCATTCCTGTTGCCTGCCAATCCCCGAAATCCTACAACGCTGAGAGTCGGGGAAAACAAGTGAATAAGGGTGTTCACTCCTTTGGGGGACTCATTGGAAAATATATTGACATTGCTGGTAGCACAGAAGAAGATCACTAAGCTCGCTCCACCTACTAATCCTAATGGAAGATAATTTGATCCTAGTAAGAAGTGTACTTATCATTCTGAAGCACCGAGGCATGACACTCAGGACTGTTGGACCTTAAAGCATAAGATTCAGAACCTTATTAATAGTGGGGAAATTGTGGTGAAAATGCCGGATCTACCTAATGTTTAGGATAACTCCCTTCCTCAGCATAATGTCGAGGGAGTAAATATGATCAGCGTGGGAGGGCGAGAAAACCGCAAATACCTGAGGAAGTTGAGAGAATCCCCTACTATGGAGGATCCTGTAATATGGGGTTACACGGAAGAAAGATATATGGTGGAGCAAGACTTGGCCTCAATCAAGGCACAGGTAGACCAATTAGCAAACCTGATCATACATATCAACATCAAGTGACCAGACAACTGATCGACCAAGTCCTACGAGGGCATATCAACAGCACATCTTCTTAGGTTGTCACAATTCCAAGTAGAGATCATATCCATCTCTAAGAACAGGGCAGATGGACAGAAAAGATGGCGAAGGAATCTAAATTTCACATCCGATAGGAATTTGCAGCCAAGTGAAAGTTTACCCCACTGTGGCAGTCTAGGGAAGAAATCCTGCGAATGTTAATCAATGAAGGAAAGATCACGAAGTACTCACCACCCCTGGACCAAAGTGTTTTGACCCCAATAAGACATGCTTATATCATTCAAATGCCCCTGGATATGCCACTGAGGAATGTTGGGCCGTGCGACACTTAATTCAGAATCTGATTGAGTCAGGAGAGCTAGAGCTGATGAACGAAGCTGAGATCATCCCCGAGGGAGAAATAATATAACATCGAGGGACTGCAAGTTCGGAGGAAATGATGGCTATTATCCTTTTCATAGAAAGAGCCCATGTTGTGCCTATAACCATCAGAGGAGTGACGGGCGAGGGAGGAAGGATTCCTATTGAGATAGCTTCCAAAACCATTGATGTTAGCTCCTTGGCCACAGATCCCCATTAGTAGTCTTAAAAAGGTGTCGTGGAATTACGAAGAAAGCATAAGAATGGAAATCGATTGCACGACCGTTTTGTCAAAGGATAATTCCACTTTACCTCCTAGGGCGGATAATGAAGCCAGCAACCAAGATAATGGGAAAAGTGCCAGTGGGAAAGATTGTAGATTTCCTCTATAAGATGGGACACAACGACGCAAGAACGGTAAAGCAGCTAAAAGAAGCACCTACCTCAAATCTCCATCCTAGACCTGGTGTTAGCCTCTGAGGACCACCACCAAATTCTAATCCAGGTGTTGGAGGAGGCACATTTGCCCAAGACCATTGATACTGAGAGGTTCCGACATCTGATTATCCATATACTAGATAGTAATGTAATATCATTCACTAACGATGATATACCAGCTGAGGGAACGGGACATCGCAAACCATTGCATATCGCGATTATATCATCAGGGTACGTGATAGAAGGCGTATTTATCAATGGGGGCTCAACATTAAATATCTGCCCTTAGGATACCTTGGAAAGGATGAATATCAACCGGAGTAGGATCCGAGATAGCCATATAGTGGTTCGAGCATTTGACGGATCAAGAAGGGATACGGTGGGGGAAATTGAGCTGCCCATAGAGATTAGTCCATTCACCTTCAACATACCATTTCAAATCCTGAACATAACCACTAGGTATAACTTTCTGGGGTGACCTTGGATACATATGGCTGGAGACATTCCTTCCACTCTTCACCAGCAATTGAAGTACATTATCAATGCCAATTTGGTCACCGTCAGTGCTGAGCCCGAATATCCAACTTATACTTTGGGAGATATTCCCGTGATCAGCGTAAACGGGGATATTGAGCCCTCAAGTTATCAAGCCTTCAAAGTAAGCACTCCTCAATACCAATCTATGGGTGCGCCAGCATTAAAACCCCGTATATCTCTAGAAGTTATGGCAGTCGGCCAAGAGATGCTTTCCAAAGGGCATCAACTAGGTCAAGGGTTAGGTTGGAAGGGCCAGGTGATCAAAAATACGATTCATATACCAACCCAGGTAGGCAAGGCAGGATTGGGCTACCTCAGTGGTTTCAAACACTGTAATCCCCATAGACATATGCCTATCCACCTGATGAATCCCCTCAGGTCGAGCCTGACTAAAGTAGGATTCAAGGAACCATTGAAAACGGTCCCCGCCACTGTCTCGAATCTCCTGATACCCAAGGTCAATCAGAGTGGAGATGAGAAAACCCCTGAGGGAGAACCTCTTGAAGATGTGGCCTGGAGGGTCAAGAACGCGAAGTTTCTAGAAGAGATTAAGTTGCTATTTCTGAGAAGCTTTTGCCTCGCCAAAGACTCCACATAGAAACCTAAGGGGGCAGATCCATTAACTGATCAACCCATCCTCCCGATCATTAACTGGAAGAGTGTAAGTGTCCCAAAGGAAGATCCAGGGTCCAGTTCTAAGATAATCATGATCTTCCTCAGAAACAAGGATGACTCCAGCGACACTTCTATATCAGCCATCCCTGAAGATCTGACTACCAATAATTGCATGGTCACTTCACAAGATTGTCCAAAAGGGGTAAAAACAGGGACATGATCTGTTAACAGGGAGCTTAGCTTTTTCATTTCAATCTGTTTTATTTCATCTACGACTTGGTATTACCTTTTGTCATATTAAATGATGAACCCTTTTGTAATTGGCAACTATTTTATATATTAAGCAATCAAGTTTTTTTTTTTCTCAAGTTTCCATATTTGAGTATTCTAGCCTTGTCCTTTACTTGCCAAACTCAAGTAATGACTCCGATTTTGATATAGAATTGGACTTTGACTTGATTGGATTAGAGTAAGAGGTGGACGATGAAGAAGTGCTTGAGGAAATTAAAAGATGGGTCGAGGACAAACCCAAACCTAACCTTGAGCAGACCAACACCATAAACATCGAAACCTCTAACCATCCTAAAGAGCTACAGATTGGAACCAACCTCCCCTTTATCCAAGAAAAAGAATTAATCAACCTCTTGACCTAGTTCGAGGATGTTTTTTTGTGGTCTTATGAAGACATGATAGGTTAATCCACAGATATAGTCGTGCATCGGTTACCAGTTAAAGAAGGGTTCAAACTAGTGAAGCAGAATCTAAGACAGTTAAAACTAGAATGGAGCCTGAAGGTCAAAGAAGAAATTATCAAACAATTCAAAGAGGGTATCATTATGGTATCAACCTACCCAGAGTTGTAATACCCGAGAATTTCTGAATATTATTAAATGAATATATTAATGGAAATGAATATTTATTTGAATATAAATATTTACGTGTTATGAGATGAGTAAATTCAAATGAATTCAAATTGAATATATAATAATTGAGGAAAATATGGAGTTTATGATAAGCTCGTTGAAATGCCTTGTGTGGCACGGGAATAGAAAAGATGATGAGTTAATTAATTCATGGGCGAAGAAATTATTAAGTGAACAATTAATCTATATTAATTGTTAATTGTTATTATGAGAAATAGAATATTAATGGTGATTAATTAATAATATGTTGATTATTATTATTACAAATAATAGAATAATAATAATAAGTAACTTGTTTATAAATATAATAAGATTAAATTTATTTAATTACCAAGGAATGCGATAATTAATCACATAATTGTTAATAATTGTTGTTATGGAAATGAATTGTTAATATAGTGATTACTTAATTAATATAATATTTGCTCAATTAATTGCTATGTGCAAGCATGCGATAATTAAATGTATAATGTATAGTAGCTACCTATATATTATATGAAGTGTAAAGTGCAATGTGACTATACATATTGAAACTATATGTTAATTATGATTAATTAAATGAATACATCATGAGGCTTATGTGACAATTTTGTGTGAGTATACATTAAAATAGTACATCATGAATATATAGTGAACAATTGTTGATTAATAGAATTTAATAACAAAGGAGACAATGTAATGTGATAATATTCGATTAAATTATACTGGTATGATAAGATGTACATGGATTATATATGTACAAATTAAATTTACTACATGGTAGTATTATTTACTTCTTGGGATTATATTGTAGCTTTAATTGTAATCTAAATATATGATATGTGATAGCCTAAGTAAATAATACATATGTGTGATAAGCTAAGTATGTATATATGCATGATTGCTGAGTTTGTATTGCTTGTCCCTCAATGAGAGTCTCATTCTCCCTCACACGTGAACACTCAAGGCTATCCTATTCCCTATAATCTCAAATTCAGAAAACTCTAGCTATCATGATCAATGGGGGAGTGGGGATAATGATGAAGCTCACTAACTAGCTCACCAACTTCTTCTTAACCTTCATATTCTTGTTCATACCAATGGATTAAGATTGTGTAGAATTGCATTAACTGGGTTTTCAATACTCTATAAATTGAGCTCTCTCCCTCACATTTCATTTTGCTGAGATTTTGCTTAAGTGATATTGAGAGCATATTAAGAGTAAGATTGCATTAGTGATATAACAACATTGTGAGTTGAAGATTACAGCAAGCTTGATACACATTAGCAGAGGTATAACACCTCATGTTCTTCATTCTGTTTTCTAAAATTTCTTTATTCCTTGATTATGCCAAATTAAATTGTAATTGGACTGTAGAATGCTTGCTTAGTTGTTATATAAACTTATAAGCATGTTGAAATGCAATGTGGCTGCTTTCGTGAAGTAATTTTGTGATTTGGGTTGCTAACTGCCAAAGTAGGAAAACTCTCTGGTACAGACCAGGCACGGCGCAGCTGCGCCCGTTTTATACTGAGGCGCAGCGTAGCTGCGCCAATCTCTAGAGTCAGTTTGCTGATTTCTATTACAAACTATTAGGTGTTAGTTTACTTGTATAATGTAGATGAGCATGCTAGCATGAGTAGCACGTATATATGAGTACATAAACCTAACGTAAGCATGTTTAAACTAAGATGGTATACATTTTTGATGAGACAACTTATGGTTTTCAAAATGAACTTATAGTTATAAAAATGGACTTTGATATGTTATATTTATATTCTGACTTTTGATACATGTTAGTATGGTTTAGAAATGCATGAAGGACATGTTGACTGTGTATATATGTATCATAAGGTAGCATGAACAAGTTAAATCTCATTAGTGAACATTACTAACGAAATATGAGCTTTGAACATGGACTTTACATGTTATATTGAGATTCATATTCTGATACTGTTAACATGTTTAATAGTGCGTATAACATCACTAGTATATCATACATGTGTACTCACTTGTTAAATTCAATGAAAGGTTAACCAAGCACGAGTTAAGCATATTTTTAAAGTGATAAACAATGCTAGTTATGAATAAATGATGTGGACAATCGCGAGCATGTATATTATAATTTATATGACCTTCTTGCATGTATATATGGTTAATCTAGTAGGCCTTATGATTTCATGACCCTATTTGGCCTTTAATTCTTAGAAATCCTAGACTAAGACCCTAACATGTAAAGGTGAGCTTAGGATGGTTATACATGTATGTCAAGTCTTCTAGTATGTATGCATGATAAGTGTAATTATCTTAGTATGCTTATGTGCCGGACAGAAACTATAGGCAGTAGCCCAACCTTGGTCTGGCCAGGGGGCAGCGCAGCTGCGCCACCCCTAGGCTTGACCATGGCGTAGCTGCGCCAGTTTGGATTTCATGTTTAACAGCTATGCTTAGTTCTGATGGTTTCTGATTTGTGCTAATTGGTTTATAATGATATCTAAGCTGCTAAACAAGTCTAATTGTTACTGATATATGATAGTAGTATTCTATGAATATGTTCAATTGAGAAAAGGAATTCCATAGATAATGAGAACCTAATCGATTAAAGCAATATGACATAATGCTATACATGTGTTACTTGACTTCGTGGCAACTTAAACACTGATTTCGTACCATATGTGTATAAGTACATAATGACATACGTATAAGGGATTATATGACTAAAGAAAAACCTTATATAGTTAACTTTCATATTGAACTTGTGTACCGAATGTGTTTAACTAATGAACATCCTATACATGTAATCTATAAATAGGACTCGAAAGTGTTGATTTACATAACGTGGATAGACTACGCATAAGGCAAGTATCCTATCCTTGTATTTACTTTATCCAAGGAATATTGTAAGCAAGTTTTCTTACTCGTTTAAATTGAGTTAGTATGCTTATTGAATACACTCTTATTCCATTTGAGTCTTATGAAAGCTATTATTCATGTTGAACTTGGTATTGTTCTTGAATATCGTGAAAGTGTCTATGCCATTTGATTCGGCTAGACTATATGCATGTTTAGAAAATTATCCAAACCCATTCGACTGGTGCGAAAATCTTGAAAATTGAGTTGAACAACCCTTATGGTAAGGGGAGTGTATATTGTTGGAAGCCCCAACACACACGTGAAAATTATTATGGTGTTATGCATAACATAAAGTATTGTAGACTGATCATCTATCGTACTTACTTCTTTTGGGTTATCAGTTTAATATTAATAATTATAGTAGATGTTCAATAGTCCTTAGTGACTGCTCAGTATAAATTATTTTATCCAATTGCATACGTTGATTGCCTTTGAATTCATATATTTTTGTTGGTCTATAATGAACTATCGTTTCATATTCCAAGGATTTGATTTGAGAATTGTTGATATTCGTTATTTATGATATTATTCTTTAAACTCTTGATATCATCGAAATTATACTTTGATATTTCAAACTCGAGTTATAAAACTCTTCACCCTTATTGTATATTACTTGCTAGGCAATTTGTGCTTATTCTTGCTTTTCCCTAAAAATATTTCAGTTAAGGCAGAGCAGAGTGGACCTTCAGGCGTCGATAAGGGCAAGGGCAAGGCTACCGACTAGCTTGTCCCTTTTTTGTTTAAAATTTCTGGTGTTGTATTAAGACTATTTCAGAACTATGTTTAAGCTTAAGTTAGATTATATAATAAGTCGTTATTGGATATTATTATGTAATTTATTAAGTACTGCAGGTTGAGAGACTTGGGGGAATAAATATAATAAATCATTGTATATTATTCTAGATTAGATCTTCCGCTGTGAATGTATGTTTTAGATATTATTATTATATTATTGAGAACGTGACGAGTCGAATTCGAGAGACTCTGTGGTGGTCTGAATTTAGGGGCGTCACAGGTTGGTATCAGAGCTGTAGTTATAAACCTTAGGTGCGAGTGTCCTTAGATTATAACTTAGGAGAACGTAGAAGTTAGAAAGGAGATAAAGCTTATGTAGAGTTTTCCTAGAGAGAGACTTAGTATGTTATGAAATGTAACTTCATTCTATACAATGAACTTATGTTTCATTTAACATTCTAATGGAGTTGTAGTTTGTTTGTTTTGTGTTTGTGATTGTAGGATGGCAGACACAGGAGTACCTAGTAGAGTGGCCGAGGAGGAGCCTAGAGATATACACGTCGTATATGAGGCACCTTTAGAGGCTGTGCCAGTGCATGTAGTTGCACCATCAGAGTCTGACGAAGAGGATGAGATCGAGGTGGAGTTAGATCCAGAGGAGGACGATCCTGTTGAGGACGAGCCTATAGAGGAGGAGCCCATGGAGGACTCCTACGAGCCTAATCTCGAGGAGCATATGCTGGGAGAGTACGAGGAGCGTATTTTGGAGTTGGATTGCTGAGTCCAAGAGATGGAGGCCGAGGCCCAGGAGAGAGAGTCTGAGTTCCAGATGTTGAGGAACGAGGACCATCAAAGGAAGTTGGCGATGCAGGAGTTAGACGTGGAGATTGCTTACCGCAGAGAGGCAGGGATCCAGATGGGGACCTTATTCCACAGATCGATATCCAGAAATGTGGACTTGGCAGAAAAGTTAGAAGAGGTCGAGCAGAGAGAGTTAAGTGAGAATACTGAGAAGGAAGCACTCCGTACCCAGCTAGAGTTAGAGGTTATAGATAGGATTCACTTCGAGGAGAAGTGGGAAGCGGCTAACGAGAGAGCTGATCACCTAGAGGATGAGGTCAGATGCAAGAAGAGGAAGATGAACAAGATGGGGTATGTATTTCGTTCAGCTTTCGAGAGGATGATCAATGGTGTATACCATTACCCGACAGAGCAGGGACAGACCCTATATACTTTGAGCCGAGAGCTGATAGCATACATAGCACAGATGGAGTACAATAGCATTGTGGAGCGCGGGATGATGGGATGAGACCATTAGCTAGACTAGTAGTAGCTTTAGTGGTTTTCTTTTGTGATGTACATATTGTGTTGAAATCCCAACTTTTTGTGTAAAGTGTGGGATAGTTACGTAAAACCCGAGTAAGCTTTTGTTAAAGGGGTAGTATGTTAGTTTTCCCCGTCTTTTGTGATATTAGAGGATCTGTGATAACATTTATAGAAATATGCTAGGGATGATCATGTAATGAAACGAGTTGGCATATGAATATAAATGAGCATATTTTAGAAACGTATTATAAATTTTATTCTTTTTAATACTAAAGAAATACTTAAGTGATATGATTTAGTAATAATAAAATGAAAAATTTTATGATGCAGAAAATGCCGTCCAGACGTAGATTAACTGCACCGGAGGAATCAGTTAACAATGAGAGGGAACAAGTAGATCCCATTCAGAAGTTAGTAGACTTGCTAGGAGAAGCTCTAAGGGGAAGGAACAATGAACCCATTCGCCCTAACCCTCAAGCAGTTCCAGTGACAAACTTCAAAGATTTTTGAAGTGTAGGACCCCCAGAGTTTGAGGGTACTACCGACCTGATCATTGCGCAGACTTGGATAAAAGAAATCGAGAAGTCTTTCACCATCGCTCGAGTGAGTGAAGACCAGAAGACGGTATTTTCTACGTATATGATGAGAGGTTGTGACACCCCCAAATCCGGCATCCAGGATTTGGTGTTCACTGTTCCAATATCATATAACTATCTACCCATAAATAATGAAATTCATTTATTAGATAAATAAATCATCATCTTACATCATCTGAAATAAAAATACATCAAAAATCCCAGGTTAAACTTAACCTTAAATCTCTGTTGCGGAAACGTAAATAAATAAGTCTAAGTTATCACACATAAATCTTGAACTTTAACATTCTTAACATCAACACAAGTCCTCAACACTTGTTAGCTTTTCCTTTGCCCTTGCTACTAGAAGGTACATCACTTCGTTCATTATTAGCTACAATGTTATTATGCAAGAGTGAGCACGAATGCCCGCAAGTATAAAAATATGACAGAATAATAACATGCGAGTGAAATAAAATTGAATAACAGAAAGCTCAACATTTGAATCAAGAATATTAATCAAGAGTCAAATTACTTCTCAACTTTTGAATCAAGAATATTAATTGAGAGTCAAATTACTTCTGAGGGTCATTAAGACCTTGAACCGAGTCTTAGGTTGTCAAGTATATTAACCTTTCCAACCTTTAACAGTCATAAAACTATAGACTTTAATTCTTGTACTTAGGGAGATCAGCCCTTCGTACTGATACTATGCACATTATCTTAACGCTTAAAGCATCTTCATTAATCCCCTATATTAGGGTTGTTCATCTCAGTTTGACATCATAATCCGCACCAAAATAAAGTTAGTTTGGATAACTCAATAAATGATATTCAAATTGAATATTAACTTCTCAAGGTATACAATCGAATAAGTATTGTACATTTAAATGATACTTTTAAAAGAATCATGGCATCTCATGTGAAATTCTAAACTTGGATATTCAAGAGTAAGAATTTGCTCAACAATAGTAATTAAGCATAACAATTGCTTAATTTAAAGAGTTTAGTTTAGGAAACTTGACCAACAATAATAGTAAGTTAGGGATAGAAAACTTGCCTCGTGCGCAAGCTACAATTATTACTCACTTCTTTAATTACTCTTACCTATCAATGCATTCACAATATCAATTAATCACAAGTTCGATATGATTATTGATTTACAATAGTATTCTTCAAACTCATTATTAGATTTTTAAATAATGGTTTACGTTGATTAATTAACTTGTTAATTAATCACGTAACTTAAGTTATTAACTTGTATTAATAACTCATTACATACATAACATGTCATCATGTTAATTATATTTAAAATAATGTCTTAATGTTTATAACACATTATTTAACCTTTACAAATAATAATTTAAGTCACATAATTAATTTAAAAATTAATCACATAACATAATTTATTAAACTCATATCAATATTTTATTATATTTATACAACATGTGTTCATGTTCATTAGACTCAAAACACATTTCACAAATTTCCAACACTAAGCAATTTTTTTCAAAATTTTCGGACAGGCGTGGCCGCGCGCCGTTTAGCTTTACACCCGGCACGGCCGCGCGGCTGCGGAAACTCAGAATCTGAAGTTCGCGAACGAACATAGAATTTGGCTATTTTCTCCAATTTTCCACCAATATAATGATTTGTAGTGTTACCCATGAAGTATAAACTTCATAGGAACATTATATAACACTTCTAACACATTCTTAACATTTTAACACATAAAATTATACGAATTATAATCATCAAATTCACTGTTCTTCATAACTTGTAAAGTTTCTTATGAAAAATATATAATCTATCATTACGGATTCGTTACTACACCGAATCCGTTCATTTTAATTCCATTCTCTTTGTTTAAACATATACAATCATATTCATACGTTAATTTTAATACAAACATATAAATCAATTATGAATTTGACCAATATGGGTTATTTACCCATATTCAATACTCTGTAATTTCATAAAACCCAATTATTAACAAAATTACTTGGTGTGATCAGTGTAAATCATGGATACATGATCCAATGCATAATACTAACATATACAGTCACATATATAATAACCTCACACTTTAATTTCCCAAAAATAAGTACTGACCGAAAATTTTTACAATATCGTAGAAAACTCTGTAACTTTTCGAAAAACCAATTAAGGCCAAATTATATAAAATTGATTACTTTAAAACATGTATATACGTTAGAAAATATGTTATAATTACATACCCATATAGATAAAGCCATATCATAACCCAATTGGAAAATCCAATTTTCACAGACTTTAGAATACGTATATGAAAAACTTTAATTTTGAAAACATAAAGAAGAATTACCCTTTAGTTAGTATGAAGATAATCAATTGATAACAACACAATGAACTCTCAATTATTCTTTTCTCAATTTCTCTCAATGCCTTCTTCTTTTCTCTCTTATTTCTCTCTCAAGTTTCTCTAACTTTTCTCTGATAATGACTTAGAATAATGACTTAGAACAACGATTATACGTATTATATAAGTATTCGTTGTATTAACAACGGATAAACTTCTCTTAAGGCCCTGTTTGCCTTCCTCTTCTTTTCTTTCCCCATTTATTTTAATAAACTAATTTACTATATAGTTAATTGTCACCTTACTTATTAATTAATTAATTTTATTTAAAGCAATTAAATAAAATAAGATAATTCACATTAAATCACATTGTCACATAATTAATATTTTTATTTATTAATTATGTCAATTTATTAATTAATTATTAAATTAACTAAAGTAACATATGCTTATTTAATTAATTCAATTAATCAAATAAACTCCATTAAATATATTCTTTGAACTATTAAATTACTACATATTAATTTAATTAATGTCACACATATAATTAAATTAATCTACCACAAATTCATGAATTAATTATTTAACTCAATAATTAAATTATTAACAATATTTATTTATCTCTATAAATATTCAAATAACTTTACAAAATTCTCGTTTGTCACATCTTTTCCCCCTTAAAAGGATTCTGTCCTCAGAATCACGGTTCGATTAATAATTTCGTCTTTCACATTCTCCCCCCTTACAAAGATTCTGTCCCCAGAATCACGTTCACCTATTCAAGAAAATAAGTGGGGATAATTTTCATCATATTCTCTTCGAGTTCCCACGTAGCTTCTTCAGCGTTGTGGTTCCTCCAAATTACCTTTACAGAAGGTATTACTTTGTTCCTGAGAACTTGTTCTTTCCTGTCAACAATCTGAACAGAAACTTCTTCGTAGGATAAATCTTTGTCAAATCGTAGGGGTTCATATTCGATCACATGTTTGTAATCGGGTTTATAATGTCGTAATACCGACACGTGGAAGACATTGTGGACATGCTCCAGTGCCGGAGGTAAAGCTACCTCATAGGCTACTTCTCCAATGCGTCGTAATACCTCAAAGGGTCCAATGAACCTCGTGCTCAATTTTCCCTTCTTACCAAATCTGATCTTTCCCTTCCAAGGAGAGACCTTTAAAAATACAAAACTACCTGATTCAAACTCTACATTCTTGCGGTGTGGATCGGCGTATTTCTTCTGCCTATCCTGAGCCGCTACTAATCTTGTCCGAATCACTTTAACTATTTCTGCCGTTTGTTGGACTAACTCTGGTCCTAGCAATTGTCTTTCACCAACTTCATCCCAGTACAGTGGAGTTCTGCACTTTCTACCGTATAACGCTTCGTAAGGCGGCATACCAATATTAGCGTGGGAACTATTATTATAACTGAATTCTATAAACGGTAAATGATCATCCCAATTGCCTTTAAAATCCATGATACAGGCTCTCAACATATCCTCTAAGGTCTGGATTGTCCTTTCACTTTGCCCATCAGTCTGAGGGTGATAAGCGGTGCTCATCCTCAACTGTGTTCCCATGCATTCTTGCATTCGCTTCCAGAAATTCGATGTGAAGCGCGGATCATGGTCAGAAATAATTGACATTGGCACCCCGTGCCTAGAAACAATCTCTTTTACATATAACTTCGCCAATTGTTCTAGGTTAAATCTAATTTTGATCGGAAGAAAGTGTGCGGATTTCGTTAATCGGTCGACGATAACCCATACTGCGTCATAGCCTTTCTAGGTCGTCGAAAGGCCAACAACAAAATCCATTGTAATATGCTCCCATTTCCATTCTGGGATTTCTAAAGGTTGTAACAAACCACTTGGTCTTTGGTGTTCTGCCTTGGCCCTTTGGCAAGTCAGACACTTGGCAACACAATCGGCAACGTCTCTCTTCAAATTTGGCCACCAAAAGTGTTGTCGTAAATCTTGATACATCTTGGTACTTCCGGGGTGAATGGAATATATCGAACTATGAGCCTCGCTCAGAATGTCCTCCTTGATTTCTGGTATTGGCGGTACCCAAACTCTACTTTCAAATCTCAACAATCCTTTGCTATCCATTTTAAATCTAAGTTCAGTCTCTTCAGATATCTTTTTCTTTACTTCCTCACATTCCTTATCCAGGATTTGTGCTTCCTTAACCTTATCCAATAAAGTTGTACCAGCTTGCATCTGGAACAGTTTCTCGTCAGTCTCCATTGGACATCCTACTTCTAATTCCAGCTTTTCCATTGCTGAAATCAATTCTTCCTTTCCCGACCCTATCTACTTAAGGCGTCGGCTACAACATTCGCTTTTCCTGGGTGGTATAAGATATCACAATCATAATCCTTTATTAACTCCAGCCACCTTCTTTGGCGCATATTCAAGTCTTTCTGTGTGAAAATATACTTCAAACTCTTATGGTCTGTATATATTTCACACTTCTCCCCATAGAGATAGTGTCTCCAAATCTTTAAAGCGAATACCACCGCAGCCAATTCCAAATCATGGGTTGGATATCCCTTCTCGTAATCTTTTAGTTGTCGTGAAGCATACGCAATGACTCTGCCGTTTTGCATAAGCACACAACCTAGCCCTTTATGCGACGCATCACTATATATCACAAAATTTCCTGTGTCATCCGGAAGGGACAACACAGGTGCTGTACTTAACCTTCTCTTAAGTTCTTGAAAACTTTCCTCACACTTCTCTGTCCAAACGAATTTCACAACTTTCCTAGTCAAATTCGTTAATGGAGTGGCGATCTTGGAAAAATCCTGAATAAATCTTCTATAATAACTGGCTAATCCAAGAAAACTTCTTACTTCCGACGGTGTTTTTGGCTGATCCCAATTCATCACTGCTTCGACTTTGGAGGGATCCACCGAAATTCCGTCCTTATCAATCACGTATCCGAGAAATTGCACCCTTTCAATCCAGAATTCACACTTTGAGAATTTGGCATACAACTTCTCTTTTCTTAATACTTCTAACGTCAACTTCAAATGCTCAACATGTTCTTCCCTGGTCTTAGAATAGACCAATATATCATCAATAAAAACCACTACGAAGTTGTCCAGAAACGGCTTGAACACTCCATTCATTAGGCCCATAAATGCTGCAGGCGCATTTGTTAGACCAAATGACATAACCAAAAATTCGTAGTGACCATATCGTGTCCTAAACGCTGTCTTCGGGACATCTTCTGGCCTTACCTTCAACTGATGATAACCACTTCTCAGGTCTATCTTCGAGAAAAATCTCGCTCCTTTTAATTGATCAAACAAATCATCAATCCTTGGCAACAGATACCTAATCTTAATGGTAACCTTGTTCAATTCTCTATAGTCAATGCAGAGTCGCATCGTTCCATCCTTCTTCTTAACAAATAATATCGGCGCTCCCCACGGTGATACGCTCGGTTGAATATATTTCTTGTCCAATAGCTCTTGTAGTTGTACCATCAATTCCTTCATTTCTACCGGAGCCATCCGGTACGGTGCTTTCGATATTGGAGCTGTTCCTGGAACCAAATCGATAACAAAATCTACTTCCCTGTCAGGCAGAAGTCCTGGCAGGTCATTCGGGAAAACATCCACGAAGTCTCTTACGACTGGTATTTCTTCTAACTTTGGATTCTCTTTACGACTATCAACTATATAGGCTAAATACCCCACACATCCTTGTCTTAATAACTTCCTGGCCTGTATCATCGTCAGACAACTCGCTTGTCTAGGCGACCTGCTGCCATAAAACACAACCTTTGACGGAGTCATAAGGTTAATACATTTCTTCTGGCAATCAATTACGGCTCCATAATTGAATAGCCAATCCATTCCCAGGATAACGTCAAATTCCCCAAGTTTAATCGGGGTCAGATCTACGTTCATAACGTTACCCATAATATCCACTCTACAGTTCTTGTGTATATACTTAACAGGAATTACTTCCTTGTTCGCAATCTCTATGTTCATAGGGATTTCTAATTCGTCTTTAAGCAATTCTAAATTCTTTGCAAAGTCATCGAAAATAAATGAACAAGTAGCACCCGAATCAAATAAAATATAAGCATTGACTTTTTTGATCGGAATGATACCTGACACCACATCACGAGACTGCACAGCGTCTTGTACGGTCATGTTAAATGTCCTTGCAGTTGGTCGGTTTGTCGAAGTCGGTCCGGTAATTGTGAGAGGATTTCCATTATTATTTCCCCTATGTCCACCTGACCCTGACCCTCCAGATGCCTTCTTTGGACAGTCTCTAGCCAAGTGATCCTTTAACCCACATGTGTAGCAGGCGCCCTTCTTAGGGTTAGGGCAGTTAGGAGCTATGTGGCCTTCCTGACCACAATTGTAACAAACTCTTTTTCCTTTCATGCAGACTCCCAAGTGAGTCTTCCCACAGGTTGGGCATGGTTCTAACTTTTTCTTCTGACTACCTTGCTGACTTACAGACGACATGTTGTCATTCCATTTTCGTTTATAATTATTAGTTCCCCCTGTGTGACTGCCACTAGCCTTATTATTTCCTTCACTATCATTCTTCTTCTTCTTTTGATCCTGATTGTACTTAGACACCGCTTCGCTTCCATCTTCAGCGAGAATGGCCTTCTCTAGAACTCCAGCAAAATTGTTCAATTGAAACATTGACACCTTGCTATACAACCAGGGTTTCAGTCCCTGTTCGAAACGCCTAGCCTTTCTTTCGTCAGTATGCACCTGATATTGGGCAAACCTAGACAATTTGTTAAACTTTGCCGCGTAGTCGGGCACAGACATATTCCCCTGCTTCAACTCCAGAAACTGCACCTCCATTTGATTTTGGGAGCTGGTCGGGAAATACATCTCGAAAAACATTTCTTTGAACCTTTCCCAGGTTATTACACCTTCTCCTCCCCTGATCTTATTTTCCTGCCACCAGTAGCTGGCTTCTGATTTTAACATAAATGTTGCGTAGGCTGTCTTCTGGTCCTCCCTAACTCGGGCGACCTCAAAATTTTCTCCATTTCCATAACCCAAGTCTGAGCTTCTATCGGGTTCGTGGAACCCTTAAAATTTGGCGGTCCCACTGCCTTAAAGTCTTTAAATGAGGTGTTCGGTGGAGCTTGAGGCTGATTGTTCATCGCTCCAGCCAACAGATTTACCAACTGCTGAACGGGGTTCGCATTGGCATCATTGTTGTTATTGGTTGACCCTTCTTGGGCTTGTCGACAATTTTGTCTCCTTCTTGGCGGCATATTTCTGTTAAGAATATATGCTCATTAGATCTTTATTCAATCTCTTAAATATTTAAGACTTAACTCAAATATTTAACATAACCACTTCAACTTTTTTCTTTTCAAATAACCTTTGATATTTTATTTAAATCAAAAGGTTTAAACATAGTACTATAGTATCTCTACCATTTACTTCAACTATCCCAAGATAAAGAATCTTCAGGATTTAGTTTCTCAAAATATTCCTTTGTTTTTAATCACATCGGAATTTACATTAACTATTCCAAAGAGTATCACATAATGTTAAATACTTTAACATACTCACTTAACCCATATCATCTTGAATAACTTTATTATTTTATTAAAACCAACAGCTTTTAATACAATACGATAGCATTTCTGCCAATTACATCAACTATCCTGAAATAAAGTTCCTACAGGATTTACATTATCACAATATTCCTTTGTTTATAATCACATTGGAATTTATATTATTTACGATTATTTAAACATTAACAATATCATATTGTCCTATTACGGCCTACTAAGGCGTCGGACAGCTTCACTACGTTCCTCCTCTATAATGCGGGACATAGTCCTGCGATCTAACATATACCCAGGCAGTCCCTCGAACTGAATTGGATATCTCATAACTCGGTCCTAGGCCTCATCCATTGCCCTCAGAAACGTGTAGCACTTCTCTGCAACCTTAACTCTCTTCACACGCGCATCATCCTCTGCCAGATCAGCACGTCGTGCATTTCTCACCCAAGCTTCTTCCACTATGGCGAGTCTTTCAGATTTCTCTTTCAACTCATTCTTTAACTTTTCTATCTCCTCTGTCTTCTGCTCAGTTTGGCCCTTCTCATGAACCAAATCCCACTCCACATTGCCAAGATGGGTGTGGAGTGTCTCAATCTCACCACCCTGAGCAACTGACTGCTCCCTCAACTCCTGAATTGTATCTCGTAACTCTACGTTGTGATCATATAATAAATCATACATATCAGCACTGACAGAGTTCTCCGTGGGAACTCCTCAGGGTCTTCCTCCTCCTCTTCCTCTTCAGGGTCTTCCTCTTCCTCCTCCTCGGCTGCCTCAGCCGGGATCTCAACCTCCTCAGGGTCCTCCTCTGAGTCAATCTCTATCTCATGCTCCTAACCAAAATCTGGAATCACAGGAGATGGCTCTGGCTGTACTAACTGCTCCCAGACAGTATGTATGTCCCGGGGCTCCTCATCTCTAGTCTCTAGGAGTACAATATCCCTGGGCTGACTAGCTCCTCCAGTATCTGACATCCCGACAAAATAAATTTTAAGCCTTAGTTTTTTTACGTGATTCAAATCAATACTCTAACAAGTATGAACACATAAGCACATAGCACATAATATAATTTTATTATCTTTCTTAGAACTCAATCAGAGTTGTCATTACTATCTTCACGAAGGCTACTATCCTAAGGTTTTTCCCCCACCTAAGGTTCATAACCTACGGCTCTGATACCAACTTGTGACACCCCCAAATCCGGCATCCAGGATTTGGTGTTCACTGTTCCAATATCATACAACTATCTACCCATAAATAATGAAATTCATTTATTAGATAAATAAATCATCATCTTACATCATCTGAAATAAAAACACATCATAAATCCCAGGTTAAACTTAACCTTAAATCTCTGTTGCGGAAACGTAAATAAATAAGTCTAAGTCATCACACATAAATCTTGAACTTTAACATTCTTAACATCAACACAAGTCCTCAACACTTGTTAGCTTTTCCTTTGCCCTTGCTACTAGAAGGTACATCACTTCGTACATTATTAGCTGCAATGTTATTATGCAAGAGTGAGCACGAATGCCCGCAAGTATAAAAATATGACAGAATAATAACATGCGAGTGAAATAATTCTGAATAACAGAAAGCTCAACATTTGAATCAAGAATATTAATCAAGAGTCAAATTACTTCTCAACTTTTGAATCAAGAATATTAATTGAGAGTCAAATTATTTCTGAGGGTCATTAAGACCTTGAACCGAGTCTTAGGTTGTCAAGTATATTAACCTTTCCAACCTTTAACAGTCATAAAACTATAGACTTTAATTCTTGTACTTAGGGAGATCAGCCCTTGGTACTGATGCTGTGCACATTATCTTAACGCTTAAAGCATCTTCATTAATCCCCTATATTAGGGTTGTTCATCTCAGTTTGACATCATAATTCGCACCAAATAAAGTTGGTTTGGATAACTCAATAAATGGTATTCAAATTGAATATTAACTTCTCAAGGTATACAATCGAATAAGTATTGTACACTTAAATGATACTTTTAAAAGAATCATGGCATCTCATGTGAAATTCTAAACTTGGATATTAAAGAGTAAGAATTTGCTCAACAATAGTAATTAAGCATAGCAATTGCTTAATTTAAAGAGTTTAGTTTAGGAAACTTGCCCAACAATAATAGTAAGTTAGGGATAGAAAACTTGCCGCGTGCGCAAGCTACAATTATTACTCACTTCTTTAATTACTTTTACCTATCAATACATTCACAATATCAATTAATCACAAGTTCGATATGATTATTGATTTAAAGATTTACAATAGCATTCTTCAAACTCATTATTAGATTTTTAAATAATGGTTTACGTTAATTAATTAACTTGTTAATTAATCACGTAACTTAAGTTACTAACTTGTATTAATAACTCATTACATACATAACATGTCATCATGTTAATTATATTTAAAATAATGTCTTAATGTTTATAACACATTATTTAACCTTTACAAATAATAATTTAAGTCACGTAATTAATTTATTAATTAATCACATAACATAATTTATTAAACTCATATCAATATTTTATTATATTTATACAACATGTGTTCATGTTCATTAGACTCAAAACACATTTCACAAATTTCCAACACTAAGCAATTTTTTTCAAAATTTTCGGACAGGCGTGGCCGCGCGCCGTTTAGCCTTACACCCGGCGCTGGCCGCGCTGCTGCGGAAACTCAGAATCTGAAGTTCGCGAAAGAACATAGAATTTGGCCATTTTCTCTAATTTTACTCCAATATAATGATTTGTAGTGTTACCCATGAAGTATAAACTTCATAGGAACATTATATAACACTTCTAACACATTCTTAACATTTTAACACATAAAATTATACGAATTAAAATCATCAAATTCACTGTTCTTCATAACTTGTAAAGTTTTTTATGAAAAATATATAATCTATCATTACGGATTCGTTACTACACCGAATCCGTTCATTTTAATTCCATTCTCTTTGTTTAAACATATACAATCATATTCATACGTCAATTTTAATACAAACATATAAATCAATTATGAATTTGACCAATATGGGTTATTTACCCATATTCAATACTCTGTAATTTCATAAAACCCAATTATTAACAAAATTACTTGGTGTGATCAGTGTAAATCATGGATACATGATCCAATGCATAATACTAACATATACGGTCACATATATAATAACCTCACACTTTAATTTTCCAAAAACAAGTACTGACCGAAAAATTTTACAATATCGTAGAAAACTCTGTAACTTTTCGAAAAACCAATTAAGGCCAAATTATATAAAATTGATTACTTTAAAACATGTATATACGTTAGAAAACATGTTATAATTACATACCTATATAGATAAAGCCATATCATAACCCAATTGGAAAATCCAATTTTTCACAGACTTTAGAATACGTATATGGAAAAATTTAATTTTGAAAACATAAAGAAGAATTACCCTTTAGTTAGTATAAAGATAATCAATTGATAACAACACAATGATCTCTCAAATCTTCTTTTCTCAATTTCTCTCAATGCCTTCTTCTTTTCTCTCTTATTTCTCTCTCAAGTTTCTCTAACTTTTCTCTGATAATGACTTAGAATAATGACTTAGAACAACGATTATACGTATTATATAAGTATCCGTTGTATTAACAACGGATAAACTTCTCCTAAGGCCCTGTTTGCCTTCCTCTTCTTTTCTTTCCCCATTTATTTTAATAAACTAATTTACTATATAGTTAATTGTCACCTTACTTATTAATTAATTAATTTTATTTAAATCAATTAAATAAAATAAGATAATTCACATTAAATCACATTGTCACATAATTAATATTTTTATTTATTAATTATGTCAATTTATTAATTAATTATTAAATTAACTAAAGTTACATATGCTTATTTAATTAATTCAATTAATCAAATAAACTCCATTAAATATATTCTTTGAACTATTAAATTACTACATATTAATTTAATTAATGTCACACATATAATTAAATTAATCTACCATAAATTCATGAATTAATTATTTAACTCAATAATTAAATCATTAACAATATTTATTTATCTCCATAAATATTCAAATAACTTTACAAAATTCTCGTTTGTCACAGAGGCGAAGCAAACTACTGGTGGGAGGCTAATCAGCAGAGAGCTGGAGAAGGAACGATAGCGTGGGAGAGATTTAAGACCCTTTTCTTCGAGAACTATTTCCCGAAGAGCATGAAGAACCGAATGGAGGTGAAGTTCTTAGAATTAAAACAAGGTGATATGATGGTGGCGCAGTACGCAGCTAAGTTCAATGAACTAGCGCGATTTGCAGAACACCAAGTTGGAGATGAAGAAAGGAAGGCGAGACGTTTCGAGCAAGGACTAAAGCCTTGGCTGTACAATAAGGTATCAGTTCTTTAAATTAATTCCTTTGCAATGTTGCTAGAGAAGGCAATCATTGCAGAAGGAGGCAAGTGAGGCCTTAAGTCTGTATCATAAGGAGAAGAAAAACAAGAACACTGGTAGTGAGCATCGTGGAGGAAGTAGCAGCGAGGAAGTAATTTGGGAAAAAGAAAGTCGAAGAAAAATAACAACAAAAACAACAACAATCAGTGGGAAACTTTCGTGGAGGATTTAAGAAAAGGAGTGAAGCTTATAATAAGTGTGGGAGGAGTCATCAGGGGGAGTGCTGGAAAGGAAAGAGCACGTGCTATAACTGCGGCCAGGAGGGGCACATATCGCCAAATTATGCAAAACTAAAGAAGATCAGGGGATGTTTTGCTTGCGAATCAACGGAGCACCAGATTAAGGATTGCTCAAAGAAAGGAAGTGGTGGGACTAGCGGAGGTCAGGGAGGAGGTAGCAAGTTAATGATTGGTGGACCAGCGCAACCCAACCGATCGACCGCCCATACCTTTAACATGACCGTCCAGGATGCAGTAGCTGCGAAGGACGTGGTGTCAAGTATAATCCCGATCAATGATTTAAATGCTTATGTATTATTTAATTCGGGTGCCACCTATTCTTTTCTATCTGAAGAATTTGCTAGTAGACTTAATACACCCCGAGAACGATTAGAAGATCCCTTGAACATAGAAGTTGCGAATAAGGAAGTAATCCCTGTAGAATACATTTACCGAAATTGTCGCACAAACATTAGAGATCACGAACTGAGCGTAGACTTGATTCCAATTAGATTGGGAGAATTTAACGTAATACTTGGAATGGATTGGTTGTATAACCATGTTGCGATAATTAACTGTCAGAATAAATGTGTGAACCTTCAGACTCCGAGTAAGTCTAAGGTAGTGTTTTATGGTAGCTCATTGCTTACGCAATCGTGTTGCGTTACTATGATGCAGGCCAAGAAATTGTTAAGGAAAGGATGTGTACGTTACTTAGTTTATATTGTTGATACTCAGAAAAAGAGAGTAGAAATTAAGGATGTATCTGTAGTGAATGAATTTCGAGATGTATTTTCGAACGATCTGGCTGGTCTTCCGCCAAACAAGGAAATTGAATTTGTAATAGACTTAGCATCGAGAACAGCACCGATTTTAAAGGCTCCATATCGTATGGCGCCAGTAGAAATGAAGAAATTAATGATACAATTACAAGAGTTATTAGATAAAGGTTACATGCGACCAAGTGTTTCTCCTTGGGGAGCACTAGTGTTATTCGTTAAGAAAAAGGACGGATCGATGAGGCTCTGTATCGATTATCGAGAATTGAACAGAGTAACAATCAAGAATAGATATCCGCTACCCAGGATAGACGGCCTATTTGACCAACTGAAAGGAGCGAAGTATTTTTCGAAGATAGACCTATGAACAGGTTATCACCAACTGAAAGTACGAGAAGAAGACATACCAAAGACTATGTTTCTAACCCGTTATGGATATTACGAGTTTTTGGTAATGTTGTTCGGATTGACTAATGCTTCGGCAGCATTTATGGACTTGATGAACCGATTTTTCAAGCCCTACTTGGATAAGTTTTTGGTAGTTTTCATCGATGAAATCTTAATCTACTCGAAGACAGAGGAAGAACACGCCGAACATCTAAAGATTGTTTTAGAAGCACTAAGGAAAGAGAAGATGTATGCGAAATTTTCAAAGTGTGAATTTTGGATGGAGAAGGTTCAATTCTTAGGCCGACGCAGTAAGTAATTGGGAACAGCCGAGAACACCAACAGAGGTGAGAAGTTTTTTAGGGTTAGCTAGGTACTATCAAAGATTCATCCAGGATTTTTCTAAGATAGCAACCTCGTTGACCAATCTGACAAGGAAGATGGTGAAATTTGTATGGACCGACAAATGCGAAGAGAGTTTTCAACAGTTGAAGAAGAGATTAAGTGAAGCACCTGTGTTGTTACTACCAGATGATGCGGGGAATTTTGTAGTGTATAGTGATACATCGCACAAAGGACTTGGTTGTGTGCTAATGCAGCACGGCAAAGTCATTGCGTATGCATCACGACAATTAAAGGACTACGAAAAACGATACCCTACTCACGACTTAGAGTTAGCGGCAGTAATTTTTGCGTTGAAGATTTGGAGATATTATTTGTAGGGATAGAAATGTGAGATATACACGGACCACAAAAGTCTGAAATATATCTACACACAAAAGGATTTGAATATGCGTCAGAGGAGGTGGTTAGAACTAATCAAGAATTATGACTGTGATATTCTTTATCACCCAGGTAAGGCAAACATAGTTGCCGACGCTCTGAGCAGAAAAGGAAGGGAGAAATTGTTTCATTTGACGACTCAAGAGGAATCAATAAGAGAGATGGAGAAATTAGAAATAGAGGTAAAGGGACCGGAGAGGTCTGAAGAAAAGTTATTTGCAATGGAAGCTCGTTCGACATTGTTGGACAGAGTGAAGGAATCACAAGAGAAGGATGAAGAATGCAAGAAAATCAGAAGGAGGATAGCAGAGAATGAAGAGGAAAGATTCCGAATGGATAAAGACGGTATCTTGAGATTTGAAGGGAGAGTGTGGGTGCCAGCGGTAACCGAGCTAAGAGAAGAGATTTTGCACGAGGTACACAATACGACATATTCTGTTCACCCGGGAGGCCCAAAGATGTACCGAGATTTGCGGCAACATTTTTGGTGGCCCAATCTGAAACAAAAAGTCGCAGAGTGCGTTAGTAGATGCCTGACTTTCCAATGCGTTAAAGCAGAACACCAGCGGCCGAGTGGTTTACTACAACCATTGGAAATACCGGAGTGAAAATGGGAGCACATTATGATGGACTTCGTGGTGGGACTTCCAGTCACGCAAAAAGGTTATGATGCCATTTGGGTTATCGTGGATCGACTAACGAAGACCGCACATTTTCTACCAATCAAGATCTGCTATAATTTGAATCAATTAGTGAGTCTGTACGTAAAGGAGATTGTTTCACGACATGGAGTGCCGGTGTCAATTGTCTCTGATCGAGATCCGCTCTTCACGTCAAACTTTTGGAAAAGCTTGCAAGAGAGAATGGGAACGTAGTTAAGGTTAAGTACTGCTTATCATCCTCAGACAGACGGACAGAGTGAGCGAACGATACAAATGCTAGAGGATATGCTTAGGACTTGCGTGATGGACTTCAAGGAAAATTGAGATGACCACCTACCCATAGTAGAGTTTGCATATAACAATAGTTACCATGCGAGTATCGGCATGCCACCATACGAGGCTCTTTACAGAAGAAAGTGTAGAACGTTGTTATGTTAGGACGAAGTCGGAGAGCGACGAATACTCGGACCAGAGTTAGTACAACAAACTGCAGACGTGGTGACAGTGATAAAAGCCAGACTAGTAGCAGCTCAAGATCATCAGAAAAAGTACGCAGACTTGCATCGACAAGATCGAGACTTTAAAGTTGACAGTTTCGTATTCTTGAAGGTATCTCTATGGAAGGGAAAAATCCGTTTTGGCAAGAAAGGAAAATTGAGTCCAAGATTCATAGGACCGTTCAAGATACTGAAGCGAGTGGGCAAAGTGGCATACAAAGTTGCATTACCACCCAAGTTAGAGCACATCCACAATGTGTTCCACATCTCCGTGTTGCGATCGTACAAGGCCGACTACGAGCACGTGATTTTCTATGAGCCCATTCAAGTGGAGAAAAACTTAGCGTATGAAGAAATTCCTGTCCAAATATTAGATAGGATAGAGCAAACCTTGAGAAATAAAATTATTTCATCTGTAAAAGTACTTTGGCGTAACCACGATGTCGAGGAGGCTACATGGGAGTTAGAAGATAGGATAATGAGGGACTATCCCCATCCATTTGTGTAACCTTGTACCAATTCCAAGAACAAAATTTTTATAAGGGGGGGAGGATGTAATACCCGAGAATTTCTGAATATTATTAAATGAATATATTAATGGAAATGAATATTTATTTGAATATAAATATTTACGTGTTATGAGATGAGTAAATTCAAATGAATTCAAATTGAATATATAATAATTGAGAAAAATATGGAGTTTATGATAAGCTCGTTGAAATGCCTTGTGTGGCACGGGAATAGAAAAGATGATGAGTTAATTAATTCATGGGGGAATGAATTATTAAGTGAACAATTAATCTATATTAATTGTTAATTGTTATTATGAGAAATAGAATATTAATGGTGATTAGTTAATAATATGTTGATTATTATTATTGCAAATAATAGAATAACAATAAGTAACTTGTTTATAAATATAATAAGATTATATTTATTTAATTACCAAGGAATGCGATAATTAATCACATAATTGTTAATAATTGTTTTTATGGAAATGAATTGTTAATATACTGATTACTTAATTAATATAATATTTGCTCAATTAATTGCTATGTGCAAGCATGCGATAATTAAATGTATAATATATAGTAGCTACCTATATATTATATAAAGTGTAAAGTGTAAAGTGTAATGTGACTATACATATTAAAACTATATGTTATGACTAATTAAATGAATACATCATGAGGCTTATGTGACAATTGTGTGTGAGTATACATTAAAATAGTACATCATGAATATATACTGAACAATTGTTGATTAATAAAATTTAATAATAAAGGAGACAATGTAATGTGATAATATCCGATTAAATTATACTGGTATGATAAGATGTACATGGATTATATATGTGCAAATTAAGTTTACTACATGGTAGTATTATTTACTTATTGGGATTATATTATAACTTTAATTGTAATCTAAATATATGATATGTGATAGCCTAAGTAAATAATACATATGTGTGATAAGCTAAGTATGTATATATGTATGATTGCTGAGTTTGTATTGCTTATCCCTCAATGAGAGCCTCATTCTCCCTCACACGTGAACACTCAACGCTATCCTATTCCCTATAATCTCAAATTTAGTAAACTCTAGCTATCATGATCAATGAGGGAGTGGGGATAATGATGAAGCTCACCAACTTCTTCTTAACTTTCATATTCTTGTTCATACTAATGGATTAAGATTGTGTAGAATTGCATTAACTGGGTTTTCAATAGTCTATAAATTGAGCTCTCTCCCTCACATTTTATTTTGCAGAGATTTTACTTAAGTGATATTAAGAGCATATTGAGAGTAAGATTGCATTAGTGATATAGCAGCATTGTGAGTTGAAGATTTCAGCAAGCTCGATACACATTAGCAGAGGTATAACACCTCATGTTCTTCATTCTGTTTTCTAAAATTTCTTCAATCCTTGATTATGCCAAATTAGATTGTAATTGGACTGTAGAATGCTTGCTTAGTTGTTATATAAACTTATAAGCATGTTGAAATGCAATGTGGCTACTTTGTGAAGTAATTTTGTGATTTGGGTTGCTAACTGTCGAAGCAGGAAAACTCTCTGGTACAGACCAGGCACGGCGCAGTTGCGCCGGTTTTATACAGAGGTACAGCGCAGCTGCGCAGTCTCTGGAGTCAGTTTCTTGACTTCTGTTACAAACTGTTAGCTGTTAATTTACTTGTATAACGTAGACGAGCATGCTAGCATGAGTAGCACGTATGTATGAGTACATAAACCTAATGTAAGCATGTTTAAACTAAGATGGTATACATTTTTGATGAGACAACTGAAGGTTTTCAAAATGAACTTAAAGTTTTAAAAAGGGACTTTGATATGTTATATTTATATTCTGACTTTTGATACATATTAGTATGGTTTAGAAATGCATGAAGGACATGTTGACTGTGTATATATGTATCATGAGGTAGCATGAACATGTTAAACCTCATTAGTGAACATTACTAACGAAACATGAGCTTTGAACATGGACTTTACATGTTATATTGAGATTCATATTCTGATATTGTTAACATGTTTAATAGTGCGTATAACATCACTAGTATATCATACATGTGTACTCACTTGTTAAATTCAATGAAAGGTTAACCAAGCACGAGTTAAGCATATTTTTAAAGTGATAAACAATGCTAGTTATGAATAAATGATGTGGACAATCGCGAGCATGTATATTACAATTTATATGACCTTCTCACGTGTATATATGGTTAATCTAGTAGGCCTTATGATTTTATGACCCTATTTGGCCTTAAATTCTTAGAAATCCTAAACTAAGACCCTAACATGTAAAGGTGAGCTTAGGATGGTTATACCTGTATGTCAAGTCTTCTAGTATGTATGTATGATAAGTGTAATTCTCTTAGTATGCTTACATGTAGAATAGAAACTGTATGCAGTAGCCCAACCTTGTTCTGGCCAGGGGGCAGCGCAGTTGCGCCACCCCTAGGCTTGACCATGGAGTAGCTACGCCAGTTTAGGATTTTATGTTTGACAGTTTTGCTTAGTTTTGATGGTTTCTGATTTGTGCTAATTGGTTTATAATGATATCTAAGCTGCTAAACAAGTCTAATTGTTACTGATATATGATAGTAGTATTCTATGAATATGTTCAATTGAGAAAAGGAATTCCATAGATAATGAGAACCTAATCGATTAAAGCAATATGACATAATGCTATACATGTGTTACTTGACTTCGTGGCAACTTAAACACTGATTTCGTACCATATGTGTATAAGTACATAATGACATACGTATAAGGGATTATATGACTAAAGAAGAACCTTATATAGTTAACTTTCATATTGAACTTGTGTACCGAATGTGTTTAACTTATGAACATCCTATACATGTAATATATAAATAGGATTCAAAAGTGTTGATTTACTTAACGTCGATAGACTACGCATAAGGCAAGTATCCTATCCTTGTATTTACTTTATTCAAGGAATATTGTAAGCAAGTTTTCTTACTCGTTTAAATTGAGTTAGTATGCTTATTGAATAAACTCTTATTCCATTTGAGTCTTATGAAAGCTATTATTCATGTTGAACTTGGTATTGTTCTTGAATATCGTGAAAGGTTCTATGCCATTTGATTCGGCTAGACTATATGCATGTTTAAAAAATTATCCAAACCAATTGACTGGTGTAAAAATCTTGAAAACTAAGTCGAACAACCCTTATGGTAGGGGAAGTGTATATTGTTGGAAGTCCCAACACACGCGTGAAAATTATTGTGGTGTTATGCGTAACATAAAGTATTGTAGACTGATCATCTATCGTACTTACTTCTTTTGGGTTATCAGTTTAATATTGATAATTCTAGTAGATGTTCAATAGTCCTTAGTGACTGCTCAGTATAAATTATTTTATCCAGTTGGATACGTTGATTGCCTTTGAATTCATAAATTTCTGTTAGTCTATAATGAACTATCATTTCATATTCCAAGGATTTGATTTGAGAATTGTTGATATTCGTTATTTATGATATTATTCTTTAAACTCTGGATTATCATCGATATTATACTTTGATATTTCAAACTCGAGTTATAAAACTCTTCACCCTTATTATATATTACTTGCTGGGCAATTTGTGCTCATTCTTGCTTTTTCCTAAAAACATTTCAGTTAAGGCAGAGTAGAGTGGACCTTCGGGCGTCGATAAGGGCAAGGCTACCGACTAGCTTGTCCCTTTTTTAAAAAAAAAATTCGGTGTTGTCTTAAGACTATTTCAGAACTATGTTTAAGCTTAAGTTAGATTATGTAATAAGTCGTTATTGGATATTATTATGTAATTTATTAAGTACTGCAGGTTGAGAGACTTAGGGGAATAAATATAATAAATCATTGTATATTATTCTAGATTAGATCTTCCGCTGTGAATGTATGTTTTAGATATTATTATTGTACTATTGAGAACGTGAAGAACTGAATTCGAGAGACTCTGTGGCGGTCCGAATTTGGGGGCGTTACAAGAGTGGTTATCCAATGTGGTCCTAGTATCGAAGTCTGGGGGTAAGGTGCGAGTTTGTGTAGATTGTCGGGATCTCAACAAGGCCAGCCCTAAAGATGACTTCCCAGTGCTGTTCATCCATGTGCTGATAGACAATACGACACAGTACGAGATGTACTCCTTTGAAGATTATTTTGTCAGATACCACCAAATTATGGTTGCTGAAGAGGACAGGGAAAAGATCACCTTCATCACCCCCTAGAGCACTTTCTGTTATAGGAGATTGGCGTTCTGCCTCACCAACTCTGGTGCTACATATCAAAGGGCTATGATAACCTTATTCCACAATATGATGCATAAGGAAATCGAAGTGTATGTGGATGACATCATTGTAAAGTCCAAAGAGGCAGATTGTAAGAACCCGAATTTTCAAGAAATTATTAAAATGAGAATTTGATAAATAAAATTCCTAAGGCATGTATTGGGTTCGATTATATATGTGTGTTATGAGGTAGGAAGTATTGTGTTACATAGGGTAATATGAACTATGTAATTTGTGATTTTTGTGATTTATAAATATATTATTAATATATATTTGTTATTTATTGTAGAGATGAATTAGCAAGAAGATAGATAAGATTTATCTATCGGTATTAAATAATTTATATAATTATTTATCATGGTAAGATTGGTGACATTAAATATCTTTGATAATCACCATTTTTTGGACTATATATACGTTGTTGAAGAGAGAGAGAGAATAGGACCAATATATCTTTAGATAAACATTGGTCAGTGAATTATTAGTTGATTTAATATACCGCGAGAAGTGAAGATTAACGGAATATACATATGTGTTATATACATATCTTGAATTATGTGGAAGGAATTATATATATATATATATATATATATATATATATATATATGAGAACCTTATAGGGGAATAGGGTTTGAACTTATAGTTTAAACTTTGAATCATTAAAGGAGGTAATAAAAGATGTTGGTTAACCGATGTAGCAAGATAGCAATTAAAAAGCATGTTCAAGTATTTAAGAATTGAGATTATGGTTCTGCTATAGCAGAACTTGTCTGCCAATGAACTTGAGGTGGCGCAGCTGCACCACTTCCAAGCCTTATACCAGCGCAGCTGCGCCGATCTGTAGAAAATTCTGAGAGTTGTGTAATCTGAACTTGAGGATATGTATATTAGTAATTAAAATGTTGTCATAATTGACACTTAAATTGTCCATGAATGGATTAAGTTAGCAAAACATGATTTGAATAAGAAATTAATTAACCTAGATTAAATGTGGGTTAATCAAATTATATTATAGAATAATATATAGCCTTGTGTGGCAATGGTAAGGAATGAGAAAGAATTGGTTCACTTACATAATACGATGAATATTAATATGTGTTTTACATAAGAGGATGGAAAGAATATGTTAATTTGATATTTTAAATATATTACATAATATTGTAATATATAAAAGAGTTAGTATTTGAAAGATAAGTGATTAATAAAAGAAGAGTACCAATATAATTATAAATAGATATTGGTTAGAGATTTATGCATTAAGTTATGGCTAACTGAAAATGTGTTGGGACAATTTATGGAAGAAAAGGAAGTAAAGAATTATAGTATAATAATTAGTTGTGTACATACTAATTATTCTAAGGAAATGGTTATCTTAAATAAAAGTGTAATGAGTATAAAATTCATACAGCCTAGTATAGTAGTTATACATATTACAAGTGTGCAATTATTTAAGGTAAGCTAAATAATTTAGCATTACGGTAAAGTGTGTCATAAACTTTATATTAAATCGATATTAAAATAACATGGAATTGGAGAAATGCCAAACGTGACCTAGACCCCTAATATTTTATTGTTGAGATTATGAGCTTTAGTTATATAACTCCGGTAAATGAGATAAATGAGCCTTATGTGGCTTGGGTATTAAAGTTAAACCAGACTGAAGGTTTAACTGGAATTATTAAAAGAGAATTAATGGAAAGATAATAGATTATTTATAATAATCATTGTGAGATTAAAGTGTGATGGGGAATAATGGGTTGAGAGTTGTGACACCCCCAAATCCGGTATCTTAATTTTCACAGGATTTGGTGTCCACTGTTCAAATTTCATATGACTATCTACCCATAATAATAGAAATTCATTAAATAGATAAATAATCCATCATCTTACATCATCTGAAATAATAATACATAATAAATCCTAGGTCATACTTAACCTTAAATCTCTGTTGCGGAAACGTAAATAACTAAGTCTTTATCACACACATAAGTTTTGAACTTTAACATTCTTAACATTAACACAAGTCTTCAACACTTGTTAGCTTTTTCTTTGCCCTTGCTACTAAAAGGTTCATCACTTCGTTCATTCTTAGCTGCAATGTTATTATGCAAGAATGAGCACGAATGCCCGCAAGTACAAAAGTATGACAATAATAACATGCGAGTGAATTCAAAGAAATGAATAACAGAAAGCTCAACTTTTGAATCAGGAATAATAATCGAGAATCAAATTACATCTGAGGGTCATAAGACCTTGAACTCTGTCCTAGGTTGTCAAGTATATTAACTTTTAAACCTTTAACAGTCATAAGACTATGGACTTTACTTCTCGTACTTAGGGAGATCAGCCCTTCGTACCAATACTGTGCACACTATCTTAACGCTTAAAGCATCATCAATTCCCCTTTAATAGGGTTGTTCATCTCAGTTTGACATCAGAATCCGCACCAAATAAAGTTTGGTTTGGATAACTCAATAGTAGTTCTGGAATTTAGAACGCTCATTAACTATGGACTAGTCGAATCATTAAAGGTTCGCTAGTCTTAAAGGTTTCAACAATATAAGATATTCAATTTGAATAATAACTTCTCAAGGGTATATAATCGAATAAGTATTGTATATTGAAATGATACTTGTAAAAGAATCATAACATCTCGTATGAAATTTTAAACTTGAATAATCAAGAATAAATACTTTGCTCGATATAGAATTTAAGTCTATAACTTGCTCAATTTAAAAGTAGGGTTTAGAAACTTGCTCAAATGTAAAGATTTGAGTTTAAAAAACTTGCTCAATTTAAAGAGTATAGTTAGAAAACTTGCCTCGTGTACACGCTACAATTATAACTCACTTCTTTAATTACTCTTACATATCAACTCATTCACAATATTAATTAATCATAGGTTCGATATGTTTATCGATTCACAACTGTGTTCTCCGAACTCATTATTAGGTTTTTCAAATAATGGTTTACGTTGATTAATTAACTTATTAATTAATCACATAACTTAAATTATTAACTTGTATTAACATCTTATCACATACATAGCATGTCTTCATGTTTATTAGACTCAAAACAATGTCTTCATGTTTACAACACATTATTTAGACTTTACAAATAATGATTCAAGTCACGTAATTAATTTATTAATTATTCACGTAACATAAATTATTAAACTCATATTAACATCTTATCATATATACAACATGTCTTCATGTTTATTAGATTCAAAACACTTTTCTCGAAATTCAACACTTAGCAAATTTTTCGAAAATTTCTGACAAGCGCAGCCGCGCGGCATTTACCCTTTGGCCCGGCGCGGCCACGTGGCTACGATTTTCCAGATTCTGATGTTCGCGAATGAACACAGAATTTCTCCCCTTTTCTCAAATTTACACTAATTTACTAATTCATCATGTTACTCATAAAGTATAAACTTCACAGGAACATTATATATCACTTCTAACATGTTCTTAACATTATAACTCATGTAATTACACAAATTAAAACAATCAATTTCAATGTTCTTCATAAATTTTATAAAGTTTAAAGAAAAATATAAAATTCCTCATTATGGATTCGTTACTACACCGAATCCACTCATTCCAATTCTATTTTCTTTGTTTTAACATATACAATCATAATCATGTGTCAATTTAATTAAAACATATGATTACAACATGTATTTCACCCATATGGGTTATTAACCAATATTCAATACTCTGTCTATTATAAAAATCAATTATTAACAAAATTACTTGGTGTGATCAGTGTAAATCACGTATACATGGCATATGATATATCATGGACATATATTAATATATCTATATATCCATGAAATCAAAATTATCAATATTCCACATTCACAGAGAACTTTAACAATACGTAAATAAAACTCTGTAAATCTTTGAAAATCGAATTAAGGCCAAATTAAATAAAATTGATTACTCTAAAACATGTTTATATGTTAGAATACATGTTATGATCACATACCCATATAGATAAAGTCATATCATAACTTAATTATGAAACCCAATTTTCACAGAACTTTAAAAAATACGTAAGGAAGAACTTTAAGAAAAATTAGATTTTGAAAACTAAAAAGGAAGATTACCCTTTGTTAGTAAGAAGATAAATCAAAGACAACATTTAAGATTTTCTCAAATCTCTTTCTCTCCCTCAATTCCTTCTTCACAGAACTCTACTTTTTCTCTCAATTTTCTCTCTGACAACTTTCTAACTTTTTCTTCTGATAATGATATGTGATATACAAGATATTCGTATATATAAATATTACCGTTGTATAATAAACGGACTAACTCCTCTTAAGGCCTTGTTTGGCTTTCTCCTAACTCTTCTTTTCCATTTATTTTAATTAACTAGTTTAGTATATAGTTAATTGTAACACTTTAATTAATCAATTAATTTTTATTTAAATCAATTAAATAAAATAAGATAATTCACATTAAATCACATTGTCACATAATTAATATTTTTATTTATTAATTATGTCAATTCATTAATTCTTTAATTAATTATTAACTTAATTAAAGTAATATTATGCTTATTTAATTAATTGATTTAATCAAATAAACTCAATTAAATATACACTTTGAACTATTAAATTACTATACATTAATTTATCAATGTATCACATATAATTAAATCAATCTACCACAAATTCATGAATTAATTATTTAACTCAATAATTAAATCCTAAGAATTATTTATTTATTTTAATAAATATTCAAATAATTGTACAAAATTCACGTTCGTCACAAGAGAACTCAACTGTTGTATATTTAGCCCAATTAAAATATTATTTGGACTAGCTTAGTGTACATGGGATATAAGATTATATTGGTGTATATTTAAAATATAAGTATACTTCCTATATGTGGGTAGGTACATATATATGTGTATATATGTGCCTATAACATTATGTATTGTGGTAATATTAAGTCATTATAATTGATTTAATAAGCCCAAAAGGAATTAACCTTAGTAGAATGAGACCCATTTTATTGATAACTTAGAGGGTAATAAGCTTTGTCCCAAAATCAGTGTTACACTTATTATAACAGCCGTGATAAGCCATTGGCGTATGCTACTTCAATTGCTGGAAAATGAAAAAGGTTATAAAGCATGCAATCATGGTGATGATGAAGGGAGTGATGGAGGATGAGGGAGTACGTAACCAACTCTCCATTACCCTTTGGCTTCTCCTTCTCCCTGTTAGTTCAAAACATTGTGTAAATGTTATGTCTGTGTATTGAAATCTTTATAAATAGAGCCTCCTTCTTCTCCTTCACGTTGGTTGAGTTATCTGAGTAATTGGCTATGGAAGGTTAGTATAATTGGAGAGCAATCAGAGGTATAGAGAGCTATAGTTAGCAAATTGGATCAATCAAGAGGTACTAATTCTAATATATATGCTCTTGATTCTTAAGTTTTGAATTTATTAGAAATATAAGAAATACTTGCTAAGTGAGTCAAATATTGATGACCAAAACTTGTTGCAATCTGTGAATTATTGTAAAATATTGCTAACACGGTTAAATACGAAAATAATGGAAGTTAAATGGATCAATTTGGTTTAGAAACGAATCCGTAGTGATGAAATTAGCTAAACTTGTCCAAACATGAAAATATAGTATAAACATGAGTTTTGGATTAATATTTGGGTTAGTTAATGTTTATGTTAATTGTTGATTCTTTGGTATGTTGTAGTTCTATGAATCACGAATCCATAGAATCGAAAACGGACTAATTTGGATGTGTATAACTCGCGTTATGACGATCGGAAAGTGAAATGGTTTGAAAATTCACGAAGAACCAAGTCTGGAACTTCCTTCTGCCTCTTGTGGCGCAGCTGCGCTACCCCTAAGGCCATTTGGGGCGCAGCTGCGCCGGGCATGGTCAAACAAAAAAAAAACAAACACTATTTTGACCTGCTATAGTAAATTAGGCATAACTGCTTCATACGAACTCCTATTGAGATGGTTTAGGATGATTCGAAAAGATAACGAGTAGACCTACAACTTTCATTCTTTAAGTTTTTCGATTTGAAGTCGTTTAGAGGGGTAAAAATGTCCATCTTTGTGACTGCTCCGTATTTGGAAGCAAACGGAGGGCGTCGGACATGCACATACGCAATTGTAGTGCTCCCGATGATAAAATATGTTATTCTAAGTGATAAAACATAAAAATTCATGATAATAGACATGTCATATAACTAAGATTACTTTAATCATAATGGAATGCTTTAACATGATTTTCTAAAAGAAAACTTGATGTTTTGAAAATGAAACTTAACCAACTTTGTGTCTTTTAAGTTTCGACTTTGGAAACATGTGTATGTAACCTAGTTATGTGCGCAAATGGGAAAGGAATATGGTTTCAATATATGTTGCATATAAAAGGTTGTCAAGCTTGGTTTAGTATATGTATATGGTTGAGTCATTCGAGCATGTTTTAAAAGTAAATCTTCACATGATGAACTATGCTAGTCATATGTAGATGAAAATGAATATTTACAAGCATGATGATAATTATATTCTAAACTTGTAGGATGGCATGCTAATACTATTTATGTCATTAAACATGGCCTATAAGTACACTTATCTAGTTTGATACAATAAAAGTCAATAGAGCATAATTTTTAAAGTAAGTTGTTAACATGTAAGCATGCATATCAAAAGTTGGTAACATCGCTATATGGATTGATGAGTACGTAGTTAGACCCTTGTTGCATGAAATCGTTTAGCCGTGAAATAAATGGTAATAAAGCTATAAAGTGTAACAACAAACTTGAAGTAAACACAAGGGGCACCAAACTTGGATCAAAACCTCTTAACACTAGCTATGTGTAAATGATATGAATTCTTGCTAGCGTACATATTACGAATTATATGACCTTCTCATATGAATAGATGGATGACATAGTTTGCCTCATGATTTCATGAACTTAGTTGGCCTTAACTTCGTGGAAATTTCCAACTAGAGATATATTGTGTAAAGGTGGACTTGAGATGACCCTAAGAAAAATCTAAGACCTCTTAGGATGAATGTTGCTATGTGTTAATACTCTTGCATGCTAGAAAACCAAAACGAAACCAGAAATCAAAAGCTAAAACTGGTCTGGACAGGGAGTTGCGCAGCTGCGCCCCTCCCAGGTCTAAATGTGGCGCAGCTGCGCTACAGGGCAGTTTTTGCCAGATTGTTTTAAATGTAATCTGATCATGGAAGTATGCTTACATTATCATCATAAGTTATGAAACAGAGTTTGGATGATGTGTTGAGTGTTCATTGATGTAATGATAGGAAACCCGAAATTTGCTAAATTTTCCTAAGGTTTGAGAAACACAAATATAATGTGAATTGTGTATCTAGGAGTTTTGAAATGTGTATGTCGAATAGTTAAGTGCATGATAAAAGTATGTGAATGTTGATATTAAGAATGGTTAAGGTATACCTATACATACGTAGGTATATTAAGAGGATGATAAAAAAGTGAAACGAAGGTTCTAAGAACCAAGATAGAAAACAATGTAATACTTATTATTATATTGAGAATGTATGAATGTATGACTGATGGGTATAAATTCATGATTATATAACTGTGTAGGATTACATGAAGTGCAGATATCTTTAAGCAGTTAAGTCGTAGTTGTTAAACTACGAATCAGGCAAGTCTTTCAGTTCCTATTTGATATATAAATTCTATAACTGTTAATTGAGTTATATTATGCTATGAGAATGTTGATGTATATATGTGAAATGTATATGAGATATGTATGAGATTGAAAGTTGATCTTTGACGATATACTTGTGAAGTGAATCTCTATGCCTGTTATGTGAGAAGTAACATGCGTAGAAAATATTAATTGATTATGAATGCATGAACTGAGTATGATATTATATGTTATGTGATGCATGAAAACTGTTAGAATTGCTGAGTTGTATAGCTTACTCTTGCAAATAACCATTTTTGCAGGTTAAGGACTCACGATTAAATATTATGCCACTTGATTGATAGAATTTCGTAGTTTCGTAAGGAGATTGACGTAGTTATCTAATGATATGATCTTGAAAAATGTTTAAGTTTTATACAAGTTGATAGTTTCTTATGATGTATAACACTTGTCGTGTTGTAAAGTTGTACTATGTGATACATAGAAGACTTCGTATTAAGATGTAAAAGTTAATACAGTAACTCAAATAGAATGAATCATATCATATAGTTGATTCAGGGATTTGTAATTGATTTAAAGTTATGAAATCAATAAAAAGATTTTATTCAAAGGAGATTGAAAAAGTTTAAATTATTCCATGTTTTTATAACATCGAAGATGATGTAAGATAGGAATGTTAAATGACCAAGATCGGAACTCATTAAAGTTCGGGGTCATTATACAGATCCTGGAAATGAAAGAATTTATATTCTAAATTGTAATAAAGCGAAGTTATATTCTTTAAGTTATGAATAAAAGATGTAATAGTTTGATGATAGTAGTATCGTGACTGCACCGGATCTGAGGTTCGAAGGGACTCGAATTTGGGGGCGTCACACAGATGATCATTGTACCCATCTGTGGAAGCTGTTTGAGCGCCTTCGCAAGTATAGTTACCCAGCCAAGTGTGCTTTTGGCGTGAAGTCCGGTAAACTCCTGGGATTCCTTGTAAGTAATCGAGGTTTTGAATTGGACCCAGCTAAGATAAAAGCCATCACTGAGATGCAAGAGGCAAAAATTGAGAAGGAAATTCGAGGTTTCTTAGGGCGGATAAATTTTATCATCTGGTTCATATCCCAGTTGACATCCACCTGTGAACCCATTTTCAAGTTATTGAGAAAGAACTCCTCTAGGAAATGAATGAAGACTGTCGGAAGGCTTTTCACATCATCTAGAAGAGGTTGATTGAAGCACCCATACTGGTACCCCCAAGGGAAAGATTCTCGTTGTTCATATACATATCAGTCAACTCCAACGCCATGGGCTGTTTGCTGGGGTAGAAGGATGATATGGGCAAAGAAAGGGCCATTTATTACCTCAGTAAGTGATTCAGTAGCGAAGAGCAGAAGTATACATTGATAGAAAGGACCTGTTGTGCATTATCTTGGGCCGTCATGAGGCTACAACACTACCTACACGGTCATACAACTTATCTCATATCCCGGATGGATCCTTTAAAATATATTTTTTGCAAGCCGATGTTGAACTGCCGATTATCCAAGTGGCAGCTAATCCTCTTACAGTTCGACATTGTCTATGTGACCCAAAAGTTCATTAAGGGGCAAGGAATCGCGGACCATCTATCGGTAGCACTGACAAGAGGTTATGAGCCTCTTGAAACCTGCTTCCCTGATGATGAGGTGATGGCAATTCTGTAAACTAATAGAGAAGATATGGGTCAATTTTCAAAATTATACTTTGACGGCGCTGAAAACACAGAAGGAGACGGGGCAGGGGCAGTTCTTGTATCCATTACTGGGGAGAAATACCCTGTTGTAATTAAGCTACAATTTTGCAACTCTAATAATACGGAGAAATATGAGGGATGCCTTATGGGGTTAAAATTGGCTCAATCCGTGGGAGTAAGAAGATTGGTGATATTTGGAGATTCGGAGCTAGTCATTAGACAATCCACTGGGACCTACAGCACCAAAGAATTACATCTATTTCAGTACCATCGCTATGTTATCAAAATGGCGGGAGAGTTTGAAGACATTACCTTTATGCATATCCCTCAAAATAGAAATGACTTCGTCGATGCATTGGCTACACTAGCCTCGTTGGTGAACCTATCAGCAAAGAAAGATACGCCGGTGATCACCTTCACGGCGCAAAATGCACCTTCTTACGGAAATAGCGTGGGAGAAATATCAGATGAAATAGCTCCAGTTGATCAACCTTGGTATCAAAATATTAAGGAGTATTTGCGAGACAGATCCACCCCCGGAGGAGTGGGCCAAGCTGCAAAGAAACGAATACAGAAGATGGAAATGAATTTTGATTTAATTGGGGATGCTCTCTACAAAAGGGACCCAGACGTAGGTTTTCTGAGATGTTTAGACAAAGATTAGGCCCAAAGACTTATGAATTAAGTACATGGTGGAGTGCGCGGAGCACACATAAGTGGCCTTCTACTTGCCAAAAAGATATTAAGGACGGGACATTACTGGATATCCCTTAAAGCTGACTGTGATGATCACATAAAGCGCTGCCACTAATGCCAAATCCATGCCAACATCATTCACGCACCTCCTAATCAGCTGTATTACATGACATCACCATGGCCGTTTTCCATGTGGTAAATGCACGTGATCGAACCCGTTGATCCCAAAGCCAGTAACGGTCACATATTTATCTTCACCGTGATTGATTCTTTTACTAAATGGGTAGAAGAAGCATCTTTCCCCAAGGTCACCAAGGAGGTCATCGTTGGTTTCATCAGAAACAACGTCGTCTGTCGATACAGACAACCCAAGGTTATAGTATCAGACAATACCAAGAATCTGAATAACAAGATGATGAGGGAACTGTGTAGTGAAAGTCCAATAATAATCTAGAAGGGGGGGGGGGGGTTGAATAGATTATTATAAATTAAAATTTTATCTTTTAGCCTTTTTGAATTTTTAAATAATTAATTAGAAATTAATATGCAAGATAAAATTCAATCACACAATACACATAGATTTATCTGGTTCAAACATACATCCAAGGTATGTTGCTACGCCTAGTCTCAAGCTCCTCTCCAGGACTTGAGAACCTATTACTATCAGTGATAAATACTCCTTCAACAGGCGAAGAAGCCTTTATAAAGTTTTATAGGAAAACTTACAACTATTCCCAACTAACTATTTTGGACAATAAGCTCCCAGCTCCCTCCTCAAGCTTAGTTGTATCTTTTTTTGAGTTCAGTTCTATTCTATTTTCTGATCTTGAAACAACATTCTCTTCCTCACCTCATAAGTGCACTTGAGACCCAACTCCCAGCTGACCTCTCTAAGACTCTGGTCTTGGTCAAAGAATAACTCGTTTTTCTCACAGATACATAAAATAAACTAACTCTGACTTTTCTCTTTTTACAAAAGATTTTGATACTAAAGTGCTTCTAAGATAAGCAGATAGTAATTTAAGATCAAGTAATAAAATTTCAATAACTTTTATGTGAGAAAAGTGCTTCTGTGTAAGCAGATATAATTTTAAGCTTGTAGATACGCTTCTTGATTAAGAAGTAAAACAGTTTGAGTGTATTTTAAATAATGTTTCTGAAAAAGCAAAAATTCAGAAACTGCGAATTAATTTATGCTCAAATAATTTATGATGACAAGTATCAAGTATACTAGATGAATCAATTTAACAATACTTGATGTAATAAATATATTTATTTAACTCAGATAATATATAGAAATATTTTATCTATTATGTGAACAATGTATAAAGGAACCCACTTAGGATTTTAAAGATCGTTTAAACAATTCACGCTATCATATATTCAAGGGTGAAAAAATTCAAATTGTTTCGGTGTCTAAGTATTGACCAAATTTATATTTTTTACACTTGTATATTTATATAAATATTTTTGATAAAACAACTTAGTGACAATCCGAAGAGTTTTACTTATGATAAGTATCTCAGGGTGAATTAAGTGTTAATCTGTATATTTATATAAATAACGAATATATATAAAGTATTTATATAAATATGTTGATTGACAGCTTGTGACTATCCGGAGAATTAATATCTCAGGTTCAATCAAGTGTTAATCTATTTATATAAATAATAAATATATATAAAATACTAATATAAATATTTTTGATTGACAACTTGTGACAATCCGGAGAATTAGTATCTCAGGGTCAATCAAGTGTTAATCTATATATTTATATAAATAATAAATAAATGAAATATATATATATATATATATATATATATATATATATAATTGTGTAGAACAATGTATATTTATATCTATAGCAATAAACAAGTAAGAGACAATTTAATCAAGCAATTTAAACAACTTATCTCAAGTACTTGTGTCCAATTTTCTCTTCTTCAAATAATCAGAATTTAGAAGTAACAAAGAGAGATTTAAAGCTTTAGAGAGAATGTAGGCAAGGAGAAAGCTTTTCTTGATTGTAAATTGATGAATTTGGAATGAAGAAAAACTTCCTATTTATAGGATTTTTCAAGCTTGGGGTAAAATGGTCTTTTTAGAAAATTAATGGATGAAAATAATTTGGTTAAAATGTAAGGTTCAGATCAATTTAGAAACACACAGATTGCTTAGTCAACACATCACCCGGATTTGAAGACTTCAGATTTCTAAAAAGCTTGTCAAATATTTTGCAATTAATGCTTTATGATTACATGCCTTTTGTCTTTTCAATTTTGTGCATACACGAAACTTTCAATTTGACCAACATGAGTATCATTAATTATTTTCAATGCAAGCCTTTCATCATGCATACGGATATACATACATGCATAGTAACATATAAATTTTATCCCAAAATGAGTGACCCTTGGGCATTTATTAAGCTTTTTCTCTTTTCCATTAAACTTGAATGCATGCCCATATCCGAAAATGATGTAAGTAGAATAAAAATCTTTTTGTCTATTTTGTAAAATAATTTTTAAGAGCTTTAGTATTAATAATTTTTGAAAGAAAATAGGAATACTCCTTGCCTTGGAGAAATGTTATTTTGTGAAATAATATTCTTAACAATTGATATTAGATTATCAAGGTTAGGTAAATATTAATTTAATTTAGAAAACATTTTTGATAGTTTAATTTAGAAATCAATTTTGGTTCAATAAAATAAGACATATATAAAATAAAACCTATGGAGATGATTCTATTTAAATTACCCTATTTCCCAATTATTGTTATCATCAAAATATATAAAGAAATAAATACCCATCATGTAGTAAGTTCAATATCAAGCACCTCAACTCGGTTATTTATCATCCGAAGATGAATGGCGCGATGGAAGCCACTAATAAAAATATCAAGAAGATAAAGATGAAGATGGTGGCAAACCACCGGGAATGGCCTGATTTGTTGCCTTTAACCTTACTCGCCTACTGGACATCGGCTCGAACCTCAACTGGGGCAACACCCTATTCACTGGTATATGGAATGGAAGTCGTACTCCACTATTCGTACTCCCATAGTGGTGGAGATGGAATCGCTAAGAGTGATACTGGATGCCCAAATAGAAGAAGGCCAGTGGATACAGAAACGATACGAACAACTATCCTTTATTGATAAAAAGAGAGTCGTAACTATCTTTTATGGTCAGCTATACCAATAGAAAATGTCCCAGTCCTACAACAAAAAGGTGCGACCTCGGGAATTCAAAGAGCTTGATTTGGATATTGAAGAATATTATTCCAGGCCAAGATGCAGCCAGAGGAAAATTTGCCCTGAACTAGGAAGGACCCTTTGTTGTCAAAGAAACCTTATCGGGTGGAGGCCTAAGGTTGGAAGAGATGGACGACGAAGAATTCTCGCAACTGATCAATTCCGGCTATGTGAAACGGTATTATGTCTAAGTCCCCTTTCACCCGCTTGAATCCTTGTCTTGATAAAAAAAATTCAATCAAATCAAGTCAGCTTGCAGGCCAAGCCTGAATTACGAAAGACCTGATCTCCCTTCATCCACGGGAGTACGTTGGCAGACATTTATGGTGCGGTCTAACCCTCAAAAAATAAAAATCAAACCATTTTACCCCATATTAACCCTAAACTTAAGCCTATCCAAAAACCAAAAATAGCCATATAAAACCCTCAAAGTCGACGGCCCATGCTGAGAGTTTTAGGATTGTAAGGTTCATGAATGCAATCAAATTGCATAAAACAAGCGGAAGCATGGTAAATGAGAGTTTTAAAATTTTACAAATTATATACCCGAATCATCCTTTGTGACACCCCCAAATCCTGGTACTGCATTCCCACATGATCTGGTGTTCATTGTTCAAATATCACATTCTAACTACCCACAATAAGGGATAATATTAAAACATAAACCTTGATAAACTTAAATGATAGCCTTCCCTATTAAAGGGTTACAACTTCTTAATCAATCCCATGTAATCTCTAACCTTAATATCATCATTCAAAATGAAAAAAATAAACCTAATGGTTTCATTACATAATTAAATCATTTAACAAAAACAAGACTTCAACACTTGTTCATCTTGCCCTTGCCCTTACTCGTGGACGGCTCGTCAACTTTCTCGACCTTAGCTGCAATGTTATTATATGCAAGAGTGCGCAAAGCAAAGCTCAATGGAATATTTATGAACAGTAACAAAATATGAAATCACAATGAATAATAACAGCTGGACAATTGTAACGCACCCAAATCCGGATACCTTTTACCTCGGACCTGGTACGTTACGATACATCATGTTTATAACTATTGTAGAAGATATAAACATAAATTGTTTATATAATAACATATACACATAACTCCCAAGGTCAGTAACCTTAACTTATTACTTGCATTCAATATCCTATATGACATACAATGCCTTTTTCGTCCAATACTATTACAATGTTAACCGTACAATAATCCAATCCTGGAACTTATCTTTGTCATTGCCTGTGTTCGAAGTTTCGTCTTAATCTGAAATAGTTATCATGATATAGCAAGGGTGAGCAACAAATTTGCCCAGTAAATTTTAAATACAAAGGAAGATATATCATGATTGAAAAGAATAATAAGCTGACAAACTTTCAACAGTATAATAATTGTGAAAGAATATAAATCAATTTTCATAACTGAATAACCGAGTCAATAATGATGAATGGCAAACAATGAACATGAACAAATTTAATTGGACCAAATGGTAATGAATGTGATCAACCTTTCATACCTGATGAACATATATAACATGCACAACGTGCGAATCAATAATTCAAAGATGTGATATAATCAACAATGATTAACAACGAACATGCTTTACAATAAAAACTCGAGTTCGAGTTAGGAAACTTGCCTGTACCGTCGATTACTGCTACGCAATCTAATATAGCTTCAGTTGAAAGACCTATTATTGATAATATCGATCTCTCAATTAGAAATAATATCATAACATATATCACTGCCATTTACAATTATAATATAATTTAAACACATTATCACATATCCCTAACATTCACTAAAACACATAAGACCTAATATCAAGTCAAACTATTTTAGTCTAATTTGAGTTCGGTACTATTTCGACATCCCGATTACACTATCAGATAATTATCGAGTTTATTTTTAATTAAACTCTACTTAACTACTTCACAATTGTCTTAGATAATTCAATTATTAATTATAACATTTTTTAGTAGCTCATAATAATTTTTAAATAATTATTATTATTTATAATGATTTTTTAATTATTAATATCATTATTAAATAACAATTAATTCCATTATTATTAATATTTAATTAAGTTCAAATATTAATAAAATACATGCCACAATATTAAAAGTTATTTATTATAACTCAGAATATTTTTAATACCTTAATATCACCTTTAAATGATTTTTAAAATATTTAAAATTATTCTTTAATAATTTCTATTAATATTAAAATATTAATGTATTTATTGTCCATATATTAAAAGTTATATATTATAACTTTAAAATATTTTTAAAACCTTTAAATCATTTTTAAATGATTTTTAGAACATTAAAAATATTTTTACATAATTTATTTAATATAATTATTAAACAAATTATTATCATTAATATTAAATTATTAATGAAATTCCATCCCAAAATATTAAAAGTTATTCAATATAACTTAAAATATTTTCGAACACTTAATATAATTTTAAATGATTTTTAAAATATTAAAAATTATTTTAAGTAATTTATTTAATATAAATATTAAATAAATTTAATATCATTAATATTAAAATATTAATGAAATATATCTCAAATTATTAAAAGTTAATTTTTATAACTTAAAATAATTTTTAAAAATAATTTATGAAATTTTAATAATTATTTTCTATTTTTTTCTATTTATTTAATTTAATTATTTTAATTAATTTTTATTTTTACCGTCGCTAAAGGCCTATAGCGACGAACACTGTCGCTATAGGTGTTCTTGAGCATTCAAGAACACTCAAAGTTTGTGTTCTTGGTACCTAGTTTGACCGGCTTTAATTCTTTGTTCTTGATGTTTCTGGGCATGAGGGTGTATTGATTATGTAGTATTGATGTAATACTACAAGCACAAACCAAGTTCAGGGTCAAAATACATCATAACATGAAGTTATAAGCCATCAAAAATCATGTCAGAGCTATTAAGCGATTACATCAAAGAATTGGCCTTTAGGGCATAAACTCTTTTTTGATATTATATGTGATTGAATAAATAAATTATTTTATTATGGTTTTATTTACTGCATTATATAAATGTTAACAAAATAAAAGTCCTTAGAATAGTGATACAAATTATATGGCTTCAAGTATGTGACTTGAACATGAGATCATATAATTACAATTAGTATCATTACTCTTAAATGTCCCTAGTCGTGTGTCATTGTTAATGGAACAACAATGATACATTAAGATTAGTATGCTGGATTGACTGATGGCCAAATCCCATTGGTCATAAATATATGAAATATTGAGTCAATGCATAGATACATGTTAGAGAACAATGTACTGGACAGACCCACCATGAGAATTCTACGTGGAGCATTATGCAAATTGTCATAAGCAATCCTCATAGTTACAATGATGTAATGATCCTCCGACTTGAAATCACTATATTACTACACGGGAATTTATGTACTTTGATATCATCAAAGGTCACCTTTAATAGGGTGGACAATAAAGGTGATTATTGGGTACATCATGAATCGTGCGAGAAATATGAGTGATCTAGATGGAATTTAACTATAAATTAGGGGTGATATCCATAGGTCTCTTGATTGAGTAGGACTATAACATGCATGATCATGCTCAAATAGTGATTTGTTTCATATAATCTACTCATCGATCAAGAAAACTCAGATTAAATTATGAAGAGGATGACACATTCCATTCCTCGAGTTTAATCTAGGATGTCAAGGTTAAAAGGATTAAATTACATTAAAACATTGGTCACGAAAAGGTTGTATCGAATCACCGATTTTATTATTATTTGGGTAGCAGTGATGCATTACTAGATGCCGCTCACTGTTTATAATTTTATAATATGATTTTAAAATTATTGTCAATATAATAATAACCTATAGGGTCACACACTTAGAACGTAATTAAAAGGGAATTAATTTAAATTGTAAGGATTTAAATATATCAATATTTAAATTACGAATTTAAATTAATAGGATAATTTGTATATATATGTATATTAATTAAGTAAGACTTAATTAAGATATAATATATATATATATATATATATATATATTCGAATTTTATTTTTCTAATTGGATTAGGTTTTGGTTAATTCCTTTAACTGCTATATATATGATATATCAGCAGTTTTTAGGGAATTCATTATTATCAAAAACCCTACCCGCTCTTAGAGAGAGACTAGAGAGAAAAATTGAGAAAGTCCAGATCCTTGGCGGCTAATACCGCATCTTTGCTTGCTGCAGATCGTGTGACGATTCGCTGGACATTCGTATGAATACCGTAGAGACGCAGTTCCTTTGGATTGCATTGAAGATTCGAAGCAGTTTCAGAATTTTCATCATCTCCATTCAGGCTTGAATAATCAGTAAAACAAATCTAAACCTCTGAATTAATATGTTTTTTGCATAGATCCTGTTTTAGGGTTTCGAAAAATTTTAATTTCCGCTGCGTTTATGTGCTAAAATCCCTACAGTGGTATCAAAGCTACTTGCAAAACGATTAATTCTGATTACGTGTTTTAATTGTATTCAATATATATGATATATAATGATGCATGTTTGTCGATCTGAAATTGAATATATGATATTCTGCATGTATGCGTATTCTGGAAATCTATAATATATATGCATGTATATGATGTTCTGATAATCGTATCCTTGAAGGTGGAATAACAATTCAACTTCTGTTCTAATTAGATTAGAAACATGAAGATTCGATTTAATATGATTAATCGAAACTGGACATATATGATATGTTCTGGGTGTATTGTTATTATGAGTGTGTTGGCGGATTGTATATGATTCTGGAACTGTTTCAGAGATTCGTATGAAAAATTCTACAATACAGATTGTAGCGTACGATGGTCGTGACCCCAATATTTTATATATAGTTTTCTTTAATTATATAAATTATGTCATATGCTTATTGTGATAGGCATGGTGCACAGTTATGCCCCTTTTTACCCATAGGTTAGTGGTTTTTGGTTTTGAAATACGGCTTGCATATCGTGCCTTTCTATAAATTCTGATGTAATATTCTCTTCTCATCTAAATCCCCTCGAATGTAACTTGAGGTTTCTTTATGTCATGTAATGTACAATTGTAACCTATCAAGATGACAAGATGATGATGGAGAGGAGACACATGCATGAGGAAGGTCCAAGGAAGCTATTATTTTGAAGACCTTTTACCACCTTAGACTGACCTTCAATCTTTTCATTAGCTTGAAAAGATTGACATAGGGTTGGGGCCACAACTGTGACACATTTAATTTTGCACTTTATTTATGTTTGTATACGATATGATATGATAAATAATGTGCATGTTTAATAAGATTAAAATTGGTGAGATATAAATTAATTAATAAAATCCCTCATAAAATTATTAAGTCTAAATCAGATGCCTTCCGATGAATAACACTCATCAAGACCTTGACCGATGGATGTAGGTTTGCCAAAGCAAAGTACCCCATTTATCTTGGTAAGATGCGATAAGATAATTGTGACATCCAAACTGTTAAAATCATTGGGCCAAACTTAACTAAGTTATCTCAATAGGATTGTGGACTTAGAGGCATAGAGTTTGGTATGTACCATTAGATGGACAAGAAACAAATGTTGTTCACCAAACTATCTAAGAGTTATATATGATATAATTGACAAAGGGTTGTCTACCTAAATAATTATGTTTTGAGAGAATAGCCAAAGCTAACTTAAGGCATAGTGAAATATGGATCTTGGCTCACTAGAAAGATTTAATAGAAAATGTTTTCCGAATTAATGGAGAGGGCTATTAATTTGAATAAAATAGTGGAAGCTATATTTTGAATATACTATTATCAATTACATAATATCAAAACTCTACAATTTGACTTATTATTTTTTTGCACTTATAAATTGTAGATATCAATGGCAAACAATAACACAAATAGCCTTTCACTACGATCAGTCCTTGAGAAGGAAAAACTGAGTGGAATTAATTTCCTAGACTGGCATAGGAACTTGAGGATTGTCCTCAAACAGGAGCGCAAGCTATATGTCCTTGATGGGCCCATTCCTGCAGTACCAGCTAACACTGCACCACGTGTAGAGCATAATGCTTAGAAGAAGCATCAAGATGATGCTCTGGACGTGAGTTGTCTCATGCTAGCAACGATGAACTCTGAGCTTCAGAAGCAACATGAGTTAATGGATGCTTATGAGATGATCGAGCATCTCAAGAAATTGTTCGAAGGGCATGCTCGACAGGAGAGGTATGATACAAGAAAGGCGTTGTATCACTGTAAGATGGGTGAACGTGATCCAGTTGGTCCACATGTGCTGAAAATGATTGGGTATATTGAGTACATTGGTAGGTTGGGTTTTTCGATTACTCCGGAAGCCCAAACTGATCTTGTTTTGCAATCTTTGAACAGCAGCTACTCTCAATTTGTTATGAATTACCTCATGAATGAAATTCCAAAACCACTTACTGAGTTGTTGAGTATGTTAAGAACTGCTGAGAACAACATGAAAAAGGCAGGCCCCGCAAACGGAATGCTAAGGGAATGGGGAAAGGCAAGAAGAAGATAGGATCTAAATCTGCTAAACCCAATCCCAAAACCAAACAGGCTTTAAAACCTAAAGGTGGGGTGGATAAAGAAGGTGATTGTCACTTCTGTGGAAAACCTGGACACTGGAAGAGGAATTGTCATGCTTATATAGAAGAACTGAAGAAAAAGAAAGGACGTATGATTTTTGATTCAGGTATATATGTTATAGAAGTCAATTTTTCCACTTCTACATCATGGGTATTGGATACTGGATGTGATTCTCACATTTGTGTTAATGTGCAGGAACTCCGAAGAAGTAGGACTTTGGCGAAAGGCGAGGTTGACCTACGAGTTGGGAATGGAGAAAAAGTTGTTGCACTAGCCGTAGGAACTTATCATTTATTTTTGCCCACTAGGCTAGTATTAGAATTATAGGATTGTTATTATGTGCCTGCTATGAGCAAAAACATTATTTCTGTTTCTTGTTTGGACAAGAAAGGTTTTTCATTTTTAATAAAGAACAACAGTTGTTCATTTTACTTAAATGAAATATGGTATGGTGTTGCACAATTGTTTAATGGTCTTTATATTCTTAATTTAGAAATGCCTATCTATAACATAAATACAAAACGATTTAAATCAAATGATTCAAATCCGACATATCTTTGGCATTGTCGTTTAGGCCATATAAATGAGAAACGTATATCCAAACTCCATAAAGATGGGTTTTTGAATTCATTTGATTTTGAATCATATGAGAAATGCGAGTCTTGTTTATTAGGCAAGATGACTAAAGCCCTTTTCACTGGACACAGTGAAAGGGCTAGCGATGTATTGGGACTTATACATAGTGATGTATGCGGACCCATGAGTTCGTTAGCAAGAGGTGGGTTTTATTACTTCATTACATTTACTGACGACTTCAGTAGATATGGATATGTGTATCTTATGAGACACAAATCCGAATCCTTTGAAAAGTTCAAGGAATTCAAGAATGAAGTTCAAAACCAATTTGGCAAAAGCATAAAAGCCCTTCGATCCGATCGAGGAGGTGAATACTTAAGCCAAGACTTTGATGACCTTCTAAAGGAGTGTGGTATTATATCACAGCTCACTCCACCTGGAACACCACAATGGAATGGTGTGTCTGAGAGGAGGAATCGCACCTTGTTGGACATGGTACGATCGATGATGAGTCATGCAGATCTTCCAATAAGTTTCTGGGGTCATGCCCTAGAGACAGTTGCATTCACACTTAATCGTGTTCCTACAAAGACAGTTCAGAAGACAACATATGAGATGTGGACTAGGAAACGTCCTATTATGTCGTTCATGAAGATTTGGGGTTGCAAGACATTTTTAAAACGTCTGGCTTCTGACAAGCTCTGACCCAAATTTGACAAATGTAATTTTATGGGATGCCCAAAGGAAACAAAAGGGTATTATTTCTACAAACCTTCTAAGAACAAAGTATTTGTTGCTCGAACTGATATTTTTCTAGAAAGAGAATTTGTCTCAAAAGGAAACAGTGGGAGGAAAGTAGAACTCGAAGAAGTTCGAGAACCACAAAATATCATTGAACCTGAGTTGGAACATGAGCAGGAACCACAAGATATTGTGGAAAGTGAACCCGCTCAAATTACACGAGACATTCGTAGATCTGGTAGGACACGCCAAGAGCCCGAGATATATTATGGATTTCTTGTGACTCAAAACGGCGATGTGATGCTCATAGATCATGATGTGCCGCCTGCTTCCTACCAAGAAGTTATGAATGGACCAGATTCTGAGAGATGGCTTGAAGCCATGAAATCTGAGATGGACTCCATGTATACTAACCAAGTATGGACTTTGGTTGATCCACCCGAAGGGGTAAAACCAATCGGGTGCAAGTGGGTTTTCAAGAAGAAAATCGGCATAGATGGTAATGCACAAACCTATAAAGGCCGACTGGTAGCAAAAGGTTTCAAACAAGTTCAAGGTGTTGACTATGATGAAACCTTCTCTCCAATGGCAATGGTTAAATCCATCAGGATCTTACTTGCTATTGCAGCCTTTTATGATTACAAAATCTGGCAGATGGATGTCAAAACTGCTTTCCTTAATGGAAATCTCCTTGAGGATGTGTATATGACACAACCAGAGGGTTTTGCCAATCCAAAGGATGCTGGAAAGGTATGTAAGCTGTAGCGATCCATTTATGGATTGAAGCAAGTCTCTAGGAGTTGGAATCTTCGATTTGATGAAGCAGTCAAAGAGTTTAGCTTTATAAAAAATGAAGATGAACCTTGTGTATATAAGAAGGTTACTGGGAGTCACATTGTATTCCTGGTATTATATGTTGACGACATATTAATTATTGGGAATGACATTCCTTCCTTACAGGCTGTAAAAACATTTCTCCATGAAAGATTTGGACGATGCAACCTATATTTTAGGTATCAAGATCTATCGAGATAGATCAAGAAAAATGCTCGGCCTAAGTCAAAGTACATATATTGATAAAGTGCTGAAACGATTCATCATGCAAGAGGCAAAGAGAGGACACTTACCCATGTCCCATGGTGTTAAGATCTATAAGGCCCAATGTCCTAAATCATAAGATGATGAGGAGCTTATGAGAAAGATCCCTTATGCTTCGACAATTGGATCTATCATGTATGCAATGATATGTACTCGTCCGGATGTCTCGTATGCTTTGAGCATGACGAGCAGATACCAGTCGAATCAGGTGAAGGTCACTGAACAGCAGTTAAGAATATCCTCAAGTACCTAAAAAAGACTAAGGATTCAATCTTGGTATATGGAGGTGAAGACGAACTGGCAGTAAAGGGTTACATAGATGCTAGTTTCCAGACTGACACAGATGACTATAAGTCTCAGTCAGGTTTTGTGTTTTGCCTTAATGGTGGTGTTGTTAGCTGGAAAAGTTCAAAGCAAGAGACAGTAGCCGATTGTACGACAGAGGATGAGTATATTGTTGCTTCTAGTGCGGCTAAGGAGGCTATATGGATTAAAAAGTTCGTTACTGAACTTGGTGATGTTCCAACCATTGTTGATCCGGTTGAGCTATACTGTGATAATAATGGAGCCATTGCACAGGCTAAGGAACCCATATCTCACCAACGATCCAAGCATATACTTAGGCTTCTCATCCGTGAAATCATTGATAGAGGAGATTTACATATAAGCAGAGTGCCAACATATGATAATGATGCAGATCCACTGACCAAAGCTTTGTCGCAGCATAAGCACGAAGGTCACACTAGTCCCATGGGTATTAGATACATGAGTGATTGGCTCTAGTGCAAGCGGGAGACTGTTAGAGTTTATGCCCTAGAGACCAATTCTTTGATGTAATTGCTTAACATTTTTGATATTATATTTGATTGAATAAATGAATTATTTTATTATGATTTTATTTACTGCATTATATAAATGTTAACATAATAAAAGTCCTTTGAATAGTGATACAAATTATATAGCTTCAAGTATGTGACTTGAATATGAGATCATATAATTACAATTAGTATTATTACTCTTAAATGTCCCTAGTCGAGTGTCATTGTTAATGGGACAACAATGACACATTGAGATTAGTATATGGATTGACTGATGGCCAAATCTCATTGGTCATAAATATATGAGATATTGAGAATGCATAGGTACATGTTAGAGAATAATGTACTGGACAGACCCACCATGAGAATTCTACGTGGAGCATTATGCAAATTGTCATAAGCAATTCTCATAGTGACAATGATGTAATGAACCTCCGACTTGAAATCACTATATTACTACACGGAAATTTATGTACTTTGATATCATCAAAGGTCACCTTTAATAGGGTGGACAATAAAGGTGATTATTGGGTACATCATGAATCGTGTGAGGAATATGAGTGATCTAGATGGAATTTAACTATAAATTAGGAGTGATATCCATAGGTCTCTTGATTGAGTAGGACTATAAAATGCATGACCATGCTCAAATAGTGATTTGTTTCATATAGTCTACTCATCGATCAAGAAAACTCAGTTTAAATTATGAAGAGGATGACACATTCCATTCCTCGAGTTTAATCTAGGATGTCAAGGTTAAAAGGATTAAATTACATTGAAACATTGGTCACGAAAAGGTTGTATCGAATCACCGATCTTATTATTATTTGGGTAGCAGTGATGCATTACTAGATGCCGCTTACTGTTTATAATTTTATAATATGATTTTAAAATTATTGCCAACATAATAATAACCTATAGGGTCACACACTTAGAACGTAATTAAAAGGGAATTAATTTAAATTATAAGGATTTAAATATATCAATATGATTGATAGTGTTTAAATTACGAATTTAAATTAATAGGATAATTTGTATATATATATATATATATGTATATTAATTAAGTAAGACTTAAATAAGATATAATATATATATAAATTCGGATTTTATTTTTCTAATTGAATTAGGTTTTGGTTAATTCCTTTAACTACTATATATACGATATATCAGTCTTTTTTAGGGTATTCATTATTATTAAAAACCCTAGTCGCTCTTAGAGAGAGACTCGAGAGAAAAAATGAGAAAGTCCAAATCCTTGGCGACTAGTACCGCACCTTTGCTTGTTGCAGATCGTGTGACTGATTCGCAGGACGTTCGTGTGGATACCGTAGAGACACAGTTCCATTGGATTGCATTAAAGATTCGAAGCAGTTTCAGAATTTCCATCATCTCCATTCAGGCTTGAATAATCGGTAAAACAAATCTAAAACTCTGAATTAATATGTTTTTCGCATAGATCCTATTTTAGGGTTTCAAAAAATTTTAATGTCCGCTGCGTTTATGTGCCGAAATTCCTACAAGAGTTGTTCTTCATTTTCTGGGTTGCCCAGAAACAGCCGGTCAATGCTTTCTCCAGCCTTATATCGAGCAGTTTGTTCATGATTTAGGTAGTTTAGACGTCGGGCCTTGTAGACAAACTGTCAAGGTACAAGGGTGTAGCACTTAGAGAGTTTATAGTTCAACAACCAACAAGATCTAAGCCTTCAAAAAACCTGTCAAACGCTGCCTGGAAATTCTGGGTTACCCAGAAATCTCCAGATTAACGAGCAGCCTAGTTTGACCGTTAATAACATTTGATCCATACGTTTTCAATGTGTTAGAGTGCTCTAGTCTTGTAGTACTTATGTCAGAGTATAATCTAACTACAACTTAACACCCTGAAAATCTATCAGTTTAGAGATCACGGCTGGTCAAACGGTTGTCAGACCGTGTTCTTCATTTTTCTGGGTTACCCAGAAAACGTGAAGTCAAGCTCGGTCAACGACATTTGACCAATTATAACTTCTGATCCGTTGATCTGTTGTCCATTCCACCACTTCCAGCCGATTAACAACATAACAGACTATAATTACAAACTTTAAACACACCTAAACAATAAACAGGTAGCGATCTACCAGGGCTGACATTCACTGTCAGACCCTATTTTTAAATACGATAACTTGGCTTAAACCTTGATTTTCATGCACTTAGATGTTATGGGTCATATTTTATCATCATAGATCACTAAATAACATCACATAACACATATTTAAACATTCAAATCATAAAATTTAAGTTAGCCTTAAAGATCTAGCATGGTTTTAGGGTTTATACCTTCTTGATCCAACTTTTGATTTCTGCTCCTTGATTCCAATCTTGTATGGTTAGGGGGTGATTCTTACTTAACTTAGGATTGAGTTTCATAAGAAACTTAGTGATCTAGGAGAGAGAGTATTGGTTTATGAAAAATAAAAGTAAAGATTTTTCTTAACTTTTATTTTCTAGCCTTGATTCAACGCACATAAATGTTACTAGGTGGCCAATTTCGGCTGGCTTGAGATACGTTGAGCATATGGCATATCTCCCCTGAAAGTAGTATGCATACAAGCCAATCATGTATGATGATAAAGCATCTACTTTGGAAACAATCTTATTTATTTATTAATTAAAGTATTAACTTATTAAAGGTAAATAATTATCTACATGGTGCTGTTTTTATAATATATAAATAACTCATAGTTTTAAGCAATGCTTTTAGAATCATGATGTTGATTATGCTAATGCGATCTAAATTCTTAGAAAGCTTAAAAACTAAAATAGTTCCTAATTATGGGATTACTAAAAAGGGGATAATTAAATCCGGATAGATTAGTACATATGTTGCTTGCTCATTGGATGAAAATGATTGATCTCATGATCATTTGTGTGGAGACACTAAAGCAAGTATGTAGGTGCTTATTGGAGAATAAGTTCACTGAACGTGACTCGCTATGGAATACTTAATGGAGTTTTACTCGCCTGTCAATAGGAATTCCTAATATGATAGTAGTACAAGTGATCCTTGGACTTGAGATCATCATAGTATCTTGTATGTAATGAATTATACTTTAACTTATTCCTTAAAGTCCTTTAGGGTATATACAAGGGTATGCTTGGGTATAATGAGTTACATATTGAGATAATGAATGATCAATAAAGAATCTACCACTTATAGTAAAAGAGGAGAGATATGTCCTATGTGATTCGTTAAATGACAACCCAGGAATCCTTGGCCAATGTGGAATGAAATTAGAAAGGAGTTTCTAATTTGCATTATTTGGAGTTGTGCATTTTCTAATCGAAATACATATAATTGAATAAAATAAGACTTGACAGTAAATCCATGTCTTATATTTAATTGGGGCATTGTATGGTGGAAGGATTGAATTGTACGCTAACTATTTACTCATAGGTTCTTTTATGATTAATGTTGAAATCTATATTATTTGGAAAGTCGTTGATAGCTAGGGAGGCTTATCCCTATTGTAGAATAAATATTATTTATTTAAATAGATTATTAGTTTAATTTATTTATTTAAATAAAATTAGAATTATTTTAATTGATTTATTCACAACCGGTTTAATATGGAGAACCTAAAGGGTCACACCATAAAAGAAAGAATAATTATTTAAGAAGATAATGGCATAATAGTAATAATGCATTAAGTGTAATTAATTTAATCTATGGTGATAGAATAAATTAAATTGCTTAATGTTTATTATTTAATATTTTAAAAATATTAAATATAAATTAATAAGAGGAGTCTTATTAGTATTATTACAATTATTATTATTTTAATTTCTAAAGTAGTTTAGTAATTAATTTAATATTAGTACTCTCATTTATTCCTAATAAGATTAGGAGGCAAATTAATTAATTATTCCCAATGTGGTGGGAAACCTAAATTAATTAAAGGAGTTTAATTAATTAAATAAAATCCCAGGTCTAATAGAATTAGAAGGGTTGACCAATATCTATATAAGAGGAGTCTTATAATAGATATCAGTTGATGCAATTCCAATTGTTGGAGAGTACTCCTTTTCTATAGAGGATAGAAAACTAAGCCAACCACCCTCCTTCTTGATAATTCATCTTCCTTGGTGGATCACCTCTAGAGGCCAAACACTTGGGTGGCTAACATTGATCAAAGGAAGGAATTTAACTCAAAAATTCAAGGAGATCACGAAGAACAAGGAGTTGAACTCGTACCTGTGGAAGCTTCGTTCTACAAGGGTATGTTTCCATAACATCTTATTTATCGTTTTAAATTAATAATTTGCATAAAGGATGATCCGGATAATGATTTTGTAAAAATTTTTAAACTCTGATATACCATGCTTGCGCTAATTTTTGCAATTTGATTGCGTCACGATTTCGTACAAACCCAACAGTGGCATCAGAGCCAAACCTTTATGCAATTATTAATTGTTTTGATTTCATATACATATGGGTATGTATTTAGAATAATTTATTGGGCATAATTAATTGTATAAAATTATTTTTTTTATTTTTTATGTTTTTTTTAAAGAAAAGAAGAAAATAATAATAATAATAAAATCGGGTAGCTAGTTCGCTGTTTTGATTAGTGAATTCAGTGGAAAAGGTAAGCTTGATTCGAAAAAGTAATTCCGAATTGGAATTCATTTTGTTCGCTGTCATCCGTGTTATTCAATTCAAAGAGAGTGAATCATATTGATTTCAAAAGGCGGGTCATCACACACACACACACACACACACACACACACACACACACATATATATATATATATATATATATATATATATTAACTTAAGTACTCAGGATTTCAAAAAGCTTTCTTGGATTGAATAAAGCATACATGAAGCTTAGATATATATATAACGTATATATATAATAGATATATTATACATATATATATATATATATATATATATATATATATATATTATATAGTAATCATGAACTTCTTTTCAAAAGTGTCCCATGAACTTTAATTTTTTTTTTTAAAAAAAAAGGAACGGTTACTATATATATAATATATATACGATTATACATATAATATTCTTAATAATTTTATAATTAAAATAAAGAGTTTATTTTAACTAAGAAATTGGATTTCATGCAAATTAAAATTGCCCATTAAATGATACTCCTATATATATAGAATGTTTCAATTCATGAGATGGATATTTATTTATTGATATATATGGTGATATGTATAATAATAAATAGAGATTGATTATGGACTATTTGACCAATGTGATTGGATTTTATTTTAGTTGAATGCTTGAATGAATGAGTTTTATTAAATGGGGTCTGCGTACCTTGTCTTCTCTGATTTTTTTCTCGATGTAAATTCTATCTCCCTCCTATGTACTTCCCTTTGACTGCTGATCAAGGTTTCTATTTAAATTAAATAGTTTAATGTAATAAAAATAGTTAAAATTATCTTGAAGAAATTGGAGACCAAGGAGTAAGGAGCGCGTGAAGACCCGTTTGTATGGAGCCCGGGTTTAAATGTAATAGTTACGTTTAAATTTTATTTCTTGCACCTTTAGGTTTGACCTTTTGGTTCACTTGGTGGCTCTAGTGAACCAAACTAGAATAAAAGTCCATAATCAATCCTGATAGAATATAGTATTCTTTATGTGCATGCTAAGTATTATATATATATATATATTATATTTTATGCAAACATGCTTTGTATGTTTAATAAAATGACGCGTATTTTATATATATATGTGCATGCGCGCTAAACAAGATGAAACAAATAATAACAAATCCCTCAAAGAAATAATATTAAGTCCGAAGCGTTCAAAGATATTTGGAATATCGAACGTCGCCTTCTAGCATGATAAATTAATAGGGTATTAAATATTTAATATGAGCTTGTTGTGCTATCCACAAGCCGAGTATTGTGTATTTAAGATGTTAATTAATCACATTTGATGCTTATCAAGAAAATTGAACAATATAGTCTTGTTGTGCTATCCACAAGGACGAACATCTTTTTTGAATTTATGGAAGTGCTAGGTTGGACTTAACTTAAATTATTTTAGTTCGGATGTGCACACACTTGACCATTATGATTTAAGAGACAAAATAAAAGGAGTTACATGTTGATGTAATTGACAAGAGTTGTCTACCTATTTATTTATATATCGTTTGTTGTGCTATCCCAAAGGCTATATACATTTGAAATGGGATCCTTAATCTCACTAGCAAATCTTTAATTAGATATTGCCGAACTATATAAGTGAGGGTAATATAGTTTGATGAAAATAGTGGGAGATACCAATTTAAAATAAAGACCTAAATTTATTTTGGTATGCAAAAATTAATAAAAATGAATGTTTGTTAAAATGTTGTCTTTTCACATGCAGAATTTTAAAAATGTCAAAATCACTAATCTCACTACGAAGCATACTTGATGCAAATAAGCTTACCGGCCCTAATTATACGGACTGGCTAAGAAATTTGAGAATAGTTCTCACTGCTGAAAAGATTTCTTAGGTCCTAAATTCACCTGTCCGTGGAACTGATCCAGAAACAGCCTCTGAGGAAGATATTGCCACTATTGTAAAGTGGCAAGATGATGCATCTGTGGCTCAATGTATCATGCTCGCATCCATGAATAACGAGCTTCTGCGTCAGCACGAAAATATGGATACTCCTATTATGTTGCTTCACCTCAAGGAGTTGTATGGTGACCAAAGTCGGATTGCTAGATATGAGATATCTAAGGAGCCCTTCCGATCTTGGATGACCAAGGGCAAGGTGAACATAAAGGAACAAAAGAAACCTGATCCAGCTAGCAAAGGAATGTGCTTCCATTGCAATGAGCCGGGTCATTAGAAGAGGAATTGCAAGAAGTTTCTGGCAGAGAAGAAGCTTGGAGAAGCTTCGACTTCCAATCAAGGTTTATTCATAACTGAAATTAATTTTTCAGAAAGTTAAAATTCTACTTGGGTATAGGATACCGGCTGTGGTTCTCACATATGTAATACTGTGAAGGGACTGGTCAGAAGTAGAAAGCTAAACAAGGATGAGGTTGTCCTACGAGTGGGAAATGAAGCAAAGGTTGCTGCATTAGCTGTAGGCATTTATTGTTTAGCATAGCCTACGGGCAAGTCTATTTATTTAAATAATTATTATTTTGTTCCGAATATCATTAGAAACATTATTTCAAATTCTGTATTAGATATGGATGGATTTGAAATTATAATAAAGAACAACAGTTGTTCAATTTATAAAAACAATGTTTTATATGGTATTGGAAATCTGCAAAATGGACTTCATATACTTGACTTGTATGAAAATATACTTCAAATAGAATAAACTAAGAAAAGGAAAAGAGATGATAATAATTATACCTATATGTGGCACTGTAGACTCGGTCATATCAATGAAACGAGATTATCCAAGTTGCATAAGGATGGGCTCTTAGAGCTATCTGATTATGAATCATATCCAACTTGTGAATCTTGTCTCATGGGTAAATGACTAAATCTCCTTTTAGTGGAAAAGGAGAAAGAGTTACAGAGTTGTTAGCGTTAGTTCACATAGACATTTGTGGACCTATGACAACGATTGCACGGGGTGGGTATTCTTATTTTATTACTTTCACTGATGATCACTCAAGATTTGGATATGTGTATTTAATGAAATACAAATCAGAATCATTTGAAAAGTTCAAAGAGTTCAGAAGTGAAGTAGAGAAACAAACGGGAAAGAGTATTAAGACTCTTCGATCAGATCGAGGTGGAGAATACTTAAGTGGTGAGTTTCTCAATTGTCTCAAAGAAAATGGTATAATCTCACAGTGGACTCCACCAGGTACACCACAATTTAATGGAGTATCTGAAAGGAGAAATCAAACATTGTTGGATATGGTTCGATCCATGATGAGTTTTATCGATCTTTCAATTTCATTCTGGGGTCATGCCCTAGAAACGACTTATATCTACTAAATAGGGTCCCCACGAAATCCATCCCCAAGACTCCATATGAGATGTGGACAGGGAGGAATGGTCTTAAGCATGTTAAGATTTGGGGATGTCCAGCTTATGTGAAAAAGTTTCAAAATAATAAGCTAAGGACAAGATCTGATAAGTGCACATTTGTGGGATATCCTAGAGAAAGTTTGGGATACAATTTCTACAATCCTACTGAGCAAAAGGTGTTTGTTGCGAAACACACTGCCTTCTTGAAAAATGAGTTTATCCATGAAAGGGCTAGTGGGAGAAAAATAGATCTTGAAGAAATTCAAGAACCACAAACCACTACAGATCAAGTGGATGAACCTGTCCAAGTAGAGACACCTACTGTACAACACCCTATTCGTAAATCTGGAAAAGTACTGAAGATACCTAAAAGGTATGGATTCGTCATAGAGGATGACGATGAGGTACACATCATGGATGATGATGATCCATTGAATTACGAACAGACTATGAGTAATAAAGACTCAAAGAAATGGTAGATGATCATAAGATCTAAAATGGATTTTGAAGCTATACTTAAGTCCATTTAGATTTTTCTTGCGATTGCAGCTTATTTTTACTTAATCTGGCAAAATGGACGAAGAGATGCCCTTCCTCAAATATACATTATTAGAGGAGAATGTATTTATGATACAGCCAGATGATTTTTTGTTTCAATGGTTGAAGCAAATCATGTATATGAGCTACAACAATCCATTCATGGATTGAAGCAAGATTCTCGTAGATGGAACATTCATTTTGATGAGACAATCAAAGAGTTTAATTTTATCAAAAACGAGGATAAACCATGTGTGTACAAGAAGGTTAGTGGGAGTGCTGTTTCATTCCATGTATTATATGTTGATGATATATTACTGATAGGAAATGAAATTTCTATGCTAAAATCGATCAAAATAAAATTATCTAAACATTCCTCCATGAATGATTTGGGTAGAACATCCCGCATTGGGGATATAAATCTGTATTAATAGATTTAAAAGGATGTTCGGCTTAACCCATGAAAACGTATATTCATTAGATGCTAAAGGCATTTAGCATGGCAAACTCCAAAAGGTGCCTCATGATGATGAGCCATGGAGTGTATCTCTCTAAAATTGTCCTCAGTAAAAGAGAGATCGCATGAGTTACTATCATGTATGCAATGAAATATACGAGACTTGATGTTAATCAGTCATATTCTGGAGAAGATCACTGTGAGACAGTGATAAACATCTCAAAGTACTTAACTGACACTAAGGATGTCATCATGACACATGATGGGTCTGAATTAAATTAGAGGACTAAACAGACTCAAGGTTTCAGACTGACCAAGATGACAACAAAATCCACTTTAGGGTAAGTCGTTACTTTAAAAGGTGGTGCAGTAAATTGGAAAGGTTCTAAACAGCAAAAAGTTGCTGGGTTAGTGACAAAGACAAAGTATATAACTGTAAGTGAAGCTACAAGTTGATGTTTCAGATGAAAACTTCATTACAGAACTAGGAATAGTTCCTAAGTCTCATCTTGAATCTAAACATGTGTTGCGGCACTTTGATTAAAGAAATCATCGAAGGAGGAGAGTGTAGACTCTCAAGACAACATTGCAGATCTATTTACTAAAGTTTTAAAACAACAACAGTTTGATCATCACTTAGAGAAGATGGGTATGAGATACCATGGCGATTGGCTTTAGTGCAAATGGTAGATTGAAAGTAGTATGCATACAAGCCAATCATGTATGATGATAAAACATCTACTTTGGAGACAATCTTATTTATTTATTAATTAAAGTATTAACTTATTAAAGGCAAATAATTATCTACATGGTGCTATTTTTATAATATGTAAATAACCCATAGTTTTAAGCAATGCTTTTAGAATCATGATGTTGATCATGCTAATGAGATCTAAATTCTTAGAAAGCTTAAAAACTAAAATAGTTCCTAATCATGGGATTACTAAAAAGGGGATAATTAAATTCGGATAGATTAGTACATATGTTGCTTGCTCATTGGATGAGAATGATTGATCTCATGATCATTTGTGTGGAGACACTAAAGCAAGTATGTAGGTGCTTATTGGAGAATAAGTTCACTGAACGTGACTCGCTATGAAATACCTAATGGAGTTTTACTCGCCTGTCAATAGGAATTCCTAATGTGATAGTAGTACAAGTGATCCTTGAACTTGAGATCATCATAGTATCTTGTATATAATGAATTATAGTTTGACTTATTTCTTAAAGCCCTTTAGGGTATATAAAAGGGTATGCTTGGGTATAATGAGTTACATATGGAGATAATGAATGACCAATAAAGAATCTACCACCTCTAGTAAAAGAGGAGATATATCCTATGTGATTCGTTAAATGACAACCCAGGAATCCTTGGCCAAGGTGGAATAAAATTAGAAAGGAGTTTCTAATTTGCATTATTTGGAGTTGTGCATTTTCTAATCGAAATACATATAATTGAATAAAATAAGACTTGACAGTAAATCCATGTCTTATATTTAATTGGGACATTGTATGGTGGAAGGATTGAATTGTACGGTAACTATTTACTCACAGGTTCTTTTATGATTAATGTTGAAATCTATATTATCTAAAAAGTCGTTGATCGCTAGGGAGGCTTATCCCTATTGTAGAATAAATATTATTTATTTAAATAGATTATTAGTTTAATTTATTTATTTAAATAAGATTAGAATTGTTCTAATTGATTTATTCACAACCGGTTTAATATGGAGAACCTAAAGGGTCACACCATAAAAGGAAGAATAATTATTTAAGAAGGTAATGACATAATTGTAATAATGCATTAAGTGTAATTAATTTAATCTATGGTGATATAATAAATTAAATTGCTTAATGTTTATTATTTAATATTTTGGAAATATTAAATATAAATTAATAAGAGGAGTCTTATTAATATTATTATTTTAATTTCTAAAGTAGTTTAGTAATTAATTTAATATTAATACTCTCATTTATTCCTAATAAGATTAGGAGGTAAATTAATTAAATGAATTTAATTAATTATTTCCAATGTGGTGGGAAGCCTAAATTAATTAAAGGAGTTTAATTAATTAAGTGAAATCCCATGTCTAATAGGATTAGAAGGGTTGACTAATATCTATATAAGAGGAGTTTTATAATAGATATTAGTTGATGCAATTCCAATTGTTGGAGAGTACTCCTTTTCTATAGAGGATAGAAAACTAAGCCAACCATCCTCCTTGATAATTCATCTTCCTTAATGGATTTCCTCTAGAGGCCAAACACTTGGGTGGCTAACGTTGATCAAAGGAAGGAATCTAACCCGGAAATTCAAGGAGATCACGAAGAACAAGGAGTTAAACTCGTACCTGTGGAAGCTTCGTTCTACAAGGGTATGATTCCATAATTTCTTATTTATCGTTTTAAATTAATAATTTGCATAAAGGATGATCTGGGTAATAGGTTTGTAGAAATTTTTAAACTCTGATATATCATGCTTCCGCTAATTTTTGCAATTTGATTGCGTCACGATTTCGTACAAACCCAACATCCCCTTGATGACCCACCAAGATTTTGCAATATTTGGTTATATCTTTTACTTAAAAATTAAGTAAAAGGGCATTTTGGTCATTTAGCACCTACTAAGGGTATTTTGGTCATTTCCCCAACCATTCGAAGGGTAATTTGGTCATTTCTCATATATCACATAACTCTTAACCCTTAGGGTTTAATAATCACTATTAAGGTTTGCTAATTAGGGTTTAGAAATTCCCAATTAGGGTTTAGGGTTCCCGAATAAGAAATTAGGGTTTTCAAAAATAAAATTAGGGTTCCTAACTGATTGTTAGGGTTTCCCAACTGCAAATTAGGGTTTCTAATCTATCATTAGGGTTTATTAAGGTTATACCTTATCTGATCAACATTTGATCAGTAATCCCTTACTATACAAACACACCATTATAGATACAATTATAATAACTGTATTAACTATCAAATCCCTATTTCTAATTAGGGTTACAGTTTTCATTAACTGAACTAGGATTTCAATTCAATAGTTAGGGTTTTTTATCTGAATATTAAAGTTCTTAATATAACATCAGGGTTTGCCAATGTTATAACTTATCTGATTCATACTTAACCCTTAACCACATACTGTACACACATATAATAAAAAAATCATATAAATCTTTCACAAAAAAATTAAATCCATACTCTATTTCCAGTCTAGGTCTTATTATTTAACTTTTATTTAATCATTTAAGACTTTATTAATCTTATAAATTCTCGGGTTGTCACAATAATTAATATCTTTCCTATTAATGATAAGAACAGAAAGCTCAATAGAAACTCAACTTTCAAATCAAGAATAGAACAAAAGTTCAAGGGTATGTTTGAGGGTCGTATGACCACGAACTACGTCCTAGGTTGTTAAGTATCTCTACTTTAAAACTTTAATAGTCATAAGACTATATGGACCTTACTTCTCGTACTAAGGGGAATTAGCCCTTTGTACCATGTATTGTGCACAAACATTTTAACGCTAACGCGTAATAATCCCCTATAATAGGGTTGTTCATCTCAGTTTTGACATTTGAGTCCGCACTAAAGAAAGTTTGGTTTGGATCACTTTCTAAAATGGTTCTATAATTTTAAAACGTTTCATCAACTATGGACTAGTTGAGGCAGTAAGGTTCACTAGCCATATAGGAGTTTTATACAATATTAAAGAATTAAACAATGATACTTATGATCCAAGATTAAACAATAGCTATGTAAAATCGATCAAACATTGTACAATCAAGTGTTACTTTCAAAGAATTAGGAAATCTTGTTAGAAACAATGAATTTGAAAAATTTAAGCTCTGGAGAAAAGAATCATTAGTAAAAAAACATGCGTAAGATAATAAGTCAAGGATAGGAAAACTTGTCTCGTGCATAGATTAGACAATTTACTACTCACGTTCACCAATTAACCCTACAGTACCATATATTGTGCACAAACATCTTAACTCTAACGCGTAATAATCCCCTATAATAGGGTTGTTCGTCTCAGGTTTGACATTCTAGTCCGCACTAAAGAAAGTTTGGTTTGGATCACTTTCTAAAATAGTTCTAGAATTTTAGAACGCTTCATCAACTATGGACTAGTTGAGGCAGTAAGGTTCACTAGCCATATAGGAGTTTTATACAATATTAAAGAATTAAACAATGATACTTATGATCAAAGATTAAACAATAGCTATGTAAAATTGAACAAACATTGTACAATCAAGTGTTACTTTCAAAGAATTAGAAAATCTTGTTAGAAACAACGATTTTGAAGAATTTAAGCTTTGGAGAAAAGAATCATTAGTAAAAAAACATGCGTAAGATAATAAGTCAAGGATAGGAAAACTTGTCTCGTGCGTAGATTAGACAATTTACTACTCACGTTCACCAATTAACCCTACATTCCATTTAGAATCACAATACCAATCAATTATAAATTGACTAACATCATTGGCATACTTTCTTTTAACTTATCTTTATAACTCATAACTTAAATCTGATTATACAAATCATATATACACATCTTACTGTTAAGCACATTATCAAACATTACGAACCATGACTTTAGGTTTACACTTGACTTATTAATGAATCACTTGAAATCATTCTTTACATGTTACAATCTATTTAATACTTTCACTATATGATTAACACACTTTTCAGGATCATTAAATACAATTAAATTAACATCCCCAAAATTTGTACATTAAAATAACCATCCCTGGGCCAATCTGCCAAGTGGCGCTGCAGCGCCTTAGATTGAACTGGAAATTGGAGCTGCAGCGCGACCAAGGCGCTAACGCTTAACACATAAGCCTACAACTCGGCACTGCGGCTCAGGTATGGTGTTGCGGCGCTCTGTTTACTCACAGAACAGGCATTGCGGCGCCATTACTCGACTTCAGATACTGCCAGAGCACTGCAGCACTCTATTTACTCATGAAACAAGCGTTGCGGTGCCACGACACAGTAACACACAGATGCGAAGAACATATTTTAGGCCATACAAGACCATAAACTGTGCTCAAACAACAATCTATGCATACCCAAACTATATAGACTTCACAAAATTATCACTATGCTTGTAGAGCATGATTATAACTAACAAAGTAACATAAACAATCAAATTAGAACCTTTAAATTCTATGTTTTTGCAAAAACTCTATTTTTAGACATTCTTAATAAAATCAATCAGTGTGAACTCGTTTTTCAACCAAATTACTTCATTCAAGTTGTGTTCTTTTCGTTTCTTGATGTTTCAACATAATCAGAAATCAACACATTATAACACGAATTGAACACTAATTTTGGTATCAAATAAGCCATATACAAAAATACTTTACCGTCAACTCACTGTAAACATGATTTCTTCACATTTATCATGTTTTATGCATTAATAAACTCTAAACCACATAAAAATAGATTATATATACAAATTAACATATATAACCCATATCTTCAATAAATTACTCCTAAAAATCAATTTTTAATGAAGAATAATGAAGAACATAAACTAATAATTCAAGGTTAGATTACTACCTTCAAGTTCTTATTTTACTCTGTTAGATGATAGAGAATTGTTTAGACTCCTTCTCCTTCCTAGACTCTTAAAACTTAGCTTCAACTTCACAAAGAATGTTTTTTTCTCTTTCCTCTTCTCTCTATTCTCTCTTTTCTATAGAGTAAGGCTTAACAACTGATAAAACTTAACGTAAAATATATACTTAATACAATATTATACATATACTTAATATTTATTAGTTACAAAATTTTGAAAATCAAAAGCTATAAGGCTTTGTTTGGATAAAACTAAATTAATATAGGAATTCAAAAGCCATAAGGCTTTGTTTGGTAAAACTAGATTAAACCTCTTTTAATTTATTTTAATAACTCATTTACTATATAGTTTAATTGTCACACTCTATTTAATTAAATTCTAATATTCAAATTCAATTAAATTAAAGTTAACATTAACACAATAAATCAAATTATCACATAAATATAATTTCCATTATAAATTATAATTTATTTAACAAATTATTAACTTTTTAATTTAATTATTAAATTAAATTGGAACACATTATAATATTAAACAACTCATTTAATTTAATTAACACAATTAAATTAAAACTTCACACTATAAAATTATCTCACATTAACTTAATTAACATACCACACTTAAGTAAATTAATCCACAATAATTCCATCAAATAATTATTTAACTCAATAAATAAATCAACTAAAATGTTTATTTAATTCAATAAATATTTAAAATTAAATACAAAAATATTATTCGTTACATCCTTTATGCACAATTATTAATTAAACGAAAGAGATGAAGAAAGAGATTCATACCCTTGAATATATGAGCTTCCTCAGGTACGAGTTCAACTCCAAATCCTTTCTTGTTCTCCTTGAATTTACCGAGTTAGATTCTTTCCTTTGATTAACGTTAGCCACCCAAGTGTTTGGCCTCTAGAGGTGATCCACCAAAAAATAATCTTTACTCAAGAAGAATGGTGTTTGGCTAAACCCTAGTTTCTTTCTCTCTAGAAAAGGAGTGCTCTCCCAACTATTAGAAAAATAACATTAACTCCAAATCAAAATATGACTCTTTATAGATGTAGGCAACCCTCCTAAATATTTTAGGATTAGGGTTTTATAATAATTAATTAAACTATTTTAATTAATTTACCTCCTAATCTTATTAAAAATATGAGAGAGTACTATTATTAATTAATTTCCAAACTCCTTTAGGAATTAAACTAATAATAATAATAGTAATAATAATAATAAGACTCCTATTATTAATTTATATTTAATATTTTCAAAATATTAAATAATAAATATTAAGCTATTTAATTTATTCTACCACCATATATTAAATTAAATACACTTAACCTATTATTACGATTATGTCATTTGCTTCTTAAATAAATATTATTCCTTTTATGGTGTGACCCTTTAGGTTCTCCATATTAAACTGGTTGTGAATAAATCAATTAGAACAATTCTAATCTTATTTAAATAAATAAATTAAACTAGTTAATTCATTTAAATAAATAATATTTATTCTACAATAAGGGTAAGCCCCCTTAGTGCTCAACGACTTTCAAGATAATATAGATTTCAACATTAATCATAAAAGAACCTTTGAATAAAAAGTTACCGTACAATTCAATCCTTTCAAAATACAATGTTTCAATTAAATATATGACATGGAATTACTATCAAGTCTTATTTTATTTAATTATATGTATTTCGATCCTTAACTGAACAACTCCAAATAATGAAAATTAGAAACTCATTTCTAATTTTATTTCACCTTGGCTAAGAATTCCTGAGTTATCATTTATCGAATCACATAGGACATTCTCTCCTTTTTACTAGAAGCGGCAGATTCTTTATTGATCATTCATTATCTTCATATATAACTTATTACACCCAAGCATACCCTTTGATATACCCTAAGGGTCTTAGGGAACATACCAAAGTATAACTTATCATACACAAGATACTATGATGATCTCAAGTCAGAGGATCACTTGTACTACTATCACTAGAGGAATTTCTATTGATAGGCAAGTAAAACTCCATTAAGTATTCCTCAGCGAGCCACGTTCTGTGAACTTATTCTCCAATAAGCACCTACATACTTGCTTTAGTGTCTCCACACAAATGATCATGAGATCGATCATCCTCATCCAATGAGCGAGCAACGTATGTACCAATCTATCCAGATTCACTAATCTCCTTTTTAGTAATCCAACGATTGGGAACTATTTTAGTTTTAAGCTATCTAAGAATTTAGATCTCTTAGCATTATTATCATCATGATTCTAAAAGCATTACTTAAAATTATGAGTTTATCACATTTAATATAACAGCATTATATATATAAATTAAAAGCCTTTAATTAAATAATTCTTTTATTAATAAATAATTAAGATTGTTACAAAGTATATTCTTTATCATATCAAATATGATTGGCTTGTGTGCATACTACTTTTAATCTCCCACTTGCACTAAAGTCAATCGCCATGGTATCTCATACTTTTCTTCTCTAAGTGACGAACATCCTGCTGTTGGATAGCTTCAGTAAATGGATATATAATGTCATTTTTGAGAGTTCCCTATCTTTATAGTGATTTCTCCTCTTTCAATGATTTCTTTAATCAATTGAAAGTGTCGCAACATATGTTTTGATCCAATATGAGACTTAGGTACTATTCCTAGTTCTGTAATGAACTTTTTATCTGAAACATCAACTTACAGCTTCATTTACAGCTATATACTTTGTCTTTATCTTTAAATCAGCAACTCTTTGCTGTTTAGAACCTTTTCAATTCACTGCACCACCTTTTAAAGTAACGACTTACCCAAAAGTGGATTTGTTGTTGTCTTGGTCAGTCTCAAAAACTTGAGTCTGTTTAGTCCTCTAGTTTTGATTCAAACCCACCATAAATCATGCTCACATCTTTAGTGCTAGTTAAGTACTTTAAGATATTTTTCACTGTCTCACAATGATCTTATCCAGAATATAACTAATTAACATCAAGTCTCGTACATTTCATTGCATACATGATAGTAACTCATGCGATCTCTCTTTTATTAAGGACAATATAGAGAGATACACTACATAGCTCATCAACATGAAACATCTTTTGGAGTTTGTTATGCCAAACACCTTTAGCATCGAATGAATATACGTTCCTTGGGTCAAGCCGAGCATCCTTTTAGATCTATCAATATAGATCTTTATCCCCAAGATGCTCCACCCAAATAGTTCATGGAGAAATGTTTAGACAACTTTATCTTTACTGATTATAGCACTGTTATGTCATTCCTTGTTAGTAGTATATCAACATATAATACTAGGAATGTCACAACGCTCCCACTGACCCTTTTGTACATACTAGGTTCATTCTCGTTTTTGATAAAATCAAACTCTTTTAATTGTCTTTATCAAAATGAATGTTCCATCTTTGAGAAGCTTGCTTCAATCCATAAATGGATTGTTGTAGCTCATATACATGATTTGATTCAACCATTGAAATAAATCCATCTGGTTGTATCATACATACATTCTCCTCTAAAAATTTATATTTGAGGAAGGGCATCTCCATGTCCATTTGCCAAATTTAGTAATAATAAGCTGCAATCGCAAGTAAAATCCAAATGGACTTGAGCATTACTACAGGTAATAAGATTTTAACACGATCAACTCCTTGACTTTATTTGAAAATCTTTTCTAAAACGGTCTGGCCTTATAGGTCTCTAGCTTGCAATTTTCTCTAAAGATCCATTTCAAATTTTATGGTCATCTACCACTTCTTTAAGTGTCTACAACTCTTAGCCTTATCGTGTATTACTGGATCATCATCCTCTATGGTGCATACCTCATCATCATCATCTATGATGAATCCATACCTCCCAGGTATCTTCGGTAATATTCCAGATTTACGATTCGGTTGTGGTACAATAGGTCTATCTATAGGTTCCTCCTTTTGACTAATAGTGATTGGTGATTCTTGAACTCCTTTAAGATCTATTATCCTCCCACTAGCCCTTCAATGATAAACATTTTTATCTTATAAGGCAGTGTGTTTCGCAACAAGCACCTTTTGCTAAGTAGGATTATGGAACATATACCCTAAACTTACTTTAGGATTTTCCACAAATCTGTACTTGTCAAATCTTGTCCCAAGCTTATCTTTTGAAACTTTTTCACATAAGTTAGACAACCATTTATCTTAACATACTTAAGATTAGAAATCCTCCATGTCCATAACTCTTATGAAGTTTTGGGGACGAATTTTGAGGTTACCTTATTTTGGAGATATGTAGCTGTAAGACCCCGAATTTTATAAATAAAGATTTAATTTTCTTTATATATTATTTCGAAATAGTAAGGTGTTGATTTGATAAATGTGAAAAGTTAGGGGTGAAATGTACAAATATTTCAAAATGAGCAAGTGGTTATAAAATATTCATTGTTATCGGGGAATATTCGTTTGGTCGTGGAATATTCTTGTTGTCGGGGAATATTTGTACGACGGCGCAGATATTTGTGGGCCCCACAACGGAATAACTGTCGGATAAAGAAAGCGACAGAAATAACCTTTTTATAAAATAACGGCGTAGTTATTACCGTTAGTACTGTTGAAATACCCGGTGGTTAAAATACATTAATACGCGGTGTTGCACAGTAGCACACGGTATTGCACAATATTTCAAATTATTGATTCTTACGAAAGAAGTCACTTACTCAATTATTGTTACAGTAATTACTGTTAAATATTTTATATTATTGATTCAATAATTGCATAATATTTTATTGGTTCAATAATTGCTACATTGATATTTTATATCAATAATTGCTACGTTGATATTTTATAACAATAATTGCTACGTTGCTATTTTATATGATTGATTTAATAATTGTCACTGCACAATATTTTACATTATCAACTCAATAATTCATATTATTTGAACAATATTATTAGATAGCATTATTGACAATGTCTAAGGAAGTTCTGTCTAGGAGGGGTTATTTAATTGCGCGCTAGTAAGGAGAAGTCCGTATCGGAAGGCCCCCTCTTTCTTGGGAACGACCAGGTTATCAATATTGTAGTTCTATAATATTATTTGTGAATAATTAATTATTGATTTATATGATAAGAAAATATTTATTTTATGAATATAAAAAAAGGAATTAGTGCTGATGTGTTTTTATCAGTATTTTGGTATGAAAAATCATCCGTTTGTGGATTTCGGATAATTTATGTTTGGAATTTAGAAAAACTTCCTTCTACAAAGTTGTAGAGAATTAAATTTCCTATAAAAAAAGACATAGAATTTATATTTTTCTGACAAAAGGGCTATTTATTATGAATTATTGAAGTTTCAGAAAATAAATATTTTTTTAATGGGAGGTGGGCCCCACCGGTGACTGGTAGCTGATGGCTTTTGGTAGGCGGCGAAATTTTTTTTAAAAAAAAATATTATTTTATTAAAAAGTCTATTTTGGCATCCTAAGCTTTTTCTATAAATAGGGTGCTTAGGTTAGAATTGAAAATCACACCAGAATCAGAAGTTTTCTCTCTCTATAATATTGAGCATATTTTTGTGAGTATTTAGATACTTTGAGTGTTACTATTCAGTGCAAATTTCCTTCGATATTATATCCGATATTCCAGTCAGAAGTACTATTCTTTTGAGGTAAGGGATGTTATTTTCTTTCATAAATGATGTTATTCTTTTCAATATCATTATACCAGAATATTATCATGGATTTTATTATGAAATTTTTACTTTTTCTGTCGAAGTTACTATTCATGTATACGACACTATTCATGAAAAAATTAAATTTTCTTCTATATGTCCAAGTTGCTTGTTAAAGTTCTTATCTTTGATTGGATCTAAGTTTTGAGCTTTATTCTTGAATTTTGCTCCACAAAGTATTATTATGGAGTATTCTTGAACTTGGATAAATTAGATTACGAATCCTTAGTCTTTGTCCTTTATCTCACTGGATTCGTTCTTTAAAATATTTTTCATCATCCTCAGTCCTAAATGGTGATATAACTGAATATCTTTGGCCTGTAGAGCAAAGATGAATGATTACCTGATGAATATCTTTGGTCGTAGTGCAAAGATGGACAGGTGTTGAAATGAACATGACCACTAGTGATACAAATAAATATCTTTGGCCCGTAGTGCAAAGATGAATATTTGATTTTTGAGATGTATATTGATTGATGTTACAGGGATAAAATATTGATGATGGACTTTTAAATCATAGAAGATAGTAGACTTCATTCTCTACTTAACTCTTCTAATAAACGGTTATTTTCGCTGCGAATATTGATCTAAAACTTGTTGTCAATGATATTTTATCTGAATTATTGAAGACTAACGATAATTTATTTTCCATTATCTTTGTCATAATATTCTTTACTGGGCTAGTTGAGCTCACCCCTTTCATCTATTGTTCTCTTCAGGAAATGAGAATGTTGCAGGAACTAATCGAGGAACAGAGTGATGGTTCGAGTTAGAGCAGTAGTAGTCCTCACTATTTCTAATAAATAGTGTGAGAATAATTGTAATGAGGTCTTAGTTTGAATGTTAATATTTTGTACATATTTGTATTGACACTCACAGTTGTGTGGTCGTATTTTGCACGACCGTGTGATATACAAGTTTGTATTTGAATTCTGTACCATGTATTTGGCGACTCAGAATGGGTTGGGTTGACTGGACCTATTCTGGGGGCGTCACAGTTAGTATCAGAGCTTAGGGATATGGTCTCTGGCGGAGATCGGGGAATAGAACTAGGAGGGGAGAGACGAGTAAATCCTTCACTAGTATGTCCTACCTAAGCTTATGTGGTATTTAATTGGTCAATCTGAGCATAGGGTTAATATGTGGTATGTAAATTGTTTAATTAACCCTTGTTTTATGCCAGTATTTGACAATAGCAGTTGAGAATGTTAACAACGAAGTGAATGAGAATGTGGAGACACCTTTAATCACTAACCAGGAGAACGTGCAACAAGAAGGCAATGTTCATCCTAAAAACAACGCTGATCAGACGATAAACAATTAGATGTTTAGAAGTTTTTTGCAGTTCATGCAAAACCAGAAGACGGAGACTCGTGTGCAACATACAGGTGGAGATAATAACAACTCGCGGCTTGTCACTGCTAAGCAGTTCAAAGAATTGGGACCACCAGAGTTTTTGGGGAAGCCGGATCTGATCAAGGCGGAGACGTGGATTAAATAAATTACCAAGATATTTGATGTCTTGGGATGCACGGAGGAACAGAAGGTTCCATTCGCCACGTTTATGTTCCGTGGAGAGGTAGATTACTGGTGGGAATCTGTGAAGCGTACCCAGCCTGTCGCACTCAAGAAGTCTTGAGAAGCGTTCCAAAAACTATTCAATAACAAGTACTTTCCTGAAAGTATTCGTCATATGACGGAGGTAGAGTTTATCAGACTGGAATAAAATAACATGACGGTGTCCCAGTACGAGGCTAAGTTCACAGAGCTGTCCAGGTTTGCACCTCATTTGGTGGAGAATGAGGAACGTATAACGCAGATGTTTCTGAGAGGTTTAAAACCCGAAATACATCAATACCTCATTTCTCACAAATTTTCTCTATATTCGGATGTAGTGAATAGGGCCCAATTGTTAGAACGAGATAGTGATTATATTCAACCAAGGGACAATAACCAAGGTCGTACCGGTGGCAGCAGTCATCGGAGCAATGACAACCAGCGGGGAGGAAAGTATGATAGAAGCGGTAACCACTCTGGTGGTAATCGTGGCCATGATAGTAGAAAAAGCGAATCGGGATGAGATTTTAAGAAGAGAAGGTACAACAATGAGAACGTGAAGTTGAATTTTTATTGACCTTGAACCCGGTACAAAACCCATTTCTAAAAACCCATATCAAAAGGCTCCTATTGAACTTCAGGAGTTAAAGGTCCAATTACAGGAATTGTTAGACATCGGTTTTATTCGTCCTAGTATGTCTCCTTGGGGTGCTCCTATTTTATTCGTAAAGAAGAAAGACGGGAGTATGCGACTTTGTATTGACTATCGGGAGTTGAACCATATCACCATCAAGAATAGGTATCCGCTACCTCGTATCGATGACCTGTTCTTCCAGTTACAAGGAGCACAATTCTTTTCAAAGATCGATCTTCGTTCTGGATATCATCAGCTGAAGATTAAAATTGAGGATATTTCGAAGACTGCCTTCAGAACTCGGTACGGGCATTATGAGTTCTTAGTCATGTCTTTTGGATTGACTAATGCTCCTGCTGCTTTCATGGATATGATGAACCATGTATTTAAGAAATATTTGGATCAGTTCGTTGTTGTATTTATTGATGACATCCTCATCTATTCTAAAAGCCGTGAAGATCATGAGCACTACTTGAAGCTGGTACTTCAAAAGCTTCGTGAGAATAAGCTATATGCCAAGCTGAAGAAATGCGAGTTCTGGCTTGAGGAAGTAGCATTTCTTGGGCACGTGGTATCGAAACGTGGAGTATCTGTTGACCCGACGAAGATTGAAGCAATACAAAGTTGGGAGCAACCTAAGTCGGTGACCAAAGTACGAAGCTTTTTGGGCTTAGCTGGTTATTATCGGAGGTTCGTAGAGGGATTTTCTTGAATCGCTACTCCATTAACTCAGTTGACTCAGAAAGATATAAAATTTGTTTGGAGCGAGGAATGCGAGAAGAGCTTCCAAGAGCTCAAGAGAAGACTTATCTCGGCACCTGTTCTGACAATACCATCTAGTTCGGATGGATTTGTTATCTACAGTGATGCTTTGGGCAAAGGGTTAGGATGTGTTCTCATACAACATGGGAAAGTCATAGCCTATGCCTCGCGATAACTCAAAGAATATGAGAGGAATTATCCTACTCATGATCTAGAGTTGGCAGCTGTCATTTTCGCGTTGAAGATCTGGAGACATTACCTGTACGGGGAGAAAGTGGAGATTTATACAGATCATAAGAGCATTAAATATTTCTTCACTCAAAAGAAACTCAACATGCGGCAACGATGTTGGCTTGAGCTGTTGAAAGATTACAATCATACCATCCAATACCATCCTGGAAAAGTGAACGTGGTAGCTGACGCGTTGAGTAGAAGACCATATGTGAGAACAAGTGCGATGATGTCAAGTATACGCGTAGAACCAGCTTTGATTGATAAAGTTAAAGCTGCTCAAGCTACAGATCCGGAGCTGATGAAGATGAAGAAGAAGGTGCAAAAAAGTGCCATTCCAGAAGTAAGAATCAATGAAGAGGGAATACTTCGAGTCAACTCCAGACTTTATGTTCATAAAGATTCTGACTTGAAGTATAGAATCATGATGGAGGCACACAACACAATGTTTGCGATCCATCCTGGGAGTACAAAATGTATCGTGATCTTCGACATACATTTTGGTGGAGCAATATGAAAAGAGAGATCGCAGAGTTTATTTCGAGATATTTAACTTGTCAACGTGTAAAGGCGGAGCATCAAGTGCCGAAGGGTCCATTGCAACCACTAGAGATTCTGAAATGGAAGTGGGAACACATTACGATGAATTTTGTTACGGGTCTTCCCAAGGTTTCTCATGGCATAGATGCGATTTGGGTTATTATTGATAGATTAACCAAGTCTGCTCATTTCTTGCCGATACAAGAGACTTATTCCCTTGAACGTCTTGCTCATATGTACGTGAATGAGATTGTGAGATTGCATGGCATGCCAGTATCCATAGTTTCAGATTGTGACCCCAGATTTACTTCATAATTTTGGATCAGTTTGCAGAAAGCTATAGGCACGGATTTACGATTCAGTTCGGCTTATCATCCTCAAACAGACGGACAATCGGAAAGGACTATTCAAACTCTTGAAGATCTATTGAGACTCTGTGTTCTAGACTTCAAAGGGAGTTGGGATAAGGACTTACCATTGGTGGAATTCTCCTACAATAACAGTTATCAAGCAAGTATAGGTGTGGCTCCATTCGAGGCATTGTATGGGAGAAAGTGCTGCTCTCCAGTATGCTCGAATGAGGTGGGTGAAGCAACATTGTTGGGACCGGAGTTAGTACGTATGACTACGGAAAAGATCCAAATGATCCGACAACGGATACAAACAGCACAAGATCGACAAAAGAGTTATGCGGATCTTCATCGAAAGGACGTGGAATTTAATGTTGGGGATCATACGTGTTGCTCCATGGAAAGGAGTTACGAGATTCAGGAAGAGTGGAAAGCTTAACCCACGATTCATTGGTCCATTCGAGATCCTTGACCGAGTAGGAAATGTGGCTTATAGACTTGCTTTACCATCAAGCATGTCTCGTGTTCATAACGTTTTTCACATATCCGTACTTCGCAAATATATGAAAGACCCAAACCACATTATTGAGTTAGAACCAGACGAGATAGCCGAAGATTTAACATACGAGGAGGTACCTGTCAAGATCTTGGATAGGAAGGAGCATGTCCTACGCTCGAAAATTATACCTCAAGTTAATGTTTTGTGGAGAAATCATGCTATTGAGAAAATGACCTGGGAGTTGGAATCGAAAATGAAAGCGAGGTATCCTCACCTTTTCGACATACCAGATACGTACGTCAATTTCGAGAACAAAATTTTATAAGGAGGGGAGGATGTAAGACCCCGAATTTTATAAATAAAGATTTAATTTTCTTTATATATTATTTCGAAATAGTAAGGTGTTGATTTAAAAAGTTATGGGGGAAATGTGCAAATATTTTAAAATGAGCAAGTGATTATAAAATATTCATTGTTGTCGGAGAATATTCGTTTGGTCGTGGAATATTCTTGTTGTCGGGGAATATTCGTACGACGGCGCAGCTATTTGTGGGCCCCACAACGGAATAACTGTCGGATATAGAAAGCGACAGAAATAACCTTTTTATAAAATAACGGCGTAGTTGTTACCGTTAGTACTGTTGAAATATCCGGTGGTTAAAATACAGTAATACGCGGTGTTGCACAGTAGCACACGGTATTGCACAGTATTTCGAATTATTGATTCTTATGAAAGAAATCACTTACTCAATTATTGTTACAGTAATTACTGTTCAATATTTTATATTATTGATTCAATAATTGCATGATATTTTATTTGTTCAATAATTGCTACGTTGATATTTTATATCAATAATTGCTACGTTGCTATTTTATATGATTGATTCAATAATTGTCACTGCATAGTATTTCACATTATCAACTCAATAATTCATATTATTTGAATAATATTATTAGATAGCATTATTGACAATGTCTAAGGAAGTTCTGTCTAGGAGGGGTTATTTAATTACGCGCCAGTAAAGAGAAGTCCTTATCGGAAGGCCCCCTCTTTCTTGGGAACGATCTGGTTGTCAATATTGTAGTTCTGTAATATTATTTGTTAATAATTAATTATTGATTTATATGATAAGAAAATATTTATTTTGTGGATATAAAAGAAGGAATTAGTGCTGATATGTTTTTATTAGTATTTTGGTGTGAAAAATCATTCGTTTGTGGATTTCGGATAATTTATGTTTAGAATTTGGAAAAACTTCCTTCTACAAAGTTGTAGAGAATTAAATTTCCTATGAAAAGGATATAAAATTTATATTTTTCTGACAAAAGGGCTATTTATTATGAATTATTGAAGTTTTAGAAAATAAATATTTTTTTAATGGGATGAGGGCCCCACCGGTGAATGGTGGCTGATGGCTTTTGGTAGGCGGCGGAAATTTTTTTTAAAAAAAATATTATTTTATTAAAAAGTCTACTTTGGCATCCTAAGCTTTTTCTATAAATAGGGTGCTTAGGTTAGAATTGAAAATCACACCAGAATCAGAAGTTTTCTCTCTCTATAATATCGAGCGTATTTTTGTGAGTATTTAGATACTTTGAGTGTTGCTATTCAGTGCAAGTTTCCTTCGGTATTATATCCGATATTCCAGTAAGAAGTACTATTCTTTTGAGGTAAGGGATGTTATTTTCTTTCATAAATGATGTTATTCTTTTCAATATCATTATACCAAAATATTATCATGGATTTTTTTATAAAATTCTTACTTTTTCCGTCGGGGTTACTATTCACGTATACGGCACTATTCATGGAAAAATTAAATTTTCTTATATATGTCCAAGTTGCTTGTTAAAGTTCTTATCTTTGATTGGATCTAAGTTTTGAGCTTTATTCTTGAATTTTGCTCCACAAAGTATTATTATGGAGTATTCTTGAACTTGGATAAATTAGATTACGAATCCTTAGTCTTTGTCCTTTATCTCACTGGATTCGTTCTTTAAAATATTTTTCATCATCCTTAGTCCTAAATGGTGATATAACTGAATATCTTTGGCCTGTAGAGCAAAGATGAATGATTACCTGATGAATATCTTTGGCCGTAGTGCAAAGATGGACAGGTGTTGAAATGAACATGACCACTAGTGATACAAATAAATATCTTTGGCCCGTAGTGCAAAGATGAATATTTGATTTGAGATGTATATTGATTGATGTTACAGGGATAAAATATTGATGATGGACTTTTAAATCATAGAAGATAGTAGACTTCATTCTCTACTTAACTCTTCTAATGAATGGTTATTTTCGCTGCGAATATTGATCTAAAACTTTTTGTCAATGATATTTTATATGAATTATTGAAGACTAACGATAATTTATTTTCCATTATCTTAGTCATAATATTCTTTACTGGGCTAGTTGAGCTCACCCCTTTCATCTATTGTTCTCTTCAGGAAATGAGAATGTTGCAGGAACTAGTCGGGGAACAGAGTGATGGTTCGAGTTAGAGCAGTAGTAGTCCTCACTATTTCTAATAAATAGTGTGAAAATAATTATAATGAGGACTTAGTTTGAATGTTAATATTTTGTACATATATGTATTGACACTCACAGTTGTGTGGTCGTATTTTGCACGACCGTGTGATATACAAGTTTGTATTTGAATTCTGTACCATGTATTTGGCGACTCAGAATGGGTTGGGTTGACTGGACCTATTCTGGGGGCGTCACAGTTGGTGTCAGAGCTTAGGGATATGGTCTCTGGCGGAGATCGGGGAATAGAACTAAGAGGGGAGAGACGAGTAAATCCTTCACTAGTATGTCCTACCTAAGCTTATGTGGTATTTAATTGGTCAGTCGGAGCATAGGGTTAATATGTGGTATGTTAATTTGTTTAATTAACCCTTGTTTTATAGAAGTATTTGAGAATAGCAGCTGAGAATGTTAACAACGAAGTGAATGAGACTGTGGAGACACCTTTAATCACTAACCAGGAGAACGTGCAACAAGAAGGCAATGTTCATCCTGAAAACAACGCTGATCAGACGATAAACAATGAGATGTTTAGAAGTTTTTTGCAGTTAATGCAAAACTAGACAAAGGAGACTCGTGTGCAACATACAGGTGGAGATAATAACAACTCGCGGCTTGTCACTGCTAAGCAGTTCAAAGAATTGGGACCACGAGAGTTTTTGGGAAAGTCGAATCCGATCAAGGCGGAGACGTGGATTAAACAAATTACCAAGATATTTGATGTCTTGGGATGCACGGAGGAACAGAAGGTTCCATTCACCACGTTTATGTTCCGTGGAGAGGCAGATTACTGGTGGGAATCCGTGAAGCATACCCAGCCTGCCGCACTCAAGATGTCTTGAGAAGCATTCCAAAAATTGGTCAATGACAAGTACTTTCCTGAAAGTATTCGTCATATGAAGGAGGTAGAGTTTATCAAACTGGAACAAAATAACATGACGGTGTCCCAGTACGAGGCTAAGTTCGTGGAGCTGTCCAGGTTTGCACCTCATTTGGTGGAGAATGAGAAACGTATGACGCGAATGTTTCTGAGAGGTTTGAAACCCGAAATACGTCAATACCTCATTTCTCACAAATTTTCTCTATATTCGGATGTAGTGAATAGGGCCCAGTTGTTAGAACGAGATAGTGATTATATCAACAAAGGGACAATAACCAAGGTCATACCGGTGGCAGCAGTCATCGGAGCAATGACAACCAGCGGGGAGGAAAGTATAACAGAAGCGGTAACCACTCCGGTGGTAATCGTGGCCATGATAGTAGAAAAAGCGAATCGGGATGAGATTTTAAGAAGAGAAGGTACAACAATGAGAACGTGAAGTTGAATTCTTTATTGACCTTGAACCCGGTACAAAACCCATTTCTAAAACCCCATATCGAATGGCTCCTATTGAACTTCAGGAGTTAAAGGTCCAATTATAGGAATTGTTAGACATCGGTAATATTCGTCCTAGTACGCCTCCTTGGGGTGCTCCTATTTTATTCGTAAAGAAGAAAGACGGGAGTATGCGACTTTGTATTGACTATCTGGAGTTGAACCATGTCACCATCAAGAATAGGTATCCGCTACCTCGTATCGATGACCTGTTCTACCAGTTGCAAGGAGCACAATTCTTTTCAAAGATCGATCTTCGTTCTGGATATCATCAGCTGAAGATTAAAACTGAGAATATTCCGAAGACTGCCTTCAGAACTCGGTACGGGCATTATGAGCTTAGTCATGTCTTTTAGATAAACTAATGCTCCTGCTGCTTTCATGGATATGATGAACCGTGTATTTATGGAATATTTGGATCAATTCATTGTTGTCTTTATTGATGACATCCTCATCTATTCTAAAAGCCGTGAAGATCATGAGCACCACTTGAAGCTGGTACTTCAACAGCTTCATGAGAACAAGCTATATGCCAAGCTGAAGAAATGCGAGTCCTGGCTTGAGGAAGTAGCATTTCTTGGGCACGTGGTATCGAAACGTGGAGTATCTGTTGACCCGACAAAGATTGAAGCAATACAAAGCTGGGAGCAACCTAAGTCGGTGATCGAAGTACGAAGCTTTATGGGGTTAGCTGGTTATTATCGGAGGTTCGTAGAGGGATTTTCTCGAATTGCTACTCCATTAACTCAGTTGACTTGAAAAGATACAAAATTCGTTTGGAGCGAGGAATGCGAGAAGAGCTTCCAAGAGCTCAAGAGAAGACTTATCTCGGCACCTGTTCTGACAATACCATCTGGTTCGGATGGATTTGTTATCGACAGCGATGCTTCGGGCAAAGGGTTAGGATGTGTTCTCATGCAACATGGGAAAGTCATAGCCTATGCCTCGCGATAACTCAAAGAATATAAGAGGAATTATCCTACTCATGATCTAGAGTTGGCAGCTGTCATTTTCGCGTTGAAGATCTGGAGACATTACATGTACGGGGAGAAAGTGGAGATTTATACAGATTATAAGAGCCTTAAATATTTCTTCACTCAAAAGGAACTCAACATGCGGCAACGACGTTGGCTTGAGCTGCTGAAAGATTACGATCTTACCATCCAATACCATCCTGGAAAAGCGAACGTTGTAGCTGACGCATTGAGTAGAAGACCATATGTGGGAACGAGTGCGATAATGTCAAGTATACGCGTAGAACCAGCTTTCATATATAAAGTTAAAGCTGCTCAAGCTACAGATCCGGAGCTGATGAAGATGAAGAAGAAGGTGCAAGAAGATGCCATTCTAGAAGCAAGAATCGATGAAGAGGGAATACTTCGAGTCAACTCCAGACTTTGTGTTCATAATGATTCTGACTTGAAGCATAGAATCATGATGGAGGCACACAACACACCATTTACGATCCATCCTGGGAGTACCAAAATGTATCGTGATCTTCGACATACATTTTGGTGGAGCAATATGAAAAGAGAGATCGCAGAGTTTATTTCGAGATGTTTAACTTGTCAACGTGTAAAGGCGGAGCATCAAGTGCCGAAGGGTCCATTGCAACCACTAGAGATTCTGAAATGGAAGTGGGAACACATTACGATGGATTTCGTTACGGGACTTCCTAAGGTTTCTTAAGGCGTAGATGCGATTTGGGTTATTATTGATAAATTAACCAAGTCTGCTCATTTCTTGCCAATACAAGAGACTTATTCCCTTGAACGTCTTGCTCATATATACGTGAATGAGATTGTGAGATTGCATGGCATGCCAGTATCCATAGTTTCGGATCGTGACCCCAGATTTACTTCACAATTTTGGATCAGTTTGCAGAAAGCTATGGGCACGGATTTACGATTCAGTTCGGCTTATCATCCTCAAATAGACGGATAATCAGAAAGGACTATTCAAACTCTTGAAGATCTATTGAGACTCTGTGTTCTAGACTTCAAAGGGAGTTGGGATAAGTACTTACCATTGGTGGAATTCTCCTACAATAACAGTTATCAAGCAAGTATAGTTGTGGCTCCATTCGAGGCATTGTATGGGAGAAAGTGCCGCTCTCCAGTATGCTGGGATGAGGTGGGTGAAGCAACATTGTTGGGACCGGAGTTAGTACGTATGACTATGGAAAAGATCCAAATGATCCTGCAACGGAAACCGCACAAGATCAACAAAAGAGTTATGCGGATCTTTATCGAAAGGACGTGGAATTTAATGTTGGGGATCATGTATTGTTACGTGTTGCTCCATGGAAAGGAGTTACGAGATTCGGGAAGAGAGGAAAGCTCAACCCACGATTCATTGTTCCATTTGAGATCCTTGACCGAGTAGGAAATATGGCTTATAGACTTGCTTTACCTCCAAGCATGTCTCGTGTTCATAACATTTTTCACATATCCGTACTTCGCAAATATGTGAAAGACCAAAACCACATTATTGAGTTAGAACCAGACGAGATAGCCGAAGATTTAACATACGAGGAGATATCTGTTAAGATCTTGGATAGGAAGGAGCATATCCTACGCTCGAAAATTATACCTCAAGTTAAAGTTTTGTGGAGAAACCATGCTATTGTGGAAATGACCTGGGAGTTGGAATCGGAAATAAAAGCGAGGTATCCTCACCTTTTCGACATACCAGGTACGTACGTCAATTTCGATGATAAAATTTTATAAGGAGTGGAGGATGTAAGACCCTGAATTTTATAAATAAAGATTTAATTTTCTTTATATATTATTTCAAAATAGTAAGGTGTTGATTTGATAAATGTGAAAAGTTATGGGTGAAATGTGCAAATATTTCAGAATGAGCAAGTGGTTATAAAATATTCATTGTTGTCGGGGAATATTCGTTTGGTCGTGGAATATTCTTGTTGTTGGGGAATATTCGTACGACGACGCAGCTATTTGTGGGCCCCACAACGGACTAACTGTCGGATATAGAAAGCGACAGAAATAACCTTTTTATAAAATAACAGCGTAGTTGTTACCGTTAGTACTGTTGAAATACCCGGTGGTTAAAATACAGTAATACGCGGTGTTGCATAGTAGCACACGGTATTGCACAGTATTTCGAATTATTGATTCTTACGAAAGAAGTCACTTACTCAATTATTATTACAGTAATTACTGTTCAATATTTTATATTATTGATTCAATAATATCATGATATTTTATTGGTTCAATAATTGCTACGTTGATATTTTATATCAATTATTGCTACGTTGCTATTTTATATGATTGATTCAATAATTGTCACTGCACAGTATTTTACATTATCAACTCAATAATTTATATTATTTGAATAATATTATTAGATAGCATTATTGACAATGTCTAAGGAAGTTCTGTCTAGGAGGGGTTATTTAATTGCGCGCCAGTAAGGAGAAGTCCTTATCGGAAGGCCCCCTCTTTCCTGGGAACGACCAGGTTGTCAATATTGTAGTTCTGTAATATTATTTGTGAATAATTAATTATTGATTTATATGATCAGAAAATATTTATTTTGTGGATATAAAAGAAGGAATTAGTGCTGATGTGTTTTTATCAGTATTTTGGTGTGGAAAATCATCCGTTTGTAGATTTCGGATAATTTATGTTTAGAATTTGGAAAAACTTCCTTCTACAAAGTTGTAGAGAATTAAATTTTCTATGAAAATGACATAAAATTCGTATTTTTCTGACAAAAGAGCTATTTATTATAAATTATTAAAGTTTCAAAAAATAAATATTTTTTTAATGGGAGGTGGGCCCCACCGGTGGCTGATGGCTTTTGGCAGGCGGCGGAAATTTTTTTTTAAAAAAATATTATTTTATTAAAAAGTCTACTTTGGCATCCTAAGCTTTTCCTATAAATAGGGTGCTTAGGTTAGAATTGAAAATCACACCAGAATCAGAAGTTTTCTCTCTCTATAATATCGAGCGTATTTTTATGAGTATTTAGATACTTTGAGTGTTACTATTCAGTGCAAGTTTTCTTCGGTGTTATATCCGATATTTCAGTCAGAAGTACTATTCTTTTGAGGTAAGGGATGTTATTTTCTTTCATAAATGATGTTATTCTTTTCAATATCATTATACCAAAATATTATCATGAATTTTATTATGAAATTCTTAATTTTTTCCGTCGGGATTACTATTCACGTATACGGCACTATTCACGTATACGGCACTATTCATGAAAAAATTAAATTTTCTTCTATATGTCCAAGTTGCTTGTTAAAGTTCTTATCTTTGATTGGATCTAAGTTTTGAGCTTTATTTTTGAATTTTGCTCCACAAAATATTATTATGGAGTATTCTTGAACTTGGATAAATTAGATTACGAATCCTTAGTCTTTGTCCTTTATCTCCCTGAATTCTTTCTTTAAAATATTTTTCATCATCCTCACTCCTAAATGGTGATATAACTGAATATCTTTGGCCTGTAGAGCAAAGATGAATGATTACCTGATGAATATCTTTGGCCGTAGTGCAAAGATGGACAGGTGTTGAAATGAACATGACCACTAGTGATACAAATAAATATCTTTGGCTCGTAATGCAAAGATGAATATTTGATTTGAGATGTATATTAATTGATGTTACCGGGATAAAATATTGATGGTGGACTTTTAAATCATAGAAGATAGTAAACTTCATTCTCTACTTAACTCTTCTAATGAATGGTTATTTCCGCTGCGAATATTGATCTAAAACCTGTTGTCAATGATATTTTATCTGAATTGTTGAAGACTAACGATAATTTATTTTCCATTATCTTAGTCATAATATTCTTTACTGAGCTAGTTGAGCTCACCCTTTTCATCTATTGTCCTCTTCAGGAAATGAGAATGTTGTAGGAACTAGTCGGGTAACAGAGTGATTGTTCGAGTTAGAGCAGTAGTAGTCCTCACTATTTCTAATAAATAGTGTGAGAATAATTGTAATGAGGACTTAGTTTGAATGTTAATATTTTGTACATATTTGTATTGACACTCACAGTTGTGTGGTTGTATTTTGCACGACCGTGTGATATATAAGTTTGTATTTGAATTTTGTACCATGTATTTGGCGACTCAGAATGGGTTGGGTTGACTGGACCTATTCTGGGGGCGTCACAGCAGCGGTTTCCAGGTCATTACCCCAGAAGGATACTAGAATGTCGGTAAAATCATTATGGTCCGCACCATGTTCAATAAGGTACAATTTTTCTATACCAATAAATTATTCTGTATCAAAAAGCGTCTATTGTGAGAAAACCTTTTAAGATGATCTTAAAACTTATTGCACAAGTATTTATTCCTCGATCCAATCGAAGAATAATTATACCTTGCCATTAGTTTTACTTCTGAATTCTTTTAACCTTTCAAATGATTTAGACATGTATATCAGTAGATACAAATATTCAACTCTTTGAATGATCATCACCTTTTCTTATACTAGTTTATTCAATATGCAAAATAATTTTTCATGTAAGTCAAGTATACAACGTCCATTAAGTAATCTTCTCATTCTATAAAAAACATTAATATTATAAATAGAACAACAATTGTTCTTAAATATAATACCATAAGTTTCATTGTCCATCAATAAAATGGAAATAATGCTTCTAACAAGAACTGGAATACAATAACAACTTATTGACTTAATAGACTTGCCCGTAGGCAATGCTAAACAATAAGTTTCCATGGCTAATGCAGCAACATTTGCTTCATTTCCACTTATAGGAATACTTATCCCTTGTTTAGCTTTCTACTTCTGCTTTGTCCCTTCATAAATCAATATTTAGGAGAACCACAGTCGGTATTCAATACCCAAGTAGAACCTTGATTTACAGAAAAAAATTATTTTCAATCATGAACAAACATGTATCTGTAACCGAAGCTTTACTAAGCTTTTTTTGGTTAGCCTCTGCAAGATGTTTCTTGCAGTTTCTTTTCCAGTGTGCAAGCTTATAGCAGTGGAAGCATACTCCTTTGCTATCTGTATCAGTTTTTTTCTTATTATCCTTTGTTTTTGTTTTCCTCACACCTTCTTTGAATTGTTCTTCTTTTCAGACGATCCTTTGGCCCCTACTTGTAAGACTTGGTCTTTCTTGGTTGGAAAGTGACTCTCATCATTTTTCAACATTTGTTTGTGAAAATTCACAACAATTGTAAGAAGGAGTCCGGGAGTGACAAGATTAAATATTGGCTCAACTCTCCATCCATGACAAACCCCTGTTGTCCTAATTGTTCAATCAAATTGATCATATTTAGGATATAAGTCTTTACTGTAGTGTCATCGTTCATTCTAGATTGGAAGAGCTCCTTAGATATCTAATATTATCAGTCCTACTTTCCTTACCATTCAACTATTTAAAATGCAGGAATATAGTAGGAGCATCCATAGTTTCATGCTGACGCTGAAGCTGTTACTCATGGATACGAGCATGATGCATTGAGCCAACTTTGCATCATCTTTCCACTTTCTAAAAATGGAAATCTCTTCCTCAGAGGCATTGTCTGCAACCATTGCAGGGACAGGCGTATTTAAGGAAATAAGATAGATTTTCAGCCTTGAGAACTATTCTCAAATTCCTGAACCAATTCGTTTAATTCAGTTCGGTTATATAGCATCTAATATGCTTTGTAGTGATAGTGAATTAGACATTGTAAATTTCTATAAATGAATTTGTAATTAACAATATTTTAGCATACATTCTTTTATTAATTACCAAAATAAATTAGGTCTTATTTTAAATTGGTTTCTCCCGCTATTTTCTTCAAACTATATTACCCTCATAATATATAGTTCGACAAATCTAATTAAAGATTTGCTAGTGAGAATAAAGATCCCATTTTAAATTTATATAGCCTTGTGGTGACACAACAAATGATATATAAATAAATAGGTAGACAACTATTGTCAATTACATCACCATGTAACTCCTTATTTCGCCTCTTAGATTATTTTGATCAAGTGGTGACACATCTGAACCAAAATTATCCAAGTTAGGTCCAACCTAGCACTTTCATATATTCAAATAGAAAAATATTATCCTTGTGGTGACGCAACAAAATAGTATCGTTCAATTTTTTTATAAGCATCAAATGTGATAAAATAACATCTTAAATATTTAATACTTGCCTTGTGGTGACACAACAAACTCAAATTAAATATTTAATACTCAATTAATTTTATCATACTAGAAGGCGACGTTCGATATTCCAAATATCTTTGAACGCTTAGGACTTAATATAAATTCTTTCAGGGATTTGTTATTATTTGTCTCATCTTGTTAAGCGTGCATGCACATATATATAAAATATGCGTCATATTCATTTACATGCAAAACATGTTTTATAATATATAATATATATAGTAGGCATGCACATATAGAATACAACATTCTACCCGGATTGATTATGGACTTTTATTCTAGTTTGGTTCACTAGAGCCACCAAGTGAACCAAAAGGTCAAACCTAGGGGTGTAAGAATTAAATTTAAATATAACTATTATATTTAAATCCCGGGCTCCTTTACAAACGGGTCTTCAAGCGCTTCTGCTCCTTGGTCTCCAATTCTTCAAGTAATTCTAACTAATCCTATTACATAAACTATTTACGTTAAAAAGAAACCTTGATCAACAGTCAAGGGAAAGTACATAGGAGGGAGATAGAAATTACATCAAGAAAAACTAGAGAAGACAAGGTATGCATACCCTATTTATAGAACCCATACATCCATGCATCCAACTAAAATAAAATTCAATCACATTGGTCAATAGTCCATAATCAACCCCATTTATTTTTATACACATCAACATATGCATCAATAAATAAAACATTCATCTCATGAATAATAAACATTCAATATATGTAACGCCCGAGAAAATCGAACGTTTATGTAAATGAATTTTATTTGATTTAATGAATAAAATTTGATTATTTGTTTATTAAACTGAGTAAGCTAATCAAGGGTCGTTCTATGACCTAGAGAATGCAGAAGTGGTGAGGATTCTGGCTACGTGCTAGAAATAAATGATGTGAATTTATAAGACGAAAATAAAAGATTTTCGAAAATAAAAATATTTCTGAGAAAAGACGAAATAGGCACTATTCATAGATGAAATCCTAAGGGTTAGGGTTTGACCTTAAGAGTTAGGATTTGTGACCCTAAGCCTTTCTGGGAGATCTGAATTTCAGAATGACGTTCTGTCAAAAGATTTGACGGTAATAAACCGTGAAAAGTTAAGTTAGCCGAGAAAAGTTTTCTCGAGAAGAAATCACTATTCATCCGTTTCTGCTCGGGAATTATTATTGAAATTCTGAGAAACGCGTAATGATATGATTTAAAGACAAGATGGAATATGTAATAATATTTCATTTATGGCTCGCGAAGTTTTTGCTTGCGGACTTAAAAGCCCTAAGTGTTAGGGAAGGTAAAATCGAAGAATAATTGGTTAAGTATAATAATAAATGATTATTATCAGAATGAATACGAGTATAATACGAAATATTGTACGAGTATAATACGAAGAGGATACGAGAATTAATATGACGTATAATACGAATTTTATACGAAGTAAATACATTAAATTTAATAATTAAATCCATGGGTCGAACCGATGGGTTAACGGGTGGGTTAAACCCATAGGACAACCCATGGGGTAACCCATGGGCACATAGGATTACAAGAGTGGCAAGTGGGGTGCACATGCTAGCACATGGCTTCACATGTCAAGATATGGGGCAAAGGAGATTTGGTCCTAATGACCAAACTACCCCAAGCCTTGCCAAGCCTATAAATATAGAGCTTTGCTAATCATTTGTTGGTTGATCAAATTGAGAACATTGAGAGAGAGAGAGAGAGAGCAAGTGAAACTAGTTTATTTCCTTTGATAACAATCAAGCAAACAAGAAGCAAGAAGTAGTAACCTCTTGATCAATAAAGAACTAACTCAAGAACAACTAAGAACATAAGAAAGTATACCTATCTAAACCTTAATTTCAACTTCCTTCAATACCAAATTTGATAGAGAAGTAAATTGGTGGAGCATGATTAATGAGAAGTGATAAGGCTGGCCTTATAGTGGACTTAAAATACTAATAAGCTATGAAGAAATGAAGTTATAATAATTAATTAAAGACTTAATACAGAACTCATCAAAATATGAGAAATTGAGTGATAAGCATGTAAGACCATTAAACATAGATGGTTACAATGATTAGAATCATTAATAATCAACCAATTGATTGATTCCAATTGGTTCGAAGTAAAAATATTGAAGAGCGAAGATTCGGCGAAAGTTATGCGATTAGACGTTAATCGTCAAAACTGTGAATTTTCCTGGAATAGAGGTCAAAAGTTGTCGTGTGCTTCAGAAATAATGGTTTTCGATTACATCATGTGTAATTACATAAATAAGACTTACGAGAGCAAGAACGAACCAATTCGGACTTAAAACGAAGAATTGAGCGTCGAACGTTCACGAACGTTTGACGAACGCGTAAAAATGGACTAATCGGCTAAATTCTCGCGAACGGATTCAGAATTGAATTCCGACTTGATGAAATGATAGAACATAGAATTTATAAACTATTGGCTTTGGAACAAGTCAATTTTGAGTTGAAACGATCATGTTACGAGCTCGTGGAAATTTGAATTTTTCAGAATCTGAGGTCGGCGCTGCCGCGCCGCCCAGACCCTGCTTCCCAGCGCTGCAGCGTCGAGGCAGGGGAAAAGTCCTACGAGACAGCGCTGCCTCTAGGCCTTTAGCTGGTGCTGCAGCGCCCTGAACAAAAAAATTCCCGACGTGAAGATTTCTAAATCTAGCTTTTTACATGGTAATTAAGGGCCAACTAAATGGTAAATATTCATGAAGTGAAATCACTTAAACAACATGTTTAAGAATGGTTTTATGAATTAAACGTTGACAAAACGTATTTAAATTTAAAACTCAAAATCTGATAATGTGAACTATGAATCGTAATCGAGTTGTGAGTGTGCCTTAAGGTTACATAACATGTAATAGAGGTATGAGGTACATGAATGTTATGAAATGAAGTTAAAACTTACCTAAATTCCATACGTAGTCTGATGACGGGAATCCGGTGAGAATGTGATTGACGTAACGAATAGATTAGGGCTTCATCGATCGTTGTGCATAACAATGATCGACGAGAGTCGGCTTATGACTAATGTATGTTATCAAGCTGTGACGAATGATAAATAACTTAAACGGATGTTATTAGTTTAACAATTAGGCTAAGTTATACCAGAAAGAGAGGGTAGCTACACAATGTATATCGGTTATGATAACCTAATTGGTATAATAAGTCTTTATATCTTGTAGAGGTTGTAAAGACTGAGTAGCATACACTTATAAGGTTTAAAGACGCGAAGGCAAGTTTTCTAACTCTTGTATTAACGTTGTGTCATGCAAGCTTTCTGAACTCTTGTCTATACGTAATGTCGAACAAGTTGTCAATATGCATGGTTGCATATGCATGAAATGTTATTGAATAGTCGATGCCATTTGCTTCGGCTAAACGTATATGTAAAGTAGTTTTATTGATGTTTCATAAATCTTTCAAAGTATTCTTGATGTGCTATCCTATACCAATTGCTTTGGTACGGATTCTGAGGTAAACCTGAGTATGAATACATAAAGGTTTTAACGTCGTTAAATCGATGGGCACTCAAAGTTGCCAAAAAGCTTAAACGTAAATACGTTTAAGGAATAAGTGTTGATCAACCTAGAGTACTATAGGCTAATCACCTAGATGTGCTCATAAAATATATCGGGCTTACGGTCTTGTACTGGGTTGTCCTTTTATAAATGGAAATAGAAAGGAATGTTCATGTTCTTTGACCAGCTCAGATTCTTAAGTGACTATATGTCATTGAGAATGATTTTAAATAAATTCAAAACATTATCTTGATTACTCCTACTACTTCATAACTATTGTACAGTTATTGAAGATGAAGTCATATGATTCTTGATTTTGTGGTTGCAAAGTAAAATATTAAACTTGCTGAGCTAGGTATGCTCATTCTTGCTTAAAATCATATGTTTCAGCTAAGAGCTATCGGACCGAAGGATCCGGTAAGGACAACGGCAAGTCCAAGATGGATACTTAGTTATCCTTGTAATAGCGTAGTATTATTGTTGTAATAAATGATACTATGACATCGAATGTATGTAAAGGTTATGTAGAACTTGGGAAGGAATTATTATAATGAAATGTTTAGTAAACTTTTACAGGTTGTTGAAGTATTCAATTGAATGTATGAGTATATAATAGTACTGTGTAGCACCATATCTAGGGTTTGAAGGTACCCGAATTTGGGGGCGTCATAGGTTGGTATTAAAGCTTTAGGTTATAAAACTTAAGGGGTAAAAACCTTAGGCTATAACTTAGGGAAGAGAAGTAGAAGTTAGAAGTAAATAAAACTCGGGTAGAGTTTTAAAGATAAAGTAACCTTAAACATATTAAATGTGATACATGTTATACTATTTTGATTGTTTATTAATCAAGTTATTTATGTCTTATTGTAGATGTCAGAAGTTATGGCTTTATATAGCGATGAAGAATCTGTTAACATCATAGAGAATGCACTAATGCCAATAGTAGAGGTGTCGATAGTGAACATAGAAGAGACTGATCCGGAAGAGGAGGATACGTCAAAGGATGCGAATAATTTTGACATTGCCATACTATTCCATGGTATGTCGGAAGAGGAAGTGGAGGTGGTATCTTTTACTCTGGTGCTACCTACAGAAGAGGAGGTGATATCATCACCGGAGTCTGTGAAGGCTATGTTCATGTAAGTATTGGACAGAAATGTCCAACTGAGTAAGGAGGTCCGTGACCTAAAGCATGAAGCTCACGACGTCCAAGAGGACAAGAAAGACATGGAGGTCTTCTAGGAAGTAGAGCACAACGAGAGAGTGCTGGCGAAAGAAAAGCCCGGGACCTAAAGCCAGAGGTCTAGGAATTGAAAGTTGAGCTTCTGAACAAGAAGCAAAAGATTAGCCGAATGTCCTATATACATAGAAGTTTGCACGAGGATTACCAGCACCAGATTACTGAGTATCTTGTGGAGGAGGGATAGACTCGGCATACCATTAGCCGGGATATAGTGGCCAGTATGGCGGATGCGGATTACAAGAATGTCGTGAGGCAGATGTAGTCCGGTAATATGTATAGAAGGAATAGCTTTGTAAATATTCGTGTAGCTAGTATGGACGTAAAACCCTCTTTTGTATAATCAAAGGTAGTCTTTTGTAAATCCCAATTTTTGGCAAGCAATTGCGAGATAGTATTGTAAATGGCTAAAGCCATGTAATGAAGAACAGTTGTAGTTTTAATACTACAAGAAGTATTTTAATATAAGAAGTTTATTGAAATGCTTGGCAATGAGTTTGTGTTATTTTTTTTACTGGTAAATAATAACAAACAGAAATAAGTAAATAATAACGAAACTTTATTTATGTTAACAGGAAAATGCTGTCGAAAAGACAGCAAAGAACTCGACAAGCAGAGCCACTTAATGTGGAGGAAGAAGGAGTTCTGAATACCCCGATGCAGAAATTTGTTACCCTGATGAATATAGCCTTTAAAGAGGCTGGAGGGGGTGTAAGAATAAATCCTGGGGTAGTAGTTGGTACTACTTTTAAGGATTTTAAAAGCGTAGGTCCTCTGGAGTTTAGAGGAACTACGGATCCTATCGCTGCCCAAGCTTAGGTGAAAGAAATCGAGAAGGCATTAGTAATAAAAAAATGTCAGAGAAGAGCAGAAGATTCCTTTTGCCATGTATATGATGAAAGGAGAGGCTAACTTCTGGTGGGAGGCGAACCAGGGTAAAGTCGAATTGGAAAATGCTACGTGGGAACAATTTAAGAAGGCTTTATTCGAGAACTATTTCCTCACTAGCATGCAAAGTAAGATGGAGGTTCAGTTTCTGCAGTTGAAACAGGGGGTTATGACTGTTCCCCAATATGCTGCCAGGTTCAATGAACTGGAAAGATTTGCGCCACATCAAGTGGACACCGAAGCACGAAAGGCGAAGAGGTTCGAGCTAGGATTAAAACATTGGCTCTATAACTGAGTTTTCATTTTCCAAAGTGAAATCTTTGGAGCGATATTGGAGAAGGCCATAATTGCCGAGGGTTGTAGTGTGGCCTTGAGCCTATACCAAAAGGAAAAGAAGAATACGAATAAATTTGATGGAGGCGTCAAACAAGAGGGTGCAAGCGGGGGCTTTAGTGCGCTGAAGAGAAAAGCGTTTAATAGAGGAAATATCGAGGTGAGGCAAGGAGATCCTAAGAGAAGGATTGAGCCATGCAATACTTATGGGAAGACTCATCTAGGAGTCTGCCTTAAGGGTAAGGCGGTGTGTTACAACTGCGGGCAGGAAGGGCATATTTCGCCTAACTGTCCCAGTCCGAAAAAGAATCGAGGGTGCTTTGTGTATGGATCTACAGACCACATGGCACTGAACTGTTCGAAGAAGGGTTCGGATGGTGCAAAAAGAGCTAGCGGTAATAAGCTAGTGATTGGTGGCGCAGTACCATAGAGTAGACCGACTGCCCGCACCTTTAATATGACAGTCCAGGATGCGGTTGCATTGAGCAATGTTGTAACAGGTATTATCCTGGTCAATGACATAAATGCGTATGTATTGTTTGATTTGGGTGCTACGTGTTCGTTTATAGCATGTAAGTTTGCTAAACGATTAGGATTACTCCCCGAATAACTTGTAATACCTTTAAATATTAAGGTAGCAAACGAGGAAGTAATTCATGTTGATTGTGTTCATAAGAGTTGTTGCGTACATATAAGAGGTAACAAGTTATCGGTAGATCTTATACCGATAAAGTTGGGAGAATTCGATGTAATTCTCAGGATGGATTAGTTGGTTAATGTGACAACCCCAAATCCGAGTACTTCAATTTCCACGGAATTTGGTGCTAATAACGTATATCTATCTACCCATAATAAATGCAAATCATGAAATAGATAGAAAGAAATCCATCCTATTAAGGGGTTACAACATCTGAATAATAAATATATCAATCCCAGGTTGATCTAACGTTAAATCTCAATGCGGAAAAGTAAACAAATAAGTTTTAAACATCATAACATAAGTCTTAGACAAATATTATCAAATAAACAACAAGTCTTCATCACTTGTTGACTTTGCCCTTGCCTTTGCTAGGGGAAAGCTCTTCATACCTTTCGTTCTTAACTGCAATGTTATTATGCAAGAGTGAGCACGATTGCCCACAAGTATAACAATATGACAGTATAATAACATGCGAGTGAATCAAAGAACTCTGAATAAAGAAAGCTCGACTTTTGAATCAAGAATGAATAACAAGAATCAAAAGTATGTCTGAGGGTCATAAGACCTTGAACTATGTCCCAGGCTGTCAAGTATTTATACTTTAAATCTTTAACAGTCATAAGACTATATGGACTCTACTACTCGTACTTAGGAGGATCAGCCCTTAGTACCATACTGTGCACAATATCTCAACGCTAAGCGTAAATAATCCTCTGTAACAGGGTTATTCATCTCAGTTTGACATCAGAGTCCGTACCAAAGGAAGTTTGGCTTGGATAAGCTCAAAAATAGTTCTAGAATTTAGAACGTTCATCAACTATGGACTAGTCGAATCAATAAGGGTTCGCTAGTCTTACAAGGTTCAACAATAATTGATATTCAAGTTGAATAATATATCTCAAGAGTATACAATAGAATAAGTATTGTATAACTGAAGTAATACTTTAAAGAACTTATAATTTCTCATATGAAACTTAACTTGAATGAACAAGAATAAGAACTTGCATCATGATAATAGTTCGAGAATAGAAAGCTTGTTCAATAACTGATTTGTGTAAGAACCCGAATTTTCAGATATTCTTAAATAAGAATTTAATAAATAAAATTCTTAAACCGTGAGATGGGTTCAAATAATAATATATATATGTGATATGAGGTATGTGGTATTATATTACATAGGGTATTATGGACTATGTAATATGTGTTTTTGTGATTTATGAATATATTATTAATATATATTTGTTATTTATTTTAGAGACGATCCAGTTGAGATAAAGGAGGTGGATAAATTCCTATCGATATTAAATAATTTATAGAATTATTTTATCATAGTAAGTTGGTGACATTAAATATCCTTAATGTATAATCACCATATTCTTGTGTATGTGTATTAATAACTAGTATGTTTATAATATAGGTTATTAATAGCACTTAAGCTATCCGTGAATAGGTTTGGATAGTGAAGCATGAGTTAGTTAAGGAATTAACTAATAAGAATAAATATTGGTTAATTTAAGTTGAGAGTTATATTATGGAATAATATAATGTGAATATTGAACCTTAATTAACAAAGGTAATATGGTACACGGTTTAATTTACTTAAGTAAAGGAGTGAATTAATATATATGTTGAATATATGATTATAATTAGTACCTTCTATATATTACTTAGAATGGTAATATGTGTGAAAGTCTAATGTACAAATAACGTTAATAGATATATATACGTTATTAAAGAGAAATGGAAATCATTATATCTTTAAATAAATATTTGAAGAAATTATTTTGGGAACAATTTATAGAAAAGAAAGAGAAATAATTATTATAAAGGATATTAAAATAAATTCTAATATTGAATTATTTTAATAAAGGAGGAAATATTATTTTTGAATAATAATATTACCCTATATGTTTTTGGGTATGATGTAATAAGTGTGATTAATTAATATGGTAAATATATTAAAATATATTTGCTATATATAAATAAATTGATGGAAATAAATTATTATAATAGAAAATAAACTTATTACCTATTTTCTATATATAATGTATGTACATGTGCCATACATGTAATTATTTTAGTAGATATTATATTAAGAATAATATCTCGAGACAATAAGTAAATTATTTTCTAACAATGAATATCTTTATTGGGAGAAAACATAATATTTTATGTTATGGCAAAATAAATAATTCCTAATGTATTTTCAAGAAAGTTTATTAATGAAAGAAAACTAAGTTATTTCAATATATTAAATAACTTAAGTTATTATTTTATCGTAGATTTTATAATAATTAATAGAGTAAATATTAATTATTCTAGTGTAAAGGTTATACATATAATTGTTCAAGGTAGCTAAATAATTTAGCATTAAAGTGCATGTGTCACACAAACCTTATATTAAAAGAATATTAAAGTGTGATGGGAGTGATAATAAGCTTAAGGTAAGCTTGTGAGATATGCCTAGTGTGGCAAAGTGGTGGAATAAACATTCATTAAATAAATTAATGAATGAATAATTAATGGAATTAATTATTATTATTATGTGAATAAATTCCTATGTGCAATGATGTGTAATTATAAGTTATATAGTAGATACATCTATATAATATGGAATGAAGTGTGACACTTCAAGAAAACTATATAATATAGGAAACTATATGATTAAGTGTAATAATAAAGTTACAATAATGGGGTGTGACACTACTCAATTAAAATATATTCGGTATTGTCAAATGTACATGGATTATATGATTGGGTGTATGTGTGACCCTATCATATCATATGGTAATAACATTAAGTTATTAGATATAAGCTTGCAAATTAGTCCATGTGAGAACAATAATGGTCAATCAAGTGGTTAGGGTACATGAATAGTGGTAGTTGGTGGGAGTTAGCCACCAACTTCCCTTTTGCCCTTTGGGTAATAACCATAGGAGAATAATAGCTTGATAATGAATAGATGCAATACATTGGTGTGTAGAGTTTGTTAATTCAATTACTACATTGTTGCTAAGAAAGCATATAATAAGAAATGTAATTACACCATGAGCATGTTATAAGGTGTAATGATGAGGAAGGACCATGAATAGTAGTAGTTGGTGGAGTTAGCCACCAACTCCTCTTTGACCATTGGGTATTACCCATAGGAGGGTAATAGATTGATTATAATAGAGAACATGTAAATTAGTAATGTAATGGTATTACTTTATGAACATATTATAAGATGTAACATTGAGTATAATATTATCTTAGGAGATTATATTATTATAAACTTGTGGACTATTACGTACTAAGTTCATATAATTATGCCTTGTGTGGCATAAATAATGAAGTTAAATCAAGGGGATTTAATTGGAAGTATTAGAAGAAAATGAATGGTTGATATTAATTATCATTATAATATTTGAGTATGTTTATGATAATAATTTTATGGAAAATTATGGTATGAGAATACTCAACTATTTTATATCTAGTCCAATTAAGATATTAATGGGTTAAACCAATGTACATGAGGTACATTATTATATATATTGGTATGCTTGTAATATGTGGGTGTACATATGTATATATATATATATATATGTATACCTATAGCTTAATGTAATATAGTAACATTAAGTCATTGAAATTGATTTAGTGAGCCAAAAATGAGATATAACATAAGTATGCTAGCATGCAAATATAGTAATGCTAGTTTGTAGCTTGTCCCAAAATTATTGTCCATTTCTTCATACACGTGAATAGGCCAATGGTCTAGGCTATGTCTTCAATTGCCCAAACTCTAGGATGGTGATGATGGCTAGGCAATGATTTCAATAATGGTGGGGGGAGTGGCTCAAATAGTATGCTTCACCAACTCCTTTTTGCCCATCATCTTCTCCTTCTTTCCTTTGGTTTAAATTGTTGGGCAAAGCTATGAATTGGGTAAGAGTTTTTCTATAAATAGAGACCCTTCCCTTCACAATTCTAGTTACTTGAATTTATTGCTAAGTTGATATAGAGAATTTGGTGATGAGAGTTATGTGAGAAAACTGATTTGGGAAGCAAGCTTAGTAATTCAAGGCTCCAAGAGGTATAACTCTAACTTTGAATTTTTAGTCTTGAATTTGATAAATTAGTAGAGGTTTCATGAATTAGTGAACAATTGATATGTAAGATGATGTTAACATGTTAAGTAGAGTCTAAATATATGTTATAGATACAATATGATGGCTTTCAAGCTTGTTACATGAAGTAAGAAAAGGATTAGCTGAAGCTCTGTTTTAGCAGTAAAGTTTCTGGTTTGGAAACGGGGACGCGCGGCCGCGCGTCTCCCTAGTACAAATGGGGCGCGGCCGCGCCCTCTGCAGAAACTCTTGGTGATTTTGTGTTTTCTGGTTGGTTAAGCATACTAGTTAGACTCTAATAATTTCATAAAGGGGTCTGACATGTGTACTAAGGTTGTCATGCACATAGTGAGTTGTATTAGTTGGTTTAACATAATTTCCTAAAAGAAAACGTAAAGTTTTGAAAATGAGACTTGACGAATTTTATGTTCTTTGAGTCAGACTTTTGAGACATGTGTAAGTGTCTTGGTTATGTGCATCAATGGGTATGAAGGTAGTTGTTGATTAATTACCTTGGCTAATAGTAAACAATTATACCTTGTTGTAGTGGAGTTTTTAATGAAAACTTAAGGTTTTATAAATGAATTTTGGCGTATATAAGTCATGTTTATATTCTGACTTTTTAAGCATGATTATATGGTTTAGATATGCATGATATGTGAGTCGAAGGTATTGAGCATACACTAGAACACATTGTTTAAATTTAAAATGATTTCAAAAGACAAACTTAGAGTTTTTGGACGTATATATAGGATGTCCACGTTCTGATCATTTGAGCATGTAAAAGTGGCTTATGTATGTGTTCTAATACGTGAGAGTCATGACTACGAGGTACTTTGCATATACTTAGTTACCTTTGTTGACTTAAAGCGATTTTTATAAAAAGTTTAGAATGTGTAAGATGATAGCATCAAACACGGAGTGAGTTATATTGTGATCATACGAGCATGTATATTAGGATTCATTATGCCTATAGACATGTTGACATAAGCATCATGTGATGAAACATGGATTTCACCTATGCACGCATATTCGAGAAAATGAATTTCAAAAGCATAGACTATGTGATTAAGTATACATGTGTAGTATAAGCACAGCATGCCTACTTAATGTGTGTGTATAATATATATCAGAATGCATGATATGTTAGGACCAAACTAAGTTTATGAAATCTAAGTTCTGGTTCTGGCAGGGAGTCGCGCGGCCGCGCCACTCCCAAGCTTAATTGCCGCGCGGCCGCGCCGTGTTGCAGAGCTGCCAAGAACAGTTTGTTAACTGTCTGGTCCTAAGTTATTTTCCTTAAGGACCCTAAGGACCGAAATAGAATGGTTTCTATAGAATAAGTATGAAGGTATGATGTTGTAACATCGTGGTTATCCTAAGATAGAGTGAAACGAAACCAAGATTAGAAAACGATATACGAATTGTTATTCTATTAAGAGCATATGAAATGTATGACTGATGGATGTAAATCCATGATTATATAACTGTGTAGGAATACACGAAGTGCAGATAGCTTTAAGCAGTTAAGTCGTAGTTGTTAAACTACGAATCAGGCAAGTCTTTCAGTTCCTATTTGATATATGAATTCAATAACTGTTAGTTGAATTATATTATGCTGTGATAATGTGAACTTATATATGAACTGTATATGAGATATAAATGAGATTGAAAGTTGATCTTTGATGATATACTTGTTATGTGAAAAGTAACATGCGTAGTAAATATAAACTGTTTATAAATGCATGAACTGAGTATGATGTTATATGCTATGTGATGCATGAGGACTGTTAGAATTGCTGAGCTGTCGAGCTCACTCTTGCAAATAACCACTTTTGCAGGTTAAGGACTTACGATAAAGACTTCGTGCTTCTTGATTGATAAAGATAGATAGTATCACAACGAAGAATACTGATTAGATTATTACTCGAACCATGTCTAGGTTCTAGTAGTTGTACTTGATATTTGTTTACGAGGTTTAATGCTTGTCGTACAATAAAGATGTATTAGTTAATACATAGAGGATATCAAGTCGAGTTGTAAACGTTATACGATAACTCAAATATAATGAATCATATTTTATAATTGATTCAAGGGTTGTAATTGATTCAAGTTATGAAATCAATAAAAGATTTTATTCAAGGAGGATTGAAAAAGTTTAAATTATTCCGCATTTAGTAACATCGAATATGATGTAAAGATGAGATCTTGGATATAAATAGAATTTATATTCTAAATTGTAATAAGTAAAGATGTATTATTTTAGTAATGAATAAAAGATATAATAGTTTGGCGTTAGTAGTATCGTGACTGCACCGAATCCGAGGTTTCGAAGGAACGTGGATTTGGGGGCGTCACAATTTGAGTTTAGAATACTTGCTCAATTTAAAGAGTATAGTTAGGAAAACTTGCTCAATATAAAAGTAGGGTTTATAAATTTGCTTAACATAAAAATAAGGATTAGGAAACTTGCCTCGTGCACAAGCTACAAATATAATTACAATTCACTTCCTCAACATCCTACACATTACATTACGTTTATAACATCGATTAGTTCCATTACCACTGCGTTTAACTGCTGAACTTCTCACTTCAGTTCAACTTAACCACTTGGTTCACAAATCTTAACTTGTTAACTAACCACATAACGTGAATTTGAATCACAACATGCATATCACATAATATGAACTCTTAGACAATCGTAATCAAGTCTTACAACATCAATATCCAAGTTCACACATAGTTTATTAACATGAAACTTCAAATTATATTATACATGTCAACAACATGATATAGTATTGTATTACATGTTCATCTTGTTATACGGTTCATTAGGTTAGGTTATCTCATCATTGTATGGCTTAAAAATACACAAAAGAAAAACCAAAAAAATATTTTTCTCTGCACCCCCACACCTTGTTGGGGCGTGTATGGGTTCGGTAAGGGCCCCGTTGGGGCGGCTCTAAACCCACTAGGGTGGGGGTACCTCGGCTTGGCCAGTTGCAGTTCACGAAAACTCACAGAGAAGGCCAAATAAATCCAAATTAAACTAATACAGTGATTCTCATGAAGTATAAACTTCATATGAACATCATATAATGATTCTAACATGCTTTTAACACTATAGATCACGTAATTACTCAAATTAAAAAACTTAAATTCGTTGTTTTTGGTATTTTGCAAGGTTTCGAGAGAAATCATGAAATTCAACGTTACAGATTCGTTATAACTCCGAATCTATCCGTTTTAATTTTATTTTGTTCGTTTAAACATGCATAATCATAATCAACTATCAATTTAGAGTTTAATGAACAATTCAAGCATGATATTTTGTACATAAGGGCCATATACGTGTTCTTCATACTTTTCATACTCTGTAACTCATGAAACTTTGATTAACGCATAACTACATGAAATTGATTGTTTTAAAACATGAATACATGATAGAAAATATGTTATGATGATATACTAACATGTATAAACACATATAATCACTAATCATTGATAACTTTAGTCATAGAGAACTCAAAACATACTTTAATGGAGAAACTTAAAAATATGAATTTAAAAACTCAAATAAGGGAATTACACTTTGCTTCTTTGTTCAAATTTCTAGGATTTCTCTTTGTTTTCTACAACCTTTAATCTATCTCTCAAACTTTCTCTCTAAATTCTCTCTAGTACTTTGATATGTATATGATATATGAATAAAGAGTAAGTATATAAGGTCTGATATATAATATACGTATAATAGTTAACCGTAGAAGTCATAGGTCATTAGTTAATTCCCACCATGTAATTAACTGCTCCACTCCCTAAGGCCTTGTTTGTTTGTTCTCCTTTATTCCTCATTTCCCATTATTTTAATTAAATTATTTAGTATATAGTTCATTTGTCACACTTCAAATAATGTTATTTAATTTTAATTAAATAAAATATAATAATCCTCATTAAATTACATTATCACATAATTAAAATTCTCATTTATTAATTATGTCAAATCATTAAATCTCTAATTAATTATTAAATTAATTAGACTAGCATTATGCTTATTAAATAATTCATTTAATTAACTAAACTCAATTAAATTCACACTTTGAACTATAAAAATTCTCCACATTAATTTAATCAATGTAACACATATAATTAAATTATTTTATCACAATTCCATCACATAATTATTTAACTCAATAATTAAAACATTGATAACTAAATAAATAAATCATCAAAAATATTTATTTAATTCAATAAATATTTAAATTAAATTACAAAATTCTCGTTCGTCACATCTTTCCCCCCTTAAAAGGATTCTATCCCCAGAATCACTGCTCAATTAAATTCATCCCGTTACATTCTCCCCCCTTTACAAAGATTCTGTCCCCAGAATCGCTTACACAGAAACTAAGCAAATAAATGTAGGTAAGTCTTCATCAGATGTTCTTCGAGTTCCCACGTGGCTTCTTCAGCGTTGTGGTTCCTCAATATTACTTTAACAGAAGGTATTATTTTATTTCTGAGAACTTATTCTTTCTTGTCAACAATCTGAACAGGAACTTCTTCGTAGGATAAGTCTTTCTCAAATTGCAGGGGTTCATATTCAATCACGTGCTTGTAATCGGGTTTGTATGGTCGTAAGACTGAAACATGAAAGACGTTGTGGACATACTCTAGCACCAGAGGTAAGGCTACCTCATACGCAACTTCTTCGATTCTTCATAGCACCTCAAAGGGTCCAATGAACCGCGGGTTCAATTTTCCCTTCTTGCCGAATTTGATCTTTCTCTTCTAGGGAGAGACTTTCAAGAACACAAAGCTACCTAATTCAAATTCTACATTCTTGCGGTGTGGATCGGCATATTTCTTCTGCCTATCCAGAGCCGCTACAAATCTTGTCCGGAACACCTTGACTATCTCGGCTGTCTGTTGTACCAATTCTGGACCTAGCAATTGTCTTTCGCCAACTTCATCCCGGTATAGTGGAGTTCTACACTTTCTGTCGTACAAGGCTTCGTAACGCGGCATAGCAATACTTACGTTGTAACTGTTGTTGTAACTGAATTCAACGAGCGGTAGGTGGTCATCCCAATGTCCTTTGAAATCCATGATGCATGCTCTCAACATATCCTCTAATGTCTGGATTGTTCTTTCACTCTGTCCGTCAGTCTGAGGGTGATATGCCATACTCATTCTCGATTGCGTTCCCATGCATTCCTGTAGTCACTTCTAGAAGTTCGATGTGAAGCGCGTGTTGGGTTTGTACAAAATCGTGACGCAATCAAATTGTAAAAATTAGCGGAAGCATGGTATATCAGAGTTTAAAAAATTTCTACAAAACCATTACCCGGATCATCCTTTATGCAAATTATTAATTTAAAACGATAAATAAGAAGTTATGGAATCATACCCTTGTAGAACGAAGCTTCCACAGGTACTAGTTCAACTCCTTGTTCTTCGTGATCTCCTTGAATTTTCGGGTTAGATTCTTTCCTTTGATCAACGTTAGCCACCCAAGTGTTTGGCCTCTAGAGGTGATCCACCAAGGAAGAGGAATTATCAAGAAGGAGGGTGTTTGGCTTAACCTTAGTTTTCTATCCTCTATAGAAAAGGAGTACTCTCCAACAATTGGAATTGCATCATCTAATATCTATTATAAGACTTCTCTTATATAGACATTGGTCAACCCTTCTAATCCTATTAGACATGGGATTTCTTTTAATTAATTAAACTCCTTTAATTAATTTAGGCTTCCCACCACATGGGAATAATTAATTAAATTCATTTAATTAATTTGTCTCCTAATCTTATTAGGAATAAATGAGAGTACTAAATATTAAATTAATTACTAAACTCCTTTAGAAATTAAAATAATAATAATTGTAATAATATTAATAAGACTCCTCTTATTAATTTATATTTAATATTTCTAAAATATTAAATAATAAATATTAAGCTATTTAATTTATTCTATCACCATAGATTAAATTAATTATACTTAATGCATTATTACGATTATGCCATTACCTTCTTAAATAATTATTCTTCCTTTTATGGTGTGACCCTTTAGGTTCTCCATATTAAACCGGTTGTGAATAAATCAATTAAAATAATTTTAATCTTATTTAAATAAATAAATTAAACTAATAATTTATTTAAATAAATAATATTTATTCTACAATAGGGATAAGCCTCCCTAGCGATCAACGACTTTCCAGATAATATAGATTTCAACATTAATCATAAAAGAACCTGTGAGTTAATAGTTACCATACAATTCAATCCTTCCACCATACAATGTCCCAATTAAATATAAGACATGGATTTACTGTCAAGTCTTATTTTATTTAATTATATGTATTTCGATTAGAAAATGCACAACTCCAAATAATGCAAATTAAAAACTCCTTTCTAATTTCATTTCACCTTGGCCAAGGATTCCTGGGTTGTCATTTAACGAATCACATGGGACATATCTCCTCTTTTACTAGAGGTGGTAGATTCTTTATTGATCATTCATTATCTCCATATGTAACTCATTATACCCAAGCATACCCTATATATGCCTTAAAAGGTCTTAAGGAATATGTCAAAGTATAATTTGTTACATACAAGATACTATGATGATCTCAAGTCCAAGGATCACTTGTACTACTATCACATTAGGAATTCCTATTGACATGCGAGTAAAACTCCATTAGGTATTCCATAGCGAATCACGTTCAGTGAACTTATTCTTCAATAAGCACCTACATACTTGCTTTAGTGTCTCCACACAAATGATCATGAGATCAATCATCCTCATCCAATGAGCAAGCAACATATGTACCAATCTATCCGGATTTACTAATCCCCTTTTTAGTAATCCCACGAGTGGGAACTATTTAAGTTTTAAAACTTTCTAAGAATTTAGATCTCATTAGCATGATCATCATCATGATTCTAAAAGCATTGCTTAAAACTATGGGTTATTTACATATTATAAAAACAGCAACATGTAGATAATTAAATGCCTGTAATAAATGAATATTTCATTAATAAATAAATAAGATTGTTTACAAAGTACGTGCTTTATCATCATACATGATTGGCTTGTATGCACACTACTATCAATCTCCCACTTGCACTAAAGCCAATCGCCATGGTATCTCATACCCATCTTCTCTAAGTGACGATCAAACTGCTGTTGTGTTAAAGCTTTAGTAAATGGATCTGCAATGTTGTCTTGAGAGTCTACACGCTCCAAGGTGACGTCTCCTCTTTCAATGATCTCCCTGATCAAATGAAATCGCCGCAACACGTGTTTAGATTTCTGATGAGACCTCGGTTCCTTAGCCTGTGCAACTGCTCCTGTGTTGTCACAGTAAATGGGAACTGCTTCTCCAATGCTAGGAACCACACCAAGTTCAGTTATGAACTTCTTCATCCAAACAGCTTCCTTTGCAGCTTCACTTGCAGCTATATACTCTGCCTCTGTCACTGAATCAGCAACTTTTTGCTGCTTGGAACTCTTCCAACTCACTGCGCCTCCGTTCAAGGTAAAAACATACCCCGAAACAGATTTACTGTCATCTTGGTCCGTTTGAAAACTTGAGTCTGTGAAGCCCTCGAGTTTTAATTCAGACCCACCGTAGACAAGAAAAATATCCTTAGTCCTTCTCAAGTATTTTAGGATATTCTTCACTGCCTTCCAGTGCTCTTCTCCTGGATTCGACTGGTATCTGCTCATTACACTAAGTGAATGAGCAACATCCGGTCTAGTACATATCATACCGTACATGATAGATCCTATTGCAGAAGCATAAGGGATCTTACTCATACGGTCTCTCTCCTCAGGTGTCTTTGGGGCCTGTTTCTTGGAGAGATGTATTCCATGGCTCATCGGCATGAGACCTCTTTTGGAATCTTCCATGCTAAATCTCTTTAGCATTGCATCAATGTACGTTCCTTGGGATAAACCAAGCATCCTTTTAGATCTATCTCTATAGATCTTTATCACCAAAATATAGGATGCTTCTCCCAAGTCCTTCATGGAGAAGTGTTTAGATAACCAGATTTTAATCGATTGTAGCATAGGAATGTCATTCCCTATCAGTAATATATCATCAACATATAATACAAGGAATGAAATTGCGCTCCCACTAACCTTCTTGTACACACATGGTTCATCGTCATTTTTGATAAAATCAAACTCTTTGATTGTCTCATCAAAACGAATGTTCCATCTACGAGAAGCTTGCTTCAATCCATAAATGGATCGTTGCAGCTTACAGACTTGATTTATTCCAACCTTTGAAACAAATCCCTCTGGCTGTGTCATATACACATCCTCCTCAAGTTTCCCATTGAGGAAGGCCGTTTTCACGTCCATCTGCCAGATCTCATAGTCGTTATAAGCTGCAATCGCAAGCAAAATCCGAATGGACTTGAGCATAGCTACTGGTGAAAAGGTTTCATCATAATCAACTCCTTGTCTTTGTTTAAAACCTTTTGCAACCAGTCGGGCCTTATAGGTCTCCACCTTGCCGTCCGCTCCAGTCTTTCTTTTAAAGACCCATTTACACCCAATAGGCTTAATGCCTTCAGGTGGTGAAACCAAAGTCCATACTTTGTTTTCATACATGGAGTCCATTTCGGATTTCATGGCTTCAAGCCATTTCCCTGAGTCTTTATTACTCATGGCCTGTTCGTAATTCAATGGATCATCATCATTCATGATGTGTACCTCATCGTCATCCTCTATAACGAATCCATACCTCTCAGGTATCTTCGGTACTCTCCAAGATTTACGAACAGGGTGTGGTATAGTAGGTTCTTCTACTTGGTTAGGTACCTGACTTTGATCCGTGGTAATTTGTGGTTCTTGAACTTCTTCAAGATATATCTTACTCCCACTGACCCCTTCATGGATAAACTCCTTTTCCAAGAAGGCAGCATGTTTCGCAACAAACACCTTTTGATCAGTTAGATGATAGAAATAATACCCTACAGTTTCTTTAGGGTATCCCACAAATCTACACTTTTCGGATTTAGTCTGTAGCTTATCATGTTCAAACTTTTTGACATAAGCTGGACAACCCCAAGTCTTAACATGCTTAAGATTTGGTTTCCTCCCTTTCCACATCTCATATGGAGTCTTTGGGGCAGATTTGGTAGGTACCTTGTTAAGTAGGTATGCAGCCGTTTCTAGGGCATATCCCCAGAAGGAAATTGGAAGGTCGGTAAAACTCGTCATGGATCGAACCATGTCTAACAGTGTTCGATTTCTCCTTTCAGATACTCCATTTAACTGTGGTGTACCTGGAGGAGTCCATTGTGAGATTATACCATTTTCTTTGAGACAATTGAGAAACTCATCGCTTAAGTATTCTCCGCCTCGATCTGATCGAAGTATCTTTATACTCTTGCCCGTTTGTTTCTCTACTTCACTTCTGAACTCTTTGAACTTTTCAAATGATTCTGACTTGTATTTCATTAAATACACATATCCAATTCTTGAGTGATCATCAGTGAAAGTAATAAAATAAGAATACCCACCCCGTGCACTTGTTGTCATAGGCCCACAAACGTCTGTGTGAATCAATGTCAACAACTCTGTAATTCTTTCTCCTCTTCCACTAAAAGGAGATTTAGTCATTTTACCCATGAGACAAGATTCACAAGTTGGATATGATTCATAATCGGATAGCTCGAGGAGCCCATCTTTATGCAACTTGGATAATTTTGTTTCATTGATATGACCAAGTCTACAGTGCCACATGTAGGCATAATTAATATCATCTCTTTTCCTTTTCTTAGTTTGTTCAATTTGAAATATATTTTCTTGTAAGTCAAGTGTATAAAGTCCATTTCGCAAATTTCCAATACCATATAAAACATCGTCTTTATAAATAGAACAACTATTGTTCTTTATAACAACGTTAAATCCTTCCATATCCAATACAGAAATTGAAATAATGTTTTTAATAATATTCGGAACATAATAACAATTATTAAGATAAATGGACTTGCCCGAAGGCATTGCTAAATAATAAGTTCCTACAGCTAATGCAGCAACCTTTGCTCCATTCCCCACTCGTAGGATCACCTCATCATTGTTCAGCTTTCTACTTCTGACCAGTCCCTGCACAGTATTACATATGTGAGAACCACATCCGGTATCCAATACCCAAGTAGAATTATGACTTTCAGAAAAATTAATTTCAATCATAAACAAACCTTAATTGGAAGTCGAAGCTTCTCCAAGCTTCTTCTCTGCTAGATACTTCTTGCAATTCCTTTTCCAATGTCCCGGCTTGTTGCAATGAAAGCACATTCCTTTAGCTGGTTCAGGTTTCTTTTGTTCCTTTTCTTTCCTCTTTCCCTTAGCCTTCTTGGATTTCTTCTTTTCAGAAGATACCTTAGGTCTCTTCCTTTTATTGGAAGAATCCACCATCAAGATATGGTTCTTCTTGGATGGGAAGTGACCTTCTGCAGTTTTCAGCATGTTAAGCAGCTCAGGCAAGCTGACATCTAGCTTATTCATGTGAAAATTAACCACAAACTGCGAGAAGGTCTCAGGGAGTGACTGCAAGACCAAGTCTTGACTCAACTCCCCATCCATGACGAACCCAAGCTGTCCAAGGCGTTCAATCAAATTGATCACTTTCAGGACATGAGTCTCGACAGCAGTACCCTCGGTCATCCGAGATCGGAAGAGCTCCTTAGATATCTCATATCTAGCAGTCCTACTCTGTTCACCATACAACTCCTTGAGGTGAAGCAGCATAGCAGGAGCATCCATTTTTTCGTGCTGACGCTGAAGCTCGTTATTCATGGATGCGAGCATGATGCATTGAGCCACAGATGCATCATCTTGCCACTTATTGAAAGTGACAATCTCTTCCTCAGAGGCTGTTTCTGAAACAGATTCAGGGACAGTTGAATTTAGGACATAAGAAATCTTTTCAGCAGTGAGAACAATTCTCAGATTTCTTAGTCAGTCCTCATAATTCGGCCCGGTAAGCTTGTTTGCATCAAGTATGCTTCGTAGTGAGATTAGTGATTTAGACATTTTTAAAATTCTGCATGTGAAAAATAACATTTTAGCAAACATTCATTTTATTAATTTTGCATACCAAAATAAATTTAGGTCTTTATTTTAAATTGGTATCTCCCACTATTTTCATCAAACTATATTACCCTCACTTATATAGTTCGGCAACATCTAATTAAAGATTTGCTAGTGAGAATAAGGATCCCATTTCAAATGTATATAACCTTGTGGATAGCACAACAAGCGATATACAAATAAATAGGTAGACAACTCTTGTCAATTACAACACTATATAACTCCTTTTATTTTGCCTCTTAAATCATAATGGTCAAGTGTGTGCACATCCGAACTAAAATGATTTAAGTTAAGTCCAGCCTAGCACTTCCATAAATTCAAAAAAGAAAAATGTTCGTCCTTGTGGATAGCACAACAAGACTAGATCGTTCAATTTTCTTGATAAGCATCAAATGTGATTAATTAACATCTTAAATACGCAATACTCGCCTTGTGGATAGCACAACAAGCTCATATTAAATATTTAATACTCTATTAATTTATCATGCTAGAAGGCGACGTTCGATATTCCAAATATCATTTGAACGCTTTGGACTTAATATTATTTCTTTGAGGGGTTTGTTATTATTTGTCTCATCTTGTTTAGCGCGCATGCACATATATATATAAAATACGCGTCATTTTATTAAACATGCGAAGCATGTTTGCATAAAATATAATATATATAATATTTAGCATGCAATATAGAATATTATATTCTACCCGGATTGATTATGGACTTTTATTCTAGTTTGGTTCACTAGAGCCACCAAGTGAACCAAAAGGTCAAACCTAGGAGTGCAAGAATTTAAATTTAAATATAACTATTACATTTAAACTCGGGCTCCATACAAACGGGTCTTCACGCGCTCCTTGCTCCTTGGTCTCCAATTTTTAAAGATAATTCTAACTATTTCTATTACATTAAACTATTTAATTTAAATAGAAACCTTGATCAACAGTCAAGGGGAAGTACATAGGAGGGAGATAGAATTTTACATCAAGAAAAAAAATTTAGAGAAGATGAGGTACGCAGACCCCATTTAATAAAACTCATTCATTCAAGCATTCAACTAAAATAAAATCCAATCACATTGGTCAAATAGTCCATAATCAATCCCCATTTATTTTCATACATATCACCATATATATCAATAAATAAATATTCATCTCATGAATTAAAACATTCCATATATATATGAGTATCATTTAATGGGCAATTTTAAATTGCATGAAATCCAATTTCAAGATTAAAATAAACTCTTTATTTTAATTATAAAATTATTTAGAATATAATATATAAATATATCATATTTATTTTTTAAAAAGAAGTCACCTTCTTTTATTAAAAGAGTCCTGCAGGTTTATTAAAAAAATCCTTTCCTGATGGGTCACCTTCTTTTTGGAGTAAGAAAGAGACAACACCTTTTCTTTGCAGAATTCAAGATTAGCACCAAAAAAAAAATTGTGATTCGTCCCAAAAAAAAACTTTTTTTTTTTTTTCTTAAAAAATATAATTTTATACAATAAAATTATGCCCAATAAATTATTTTAAATACATACCCATATGTATATGAAATCAAAAATAAATTAATAATTGCATAAAGATTTGGCTCTGATGCCACTGTTGGGTTTGTACAAAATCGTGACGCAATCAAATTGTAAAAATTAGCGGAAGCATGGTATATCAGAGTTTAAAAAATTTCTACAAAACCATTACCCGGATCATCCTTTATGCAAATTATTAATTTAAAACGATAAATAAGAAGTTATGGAATCATACCCTTGTAGAACGAAGCTTCCACAGGTACTAGTTCAACTCCTTGTTCTTCGTGATCTCCTTGAATTTTCGGGTTAGATTCTTTCCTTTGATCAACGTTAGCCACCCAAGTGTTTGGCCTCTAGAGGTGATCCACCAAGGAAGAGGAATTATCAAGAAGGAGGGTGTTTGGCTTAACCTTAGTTTTCTATCCTCTATAGAAAAGGAGTACTCTCCAACAATTGGAATTGCATCATCTAATATCTATTATAAGACTTCTCTTATATAGACATTGGTCAACCCTTCTAATCCTATTAGACATGGGATTTCTTTTAATTAATTAAACTCCTTTAATTAATTTAGGCTTCCCACCACATGGGAATAATTAATTAAATTCATTTAATTAATTTGTCTCCTAATCTTATTAGGAATAAATGAGAGTACTAAATATTAAATTAATTACTAAACTCCTTTAGAAATTAAAATAATAATAATTGTAATAATATTAATAAGACTCCTCTTATTAATTTATATTTAATATTTCTAAAATATTAAATAATAAACATTAAGCTATTTAATTTATTCTATCACCATAGATTAAATTAATTATACTTAATGCATTATTACGATTATGCCATTACCTTCTTAAATAATTATTCTTCCTTTTATGGTGTGACCCTTTAGGTTCTCCATATTAAACCGGTTGTGAATAAATCAATTAAAATAATTTTAATCTTATTTAAATAAATAAATTAAACTAATAATTTATTTAAATAAATAATATTTATTCTACAATAGGGATAAGCCTCCCTAGCGATCAACGACTTTCCAGATAATATAGATTTCAACATTAATCATAAAAGAACCTGTGAGTTAATAGTTACCATACAATTCAATCCTTCCACCATACAATGTCCCAATTAAATATAAGACATGGATTTACTGTCAAGTCTTATTTTATTTAATTATATGTATTTCGATTAGAAAATGCACAACTCCAAATAATGCAAATTAAAAACTCCTTTCTAATTTCATTTCACCTTGGCCAAGGATTCCTGGGTTGTCATTTAACGAATCACATGGGACATATCTCCTCTTTTACTAGAGGTGGTAGATTCTTTATTGATCATTCATTATCTCCATATGTAACTCATTATACCCAAGCATACCCTATATATGCCTTAAAAGGTCTTAAGGAATATGTCAAAGTATAATTTGTTACATACAAGATACTATGATGATCTCAAGTCCAAGGATCACTTGTACTACTATCACATTAGGAATTCCTATTGACATGCGAGTAAAACTCCATTAGGTATTCCATAGCGAATCACGTTCAGTGAACTTATTCTTCAATAAGCACCTACATACTTGCTTTAGTGTCTCCACACAAATGATCATGAGATCAATCATCCTCATCCAATGAGCAAGCAACATATGTACCAATCTATCCGGATTTACTAATCCCCTTTTTAGTAATCCCACGAGTGGGAACTATTTAAGTTTTAAAACTTTCTAAGAATTTAGATCTCATTAGCATGATCATCATCATGATTCTAAAAGCATTGCTTAAAACTATGGGTTATTTACATATTATAAAAACAGCAACATGTAGATAATTAAATGCCTGTAATAAATGAATATTTCATTAATAAATAAATAAGATTGTTTACAAAGTACGTGCTTTATCATCATACATGATTGGCTTGTATGCACACTACTATCAGCGCGGTTCCCTATCAGAAACAATCGACACTGGAACTCTGTGCTTTGAAAAACTCTCTCTCACATAAAGTTTTGCTAACTGGTCTACGTTGAATTTGATCTTGATCGAAAGGAAGTGTGCTGATTTCGTCAATCGATCAACGATAACCCATACTACGTCATAGCCTTTCTGAGTTGTTGGAAGGCCAACTACGAAATCCATCGTAATATGTTCCCATTTCCATTCTAGGATCTCTAGAGGTTATAGCAAACCACTCAGTCTCTGATGTTCTGCCTTCACTTTCTGACACGTCAGGCACTTGGCAACACAATCGGTAACATCTTTTTTAATATTTGGCTACTAAAAATGTTGTCGGAGATCCTGGTACATCTTGGTACCCCCAGGGTGAATCGAATACCGTGAACTATGAGCCTCGCTCAGAATTTCCTCCTTAATCTCTAGCACTGGAAATACCCAAACTCTGCTCTCAAATCTCAACAATCTCTCACAGTCTACCTTGAATTTCAGTTCATTTCCTTCAGATATCTTCTTCTTTATCTTGTCACAGTCTTCATCCTGAAGTTGTGCTTCCTTAACCTTATCCAGCAAAATTGTACCAGCTCCCAGCTGGAACAGCTTTTCGTCAGATTCCATAGGATATCTCACTTATAATTCCAGTTTCTCCATTGCTGAAATTAGCTCCTCCTGGTCAGTCAACATCATCAACTTCTCACGACCCTTTATGCTTAAGGCGTCGGCAACTACATTCACTTTACCTGGATGGTATAAGATTTCACAATCATAGTCCTTTATCAATTCCAACCATCTTCTCTAGAGCATATTCAAATCCTTCTGTGTAAAAATATATTTCAGACTTTTGTGGTCTATATATATTTCACACTTCTCCCCATAGAGATAGTGTCTCCAGATCTTCAAAGCAAATACCACCGCGACAAACTCCAAGTCATGGGTCGGGTACCCCTTCTCGTAATCCTTCAGCTGTCGTGACGCATATGCAATGACTTTGCCGTTTTGCATAATCACACAACCAAGTCCTTTATGTGACGCATCACTATAAACCACAAAATTTCATGTGTTATCCAGAAGAGATAACACAGGTGCCATACTCAGCCTCTTCTAAAGCTTTTGGAAGCTTTCCTCACACTTCTCCGTCCAAACGAATTTTACCGCTTTTCTAGTCAAATTCGTCAGTGGCGTTGTGATCTTGGAAAAGTTCTGAATGAATCTTCTATAATATCCGGCCAATCCAAGAAAACTTCTCACTTCCGACAGTGTCTTCGGCTGATCCCAATTCATTACAGCTTCGACCTTGGAGGGATCTACCTAAATTCCGTCCTTATCGATTACATGTCCAAGAAATTGCACCTGCTCAATCCAAAATTCGCATTTCAAAAACTTGGCGTACAACTTCTCTCTTCTCAACGCCTCCAATGTCACCTTCAGATGCTCTACGTGTTCCTCCTTGGTCTTCGAATATACCAGAATGTCATCGATAAACACCACCATACATTTGTCCAAAAATGGCTTGAACACTCTGTTCATTAAGTCCATAAATGCTGCAGGCGCATTTGTGAGACCAAATAACATCCCCAGAAATTCGTAGTAACCATATCGAGTCCTGAATGTTGTCTTCGGAACATCCTCTGTTCTCACCTTCAACTGATGGTAACCATTTCTCAAGTCTATCTTCGATAAGTATCTCGCTATTTGGTCAAACAAGTCGTCAATCCTTGGCAATGGATACTTATTCTTAATCGTGACCTTGTTTAACTCTCTGTAGTTGATGCAGAGCCTCATTGCCCCATCCTTCTTCTTTACGAATAATATCGGCGCTCCCCACGGCTATATGCTCGGTTGAATATATTTCTTATCCAAAAGCTCTTGTAGCTGCACCATCAATTCCCTCATCTCTACCGGAGCCATACGGTATGATTCCTTCGATATTGGAGCGGTTCCTGGCGCCAAATCGATCACAAACTTTATTTCCCTATCAGGCAGAAGTCCTAGAAAATCATCCGAAAACACTTCCACGAAGTCTCTTACAACTAGTATCTCTTCTAACCTCGGACTCTCTTTTCGACTATCGATTATGTAGGCTAAATATCCTAGACAACCTTATCGCAACAACTTCCTGGCCTGCATCATCGTCAGATAACTCGCTTATCTAGGCGACTTGCTGCCATAAAACACAACCTTTGACGGAGTCATAAGATTAATACACTTCCTCTGGCAATCAATTATCGCTCCATAATTGAATAGCCAATCCATTCCCAAGATAAAGTCGAATTCCCCAAGTCTAATCGGGATAAGATCTACATTCATCACATTACCCTTAATATCTACCCTAAAATTCTTGTGTACATACTTAACATGAATTACTTTCTTATTCGCAATCTCTATGTTCATAGGGTATTCTAACTCGTCCTTAGGCAATTCTAAGTTCTTAGCAAAGTCATCGGATATAAAGGAGCAAGTAACACCCGAATCAAATAATACATATGCATTAACATTATTGATCGGAATGATACCTGGCACCATATCGCGAGACTGTACAGCATCCTGCACTGTCATGTTGAATGTCATGGTAGTAGGTCGGTTTGTTGTGGTTAGTCCTGTAATTGTCAGAGCGTTTCCACCGCTGCCTCCTCTGTTCCCACCTGATCCTGCCTCTCCAGATACCTTCTTCGGGTAATCCCTAGCCAGATGATCCTTCGATCCGCATGTGAAGCAGGCGCCCTTCTTAGGGTTAGGGCAGTTAGGTGCTATGTGGCCTTCCTGACCACAATTGTAGCATACCCGCTTTCCTTCCATACAAACCCCCAAGTAAGTTTTCCCATAGGTCGGATATGCTTTAATTCTCTTCTTCTGGCTTCCTTGCTGATTTCCAGTCGGTGTGCTGTCATTCCACCTTCTTTTCTGGCTGTTGTTTCCTCCAGTGCTGCTACCATTAGCCGTGTTGTTACATTCTCCTACACTCTTTATTTTCTTCAGCTCCTGGTTGTATTTGGTCATCGCATCACTCCCACCTTCAGCGAGGATAGCCTTCTCCAATACTCCAACAAAGGTGTTCATCTGGAACATCGACACCTTGCTATACAACCAGGGCTTTAGTCCCTGTTCAAACCTCCTTGCCTTCCTCTCGTTGGTATGTACTTGGTATGTGGCGAACCTAGTCAACTCATTAAATCTCACTGCGTAATCTGGTACAGACGTATTGCCCTGTTTTAACTTCAAAAATTGCACTTCCATCTGATTTTGTGAGCTCGTAGGGAAGTACATCTCAAAGAACATCTCCTTGAACCTCTCCCAGGTTATCACACCTTCTCCTCCCCTGACTTTGTTTGCCTGCCACTAATAGCTGGCTTCTGACTTCAGCATGAACGTCGTATATGCGGTCTTCTGATCTTCACCGACCCTAGTGACATCAAAAACTTTCTTCATTTCCATGACCCAAGTTTGTGCTTTAATCGGGTTCATGGATCCCTTGAACTTTGGCAGTCCCACAGCCTTAAAGACCTTGAACAAAGTGTTCGGTGGAGCTTGCGGTTGGTTGTTCAGAGCTCCAATCAAAAGATTCACCAACTGCTGGACGGGGTTGGCATTGGCATTGGCGTCGTTATCATTAGTCGACCCTTCTTGGGCTGGTTGACGATTAGGGTGTCTCCTTGGTGGCATATTTCTGTTAAGATATACGCTTATTAGATCTTTATTCAATCCTTTAAATATTTAAGACTTATCTTAAACATTTTAAAGTAACACTTAACACATAACATCTCAAATAAACTCTGATATTTTATTTAATCAAAAGTTTTAGACATACGAAGATAGCATCACTGCTATTTACATCAACTATCTCGAGATAGAGAATCTTTAGGATTTAAATCATCAAAATATTCCTTTGTTTATAATCACATCGAAATTTACATTATTAACAACCAAATAAGTATTCACATAATCATATTGTTCCTATCACGGCCTACTAAGGCGTCGAACAGCTTTGTTGCGCTCTTCCTCCATAATGCGAAACATCGTCCTGCAATCCAGCATATACCAAGGTAGATTCTCGAACTGCACTGGATAGCACATAACCCAATCCTGGGTCTTATCAATCGCAGTCTAAAATGTATGGTCTATCTCCTCGATCTTAGCCTTCTTTGCCCCGTCGTTATCCTCGACAAGATCTGCACATCGTGAAGCCCTCATCTAAGCATCCTCTGCTATAGCAAGCTTCGTTGATTCCTCACGCAAATCCTTCTTCAGCTTCTCTATCTCATCTGACTTTTCTTCACCTTGGCCCTTCTCATGGACCAACTCCCACTCCACGTCTCCAAGATGTGTATACAGAGTCTCAACCTCACCATCCTTCTGCTCGATGGTAGTCCGCTGAGTAATAAACTGTTCCTTCAGCTCTCGAACAGTATCATGTAACTCTATATTACGGTCATACAGCTCGTCGTACATCTCAGCACTAATAGAGTCGGTGGGAACTCTTCAGGGTCCTCATCCTCCTCCTCAGCTGCCTCAGCCTCAGCCTCAATCTCCTCAGAGTCTTCCTCTAATCAAACACTGGCTCATGCTCCAGACCAATGACTGTAATCAAAGGAGATGGATCTCTACGAATCAACGGCTCCCAGACTGTATAAATGTCTCGGGGCTCCTCCTCAATAGCCACTCGGGGTACAACTTCCCTAGGCTAACTGGATCATCCAACATCCGACATCCTGACAATCAAAATTTTAAGTCTTAGCTATTACGCGATGCTAATCGATACTCGTGAGTACATAAGTATAAACACATAGCACATAAGATAATTTATTATGTTTCTTAGAACTCAATAAGAGTTATCACCACTATGTTATCGAAGGCTACTACCCTAAGGTTTTTCCCCACTAAAGGTTCATAACCTACAGCTTTGATACCAACTTGTGACACCCCCAAATTCGGGAACTTCAATTTTCACGGGATTTGATGCTCAGTGTGACACCCCCAAATCTGGGTTCTCTAACCCCGATTCGGTCGTCACGATACAATATAAATATCCACCTCTAAATAACATACAATCACTAATTGCGGAATATAATAAACGTATGTCGTTCATTCAAAAGGTGTTACTAGTCCCAAGATTCGATAACCTTAATACCACATACAAACATACCCTAGAATAATTATTAGGGTTCATATTACATATCAGTAATTAAACTAATCATAAAGCAAAGTCTGATCCTTGCAAACTATTCCTACATCTTTCCTTTACCCTTGTCCTTCCCTGAAGTCTTGGGCTTAACTGCAATAGAAGTCATGATATAGCAAGAATGAGCAACAAGTTTGCTCAACAAATTTAAATACAACAATAAAAGATATATCATGATGAAAGGAATATATCTGACAATGAATTCAACAATATGAATATCGAAAGCAAGAATAATAATTGCTTTTAGAATAATTGATAGTCAAGTAGACTTTTGAACTATAAAACTCCAACGGAATCAATAGCTGATTGACCCTTTGGTTACTGGCTACAGAATATATATTTGAGGGGATTAGCCTCGCGTACGCCATGTATATACATAACATTCAAGTCTGTTGTTTGTATCTTTATACTAGATACCTGGGGTACTCCCCTATAATATAAGGGTGTTCTTTCAGTCTAAGAATCCCTACCATCAATTGGTTTGGATAGCTTTTATAAAATTTCATGCAACTGTCTGACCGAACAAGAGTTCAGACTCTATCTGACGTAGTTCAAGATTTATAGAACTTTTAAATAATGTACAAGTCTAAGACTGTATGAACTCAAGTGTACTAAGTGCGAATATCAATAAGATCGATGTGGAATAATTTTAAAATAATTAAACCACCTAAAGCATGCTTGGAAATAAAGTTCAAGCTTAAATGAACAACTTTCAATTCAACAATAATCCTGCTCAAGACAATATGAAAAGGATATGAAACTTGCATAATAATACAAGAACGAGTTCAAAAGAACTTGCTCACAAGATTTATCGAATAAAGTAATGCAAGGTTTTAGAATACTTGCAACACAATAAAAGTAGGGTTCGGATACTTGCTCAAGTAAAAGAGTAAGAATTAAGGAACTTGCCTGTTTGCTCAGCTACAAATAGTTCTAGCTTAAATTAAACTGCGTTGGAACGACATATCATTAACAAGTCGGTCTTTCCAATTAGTATGTGTAAACTAATATGAGTCTACACTTACAAGAATCAAATCATCACATAGGTCTATCCCATAATTCACGTAAGTAAATCTAATCATGTCTTAGATTTAATAACTTTAGAATATCTAGCCTCTAAGCCTCAACATAAGCTTGAATGCATAGCACTTAAATTTAAGCATGCAAACTACTGACATTAAACAACACACATGCTTATCAGGTTATTAACTCAAGTTCGAGACCTAGCGTGTTCATTCTATTCCAATTCCAAATCATATGTTTTCATGCCGGACATTCACATACTTTAAGCAAAACAAGTTCATGCTCCAAGGGTCAACTATTAAAGTCATATTACCACATAACGAGGCTAAACGATATTCAGTAGTCATGCTTGTGTGTAAACAACACATGTATACTCACATAGTTCATATTTTAGAAATTTCCTTTTCATGAATATGGGTGTATAGGTGAAAACTATGTTTAATCAAAATGACACTCATGTCAACAAGTCTATAGGCATAATGAGATCCTAATATACATGCTTGCGTAATCATAACATAATTCTCATGGTAATTGATGTTATTAACTTTCAAATCTTAAGTTTTCTTTCAAAATTGTACTAAGTCAACAAAGGTCGTTTTATTATCAACAAAGTGTTTTGTAACCATATCTCACATGTATTAAAACACATTACTAAGCCATATAAATGCTCTCATACAGTCAGAAATCTCAAGACAAAATTCTTGGTCAAGTTCATTTTGAAAGTCTTAAGTTTTTCTTGAAAAACCTCTTGAATCTTTCAATCAAGTATGCTAGTGCATGATTAACACTTTAAACATGCTCTTCATGTCAATATAAACCATATTATCATGTTCATAAAATCAGAATGCACACATAACACACGTGTCAAAGTCCATGTTAAAACTTTAAGTTTATTTTAAAACCACAAGTTTTCTTTCTCTAATATATGCTAGCATGGTTACAAACATGTATGTTGCATCAAGGAACATATATTAAGAATTAATACCAACTTTCATACATGTCCAAATTGGTACCATCAAGATAGCATGATCAGATATGAAACAAAAAACAAAAGTCAAGAACAAGCCCTGGCGCAGCTGCGCCGCTTGGCGCAGCTGCGCAGGCTATCGGTCAGACCAGAAGCTAAACTGCTTCGGCAGTTTTGACAACCCAACTCAGAAACAATTACAAAATTCATTTCTAACATAACACATTGCAATTCTAACATGTTTAGAAGTTTGTATAACACTTAGCAAGCATCTCTTTAACCAACTAACATCCAATTCAAAGGAAATCAAGAATCAAGAACTTAGAAATTTTACAGAACTTGAAGAACAAGAATGGGGAATGATATACCTCTACTGCTATAACAATTTCCTCCTCAACTCAAATACAAATCAGAATATAAACTCTACTAGACAATATCTCGGCAAAAGAAAATACAAGGAGGAGAGCTTACTCTTATAGGCATTTGAAAACACAGACAAAGCATTTACTCACCAAATCAAACCAAAGGATTGCAAGAATGTATAATGGTTTACAAGAAGTTGGTGAGGAGTTGGTGAATTCAATCATGAATCCCACTCCCCATCTACTCATTAGTCCTATGTTGCTGAGATTGAAAGGAGGAGTAGAGTAGTATAGTAGCCATGTGGGAGTTTACGTGAAGAATGAAATGAGGGATTCTTATTATGGGACAAGCCAGTTAACTCAGCAATGTAGCAACTAGCAAGGTATATATCATATATGTCCAACACTAGTCATATAATAAATACACTAGGTTATATAATATATATACACATAGTATATACTTAAGTTTAAAGTCACAATTTCAATGAGCAAATATTAATATGATGCATCAAGTAGGGTATATACATATAATCCATGTACATTTTCCTTAATACCAACTATAATTTAATTGGGTATTATCATTGCTCATTATCATAACAGTTATTATTACTATTATAAAAACTTTATATAATTCAATATTAATTAACAATTGAACTTACTATATGTCAATAGGGTATACATTAAGGTCTCATCATGTTACATAAGCAAAATATTATGTAACTTACATAATGCCATTAATCTTACTATATAATATATATTCGCATTAATGTGTCACCTTGTACTATACATAATATATAGTTAACTACCATATATTAAAGGTTTAATATATCGCATGCTTGCACAAACTAATCAATCAAGTAAATATAATCTCATTATATTTATTAATAATTTACACGCTTATATTTTATTATTCTCAACAACTATAATTTCATACGTTATCGATTAATTACTCAAAAATATCAATTAATCAATCACGTTTAAATCTCTACACTATATTCAAGTAAATTGAATATTTAATTAACAATTATTCTATTAATTCTTTGATATTAAAGTCGTAGGGTTAGCCCACTAATTTAAATAAACCATTAGTGACTTTCTTTAAATATTTCTAGCAATTATTTGCATAGGCTCTATTTCACATAACCATATAATCACATAAGGTTTAAATAAACTCACAAAACTAACTCATTAAAATTTTAAATCACATATTAAATTAATAATGAAGTTTAAAATTCACGGTCTTTACACTCAGTGTACAAATAACGTATATCTATCTACCCATAATAAATGCAAACCATGAAATAGATAGAAAGAAATCATCCCCTTAAGGGGTTACAACATTTGAATAAAAATACATCAATCCAAGGTTGATCTAACTTTAAATTTAAATGCGAAAACGTAAACAAATAAGTTTTAAACATCATAACATAAGTCTTAGACAAATATTTTCAAATAAACAACAAGTCTTCATCACTTGTTGACTTTGCCCTTGCCTTTGCTAGTGGAAGGCTCGTTATACCTTTCTTTCTTAACTACAATGTTATAATGCAAGAGTGAGCACGATTGCTCACAAGTATAACAATATAACAGTATAATAACATGCGAATGAATCAAAGAATCTGAATAAGAAAGATCGACTTTTGAATCAAGAATGAATAATAAGAATCAAAAGTACATCTGAGGATCATAAGACCATGAACTATGTCCTAGGTTGTCAAGTATTTCTACTTTAAACCTTTAACAATCATTAGACTATATGGACTCTACTACTCGTACTTAGGAGGATTAGCCCTTAGTACCATACTGTGCACAATATCTCAACGCTAAGCTTAAATAATCCCCCGTAACAGGGTTGTTCATCTCAGTTTAACATCAGAGTCCGTATCAAAGAAAGTTTGGTTTGGATAAGCTCAATAACAGTTCTAGAATTTAGAACGTTCATCAACTATGGACTAGTCAAATCAATAAGGGTTCACTAGTCTTACAAGGTTCAACAATAATTGATATTCAAGTTGAATAATACATCTCAAGAGTATACGATCGAATAAGTATTGTATAACTGAAGTAATACTTTAAAGAACTTATAATTTCTCATATGAAACTTAACTTGAATGAACAAGAATAAGAACTTGCATCATGATAATAGTTCGAGAATAGAAAGCTTGTTCAATAACTGATTTGAGTTTAGAATACTTGCTCAATTTAAAGAGTATATTTAGGAAAACTTGCTCAATATAAAAGTAAGGTTTAGAAACTTTCTTAACATAAAAATAAGGATTAGAAAACTTGCCTCGTGCACAAGCTACAAATATAATTACAATTCACTTCCTCAACGTCCTACATAATACATTACGTTTACAACATCGATTAGTTCCATTACCACTGCGTTTAACTATTGAACTTCTCACTTCAGTTCAACTTAACCACTTGGTTCACAAATCTTAACTTGTTAACTAACCACATAACGTGAATTTGAATCATAACATGCATATCACATAATATGAACTCTTAGACAATCGCAATCAAGTCTTACGACATCAATATCCAAGTTCACACATAGTTTATTAACATAAAATTTCAAATTATATTATACATGTCAACAACATGTTATAGTATTGTATTACATGCTCATCTTGTTATCCGGTTCATTATGTTAGGTTATCTCATCATGTTATGGCTTAACAATACACACACAAAAAAACTAAAAAATTATTTTTCTCTGCACCCCCCCCCCCCTGCTGGGGCGGGGGTTAGGCCCGCTAGGCGGGCATGGGTTCGATAGGGGGCCCGCTGGGACGGGGGTACCTCGGCTTGGCCAGTTGCAGTTCGCGAAAAATTACAGAGAAGGCCAAATAAATCCAAATTAAACTAATACAGTGATTCCCATTAAGTATAAACTTCACAGGAACATCATATAATGATTCTAACATGCTTTTAACACTATAGATCATGTAATTACTCAAATTAAAACACTTAAATTCGATGTTTTTGGTATTTTGCAAGGTTTCGAGAGAAATCATGAAATTCAACATTACAGATTCGTTTTAACTCTGAATCTGTCCGTTTAAATTTTGTTTTGTTCGTTTAAACATGCATAATCATAATCAACTATCAATTTAGAGTTTAATGAACAATTCAAGCATGATATTTTGTACATAAGGGCCATATACGTGTTCTTCATACTTTTCATACTCTGTAACTCATGAAACTTTGATTAACGCATAACTACATGAAATTGATTATTTTAAAACATGAATACATGATAGAAAACATGTTATGATTATACACTAACATGTATACACACATATAATCACTAATCATTGATAACTTTAGTCACAGAGAACTCAAAACATGCTTTAATGGAGAAACTTAAAAATATGAATTTAAAAACTCAGATAAGGGAATTACCCTTTGCTTCTTTGTCCAAATTGCTAGGATTCTCTTTTTTTTCTCCAACCTTTAATCTCTCTCTCAAACTTTCTCTCTAAATTCTCTCTAGTACTCTGATATGTATATGATATATGAATTAGACCTGTCAAAAGAGGCCCGGGCCCGCGGGTCGGCCCTGCCTGCCCGTAAAAAAGTGGGCTATGGGCTTTAATATTGAAACCCACGTAAAGGTGGGCCATTTTTGCCTGGCCCATTTTTGGCCCGGCCCAGAATGGCCCGGCCCGCGGATGGCCCGGCCCGCCCGTGGATTAAATTGATTATTGCAAAAATGTTGCTGCTAGTGAGGCTTGAACTGAGAACTTCAAAGTTGATAAATAACTCTTAAACCAACTGAGCTACAACAACCTTTTCTTTTAAATGCAATCTTAAATATATTGTTTCTTTCTTTTCTTCAGGTTTTACTATTACTAAAAAGTAAAACCTAAATCATAAATCTCACTCTGTCACTCACATTCGGCATTCACATTCAAACCAGGAACAGCCGAGCAGCAAGAGTGAGTCCCTAAATTGACAGTTCGACACAAACACAACTTTCAAGAATCAAGATCTTCGTCGGTCTAATACTCTAATCCATTCCAAACTAGCAAACTTCATCAAACAAAGAATCCGATCCAAACTTCAGGTTTGTAGTATCAATTTATCATCTTCTTATTAAGTTGATTTTCGGTTTATAAGGCTTTCTTAATTTTTAATATCAGTTCAGATTTTGTTCTTCAATTTAGATTTATTTGTTTTTGGGTTTAGGTTGATTTGCAATTTTGCATTTTGGAAAAAATAAAGAGTTTAAGTTGTAAAGTTTGTACAGATTGATCCTTAAAATCGAAAAAAGAGGGCATGGAAATGGAAATAGAACAAGAACAAAGGAAAGAAATATTCTGCTCCTTTATTTAATATATATATATATATATATGTGTGTGTGTGCTTTCTAATTTCTTCACCACTTCGAAAGAATGTTGTTGTACAAATTAAAAGTCTTTAAAAAAGCATATTTGAGGACAATAGACATAGAAAGGAAGAATGAAACAATGCATAATTGTTTGCCTAGTGAACCATGCTCATTTATAAATTTGTTTAGCAAGAATTCTTAAATTTTACAATTCTCTTTTATTAATAAGCAACACTTGGACTGGTACAATCACTGGTTGGCCAAATGGTGGCGGATTATGAAACCCAATTTAATAGGGCCTTGAGCTTGTCTAGTTTGTGCACAAATCTCAAATTCATATATATAAACCATATGTGTGCAGTTTTGTTTCCAATTGTTTATGTTTGGCCAAGTACATTGTACTAAATACTAATCCTCTAAACTTTTTTTGCAGAGTTATTATGGATCGTGTAACAATTGATTTGATTGATGGGGATGTTCAAAGCTCGGATAATGTGACACAACCAATTGACGGTTCAAAGTCAAAACCTAGTGAAAAGGGAAGAAAGTTCAATATGGGGGCACTATGAAAAAAAGATGGATCCAATAACCAAGAAGTTGAGAGCATTTTGTAAAACATGCCCAAAAAGTTATGCTATTGGAGATGGTGGTAGTTCTCATGGGACTAGAAATTTGCACACACATGAACAGGTATGTCCCGGTTTAATTAACCAAAATGTGACTCAAATGCATCTAGATCATGAAGGAAAAATGCATCATAGAAAATTTAGTCAACTCATTTATAGGAATAAAATGGCTGATGCAATCATGATGCATAACTATCCATTCTTGATTGTTGAACATGAAGGATTACGAAAAGTGCTTAGTTATTTGAATCCGGATGTGAAATCGTATACTAGAAACACTGCCAAAGCGGATTGCATTAAAATTTATAAGCTTGAGAAAGAGAAATTGAAACGTGCATTTGAGAACATCCGCGGTAGAATTTGTCTCACTTCTGATTTGTGGTCGTTCGGTACTAGTGAGGGTTATATTTGTTTAACCGCTCACTTTATTGATCATGATTATGTTTTGCACAGTAGGATTATCAATTTCTGTCATTTCCCCCCACCACATACTGGTACTCTTTTGTCAGAAAAAATCTTTAAGTTTTTGAAGGATTGGGGAATTGAAAAGAAGATATTTTCTCTCACTTTAGATAATGCTACAAACAACTACAACATGCAAAATTTCTTGAAGGCTCATTTGAGAGGAAACTTGCTTTGCAATGGTACTTTTTTCCATGTTCGGTGTTCTGCTCACATATTAAATCTCATTGTTCAAGATGGTTTGAAAATTGCAGCTGAACCTTTACGCAAGATTAGAGAGAGTGTCAAATATATTAAAGGGTCTGAAAGTAGATTATTAAAGTTTGTTGCGTGTTGTGAACAATTGCATGTGTCAGTTGAATCGGGTTTGCGTTTGGATTGTGTAACTAGATGGAATTCTACATGGGAGATGCTTGATAGTGTTCTAAAATTTAAAGATGTATTCTTTCAATATGCCATGGTTGAATCAGCTTACACAACATGTCCATCAAATGATGAGTGGGAAATAACACAAACTATTACCACCTTTTTGAAACCTTTTTCGAAAATTACAGAACTTTTTTCGGGTACGAGTTATCCAACAGCAAATCTGTATTTCTTACATGTGTTGAGGATCAAAGAACTTTTAATGTTGAACAAGTCTTGTGAGATTGAGGTAATTAGAAACATGGCAAATGTGATGTTGCCGAAGTTTGAAAAATATTGGAACGACTATGTTGTTATCTTGTCCATAGCTACTATTCTTGACCCAAGGTATAAGGTGCAATTTGTAAAATTTAAATTGAAAAAAGTTGAGACGGATGAGCATGTGCTAAATAGAAAAGTTGAGAAGATTGTGGATCCTATGAAATCTTTGTACATGGAATATTTAACGGAGTTTTCAAAAGATGATACACAACCTCAAGGTGGTGTCGGGACTTCAACTATTGCCACCACTAACACAAGTGAACATAGTGATGATGAGTTTGATGTAAGTAAATCTTTTATGTATTATAATTTTTTAATTTTTTGCATTTTTATCTATAAAAATCATGATTTATGTTGATGTAATTTTGTTTAAAATTTTAAATAGGCGTATGTGAGGGAAGTGCAAGGTACCACATCAACAAGAACGGAATTGGAACAATACTTAGGAGGAGAAAATGGTCACTAACAAATCTTCCTTTAATATTCTAGAAGAGTGGAAAAAACTTTCTGAGAGGTACCCAATTCTTATTTTTTATTCTAGTTTTATACCTTTATAATTATTTTATACATGAATAACTACTATTTAGTACTTTCAAATATTATGTTACTATAGATATCCAATACTAGCGAAGATGGCATATGATATCTTATCAATTCCAATTACAACGGTTGCTTCGGAGTCGGCCTTTAGCATTGGAGCAAAAGTTCTCACAAAATATCGTAGTTCACTTCTACCGGATAATGCACAAGCATTAATTTGTGGACGTAATTGGATTTGTGGTTATGAAATACAAGGTTTGTTCTAGTTATAAACTTTTTTACTTTACTTGTAGTCTTTTAGTTTAATTTTGGTTATTGATATTTTAAATTGGTATTTTTAATATAGATGATGGGCCGACGAATGACCAACTTTTGGTGCCGCTTGTTGCAAATCAAGAGTCAAAGGGTTCTAATGTGACTGAAATTGCAAGTGTTACGAGTGAATAGACATTCCTCATTAGTAACTAGTAAGTACTTCATTTTATATGGACTATATATGGAATATTTTACAAGTGAAAGATATTTTAATTGTGGTGATATAATTATATATTTAATTGTGCAAGTTCTAATTGAATGTTTACTATTGCACAGTATGCAGCCATGCAGGGAAGAGAAAGGGTGCACTGTTTGGCCAAGTATTCTAATTGAATGTTTACTATTTAGCCTTCATGGGGGTGTTATTGTATTTATTAATTTATGTATGGATATGGAGCATGTTAGCTTCTTGCAATCTTGCCCAACTGCTGAAGGGTGCACTGTTTGAAGACTTGTTTTGTCACAACTCATATGGTTTTTAAGTCTTGTTTTAAGGTTTTATCATATCACATATGGTGTACAGACAGGTCACAGCCTCACAGGTGTAGCAAAATTCTGCAAAAAAAAAAAAAAAAAAAAAGGGAAGAAGCCCGCGGGCCGGCCCGGCCCAACCCGGGCCACGGGCCTCACAATTCCAGCCCACAAAAAGCTGGGCCATTTTGGCCCGGCCCAAAATTAGCCCGGCCCGCTTTAAGCCCGACCCGTTTGGGCCGGCCTGGCCCGTTTGACAGGTCTAATATGAATAAAGAGTAAGTATATAAGGTCTGATATATAATATACGTATAATAGTTAACCGTAGAAGTCATAGGTCATTAGTTAATTCCCACCATGTAATTAACTGCTCCACTCCCTAAGGCCTTGTTTGTTTGTCCTCCTTTATTCCTCCTTTCCCATTATTTTAATTAACTTATTTAGTAAATAGTTCATTTGTCACACTTCAAATAATGTTATTTAATTTTAATTAAATATAATATAATAATCCTCATTCAATCACATTATTACATAATTAAAATTCTCATTTATTAATTATGTCAAATCATTAAATCTCTAATTAATTATTAAATTAATTAGACTAACATTATGCTTATTAAAGAATTCATTTAATTAACTAAACTCAATTAAATTCACACTTTAAACTATAAAAATTCTCCACATTAATTTAATCAATGTAACACATATAATTAAATTATTCTATCATAATTCCATCACAAAATTATTTAACTCAATAATTAAAACATTGATAACTAAATAAATAAATCATCAAAAATATTTATTTAATTCAATAAATATTTAAATTAAATTACAAAATTCTCGTTCGTCACAGTTAACCATGGGGCGATCATAGATTGCCAAAATAAAAGTGTGGACCTTCGAATTTCTAAGAAACCCAAGGTAGTGTTCTACGATAGTAAATCACCGGGACGCTCTTGTTATCTAACCATGACGTAAGCCAGGAAATTGTTAAGGAAGGGATGTGAAGGCTACCTATGTCATGTTGTTGATACCCAGCGATTGGGAGCAACATTGGAACAGATGCCTATCGTCAATGAGTATACGGACGTCTTTCCGAGCGATTTGCCAGGTCTTCCATTCGATAGGGAGACCGAATTTGTTATAGACCTTGTGCCTGGGACGACACCAGTTTCAAAGGCACCATATCGTATGGCGCCAGTCGAATTGAAGGAGTTGATAATTCAATTGCAAGAATTAGTTGACAAAAAGTACATTCAACCGAGTGTTTCTCCATAGGGAGCATTGGTACTATTTGTAAAGAAAAAGGATGGATCAGTTGAGGCTTTGTATCAACTACCGAGAGTTGAACAAACTAACGATAAAGAATAAGTACCCATTGCCCAGGATCGATGATCTATTTGATCAGTTAAAAGGGGCAAAATATTTTTTTAAGATAGATTTGCGGACGGGGTATCACCAATTGAAGGTTAGAGAGGAGGATGTACCTAAGACAACATTCAGGACTCGTTATGGTCATTACGAGTTCCTGGTAATATCATTTGGATTAACGAATGTGCCAACCGCATTCATGGATATGATGAACAGAGTTTTCAAACAATATTTGGACCAGTTCATCGTGGTGTTCATTGATGATATTCTAGTTTATTCAAAGACGCCAGAAGATCACACTGAACATTTAAGATTAGTGCTAGAAGCACTACGAAAGGAGAAGTTATATGCGAAATTCACAAAGTGTGAATTTTGGTTAGAGAGATTGCAGTTTCTCGGTCACGTCATCGACAAGGATGGGATTTTAGTGGATCCAGCAAAGGTGGAATCAGTTATTAACTGGGAACAACTGAAAATACCGACTGAGATGCGGAGTTTCCTAGGATTGGCGGGTTACTATTGGAGGTTCATTCAGGACTTCTCGAAGATAGCTACTCTGTTAACAAATTTGACCAGAAAGATGGTGAAGTACGTATGGACAGAGAAATGTGAAACAACTTTCAAGAGTTGAAGAAGAGGTTAAGTCAAGCACCGGTATTGTCTTTACCGGATGAGAAGGGAATTTCGTAGTATATAGCGATGCTCCGCATAAAGGACTAGGTTGCATGCTCATGCAGCATGGCAAAGTCATTGCGTATGTATCTAGGAAGTTTGGTGTGCTGTCGCAGACAACCAAAAATAAACCTTACTACGAACGTTAATAATGTAGTAGTGCAAGTAAGAGTCGATCCCACAGAGACTGATTAATCTATTTTTATACTTTGTATTCCAAAAGGGGGTTTTTGAATGTTATTAACTAATATTAAACGATCGTGTAAAATAATGTAACGAATTAAATCAAGAGAACAAACCTTGGGTTAAGTCAACTTCCACCTTAGAAACATACACTGATCATTGACTCAAGCATAAACAAATAATATCTTGAATATTCATCGTTAGAATTAATTCACCAATCAGAATTATTCTGTGTCTTTCCTAATCTTTAGTTAGATAGAAACAAGCGATCTAAATAACCTAACTACTAAACAACTTCAGACAAGCGCTAATAGTTTAATCTAGTAGAAGCTTTAAGAATCAGAAAAATCGATGAAGCTAAACAACACAAGCACAAGCGGTTGCATTTAATTTAGTTGAATATTCTTCCTAAGATATAATAATCTCGTGATCTGCAGTCAATTATTAATCTTAGTTGCTTCACAAATTAGAGTGACCAAACAATTACGGATTCAATATCTAATTTAGCAGTAGATTTCAATGAATAATAAACTAGTGTGCACCCTAGAAATTAAACAAATCAATCATATAATTCAAGCACAGAAGAATAATCAATACTCAAAATCATAATTGAACAATTACAATCAATTAGATCTCACAGTGTATTATTCCAAGGCTTCCGTCTCCTTAATCCAAGAACAAAAGCTTAGCTGCACATGGCTATTGAATCACCAAAGAATTATAGAGAGAAAGAAAATATATTACAATTAAAACCCGAGATGATATCTATGTTTCTTAGGTCCCTTTATTTATAACTATTAAAATCTAGCTCCCTTTTCTTGTTGCCAAAACCAATTAGCTAAAGGAATCGTGCATCAGCATTAGCGCCTCCCCGCAGGGGCAGGAGGTCCCATGTGTAAATCCCTGCTGGGGCGAGTTACCACACTGCCCAGTAGCTTCAAACCAATTAATTATTGCCAAACTTGAGGATGATTTGCGGCTGAACCGTGAGCTACATTTAATTTGTGAGCTGAGTGAAACTTCGCAAGGTGGGCTGCTATAATCGTGGGCCCATTTGTTAATCCCTTTGACTTGCAAGCTGCTTCTAAATCCTTTAGCACGTGAGCTGCTCTTCACTTTGTATGCTACTTGTATTCTTTTTTATTTGTTTCAGCCTTGAGTTACTAGTGTAACATCAATTGCAATCTACTAATTTCATGGGCCCATGTAACTTACAAGCTACTTCAACCAACATGAGTTGTCCCATTAAAACAAGAACTGCTTTAATTTTTGGCCCACTTCATTAGTTGCAATTCCTTTCTTTTGATGAGATTACTTTCTAGCAACTTGGGCTTGAGCTTCCTTGCATGCGTGAGCCACCCCTTTTAACGTAAATACCAAAATAAAATCCATTTGCATGCAATTTGTTTCCAAAATTCCATAACCTTTCATTTGTACCTAAAATAAAAACATAAGAACAATGAGCGTATTTAGGTACCAAATAAATATAAAAGAATAAGTATTAAGGGATAAAAATATAACATATTTCATCCTTATCAAATTCTCCCACACTTATCTTTTTCTCGTCCTCGGGCAAAATAAAAATAACCTATAACACTAAAAATTCAACTAAACAAAAAAAAAATTATTTTTTTTTCAAACTTGAGCCACGAGTTAATATGAACTTCACATTGACCTCAAAGATTCAAAACAATAACTCTTGGGAAACTCCAAAACAATGTATCATCTGAAACCTAAATTTCTCTATCAACCTTACTTTATTCTCAACCCCTTGTGCGTGTGTGAATCCACTTGTATCAAACCAATCAGACTACAGAAAAACTTATGAAATTGAAGCCTTAAAGGAGAAAGATAAATTCAACCACTTGTTTTTCCATAAATTTCAGTTAACACCAGCAGATAACATCAAAGGATCAAAAGGCTTTTTCTTTCTAGTCTTTTTTTTTCTTTGGTAAGTGCATTTTATGCTCAATCTTACCAACGAGTGCGTTTTACACTCCATCTCGCATGTCATGTGTTTATGAGTGAGTGCGTTTTACGCTCCATCTCATCCCACCATATGAATTATTTCTTTTCTCTTTTAATAATTTTCTTTCAATCTTGCAAACTTTACCTAAATCATTTCCCTTTTCTTAAATAATACCTCATATCAACTTCAAGTAATGATCAAACAAATGATAGAGTTCAAAGTTTCTTCCCTAGACATTTAATCAGATAAATTTCTTCCAAGTCAAAACTGGTTCGAATGGATATGTGCTTAATAGTGAAGGGTCTCAAATAAAGTAGTGATCAACACAGAAAACCAAATTTAGATTGCCCAATGCCTATCAGTTCTCCCATAAGTTATTGCAAAGAAATCAAAGTTCTATCATTGGTCAAAGATCAAAGTCAAAATTAACTTATTGCTCAAGTGAGACATCCTAACACTACTCCATTTTTTTAGGAAACACGATTGCACTTAGCATGTGTAACAAGCCTTTAAACCCCAAGGTTACCCCCTAGTGGACGAGTTTTGTCTCGTGAGGGTTTGTAGTGAATATACCCACAAAATTAAAAAAAATGAAAAAATAATAATAATAAGTATCCTAAATCTAATAATAAGAATCCTAAATCCTTCCCCCACACTTAAAACTTACATTGTCCCCATTGTAAACTAAAATGCAAAGAAAAGTAAAGAGATACTCCTCTATGGGTTGCCTCCCATGCAGCGCCTTTGTTTATTGTCTTTGGCTCTACTCGATATTACCTTTGAGTTAATCTGTATAAATCGGATCCTCAAGGTCCATATTCTCCGCCTTTTCTTCTTGGACACCCTCATGAAAATATTTGAGTCGATGACCATTCACCTTGAACACTTTAGAAGTTGCTAAACTTTTAATTTCAACTGTACCATGCGGGAAAACATTAGTAATAACAAAAGGTCCATTCCATCGAGAACGTAACTTACCTGGAAATAAACGAAGCCGTGATTGGTAGAGAAGAACTCTTTAACCAATTTGAAATTCTTTCCTAGATATCCTTTTGTCATGAAAAGCATTCATTTTTTCCTTGTAAATTCGAGCGCTCTCATACGCGTTATTACGAATTTCCTCCAATTCTTGTAGTTGCAACTTTCAGTGTTCTCCACTTTCATCCATATTCATATTGAAGCTCTTAATAGCCCAATAAGCCTTATGTTCCAACTCAACTGGGTAGGTGACATGGCTTCCCAAACACTAATCTATAAGGGACATACCAATAGGTGTCTTGAATGCGGTAAGGTAAGCCCATAAAGCATCATCCAAGCGCAAACTCCAATCTTTTTTGCTTGTGTTAATTGTCTTCTCAATGATTGTCTTGATTTCTCTATTTGATACCTCTGCTTGTCCATTGGTCTGTGGATGATAAGTAGTTGACACCTTATGAGTTACATGGTGCTTCCTCAACAATGCCCCCACAGTTCGATTACAAAAGTGAGTCCCTCGATCACTGATTAAAGCTCTTGGAAAGCCAAACCTAGAAAAAATGTTAGATTGAATAAAATTTGCAACCACTTTAGAATTGTCAGTCTTGATGGCTTTGGATTCCACCCATTTTGAAACATAATCAACAGCAAGTAAGATATAAGTACAACCGAAAGAGACAAGAAACGGTCCTATGAAATCAATTCCCCAAACATCAAAAATTTCACAATATAATATGGGAGTTTGCAACATCTCATTTCGTTGAGAAATATTACCTGTCTTTTGACAATTATAGCATGACTTACAAAACAGATATGAATCTTTGAAGAGAGATTGCCAAAAAAAACCACATTTCAATACTTTCCTTGTTGTTCTCTTGGTTCCAAAGTGACCTCCACAGGCATAAGTATGACAAAAAGTGAGAATAGAAGCAATTTCACTTTTAGGGATGCATCTTCGTATCACTTGGTCGGCACAGTGCTTCCATAAGTAAGGATCATCCCATACATAGTGCTTGGCATCACTTTTGATTTTATCTTTTTGAGCCTTAGACAAACTAGAAGGTAAGATGTTAGTAGCCAAATAATTCATAATATTTGCATACCATGGCATGGTTGTACTTGCAGAAAATAATTGTGCATCGAGAAACTCTTCTTTTAGTTGAAGTTCATTATGCACATTCACTAAACGACTCAAGTGATCCGCAACACTATTCTCCGCTCCTTTTTTGTCCTTAATTTCCAAGTCAAATTCACTCAAGAGAAGTATACATCTTATCAATCTTGGTTTTGCCTCTTTCTTTGTCATCAAGTAATGAAGAGCTGTATGATCAGAAAATACTATAACTTTAGTACCAAGCAAATAAGATCAAAAATTTTCTAACACAAAAACAACAGCTAAAAGCTCTTTTTCTGGAGTAGAATAGTTTCGTTGGGCATCATTCAAAGTCCTCGACGTATAATAAATAGCATGTGATGATGCTCTTCTGATTCTTTAGCCCAAAATAGCTCCTACGGCATAGTCACTTGCGTCGCACATTATCTCAAAAGGCATGGTCTAATCAGGTGGTTGAATAACTGGAGTGGATGTCAGTGATTCCTTCAATTTATCAAATGCCTTGCGACACTTCTCGTTAAACTCAAACTCGGCATCCTTTTGTAGTAGACTGCATAGGGGTGATGCTATTTGGGAAAAGTCCTTGATGAATCTCCGATAAAAACCTGCATGTCCAAGAAAAGAACGAATTTCCCGAACACTAGTGGGATATGAAAGAGATTGTATAATGTCAACTTTAGCTTTATCTACTTCAATTCCCTTAGATGAAACAACATGACCCAAAACTATACCTTGTTCAACCATAAAATAACATTTTTCAGAGTTTAAGACAAGGTTAGTTTCTATGCATCTTTGAAGAATAAGAGTACGTAAGGTTATGCAAACATTTATCAAATGAGTCCCCATAGACTGTAAAATCGTCCATAAAAACTTCCATGATATGCTCAATATAATCTGAAAATATGCTAACCATACACATCTGAAAAGTAGCCGGTGCGTTGCAAAGTCCGAAGGCCATGCGGCGATATGCGAAGGTACCAAACGGGCATGTGAAAGTAGTCTTCTTTTGGTCCTCTAGGGTAATTGCAATTTGGAAGTAACCTGAATAACCATCAAGAAAACAATAATAAGAATGATCAGCTAATCGTTCAAGCATTTGATCAATAAAAGGTAATGGAAAATGGTCCTTGCGGTTTACAGCATTTAATTTCCTATAATCTATACAAACCCGCCACCCATTTTGAACTCGGGTGGGAACCAACTCGTCATTCTGATTTTTCACAACAGTTATTCCAGTCTTCTTAGGAACCACTTGAACTGGGCTAACCCAACTGCTATCCGAAATAGGGTAGATCACTCCGACGTCAAGAAGTTTGAGAATTTTTTTCTTTACGACATCCATCATGGGTGGATTCAATCTCCTTTGTGGTTGACGGGCAGGTTTCACTTCATCTTTCAACAAGATCCGATGCATGCATGTAGAAGGGCTTATTCCTTTAATGTCAGCTATCGTCCATCCAATGGCATTCTTATGCTCTTTTAGAACATGTAGGAGTTTCTCTTCTCGGGATGCACCAAGTGTACTGGAGATAATTACTAGTAATGTTTCTCCTTCTCCAAAGAACACATATTTGAGATGACTAGGAAGCGGTTTCAACTCAGTAATTGGTGCCTGTAAAACAGAGGGCAAAGTCTTCTCGTTAGAAATCAGCAATTCAGCATAAGATATGTTACCTATTTTCGGAGAGTTATTCAACGCTGTTACAGTTGCTTGTAATTCGGTACTCAAGTTCCAATTTGCACTTTCTTCATCAATGTTCGTGCTAAGTGCAATTTCCAATTCATCCTTACCATCAAGTTCAAAGATTTCCTGTGCTAAAGAGTCAATCACATCAATAGAATAAAAAGAATTATCATCAGTGGGGTAACGCATGGCATCATAAATATTGAACTTAATAATTTTGCCATCAAATTCCATTGAAAGTGTTCCACTATGAACGACTATTTTAGTCTTTGATGTTTTTAAGAATGTCCTTCCTAACAAAATAGGGCCATTTTGGTCACCGTTTTCCATATCAAGCACATAAAAATCTGTAGGAAAGATTAAATTATTGACTTGCACAAGGACATCCTCAACTACACCTTTGGGATAAGCATTAGACCTGTCAGTCAGTTGTATTACAATACCAGTTTTACTCAAAGGTTCAAGTGATAAAGTAGCATATATAGAGTATGGCATGACATTTATAGAAGCTCCTAAGTCTAACATGGCTTTCTTAAATCTGGTGCTACCTATCGTGCATGGAATCGTGAACATACCCGGATCTTGGCACTTAGTAGGTAGTTTTCTTTGAATAACTACTGAGACATTCTCCCCTACCCTTACCTTTTCATATTTTTTTAATTCCTATTTTGTCTTGTGTGTACACAGTTCTTTCAAAAATTTAGCATAACGAGGTACTTGTTTGATAGCATCTAACAATGGAATATTTACCTCGCATTTTCGAAAAGTTTCATACAAATCTGAATTTTTCTCATATGTTCTATTTTTTGTTAAAGCAAGAGGGAAAGGAGGTACCGGTTTATATTCAGAGAGAGGGGGAATTTACGCTCTGGTTCATCCTTGTCATTCATAACACTGCTGTCTACTGCTTCTTTTTCCTTATATGTATTGTCTTGATTTTGTGGTGTAGCCACTGTCTTTTCTGGAACTGTTATCTCTTTACCATTCCTCAAAGTGATTACACTTGCATTTTCTTTTGGGTTCACCACTGTTTGGGAGGGTAATTTTCCCGAACTTTGTGCCTCCAATCGACTGATTGCAATTGCCATTTGTCCCACTTGCGTACCCAAATTCTGAATACTTGCCCTTATTTCCTGTTGAAAATTTAAAGTGTTAGTGGCAAGTGTTTTAACTATATCTTCTAAAGACATACTAGGGTTAGAAGATTGGCCCTGTTGTTGTCTATTTGGATACGATGGTTTGTACTACAGTTGATTTGGAAAAGTTTGAGGTGAGGGTTGATTTGCTTGTGGGTTCCCGTAGCTAAAGTTAGGATGATCCCTCCATCCAGGATTATATGTATTTGAAAAAGGATCATATTTCCTTTGTGGTTGTCCAGGAAATCCTCCTACTGCATTTGCTTGCTCAACGGATTCCTCTTGCAGAGTTGGGCAGGCATCTGTCGGATGTCCTACTACTGCGCAAATTCTGCAAGCTTTCACCTGTTGTGTGTTACCTGCACCCATTTGACAAACAAGAGTAGTTAAACTCGCAATTCGTTGTTCAATAGAAGAAATTTATACCTCACTAGCATTCCTCGGTGCAGAATCTAGTCTAGTGCCAAATTGTTGAGAGTTGGCTGTCATATTTGTAATTAAATTTCTTGCAGCCTCGGGAGTCTTATCCACCAACGCTCCGCCACTAGCAGCGTCAATCATGCTTCTGTCAGTACAACTGAGACCTTCATAGAAATATTGGATGAGCAGCTGATCACTGATCTGTTGATGAGGGCAACTAGCACACAATCTCTTGAAGCGTTCCCAATACTCATGTAGGGATTCTCCGTTGTTTTGCCTCACCACAAATAGACTTCCGTATGTTGGCCGCCCTTGAAGCTGGAAAATATTTTTCTAAGAATAGTCTTTTAATCTCTTCCCATGTGGTGATGCTTCCGGAGGGTAGATAGTAAAGCCAATCCTTAGCTGAATCCTTCAGAGAAAATGGGAAGGCTCTTAGCCTGATCTATTCTTCGGTTACTCCGGTAGGTTTTATACTCGTACATACCACATGGAATTCCTTCAAGTGTTTGTGGGGATCTTCACCTGCCAAACCATGAAAAGAATGTAGAAGATGTATCAGTCCAAATTTTAATTCAAAATTAGTATTAGTATCAAGATTAGGGAAATTGATGCATAAGGGTTGTTGGTTCAAATCAGGAGCCGAAAGCTCCTTCAGATTTGCTGCCATGGCTCCTTTTTTTCTTCACGAATTTCCTGAGCTTCCTTCCTTAATCTGCAACTAGTCCTTTCTATCTCTAGGCCACACTTAAAATCACCTTGATTAGTAGATCGAGTTTCGGCATAAACAATCAAGGAAATTCAAATTACCTATAAGAAATAAAAACTAAAATAAAATAAGGATCACAAAAATAAAAAAATAAACTAAAATCAGTCCCCGGAAATGGCGCCAAAATTTGGTGTGCTGTCGCAGACAACCAAAAATAAACCTTACAGCGAACGATAATAATGTAGTAGTGCAAGTAAGAGTCGATCCCATAGCGACTAATTAATCTATTTTTATACTTTGTATTCCAAAATGGGGTTTTTGAATGTTATTAACTAATATTAAACTGACGTGTAAAATAATGTAACGAATTAAATCAAGAGAACAAACCTTGGGTTAAGTCAACTTCCACCTTAGAAACATACACTGATCATTGACTCAAGCATACACAATTAATATCTTAAATATTCATCGTTAGAATTAATTCGCCAATCAAAATTATTCCGTGTCTTTCCTTATTTTTAGTTAGATAGAAACAAGCGATCTAAATAACCCTAACTACTAAACAACTTCAGATAAGCGCTAAAAGTTTAATTTAGTAAAAGCTTTAAGAATCAGAAAAACCGATGAAGCTAAACAACACAAGCACAAGCGGTTGCATTTAATTTAGTTGAATATTCTTCCTAAGATATAATAATCTCGTGATCTGCAGTCAATTATTAATCTTAGTTGCTTCGCAAATTAGAGTGACCAAATAATTACGAATTCGATATCTACTTTAGTAGTAGATTTCAATGAATAATAAACTAGCGTGCACCCTAGAAATTAAACAAATCAATCATATAATTCAAGCACAGAAGAATAACCAATACTCAAAATCATAATTGAACAATTACAATCAATTAGATCTCACAGTGTATTATTCCAAGGCTTCCGTCTCCTTAATCCAAGAACAAAAGCTTAGCCGCACATGGCTATTGAATCACCAAAGAATTATAGAGAGAAAGAAAATATATTACAATTGAAACCCGAGATGATATCTATGTTTCTTAGGTCCTTTTATTTATAACTATTAAAACCTAGCTCCCTTTTCTTGTTGCCAAAACCAATTGGCGAAAGGAGTCGTACATTAGCATTAGCGCCTCCCCACTGGGGCGGGAGGTCCCATGTGTAAATCGCCACTGGGGCGGGTTACCACACTGCCCAGCAGCTTCAAACCAATTAATTATTGCCAAACTTGAGGATGATTTGTGGCTGAACCGTGCGCTGCATTTAATTTATGAGCTGAGTGAAACTTCACAAGGTGGGCTGCTATAATCGTGGGCCCATTTGTTAATCCCTTTGACTTGCAAGCTGCTTCTAAATCCTTTAGCACGTGAGCTGCTCTTCACTTTCCATGCTACTTGTATTCTTTTTTATTTGTTTCAGCCGTGAGTTGCTAGTGTAACATCAATTGCAATCTACTAATTTCGTGGGCCCATGTAACTTACAAGCTACTTCAACTAACATGAGTTATCCCATTAAAATGTGAGCTGCTTTAATTCTTGGCCCACTTCATTAGTTGCAATTCCTTTCTTTTGATGTGATTACTTGCTAGCAACTTGGGCTTGAGCTTCCTTGCATGCATGAGCTACCCCTTTTAATGTAAATACCCAAATAAAATCCTTTTGCATGCAATTTGTTTCCAAAATTCCATAACCTTTCATTTGTACCTAAAATAAAAATATAAAAACAATGAACGTATTTAGGTACCAAATAAATATAAAAGAATAAGTATTAAGGGATAAAAATATAGCATATTTCATCCTTATCAAAGTTGAAGGGGTATGAGAAAGGTTATCCTACCCATGGCCTTGAACATGCAGCAGTGGTTTTTGCCTTAAAAATTTGGAGGCATTACCTTTATGGGGAGAAATGTGAGATATATACAGATCATAAAATTCTGAAGTATATCTTCACACAAAAAGAGTTAAATATGAGGCAGAGAAGATGGTTGGAGTTGATAAAGGATTACGACTGTGAAATCCTGTATCACCCAGGGAAGGCGAACGTGGTGGCCGACGCCTTAAGTAGAAAGGGTCGAGAAAAGCTATCGATGTTAACAGCTCAGGATGAGTTGATAACAGAGATGGTAAGAATGGAATTAGAAGTAAGATGTCCAAATGTGGAAAGGGAGAAGCTGTTTGCGATGAAGGTTCAACCTACTATCGTAGAAAAGGTAAAGGAAGTCCAACTCAGAACTGATGAGTGCAAAAGGATAAAAAAGAAGATTGCAGACGGTACCGAGGATACGTACAGTCTTGTTAATGAAGGGTTATTGAGATTTGAAGGAATAATTTGGGCTTCGGGTGAGCTGGAGTTGAAAGAAGAAATAATGGATGAAGCACATCACTCGAGGTACTCGATTCATCCTGGGAGTACCAAGATGTATCAAGTCCCTCGAACAAATTTCTGGTGGACAAACACGAAAAGGGAGATAGCAGAGTACGTCAGTAGGTGCTTAACTTATCAGAAAGTTAAGGCCGAACACTAACGACTAGGTGGGTTGCTACAATAATTGGAAATTCCTGAATGGAAGTGGGAGCATATCATAATGGACTTTGTGGTAGGGCTTCAGGCAACTCAGAAAGGATACGACGCTATTTGGGTAATAGTGGATCGTTTGACAAAGTCGGCTCATTTCTTGCCGATAAGAGTCAAGTACAACTTAGACCAGTTGGCTAAGTTTTATGTCAAGGAGGTTGTCTCAAGACATGGAGTGCCAGTTTCGATTGTGTCAGATTGCGACCCGCGATTCAACTCGAATTTCTAGAAGAGCTTGCAAGAACAGATGGGAACGCAACTGAGGTTAAGCACAGCATATCATCCACAGACGGATGGACAAAGAGAGAGGATAATTCAAAAGCTAGAAGAAATGTTAAGGTATTGCGTTATGGATTTTAAGGGCAGTTGGGACGATCATCTACCGTTAGTAGAGTTCGCCTATAACAACAGTTATCATGCCAGTATAGGCATACCGCCTTACGAAGCGTTGTATGGACGGAAGTGCAGAACGCCACTGTGTTAGGATGAAGTAGGGGAGCGTCGAATGATAGGACCAGAGATGGTGCAACAAACGGACGAAGTGGTTAAGTTAATACGAACGTGGCTAGTAGCAGCTCAAGACAGACAGAAGAAGTATGTCGATCCACATCGGTAGAACAGAGAGTTCGAAGTCGGTTTGTATGCGTTCCTGAAGGTGTGGCCTTGGAAAGGAAAGATACACTTCGAAAAGAAGGGAAAGTTAAGTCCTAGGTTCATAGGACCTTTTGAAATTTTGAGAAGGGTAGGAGAGGTAGCATATGCGATAGCATTACCTCTAGAGTTGGGACATATCCATAACGTGTTTCACGTATCAGTATTGCGTCCCTATAAGCCGGATTATAAGCACGTAATCGATTATGAACCAATCCAAATCGAGAAAGACTTAACGTGTGAAGAGATTCCTATTCAAGTCATTGATAGGAAAGAACAAGCTTTGAGAAACAAAGTCATACCTTCGGTGAAGGTGATATGGAGGAACCACAATGCCGAAGAAGCAACGTGGGAACTCAAAGACAAGATGAGGAAGTCTTATCCTCATTTGTTTGACTAACTTGTATCGAAATTCTGGGGACAGAATTCTTATAAGGGAGGGAGAATGTAACGCCCGAGAAAATCGAACGTTTATGTAAATGAATTTTGTTTGATTTATTAAATAAAATTTGATTATTTGTTTATTAAACTAAGTAAGCTAATCAAGGGTCATTCTATGACCTAGAGAATGCAGACGTGGTGAGGATTCTGGCTATGTGCTAGAAATAAATGATGTGAATTTATAAGACGAAAATAAAAAAAATTCGAGAATAAAAATATTTTTGAGAAAAAGACGAAATATGCACTATTCACAGATGAAACCCTAAGGGTTAGGGTTTGCCCCTAAGAGTTAGGGGTTGAGACCCTAAGTCTTTTTAGGATATCAGAATATCGGAATGACGTTCTGTCGAAAGATTTGATGGTAATATACCGTGAAAAGTTAAGTTAGCCGAGAAAAGTTTTCTCGGGAGAAAATCATTATTCATCCGTTTCTGCTCGGGAATTATTATTGAAATTCTGAGAAATGCGTAATGATAGGATTTTAAGACAAGATGGAATATATAATAATATTTCATTTATGGCTCGCGATGTCTTCGCTTGCGGACTTAAAAATCCTAAGTGTTAAGGAAGGTAAAATCGAAGAATAATTGGTTAAGTATAATAAAAAATGATTATTATACGAAATGAATATAAGTATAATACGAGATATTGTACGAGTAAAATACGAAGAGGAAAAGAGAATTAATACGACGTATAATACGAATTTTATGCAAAGATAATACATTCAATTTGACTTAAATTTAAAAATTAAACCCGTGGGTCGAACCAATGGTTTAACGGGTGGGTTAAACCCATGGGGCAACCCATGGGCACATGGGATGACAAGAGTGGCAAGTGGAGTGCATGTGCTAGCACATGGCTTCATATGTCAAGATATAGGGCAAAGGAGGTTTGGTCCTAATAACCAAACTACCTCAAGCCTTGCCAAGTCTATAAATATAGAGCTTTGCTATTCATTTGTTGGTTGATCAAATTGAGAACATTGAGAGAGAGAGAGAGGATGTGAAACTAGTTTATTTCCTTTGATAACAATCAAGCAAACAAGAAGCAAGAAGTACTAACCTCTTGATCAATCAAGAACCAAATCAAGAACAACCAAGAACATAAGAAGGTATACCTATCTAAACCTTAATTTTAACTTCCTTCAATACCAAATTTGATAGAGAAGTGAATTAGTGGAGCATAATTAAGGTTGGCCTTATAGTGGACTTAAAACACTAATAAGCCATGAAGAAATGAAGTTATAATAATTGATTAAAGACTTAATAAAGAACTCATCAAATCATGAGAAATTGAGTGATAAGCATGTAAACCATTAAAGATAGACGGTTACAATGGTTAGAATCATTAATAATCAACCAATTGATTGATTCCAATTGGTTCGAAGTAAAACTATTGAAGAACGAAGATTCGGCGAAAGTTACGCGATTAGACGTTAATCGTCGAAATCGTGAATTTTCCTGGAATAGAGGTCAAAAGTTGCCTTGTGATTCAGAAATGATGGTTTTCGATTACATCACATATATATACATAAATAAGACTTGCAAGAGCAAGAACGAACCAATTCGAACTTAAAACGAAGAATTGAGCGTTGAACGTTCACGAACGTTTAACGAAAATGTAAAAATGGACTAATAGGCTAAATTCTCGCCAACGGATTCAGAAATGAATTCCGACTTAATGAAATGATAAAATATAGAATTTATGAAATATTGGCTTTGGAACGAGTCAATTTCGAGTTGAAACGATCATGTTACGAGCTCGTGGAAATTAAAAAATTCAGAATCTAGGGGTCGACGCTGCCGCGCTGCCCAAACCCTGCTTCACAGCGCTGCAGCGCCGAGGCTGGGGAAAAGTTCTATGAGACAGCGCTGCCTCTAGGCCTTTAGTTAACGATGCAGCGCCTTTAACAAAAAAAATTCTCGACGTGAAGATTTCTAAATCTAGCTTTCTAAATGGTAATTAAGGGGCAGCTAAATGGTTAATATTCATGAAGAGAAATCACTTAAACAACATGTTTAAGAATGGTTTTATGAATTCAACGTTGACAAAACGTATTTAAATTTAAACTCGAGATTCGATAATGTGAACTATGAATCGTAATTGAGTTATGAGTGTGTCTTAAGGTTACATAACATGTAATAGAGGTACGAGGTACATGAATGTTATGAAATGAAGTTAAAACTTACCTAAATTCTATAAAGAGTTCGATGACGGGAATCTGATGAGAATGTGATTGACGTAACGAATCGATTAGGGTTTCATCGGTCGTTATGCATAACAATGATCAACGAGAGTCGGCTTATGACTAATGTATGTTATCAAGCCGTGAAGAATGATAAATAACTTAAACGGATGTTATTAGTTTAACAATTCGAATAAGTTATACCAGAAGGAGAAGGTAGCTACATAATATATATCGGTTATGATAACCTAATTGGTATGATATGTCTTTATATCTTGTAGAGGTTGTAAAGACTGAGTTGCATACACTTATAAGGTTTAAAAACGTGAAGGCAAGTTTTCTAACTCTTGTATTAACGTTGCGTTATGCAAGCTTTCTGAACTCTTGTCTTTACGTAATGTCAGACAAGTTGTCAATATGCATGGTTGCCTATGCATGAACTGTTATTGAATAGTCGATGCCATTTGCTTCGGCTAGACGTATATGTAAATTATTTTGATTGATGTTTCATAAATCTTTCAAAGTATTCTTGATGTGCTATCCTATGCCAATTGCTTTGGTACGGATTCTGAGGTAAACCTGAGTATGAATACACAAAGGTTTTAACGTCGTTAAATCGACGGGCACTTGAAGTTGCCAAAAAGCTTAAACATAAATATGTTTAAGGAATGAGTGTTGATCAACATAGAGTACTACAGGCTGATCACCTAGATGTGCTCGTAAGATATATCGGGCTTACGACCTTGTACCGGGTTGTCATTTTATGAATGGAAATGGAAAAGAATGTTCATGGTCTTTGTCCAGCTCAGATTCTTAAGTGACTATATGTCCTTGAGAATAATTTTAAAGGAATTCAAAACATTATCTTGATTACTCTACTACTTCATAACTATTATACAGTTATTGAAGATGAAGTCATATGATTCTTGATTTTGTGGTTGCAAAGTAAAATATTAAACTTGCTGAGCTAGTTATGCTCATTCTTGCCTTAAAATCATATGTTTCAGCTAAGAGCAATCGGACCGAAGGATCCAGTAAGGACAACGGCAAGTCCAAGATGGATACTTAGTTATCCTTGTAATAGCATAGTATTATTGTTGTAATAAATGATACTATGACATCGAATGTATGTAAAGGTTATAAAGAACTTGGGAAGAAATTATTATAATAAAATGTTTAGTAAACTTATAAAGGTTGTTGAAGTATTCATGTGAATGTATGAGTAGATAGTAGTACCGTATAACATCATATCCAGGGTTTGAAGGTACTCGAATTTGGAGGCGTTACAATATATACATTGATATCGATTTAATGGGCAATTTTAGTTAGCATAAAATTCAATTCTGAATTAAAATAAACTCCTTTATTTTAATCCAAGTTTAAATTAAAATAAACATTTTATTTTAATTTATCCAATTTTGAATAAATATAAACTCCTTTATTTTTAATCAAATTCTTTAATCAAAATAAACTCCTTTATTTTAATTAACATGGAATCCAATTTCAAGTCAAAATAAACTACTTTATTTTAACTTTTAAAACTGTTTTGGGAAAAATAAAATATGTGAAATCCAATTCCTTCTCAAAAATAAACTCTTTTATTTTGATTAATATGAAATCTTATTTCATATCTAAATAAAATCTTTTATTTAAGGAAACATGGAATCCCTTTTTCTAATCACAAATAAACTCCTTTATTTTTAGGAAACAAGGAATTCAATTTCATCTCCAATTAGTTATCATGGAATTTAATTTCAATTCTAATTAGTTAGCATGAAAACATTCTAATTAAAATAAACATCTTTACTTTAATCCAATTCTAAATAAAAAAAAAGCTACTTTATTTAAATTTAGAATTACTGAAAAACATGGAATTCAATTTTTAATTTAAAATAAACCTTTTATTTTAATTAGAAATCAAATACATAAATAAAGTAACATTTTATTTATTTTCTGGGTACCAGCGCTGCGGCGCCAAGAATGTACTGAGTTCAGGCGCTGCAGCGCCGGGTTATCTTGTCAAAATTCGACCCGGCGTTGAAGCGCCCCAATTACTTTGTTATCAGGTGCCGCGACGCCTAGTCTTCAATCAAGACCCGGATCTGGTGCTGCAACGCCCGGATTACACTGTAATTCGGCATCGCGGCGCCAGGCTCTAGAATCAATTTTTTCAGCTCGCGAATTATATAGTTTTTCTCCAAAAAAATCTAGTTCTATGCCAATAATTAAGCCCAAAAAAATTGTTATAAACACATATCAACATACATATCAAATATGAATAATTAATAACTCGCATAAAGGTTTGGCTCTGATGCCACTGTTAGGTTTGTAAGATTCATGAATGCAATCAAATTGCATAAAATAAGCGGAAGCATGGTAAATAAGAGTTTTAAAATTTTACAAACCATATACCCGGATCATCCTTTATGCATAATTATTAATTAAACGAAAGAGATGAAGAAAGAGAATCATACCCTTGAAGATACGAGCTTCCTCAAGTACGAGTTCAACTCCAAATCCTTTCTTGCTCTCCTTGAATTTACCAGGTTAGATTCCTTCCTTGTATCAACGTTAGTCACCCAAGTGTTTGGCCTCTAGAGGTGATCCACGAAGAAATAATCTTTACTCAAGAAGAAGGGTGTTTGGCTAAACTCTAGTTTTTTTCTCTCTAGAAAAAGAGTGCTCTCCCAACTATTGGAAAAATAGCATTAACTCCATATCAAAATATAACTCTTTATAGATGTAAGCAACCCTCCTAAATATTTTAGGACTAGGGTTTCATATTAATTAATTAAACTCTTTTAATTAATTTATCTCCTAATCTTATTAGGAATATGGGAGAGTATTATTATTAATTAATTCCCAAACTCCTTTAGATAAATAAACTAATAATAATAATAGTAATAATAATAATAATAATAAGACTCCTCTTATTAAATTATATTTAATATTTCCAAATAATTAAATAATAAATATTAAGCTATTTAATTTATTCTATCACCATAGATTAAATTAAATACACTATACATATTATTACGATTATGCCATTTGCTTCTTAAATAAATATTATTCCTTTTATGGTGTGACCCTTTAGGTTCTCCATATTAAACATGTTGTGAATAAATCAATTAGAACAATTTTAATCTTATTTAAATAAATAAATTATATAAACTAGTTAATTCATTTAAATAAATAATATTTATTCTACAATAAAGGTAAGCCCACTTAGCGTTCACCGACTTTTCAGATAATACAGATTTCAACATTAATCATAAAAAAACCTTTGAGTAAATAGTTACCGTACAATTCAATCCTTCCACCATACAATGTCTCAATTAAATATAAGACATAGAATTACTATAAAGTCTTATTTTATTTAATTATATGTATTTCGATCCTTAAATGAACAACTCCAAATAATGCAAATTAGAAACTCCTTTCTAATTTCATTTCACCTTGGCCAAGGATTCTTGGGTTGTCATTTATCGAATCACATATGACATTCTCTCCTTTTTACTAGAAGCGGTAGATTCTTTATTGATCATTCATTATCTCCATATATAACTTATTACACCCAAGCATACCCTTTGATATACCCTAAGGGTTTTAAGAGACATGTCAAAGTATAACTTATCATACACAAGATACTATGATGATCTCAAGTCTAATGATCACGTGTATTACTATCACTAGAGGAATTCCTATTGATAGGCAAGTAAAACTCCATTAGGTATTCCTCAACGAGCCACGTCCAGTGAACTTATTCTCCAATAAGCACCTACATACTTGCTTTAGTGTCTCCACACAAATGATCATGAGATCGATTATCCTCATCCAATGAGCGAGCAACGTATGTACCAATCTATCCGGAATCATTAATTCCCTTTTTAGTAATCCAACGATTGGAAACTATTTTAGTTTTAAGCTATCTGAGAATTTAGATCTCATTAGCATGATCATCATTATGATTCTAAAAGCATTGCTTAAAACTATGGATTTATCACATTTAATATAACAGCACTATGTATATAAATTAAAAGCCTTTAATTAAATAATTCTTTTATTAATAAATAAATAAGATTATTACAAAGTATATGCTTTATCATATCAAATATGATTGGCTTGTGTGCATACTACTTTCAGAGAGGTCCTGACGACATCTCTGCATCACTCTATCAGATCTTGCACAAGGATGACAAGAGCCACTCTATATCAAAATAAAAAATCATGAAGCGAAAATGGCAATCAAGTCTAGACGTACTCAAACAAGGAAAGTGGGGTAAACCTGTTACTTTTTATATATACAACTAGGTAGAATACAAAATCTGCTCTAATATGCGACAAAAGATAATAACATAGTTCGTGCAGGAAGGTAAAACATGACTACAAATATGCGGTCAAGCGAGACAACATCTCCAAATCTCTAGTTGTATCTGTAGTCGGAGGACCGACCCTAAGCTCCTGCTCCAGTGTATCACCACGCCTCAGTAGCTCTACTGCTGACCTAAAGATACCCTCTTGACTCCGAACGACATCTCAGGCGTGACAGGTCAGCCCATTCGCAAAATATCGAATGGGGTCCCTACCGGTTATAGCCTCCTCTCTGGCGGACAGGGTCGCATCTCTCTGAGTAATAGCAGCGTCCCTATCTGCCATGACAGTCAACATCAAGGCCCGAGCCTGATCCTGGTCAAAGGTCAAAAGATGCATCTGAAGATCCAACACATCCCTGGATGATGAAACAGAACTCGGAGCTGCGCTAACCAAAGCCGCTATCAAACCTACAAACATCTCCTCCTCGGTGGGAGATATAGGGTCCTCCATCGGCTTCTCATCATCAGTCGACCAATCCCCTACCTCGACCTGATCAACTACATCCAGAGCTAAATTCGACTCCAACCAGGCTGAATACTCTATTGAGCGACTTGGATGGCCATCTCTGAACTCCGCAGTTTGTCGATGGGACCAAAATCTGTAGACCGGAGCCAAATCTACCTCGGTGGCTGAGCAAATGGGAAATCGATAATCCTTTGCCCCCTCGAATGCATGAACCTCTTGGTGCTGATCAAACTGACCCATCACCGCCAGAGGATGATATGTGGTCATACCCCTCAAACTTACCAGAGGAAGAAAATCCAGGTCAGCCACATGAGTGACGAAGCTCAAGAAGGAACAATAGCCAGAATACATAACAATCTCAAATGGAACCTCCATGGCATCTAGAAATGTAATCCAAGACGTCACTTCCACGTATGAAGATGGGCAGAAAGAATAGGTCAATGGCATACCATGGCCAAAGAAGAACCAATGATGACGGAGTCGACCAATCGTTCTCAGGTGAGTCATGAACCAGATATATAGAAGAACGGGTCGGGGCTGCTGTAAAACTTCTGATCATCGACAGATCGGCAGAAAGATGCTGAAATAAAGGTCTCCGCCAAGATAAGGGGAAGAATGGTGAAGTCATCTCTGAAAACGCTGACAGCCATTGACATCCCTACGTCCAGATGATTGGCATAGAAAGGCATATACAAGTAAGACAGGGATGCACATAATCAGGGCATCTACCCGTGCGGTCTGCTATCTCTCCTCCGAAATGGCAAAGTCTCTCCGATGAACAATAAAGTTGTCGGTACAAGCGAAAAGGTCTATTAAGAAGTCTATGGAGATGATGTGGCTACCACCTACCTCAGCTAAGATGACCGCCCTCCTCAAACTAGTGATAGACATGAAGTGACGGCGCATATGCCCAACTGCCACCCTAGCGCAAGGTCCCTCCATCAACAAACCAGCTATGCGACCGTACTTTTCCAATGTAGGGGTCAACTCATCGAAACCAAATCTGAAGGCGTGGCGCTCTAGGATCTAATGAGCCAGTATCCTGTCTATAAACCCATCTAGTATCTAGAAGGATAATAAAGATATAAGAGTGACCCAGCATACAACTAACTATAATATGATCAAAATCTAGCAGGATGTTATGCCAAGCTCTCAAGCTAGTAGCTATCCAACTAGGCGGAAGGTGATCCAAACGAGTAACGGAAGAAGAGGCCATCGATAAAAACTATATCAAAAAGATCATAAAGGGGTCAATCTCTATCCAAGCATTTTTATATATATAAAGCATGCAACATAATGAGGGATAATACAACATGTGAAATAAACAAATGAAAAGACTGCATCATGTATATCTAAATAGAATACATCAATTTTATATATACATCACTGTCATACCTACGATACATGTGAAAACTAAAAAAAAGTACAGGATAATGGGGCACAGGTGCCTAATGACTAACAAAAGCCTATCAGATAAAATCTATATCATTTATGAAAGTGATGAAGTAATCAAACTGGTCCACTTAAGCCAGATCATCTTGAGTGGGCATATCATGCGTATCTGGGTGATAGTCAAAGGGATCCCTTCCGTCAACAAAGCCACCAGTGCATGACGGTCCAGCCTCATATCCCTAGCAATCAAAAGTACTAGCCAATAACGGATCCCCGCACAAATGGCGAACATACATCGGCATCCTCTCCAAATGATATGTCAAATCTGTAATTTGGGACTGATGGAAGGCTCCCGAAAGCACGTTATCCAACCGGTCATCACAAGAGACCCTAGAACCATATCCCCCAGGAACTAGGTAGTCTTGGTCTGAGCTCTAATATTGCGAGGACCCCACCAGGAAGAAAAGTCATCCAAAGTGATGGGGTCATCTGATAGGTGAAATCCCTCATACCCCGCTATAGGAATCTCTGAAACCGGCAGAGCCAAAGGCCAAAAACCGTTGGGGCGGAGGAAGGAAAGGAAGGTGGATCTCTCTGGTAATACACCTAAAGGCATGCTCTCTAAGGTAGAGCTCCCAACCTCCATTAAACAGGAAATAAATCATGCCCGTAGACAGATAATACTCTAGCCCTATCGGGAGCAAGTGCTCTACAATATAGGGTACCCACACTACATCAGATGCTGACAGTCGCTCTAGCTGAAGGCAAGCATGGGTGAAATCCACTGAAATCGGGACCTCTGACAGGGTAGACTGATGCCATTGACGATGTAATACCAGAGAATTTCCATATATTATTAAATGAATATATTAATGAAAGTGAATATTTATTCATATATAAATGATTTTGTGTTATGGATGAGTTAACTCAATTATATTCAATTGAATATTTACAATAATTGAGAAAATATTGGAGCCTTGTGTGGCACAGTGATGAGATATATTAATGATGATATTAATTAACAAAAGAAATATTAAGTAAAAATTAATTTATATTAATTATAGTACGTTGAATTATTATTAATGCGTGTGATAGCATAATAATAATTGATAAGGAAATTCTGTGTGAACGATTAATCAGTATTGATTGATAAATTATTAATTGTAGAATATTAATTAATTGTTATCGTAGAATATTAATTAATTGTTATAGAATATTAATGATAATTAATGATGTGTGGATTATTATTATTGCAAATAATATAATAATAATACGCAATGTGTTTATAAATATAATAAGATTTATATTAAAGTGATAATTAATCATATAAGGGTTAATTAAATTGTTATGGAGATTAACAATTATATTAATTGATGAAGGATGAGTGTATATTATTAATTAATATTTAATTAATAAGATGAGTAATTATATGTGTAAGCATGCGAATTAAATGTGTAACATATAGTAGCTAACTATGTATTATAGGAAGTGTAATATGACACTATTATATAGTAAGGTTTATTGAATTATGGGAGTTGCATGAAATGCCTATGTGACAATGTGAATATACATTAAAGTAGGACATCATGATTATATGATAGATAATTTAATAATGCTTAACTATCTTATGTTATCTTCATTAATTATTAAAATGTGGAACCAATGTACATGGGTTAAATGATAATAGTACATATATAATCCCTAAACCTTCTATTTATAGTAATGATATGCATTGGAATTACATGTGGGAACCAAAATGAGAACTGAAAAGAACTATATTGAACCAATACTCCTTTCAAATGCTGAGATATATGGCTTGTCCATTCCTCATCCTCTCCCACACGTGAAAGCCTATGCCTACTCTCCCTTCTCATTTTCAGCAAACTCTTAGCTTCATAGCTCATGATGAACAAAGATGTGGGCTTCATGATTTTCTCCACCAACTAATCTACCAACTTCTTCATAACCTTCATACAATTCATTCATCCATTAGTTTGATTTAGAAGTTCGAAGCATGGACCGTATTTTGATTTTGCCTATAAATGAAGGCTCATTCCTTCACATTTCATCTTGCTGAGAATTCTATGAAGTGAAGTATTGCTAGTTCACTGAAATACATATAGATAGAGAGTCAGTTGAGAGAGGAATAAAGTTACAGCTAACTCAATTCATATAGCAGAGGTATAATCATTTCCATGTTCTTCATCTCATGTTCTCTGAGATTTTCAAATTCTTGAATTAAGCATGGTTATCCTGATAAATTAATTGGGTTGTAATTGTTGGTTGTTAAATAGACTTAGTAACATCTTAGAATGCAATATGTCTTACTAGCAATCAAATTCTTACAACAACTCCCATGTTCTTCATTTTCATTTTTGTTTTTTGATAAAAGTTCAAATCTTGATCATGACCAATTTGGATTGTAATTAGGTGGTAGGACACTTACTTAGTTGTGATATGAACTTATTTACATGTTTAAACTGGAATGTGGGTGATTAGAATAGATTTTGTGAAGTAATTTTGAGATTTGGGATAAAGTCTGCCAAAGCAGACTATGTCTTGAACTGAACCAGGCACGGCGCAGCTGCACCGGCATTACACTGCGGCGTAGCTGCGATGCGCCGGGCCCTGATCCCAGTTTCTGCAAATTTTGTTCCTGCTTGATTGCTGCTAAGTGATAATTATTGAAACGAATTAAAATAAGCATGCAAGCATGATGAATACATACATATGAATGTACTAAGGCGATGTAAACATGTTTTAAACTAAGATGGTATACATTTTGACAAAAAGAATTTTGTTCTTCAAAGTAACTTAGAGTTTTCAAAAAGGGACTTTGATATATAGGCGCCATGGTTATGTTCTAACTTGTGAGACATATTGGTATGACCTAGACACACACGAAATGCATATTGACTTAAGTATATATGTATCGTGATATAATATGAACATGTGAACCTAACTAGTGCACTTTCCTAACGAAAATCAAAGTTTTGAAAACAAACTTTGACATGTGTGTAACACATTGATGTTATGATTTTCAAGGCATGTTGGTATGAGGTAGAGATGCATGAAAGACATATTAACTTATGTATATATGGTTCATAGTATGACAAGAGCATGTTAGACCTCACTATTAAACATTTCTAACAAAAATACAAGTTTTAAAGGTTGATATTGACATGTAAAGACCATATATACATTCTGATTTTTCGGGCATGTTTATATAACCTTGAAATGCATGTTGGACACATTAACTTACGTATATAGATTTCGTAATGTATCATGAACGTGTTAGACAGTATTAGTAAACATTATTAATGAAAGTGAAAGGGTTGAACAAACATAAAAGTATTCTTTAAAATGTATACATGCAACATGATATTATATGATGTTACTTGAATCCGATTTTGACGGTTAACTTATGGAAATGCCCTAACTTGCTAAAATGAAATATATTTAGTATTGATTGTGGTCTTATGTGATATTAATAATATGAGAGTATGTTTACTATTTGTGGTAGTCTCACATGATAGTAATAATGTATGAAGATGACTAACTTGAGAAGAGGAACGTTAATGATAAAAGACATTAAAAGTCGAGACTTGTGAAATTATATGACACTGTATAACTGTGTAACTAGGTCAAGACTTAGCTTATGTGTTAATCGTATATACGAGATGAGATATAATGTTAAACTATATAACTAATGGATATCATATATATACGTAACTATATTACGATAGGGATTCAAAAGTGTTGATTTGCTTTTCATGGATAAACTACGCATAAGGCAAGTATCCTATCTTTGTGTTTGCGTTATTCGAGGAACGTTGTAAGTAAGTTCCCTAACTTACACTCTTTTAAAGTGAAAGTACTTGAACCCTACTCTTTATTAAGCATTACTGGAGCTTGTACTATTATTGATTATACAAGTAAATAATTGAAAGCATGATTCTTATCCTATGACATAATGCTTCATAAATAGAATAGAGTTGTTTATTCTTGAACTTTGATTCGAGTATTGAACTTATAATTGTTTGCTTATTCATTTAAAGAGCCGTCTATGCCAATTGATTCGGCTAGACTTATAACATGATTAGAAAGTTGTCCAAACCAATTGATTGGTGCAGAATTCTTGTGTTAACTGAGTTGAACAACCTTCTTTGAAGGGAACATATATTTGTCGGGAGACCGATGCGCGCATTTGAGTATGATTAAATGTTATGCATAATATAGGATACTTTAGGCTGATCACCTGTTGTACTTGTTTTTTTTGTTGGGTTATCAGTATATTACTGTTAATTCTAGTAAGAGTTCGTAGTCCTTAGTGGCTGCTCAGTATTCAGTTATCTCGAAATCTTAAATTGATTTAGTATCGAATCATATTGATATTATTCTGTCCTTAGCGATTGTTATTGAGAACTGTTGATATTCTTGTTATCCTTGAACTATCACACCTTGCCATATCTTTTTAAAGATTTGAGAATTATATTACTCACCCTTGTTATATTACTTACTGAGCAAACTTGTTGCTCATTCTTGCTTTCCCCTAAAAACATTTCAGTTAAGGCAGAGCAGGGTGGACCTTCGGGCGTTGATAAGGGCAAGGGAAAGGCTACCGACTAGCTTGTCCCTTTTTATGTTTTAAATATTATAATGTTTTATTAAGTTGATGTAGTAAGATTGGAGTTGACTATGTTTAAGCTTAAGTTAGATTATGTAATAAGTCTGTATTGGATATTATTATGTAATCTATTAAGTATTGTGGGTTGCGAGACTTGGGGGAATAATTATAATAAATCATTGTAAATTATTTTAGATTTGATTTTTCGCTGTGAATGTGTGATTTTAGTTATTATTGTATTACCATTAGCACGTGATAAACCGAATTCAAGTGACCAAGTGGCGGTCCGAACTTGGGGGCGTCACAGGTTGGTATCAAAGCTGTAGTTATAAACCTTAGGAGCTAGTGTCCTTAGATTATAACTTAGGAGAACTTAGAAGTTAGAAAGGGATAGAACTCACATAGAGTTTTCCCTAGAGCGAGACTTAGCTTGTTATAAAATGTAACTTTATTCTATACAATGAACTTATATTTTATTTAACATTCTAATGGAGTTGCTGTTTGTTTGTCTTGTGTTTGTGATTGTAGGATGACAGATATGGGAGTACCTAGTAGAGTGGATGGGGAGGAACCTAGGGACATACATGTAGTATACGAGGCACCTCTAGAGGCTGTGCTAGTGCAGGCAGTTGCGCCATCCGAGTCTGACGACGAGGATGAGATCGAGGTAGAGTTCGACCCCGAGGAGGAGAGCCTATGGAGGACGAGCCAGTTGAGGACGAGCCTTCAGAGGAGGAGCCCATGGAGGACTCCTACGAGCCTAATCTTGAGGAGCAAATGTTAGGCGAGTATGAGGAGCGGATCCTAGAGTTAGACTGCAGAGTCCAGGAGCTAGAGGTAGAGGCCCAAGAGAGAGTCCGAGTTCCAGAAACTGAGGGACGAGGACCACCAGAGGAAGCTGGCCATGCAGGAGTTAGAGGTGGAGATTGCTTACCTGCAGGGAGATAGGGATCCAGATGGGAACCTTATTCCACAGGTCGGTGGCGAGAAATATAGAACTTGCAGGGAAGCTAGAAGAGGTTGAACAAATGGAACTATAACAGTAATTAAACTAATCATAAAGTAAAATCTGCTCCTTGCAAACTAATCCTACATCTTTCCTTTACCCTTGTCCTTCCCTGAAGTCTCGGCTTAACTTCAATAGAAGTCATGATATAGCAAAAATGAGCAACAAGTTTGCTCAGCAAGTTTAAATACAACAATAAAAGATATATCATGATGAACGGAATATATCTGACAATGAATTCAACAATATGAATATCGAAAGCAAGGATAATAATTGCTTTTAGAATAACTGATAGTCAAGTAGACTTTGAACTATAAAACTCCAATGGAATCAATAGCTGATTGACCCTTTGGTTACTAGCTACAGAATAAGTACTTGAGGGGATCAGCCTCGCGTACGCCATGTATATGCATAACATTCAACTCTACTGTTTGTATCTTATATTAGATACCTGGGGTACTCCCCTATAATATGAGGGGTGTTCTCTTCAGTCTAAGAATCCATACCATCAATTAGCCTGGATAGATTTTATAAAAATTCATACAATTGTCTGACCGAACAAGGGTTCAGACTCTATCTAACGCAGTTCAAGAATTATAGAACTTTAAATAATGTACAAGTCCAAGACTGTACGAACTCAAATGCACTAAGTGCGAATATCAATAAGATCGATATGGAATAATTGTAGAATAATTAAACCACCTAATAGCATGCTTGGAAATAAGATTCAAACTTAAATAAAATAACTTGCAAAACAATAATAACCTACTCAATACAATATGAGAAGGATAAGAAACTTGCACAATAAAGGGTGAGTTTCAGACGACTTGCACAAATAAAGAGTGCAAGTCACAGAACTTGCACAACCAAAGAGTGAAGTTCGGGAACTTGCACAATGTACGAGTTTGTATAAGTTTAGAGAACTTGCCTATTTTCTGAGCTACAAATAGTCTAGCTTTAATTAAATTGCGTTGAACCGTCCTAACATTAACAAGTCGGTCTTTAAATTAGTATTGTGTAATCCGGTAAGAGTTTACACTATTAAGAATCAAAACATCATGCTACATTGTAGTTATCTCAAGTAAGCATATATCAGTAGGGTCAGTGTGTAGTAGTCTAGGCAACCTTACAATTCAATTGGCAAAAAAAATAGAACACAAGCAGACTGCACCAATCCTGAACACAGACTGGCGCAGCTGCGCAGGTATTGGCCTTAGGAGTGGCGCAGCTGCGCCACTCACTGGTCAAACCAGGAATGAAATTTCATGCCACTTGAAAATTCAAGCTCATTTACTAGCATCCAGGTTACTGACATTGATAAAGTACGCATGCTTTAAGGTTATACTTTCAAGTTCAAATCCTAGCATGCTCATCCTAATCCAATTCAAAATCATATGCCGGTAAATTTTAAACAAATCAAGCCCACGTTACTAATGGTCAATTATTAAAGTCATATCACCACATAACGAGGCTAAACAATACTAAACATGCATGCTCGCGCTATACTACACATGTATACTTTAATCACATAGCCTATGTTTTAGAAATTCATTTTCTATAAATAAGCGTGCATAGGTGATATTCATGTTTAACCAAGTGATGCTCACGTCAACATGTCTATAGGCATAATGAATCCTAATATTCATGCTTGCATGCTTAGAACGTAACTCGCACGGTGTTTGATGATATTATTCTTCAAACTTTAAGTTTTCTTTAAAGATTTCACTAAGTCAACAAAGGAAACATAGTACATGTAAAGTGTCTCGTAGCCATAACTCACACGTATTAGAACACATATATAAGCCACATATACATACTCAAATGGTCAGAATGTGAACATCACATATATATGTCAAAACTCTAAGTTTGTTCTTTGAAATCAACGTAATCTTCAATCATGTATGCTAGTGTGTGCTCAACACTTTAGACTTGTATTTCATATCTATTTAGACCTTACGATCATGCTCACAAGGTCAGAATACATATATGATATGTTCATGACAAGTTCACTTTAACAAATTCTAAGTTCATTTGTAAATTATAAACCTCTTTATCAATAGAGTGTACTAACATAGTTATACATGCTCATGTTACGTCTACGTACATATATATGCATATTAACTATATCCACATGCTTGCCAAATGAGGTACCACATGTTAACATATAACAGATTCTGCAACAAAAATCAAACTTAGAGACAGGGCCCGGCACAGCTGTGCCCCTGGCCAGTACAAAACTGGCGCAGTTGCGCAGGTGTGCGGCCAGTGATAGAGCAGACTGCTTCGGCAGCATAACAAACCCAACTCAGAAATTTCTTACGCAAATCATTTCAAACAATCTTATAGCAGATCTAACTTTCTCATTCACTCACATAACACTTAATCAAGTATACTCCAATCAATTAACATCTATTTCAACAAAATCAAGAATTTGACAATGTATAGCATGAATGGGAATTACCTCTGGTGATATGAACTTGCTGCTAAACAATTTCTATAATGCTGCTATAATACTCTCCCTTAATTTAATATAAACTCTCAGCAATTGAAATAAGAAGAAGAGAAGCCTCATTGTATAGACAATTCAATAACCAGACAATGCAATAATCTTCCAATTTAAACCAAAGGAATGCAAGATTGTATAATGGATAAGAGAGAGTGGTTGAGAGGTAGTGAATTCAATCATGAATCCCACTCCCCTTATACTCATTAGCTAGATTATTGTTGAGTTTGAGAAGGAAGATAGAGTAGCTAGCCATGTGTGTTCACGTGAAGAGGAAATTGAGGAAGACTGACTCTAATATTGGGACAATGTTAATATAACTCAGCAACTTGCAATTCAACTTACTAATGTTATATATGTATACATATAGTATATACTTAGGCTATATGTATTCATTTCATATATATTTAAGTCACAATGTCATTTCTAATGAGCAAATAATAATATAAGTAGGGTACATACATATAATCCATGTACATTTTCCTTAATACCAACTATAATTTAATTGGGTATTATCATTACTTATCATCATAACTGTTATTATAATAATTATAATAACTTATTAAAATCATTATCAATTAAAAATTGTTTATTGATATAAATATAAGGTAATAGGGTATACATTAAGGTTTACCCATACATATCATGTTACATAATTAATAATATTATGTAACTCTCCTAATGCAATTAATCTTACTATATAGTCTATATATATAATATATAGCCACATTAATGCGTCACATTGCATAATATACAATATAGAAATAACTACCATATACCAAAGTTTTAATTATCGCATACTTGTATTAAACAATTAATCGAGTAAATATAATCATATCATATTTATTAATTCTTTACACGCTTCTGTTTTATTATTCTCAATAAATTCATACGTTATCGATTAATTGTCCAAAATATCAATTAATCAATCACGTTTAAATCTCTACACTATATTCAAGTAATTGAATATTTAATTACTAACGCTTCTATCAATACTCTGTTATAAAAGCCTTAGGGTTAGTTCACTAATTTAATTAAACCATTAGTGACTCCCTTTAATTATTCCTAGCAATTATTTGCATAGGCATAAACTCACTTAACCACATAACCACACAAGGTTTAAATAAGCTCACAAAACTAACTCATTAAATTTAAATCATATATTTAATTAATAATGGAGTTTAAAATTCACGGTCATTACATCCCTCACCCCTTATAAAAATTTCGTCCTCGGAATTGTAAAAATAAGGTTACTCAAATAAAAATAGATAATTCGCTTTCATCTTCTCTTCTTGTTCCCACGTAGCTTCTTTGACTGCTGTGATTCCTCCAGAGAACCTTGATGGAATGGATGATCTTATTCCTCAACTTCTGTTCCTTCCTATCTAGTATCTGGATAGGAACTTCCTCGTATGATAAATCTTTCTCGACTTGGATTGGTTCATAGGAGATAACGTGCTTGTAGTCTAGTTTATACGGCCGCAATACTGACACATGAAACACGTTGTGAATGTGCTCAAGTTCAGGACGTAATGCTACCTCATACGCCACTTCACCGACTCGCCTCAAAATCTCGAACGGTCCTATGAACCTAGGGCTCAACTGGCCCTTCTTCCCAAAATGAATCTTCCCTTTCCAGGGAGATACTTTCAAGAATTCATAGCTTCCTAATTTAAAATCTCTCTTTTTGCGATGTAAGTCCGCGTACTTCTTCTAGCGATCTTGAGCTGCTACCAGTCGTGCTCTTATCACCTTGATGATCTCTACTGTCTGTTGTACCAGTTCTGGTCCCAGCAGTCGACTGCTCACCTACTTCGTCCCAACATAAGGGCATTCAGCATTTTCTCCCATATAGTGCTTCGTACGGTGGCATTCCAATACTAGCGTGATAACTATTGTTGTACGCGAACTCTACTAATGGAAGGTGATCCTCCCAGCTACCATTAAAGTCCATCACACAAGCTCAGAGCATGTCTTCAAGCGTTTGAATCGTTCTCTCGCTTTGCCCATCGGTCTGCGGATGATACGCGATAATTATTCGTAGTTGTGTCCCCATTCTTTCTTGAAGACTTTTCCAGAAGTTTGACGTGAATCGCGAATCTCTATCCGATACAATAGATATCGGCACCCCATGTCTCGAGATAATTTCTTTGGCATATAATTTGGCCAGCTGGTCCAAACTATGCTTAATTTTAATCGGCAAAAAGTGAGATAACTTAGTAAGACGATCTACAATTACCCATATGGCGTCGTGCCCTTTTTGCGTTCCCGGAAGTCCCACCACAAAGTCCATTGTGATGTGCTCCCACTTCCAATCTGAAATCTCTAATGGTTGTAATAACCCGCTTGGTCGTTGGTGCTCTGCCTTGACTCTCTGACAAGTTAGACATCTGCTTACGCATTCCGCAACCTCTCTCTTCATGTTTGGCCACCAGAAGTGGTGGCGCAAATCTTGGTACATTTTCGTGCTTCCTAGGTGTATTAAGTATCTCGTGTTGTGCGCTTCTTGTAAAATCTCCTCTCTTAATTCTGGTACTAACGGTACCCAAATTCGTCCTTCGAATCTTAGCAGTCCAGTGCTATCAATCTTTAATTTTAATTCATCACCTTCAGCCAACCGCTTTTTTATGTTATTGCAATCTTCGTCCATCTCTTGTGCCTCTTTAACCTTATCTAATAAAGTCGGGCTCGCTGTCACTGTAAATAATTTCTCGTTGGTCTCCATCAGATACTTAACCTCCAAGTCTAGTCATTCGAAATCTTTCACCAATTCTTCTTGAATGGTTAACTTCAATAACTTCTCTCTGCCTTTTCTGCTCAAGGCATCTTCCACTACATTTGCTTTGCCTGGATGGTAAAGAATCTCATAATCATAATCTTTGATCAATTCTAGCCATCGGCGCTGACTCATGTTTAGCTTCTTCTGCGTGAAGATATACTTCAGACTCTTGTGATCCGTATATATCTCACACTTCTAGCCGTACAAATAATGCCTCCAAATCTTCAAGGCGAAAACTATCGCTGCTAACTCCAGGTCATGAGTCGGATAGCCCTTCTTATAATCTTTCAGTTGACGTGAAGCATACACAATGACCCTGCCGTGCTGCATCAGTACACAGCCAAGCCCTTGTGTGACGCATCACTATACACTACAAACCCTCCCGTGTTGTCCGGTAAAGTCAACACAGGTGCTTGACAAAGCCTATTCTTCAATTCTAGGAAATTCTCCTCACATTTCTTCGTCCAAACAAATTTAATTATTTTTCTGGTAAGATTGGTCAATGGCGACGCTATCTTCGAAAAATCCTGAATGAATCTTCGATAGTATCCTGCTAATCCTAAAAAACTTCTGATCTCTGTTGTCGTCTTCAGTTATTCCCAATTAATAACTGCTTTTACTTTTGCTGGATCCACCGAAACACCATTCTTTTCGATAATGTGCCCCAAAAACTGCACTCTCTGCAACCAGAACTCATACTTGGAGAATTTTTCATACAGTTTTTCCCTCTTTAATGTCTCCAACACTATCCGAAGATACTCGAAGTGTTCTTCCTCCGTCTCTGAATACACCAGAATGTCATCGATGAATACGACAACGAACTTATCCAGATAATGTTTGAACACTCTGTTCATCAAGTCTATCAATGCTGTCGGCGCGTTCGTCAATCCGAATGACATTACCAGAAACTCAAAGTGTCCATACCGAGTTCTGAATGCCGTCTTTGGAATGTCCTCCGGCCTCACCTTCAGTTGGTGATAACCGGTCCTCAAGTCAATCTTTGAAAAGTATTTTGCCCCCCCTTCAATTGATCAAACAGATCGTCGATCCTGGGTAACGGGTACTTATTCTTAATAGTGACCTTGTTCAACTCTCGGTAGTCGATACAAAGCCTTAATGACCCATCTTTCTTCTTTACGAATAAGACTGGTGCTCCCCACGGTGATACGCACTAGTCGAATGTATCTCTTATCTAACAACTCTTGTAATTGAGCCATCAGTTCTTTCATTTCTACCGGGGCCATACGATACGGTGCTTTGTATACTGGTGTTGTCCCTGGTGCCAAATCAATAACAAACTCTATCTCTCTATCCAGTGGTAATCCCAGAATATCGTCTGGGAAGACATCAACGAATTCCCTTATAATAGGTATCTGACCCAGTTCACCCTCAACACGTCGAGTATCAACCACGTGAGCCAAATAACCTATACAACCTTTCCTAAGCAATCTTTACGCTTGCATCATCGTCAAACAATGAGATTGTCTCGGTGATTTACTACCATAAAATTATACCTTCGACTTATTTGGAGTCTTCAAGTGTACGCACTTCTTCTTACAGTCAATAACTGCTCCGTGAATCGATAACCAATCCATTCCAAGGATTACATCGAACTCCCCCAAACGAACCGGTATCAAATCCACGTTGAGCTTAAATCCTATCAATTCAGTATAACAGTTCCTATGAATGTATTCTACGGGGATAACTTCTTTGTTCACTACTTCTACGTACGTTCATAGGGTGCTCTAATCTTTCACGGGGTAAGTCTAACTGTTTAGCAAATTCTTCGAAAACAAAAGAGCAGGTAGCACTCGAATCAAATAACACATAGGCATCTATATCGTTGATTGGGATGATACCTGACACCACGTCCTTAGACTCCACCGCATCTTGTACGGTCATGTTGAACATTCGTGCCGCTGATCTGTTGGCTTGACTGGCTGGCCCTCCGATGCTCAGCCCATTGTTGTTGTTGTTGCGGTTGCCGCTAGCTGCATCGCCCTTTATCTTCGGACAGTCCTTAATTTGGTGGTCTGGGGATCCGCACGACAAACACCCTCCTTTCTGCTTGTTTGGACACTGAGGAGCCATGTGCCCCGGTTGTCCACAACGATAGCAAACGCTTCTCCCCTTCATACGCTCCCCCGAGTGAATCCTCCCGCAGTTATTGCACTTTCCACTTTTCTTGGCCTCTCCCCCGGACTTGTTGCCTCCAGAGGATTGGGTCTCCGTCCATTTACGCTTGTTGGGGTTGCTGCTTCCCCCTTTCTGTCCCTCCTGTCCCTCCTGTCCGGCCTTCTTTTCTTATTTAAATCACGCTATAGCTTTATTGCCTCCTTCTACAATGATATCCCTTTCCAGTAGATTAGAGTAACTCTTAATCTTTAACACAGCTATTGCTTTCTGTACCCATGGTTTTAGTCCTAATTTAAATCTTCTTGCCTTCCTGGCCTCCGTGTCCACCTGATGTGAAGCAAATCAGGCCAACTCGTTAAATTTTGTCGCGTACTCTGCGACAGACATACTACCTTATTTCAATTCCAGGAACTTAACTTCCATATCCTGTTGCGTATTCTCCGAGAAGTAATTCTCGAGGAATAGCTCCTTAAATCTGTCCCAAAGAATAACTCCTTCGCCTGCTCGTCCCTTATTGGCTTTCCACCAATAGTTAACTTCGCCATTCATCATGAAAGTGGCAAAACTCGTTTTCTATGCTTCGTCCACCCGTGCGACCTCAAACACTTTCTCCATCTCTTCTACCCATGTTTGGGCTTCGATTGGGTCTAAGGTTCCTCTGAATTCCAGAGGTCCTACCAACTTAAAATCTTTGAAGCTAGCCAAGTGCTGTCTTGGCTACTCTGCCGCTGGCGGGGGGGGGGTCTGTTTTGCATTGCTTCAGTTAACAGGTCAACAAAGTTCTGCATCGGATCTGCATTTCCCCTTCCGTTGTTAACGGATCCTTCCTCCCTCTGGTTTCGTGGTAGTCACCTAGGCTGCATGATCTGGGGAAAGGAAGAAAATTTAGGCTTTACGTGATATGTTATTCATGTTAGCATTAAGAAGTTAGGACGTCTATCAATCACATTTGATTCAAATAAACATCCTCAGTATCACAATAAAACTCGATGGATCTCCTCAACCCATCACCTACATGCTCTACTTGAGTTTACCACTAAGGTAATAACCTAGGTTTCGCATTCCTAATGTTTATAACCTATGGCTTTGATACCAACCTGTGACACCCCCAAATTCGGGTTCTCTAACCCCAATTCGGTCGTCACGATACAGTACAAACATTCACCTCTAAACAACATACACTAACTAAATACGGAATATAATAAACGTATGTCGTTCATTCAAAAGGTGTTACTAGTCCCAAGATTCGATAACCTTAATACAATCATACAAACATACCCTAGAATAATCATTAGGGTTCATATTACATAACAGTAATTAAACTAATCATAAAGTAAAGTCTGCTCCGTGTAAACTAATCCTACATCTTTCCTTTACCCTTGTCCTTCCCTGAAGTCTCGGGCTTAACTTCAATAGAAGTCATGATATAGCAAAAATGAGCAACAAGTTTGCTCAGCAAGTTTAAATACAACAATAAAGGATATATCATGATGAACGAAATATATCTGACAATGAATTCAACAATATAAATATCAGAAGCAAGAATAATAATTGCTTTTAGAATAACTGATAGTCAAGTAGACTTTGAACTATAAAACTCCAATGGAATTAATTTGGTTACTGGCTACAAAATAAGTACTTGAGGGGATCAGCCTCGCATACGCCATGTATATGTATAACATTCAACTCTACTGTTTGTATCTTATATTAGATACCTAGGGTACTCCCCTAAAATATGAGGGGTGTTCTCTTCAGTCTAAGAATCCATACCATCAATTGGCCTGGATAGCTTTTATAAAAATTCATGCAATTGTCTGACCGAATAAGGGTTCAGACTCTATCTGACGTAGTTCAAGAATTATAGAACTTTAAATAATGTACAAGTCCAAGACTGTACGAACTCAAGTGCACCAAGTGCAAATATCAATAAGATCGATGTGGAATAATTGTAGAATAATTAAACCACCTAAGAGCATGCTTGGAAATAAGATTCAAGCTTAAATAAAATAACTTGCAATACAATAATAACCTGCTCAATACAATATGAGAAGGATAAGAAACTTGCACAATAAAGGGTGAGTTTCAGAAGACTTGCACAAATAAAGAGTGTAAGTCACAGAACTTGCACAACCAAAGAGTGAAGTTCGGGAACTTCCACAATGTACAAGTTTGTATAAGTTTAGAGAACTTGCCTGTTTGCTCAGCTACAAATAGTCTAGCTTTAATTAAATTGCATTGAAACGTCCTAACAATAACAAGTCGGTCTTTTAATTAGTATTGTGTAATCCGGTAAGAGTTTACACTATTAAGAATCAAAACATCATGCTACATTGTAGTTATCTCAAGTAAGCATATCTCAGTAGGGTCAGACCCTGTGTAGTAGTCTAGGCAACCTTACAATTTAATTGGCAAAAAAAATAGAACACGAGCAGACTGCACCAATCCTGAACACAGACTGGCTCAGCTGCGCATGTATTGGCCTTAGGAGTGGCGCAGCTGCGCCACTCACTGGTCAAACCAGGAATGAGATTTCATGCCACTGGAAAATCCGAGCTCATTTACTAGCATCCGGGTTACTGACATTGACCAAGTACACATGCTTTAAGGTTATACTTTCAAGTTCAAATCCTAGCAATCTCATCCTAATCCAATTCAAAATCATATGTCGGTAACTTTTAAACAAATCAAGCCCACGTTACTAATGGTCAATTATTAAAGTCATATCACCACATAACGAGGCTAAACAATACTAAACATGCATGCGCGTGCGTATACTACACATGTATACTTTAATCACATAGCCTATGCTTTAGAAATTCACTTTTTATGAATAAGCGTGCATAGGTGATATTCATGTTTAACCAAGTGATGCTCACGTCAACATGTCTATAGGCATAATGAATCCTAATATTCATGCTTGCATGCTTAGAACGTAACTCGCACGGTGTTTGATGATATTATTCTTCAAACTTTAAGTTTTCTTTAAAGATTTCACTAAGTCAACAAAGGAAACATAGTACATGTAAAGTGTCTCGTAGCCATAACTCACACGTATTAGAACACATATATAAGCCACATATACATACTCAAATGGTCAGAATGTGAACATCACATATATATGTCAAAACTCTAAGTTTGTTCTTTGAAATCAACGTAATCTTCAATCATGTATGCTAGTGTGTGCTCAACACTTTAGACTTGTATTTCATATCTATTTAGACCATACGATCATGCTCACAAGGTCAGAATACATATATGATATGTTCATGACAAGTTCACTTTAACAAATTCTAAGTTCATTTGTAAATTATAAACCTCTTTATCAATAGAGTGTACTAACATAGTTATACATGCTCATGTTACGTCTACGTACATATATATGCATATTAACTATATCCACATGCTTGCCAAATGAGGTACCACATGTTAACATATAACAGATTCTGCAACAAAAATCAAACTTAGAGACAGGGCCCGGCACAGCTGTGCCCCTGGCCAGTACAAAACTGGCGCAGTTGCGCAGGTGTGCGGCCAGTGATAGAGCAGACTGCTTCGGCAGCATAACAAACCCAACTCAGAAATTTCTTACGCAAATCATTTCAAACAATCTTATAGCAGATCTAACTTTCTCATTCACTCACATAACACTTAATCAAGTATACTCCAATCAATTAACATCTATTTCAACAAAATCAAGAATTTGACAATGTATAGCATGAATGGGAATTACCTCTGGTGATATGAACTTGCTGCTAAACAATTTCTATAATGCTGCTATAATACTCTCCCTTAATTTAATATAAACTCTCAGCAATTGAAATAAGAAGAAGAGAAGCCTCATTGTATAGACAATTCAATAACCAGACAATGCAATAATCTTCCAATTTAAACCAAAGGAATGCAAGATTGTATAATGGATAAGAGAGAGTGGTTGAGAGGTAGTGAATTCAATCATGAATCCCACTCCCCTTATACTCATTAGCTAGATTATTGTTGAGTTTGAGAAGGAAGATAGAGTAGCTAGCCATGTGTGTTCACGTGAAGAGGAAATTGAGGAAGACTGACTCTAATATTGGGACAATGTTAATATAACTCAGCAACTTGCAATTCAACTTACTAATGTTATATATGTATACATATAGTATATACTTAGGCTATATGTATTCATTTCATATATATTTAAGTCACAATGTCATTTCTAATGAGCAAATAATAATATAAGTAGGGTACATACATATAATCCATGTACATTTTCCTTAATACCAACTATAATTTAATTGGGTATTATCATTACTTATCATCATAACTGTTATTATAATAATTATAATAACTTATTAAAATCATTATCAATTAAAAATTGTTTATTGATATAAATATAAGGTAATAGGGTATACATTAAGGTTTACCCATACATATCATGTTACATAATTAATAATATTATGTAACTCTCCTAATGCAATTAATCTTACTATATAGTCTATATATATAATATATAGCCACATTAATGCGTCACATTGCATAATATACAATATAGAAATAACTACCATATACCAAAGTTTTAATTATCGCATGCTTGTATTAAACAATTAATCGAGTAAATATAATCATATCATATTTATTAATTCTTTACACGCTTCTGTTTTATTATTCTCAATAAATTCATACGTTATCGATTAATTATCCAAAATATCAATTAATCAATCACGTTTAAATCTCTACACTATATTCAAGTAATTGAATATTTAATTACTAACGCTTCTATCAATACTCTGTTATAAAAGCCTTAGGGTTAGTTCACTAATTTAATTAAACCATTAGTGACTCCCTTTAATTATTCCTAGCAATTATTTGCATAGGCATAAACTCACTTAACCACATAACCACACAAGGTTTAAATAAGCTCACAAAACTAACTCATTAAAATTAAATCATATATTTAATTAATAATGGAGTTTAAAATTCACGGTCATTACACTCTCTCTCTCTCTTTTCTCTCTCTCTATTTTCTTTGTCCTCTCTTTCTTTAGCTTAGAAAATGAAAAAAATAAAATGAAAAGTTATACTTATTTTACTTAAAGATAAAAAGTATAGATATATTACTTATATCTATACATTATCACCATGTCTTGCTATCCCTCTTTCTCTCATCATAATGAAAGTGGTAACTTACAAGAAAGAACAAAGGTGGTGTCCAAATAAAAAATCAACACCTAATAAAGTGAATTACCTAATAAAATGAATATAATCATCACATTCACCTCCCTTGTTCCTCTCCCACCAATTTCGGCCACATGGCCTTATCTTCTCCCCACAATTGTTTTTATTATATACTTTATTTAATGACTAATATACCCTTCCTCAAGTAGGCTTAGTTTGGGCTTTTAGTTAATTCTTTTGGGCTTGCACTTTTTTTTTAATTTGTTTACTAGTTAAAATGAACTTGGGCTTTCACGCACAATTAAATTGTGTTATTAGTATACTTTCCCTATATATCTAATATTGGGCTAGTTTAACAATTTAATTGCTCTTAAATCAAATTATCTACAAGTCCAATGCTTAAATAAATAATTGGGCTTGTTTAAATTACTTACCCTCCTTAGTCCATTAAATCTATTATCACTTGAACTAGTGCTCATCATTATTGATATTTACATATTCTTATCAATCAATAATGTTATTTTACTAGCATAACCCAATTAGACTTGCCATATTCAAGTATATTGAGTATATAATTAGGGTTTAATACCTCAAATTAATTTTCTTGATTATTTAAAATACTTAAGTTATAAAATTAATTATATAAAATAAAATTCTTAGGGTTAGTATATATTTTTATATACTAACATTCTCCCATATTATAACCCCTTAGGTTATTAATTATTATACCTAATATATATATTAGGTTACATAACTTTATCTTAATTCTCTTTATATACAAAATAAATGTATACACATTATATAATGTATATTTATTTAATCATATACATAATTCACTTAAGTCACAACATATTCCACTCCTAACTCTGATTTTGACTTTTCTCCATAAAAGTTAACTATTGACTTTGACCAAAAAGTCAACCCTTACACATTTTTTGTTTACTGTCTTTTCTGACTAAACTTGACGTTCTGGACGAAACCGAGCAGTCCGTGCCTCAAAATTCTATCTCTAATCCGATCCCCAATATCGGTACTCCAGCCAAATTCGATCACCAATATTGGTACTCCATCCAGCTTCGATCGTCAATCTGACCGTCAATCAAGCTCCGATCATCAATCGGGCCGTCTATCCAACTCCGATCGTTAATCGGACCATTAATACAGCTCTGATCATTAATCGGACCATATATCCAACTCCGATCGTCAATCAGACCGTCAATACAGCTCTGATCGTCAATCAGACTGTCAATCCAGCTCCGATCGTCAATCAGACCGTCAATCCAGCTCTGATCACCAATCGAACTGTCTATTCAACTTTAATCGGCAATTACATCCAATTCAAAAATACCTTGTAATAATCAATTATGGAGCAAAATTCAAGAATAGAGCTCAAAACTTGGATACAATCAAAGATAGTAACCTTAACAAGCAATTTGGACAAATAGAAGAAAATTTAATTTTTCCGTGAATAGTGCCGTATACGTGAATAGTAACCCCGACGGAAAAAATAAGAATTTCATAACAAAATTCATGACAATATTTCTGTATAATGATATTGAAAAGAATAACATCATTTACGAAAGAAATAACATCCCTTACCTCAAAAAGATAGTACCTCTGACTGGAATATCGGATATAATACCGAAGGAAACTTGCACTGAATACTAATACTCAAAGTATTGAAATACTCACAAAAATACGCTCGATATTATAGAGAGAGAAAACTTCTGATTCTGGTGTGATTTTCAATTCTAACCTAAGCACCCTATTTATAGGAAAAGCTTAGGATGCCAAAGAAGACTAAAATAATAAAATATTATTATTTTTAAAAAATTTCCACCGCCTGGAGGCTTCCCAAAATTCAGATTTTCAACAAAAGTGGGGCTCACCCATTAAATAATATTTATTTTCCAAAACTTCAATAATTCATAATAAATAGCCCATTCGTCAGAAAAATACAAATTCTATGTCCTTTCATAGGAAATTTAATTCTCTACAACTTTGTAGAAGGAAGTTTTTCCAAATTCCAAACATAAATTATCCGAAATCCATAAACAGATGATTTCTCACACCAAAATACTGATAAAAACTCATCAGCGCCAATTCCTTCTTTAATATCCACAAAATAAATATTTCTTTATCATATAAATCAATAATTAATTATTCACAAATAATATTACAGAACTACAATATTGACAACCAGGTCGTTCCCAGAAAAGAGGGGGCCTTCCGATAAGGACTTCTCCTTACTGGCGCGAAGGAGTGGCGTTTCGGGAGTTGGAGAGGAGACAACAAGAGTAGAGAGAAAAAGAAGAAAGATGAAACCTCCGTGTTTTTCAAGCGTAAACAAATCAAACCTCCGTATTTTTTTAAAAGACAACGTTTTCTTTAAAAAACATTATCACTTTAAAACAAAAAATTGCCCCTTTCAAATCCACAAAGCTTTTGTATATCAAACCACAACATTTTCTCAAAAAAATGTTGTGGAAAAAAAAACCACAACGCTTTTTATAAAAACGTTGTCTATTAAGTGTCATCTATTTACTGTTTTGTAGTAGTGGCATAAACCTTTTGAGTCTTCTGACAAGCATTGCAATATCTTCATCATCATCTTCTTCAAAGTCAGATTCATTTTTAGCTCAAGCTTTGGAGGTGGCTTCTGTTGCCTTGAGAGCAACTCCTTTGTCCTTCTTTCTTCCTTCTGATAGAGTTTCTGCTCGTTGAGCCAGATCTAGTTCATAGGTGAGAAGGTTGCCATAAAGTTGTTGTACTATCATCTCATGGAGGTTCTTTGATTCTCTGATGGTAGTGGTTTTTGCATCCCACTTGCTTGGTAAAGACCTCATAAACTTGATGATAAGATCTTTGTTTGGATAGATCTTTCCAAAGGCTCGAAGAGAGTTGAGTAATATATTGAATCTTTTATAAGTGAAAGTGATGTTCTCTCCTGGTACATGAGTGAACATTTCATACTGTTGAGTCAGAAGAGATTGCTTGTTCTCTCTAACTTCTTCAGTTCCTTCATGCATGATGAGCAATGCTTCTCAGACTTCCTTTGCAGTTTTGTTGTTGACCACGTTCTCGAACAGATCATCTTCTAAGGACTGGAAAAGAATGTTCTTGGCCTTCTTGTCCAGCTGGACATCTTTCCTCTCATTGTCAGTTTATTCTAATTTGATCTTGATCTGTATTCTGTTTGGATCTTCAGGAGATGGTGAAAGCTTTGTTGGAATGTAGGGCCCACTCATAACATTTTCAAATAGAGACTCATCTATTGAATCCATATAAGCTTGCATATGAACTTTCTAGCTGGAAAATTTATCTTTGTTGCAAATTGGTGGCTTACTACCTCCACCTAGCTTAGACTCGCTCATAATGTGTGTCATTGATCCACTCAAGCTTTGTAGGCTTTAGATAAGAGAACCTGCTCTGATACCAATTGTTAGTTCCCGGAGGCACAATAGTTATCTAGAAGGGGGGGTTGAATAGATATTTTTAAAACTTTTCATTTTCAAAAATAACTTATCAGATTTGTTAATTAAATAATTAATTAACCATAACGGAATATATGATTTGGTTGTTCCCTTTAAGATAAAGCAAGTTTATAGTTCGATTAGCAGTTATAGCAGTTATGGCAGATATGACAGTTAATGAATAACATAATGTAATGACATAGTTGTTTTAAGTGGTTTAGAGCACTCAAGACTCCTAATCAACTCTTCTACTCCACGAGTAGAAAATCCACTAAAGATATCGATACAACTTTGAATCACTAAGATTCCTTCAAGACCAGCAGTCTTGGAACTTCTAGTTCACTAAGAACTCTTCAAGTCCAGCAGACTTGGAACTTCTAGTTCACTAAGAAGTCTTCAAGTCCAGTAGACTTGGAATACACTGTAATGAGAGTTTAGTTCGTTGGTGTGCTACTCAGTTGCCTTTGAGCATAAGTCCTAAAGAACTGAGTAGCGAAGCAAGCTATTCTTTCTGGATCGTAGAGTTTGGCTTTGAGTGTTCTTGAGCTTTTTGCATTCTTGCTTGCTTGTCTGAAATCTTCAATCTGTTTTCCTTATGTAGGAGCCTTTGAAATCTTCCCGTTGAAAGGCTTCCGTTTGAGCATTTAATGTTTCAAACGTTCTGAACACTTGATGATGACTTTCTAGGAATATGGTGCACTGCTGTCTGACTCGCCTGACATTGCATACTGCTTTCTCACCTAACACCTGAAAAAGGTTCTTTCAGCAAACAGTTGGTAGTCACATTTTCTTTTCCCTCACGTTTCTTCGATTCAAACTAAGGATATGTGTTAGAGCATTGGGATTCCCGAAATGTCAACGTTCATATGCCATTCTTCATTTGTTAGACATTCTCTTTCATCAGATAGGCGAATCTTGATACTTCTGATGCTAACTGAAGAAGCACCACGATCGTTGTCTTCTCACTACGATCGTTATGTGTTGGAGTGCTTGTAAGCGATTCAGTATGTATTCCTCATCTAGACCTTCAAGAACTTTTTCAATCAAATCCTCTTCATCATATGGCTTACCCAGAATTGCAAGTTCATCCGCACGGCTCCGAATATATTGCATATATTCGCTAATGGTACGCGAGCCTTTGATTGGATGCTTTAATTGCTCCTTAATTTGCTTGATATGACCATGAGTGGGCTTTGCATATGTGTTTTCAAGAATTATCCAGGCATCATGAGAGGTGGTAGCACGGTTTAGGAGTGGAACACGTGTAGCCGATAAGGATCCGACCAAGGCGCTGAAATTTAATTTATCATGTCGATGCTATGTTTGGAACATTGGATTTGGTGACTTCTTGCCATCCGTGATAATGGTGGGAGAAGGTGCAGTAATCGAACCATCAACATATCCTTCAAGATTGTAGCCTATCAGGGTCGCTTGAAATTGTAATTTCCATAAGAAATAGTTTGTGGATATGAATTTTATGGTGGAGTGAGAGGAGATGTTTATGGCAATAAGAGGGTGATTCGGTTCATGAGGGTTGGGAATAGTTGGGTGAGAGGTGGCAGGTGATTGATCTAGTGAGACCATTATTGAGTTTAGGTGTGAGAAGATAGGAAGAGAGAAATTGGCTTAGGATCAAAGCTCTGATACCATATAAAGATTATGGATGCAATGATAATTTTGTATTACTTCCAAGAGATCAATAAATACACCTGCTGTGGAGACAATCTAGGAATCTAATCTCCTAGAATTAAGTATTTACATCTAATTCCTATAATCAATACTAATTGACAGCTATGTACATGATATTCTAATTCCTAGAATTAAGAAATTGGGTCAATGATATTATGTACAATTGTTAGTTGTTATTTCCTTCTATAAGATATAATCTATTTCAAATATTTTGTAAGCATCATGCAAAAAACATAAATAAAAGTAGTCAAAGCCAGCACATAATTAAGGAAATGTTAGTTCAATAAGTATTCTATGCAATTTCTGCTCACTAAATGCTACACCAAACAACCAAACAGGGGGGGGAATTTGGGGACTTTGGTCTGTTGCCATTCGGAGGCGGAGCGGAGTCGCAATTTGGGGACCGCCGGACTAGGTTTTGGCTTTTGGGTTAGGGGCTTAGGGCACTAGGGCAGAGAGTGAGAGATTTGAGGGCTTAGGGTATCGAGATCTGAGAGATGAGGAGATGGATTTGAGTTTTTGCTTTTGAGTAATGAGAGATGTCAGATGAGAGAGATGAGAGACAGATGAGAGATCGATTTGAGTTTTGAGTAGAGAGTGAAAGTCTGATAGACAAAGACAGTCGACAGAGGGTGAGAAATTAAAAACTAAACCCGAACCCGAATATCGAAAATAAAATCAGATATAATCGAATTACAAATAACCGAAAAAATTCGAATTCTCTTTGAATCGGGTACAGAAAGGGGTGACCAAGAAGTTTGTGACTATCGTGAGGGAGACAAAAGCAAAAAAACTGTTGTTATGGAGAAATGTAGGCGAATTGGCATAACCTGAAACTAATAACATTAAATTCGGTCAAATGAAATTTAAAACAGAAACCAAAACATATTACATTAATGCTATGTTTCTGAGTTTTAAAATGGACAGAAAAAAAAGAAATGGACGGAAAATTTAATTCTTTTCAATTCCTATGTTTTTGAGTTTTTTAATAAACGGAAAAGAAAATAAAGGGATAGAAAATTTGGCCACTTTTTCTGCCAAAGTTCTTCGTCCAAAATTGGCATGATTTGAACGGAAAAGAAATTGGAATAAGTAATATTTTTATAATTTCCATATTATCCTCAACTTTCAATATAATAAATTTTAAATTACAACCCATGTCCCCAATTTTAAATTTTTTATTATTTTCTATTAAAAACTCAGAAACAACACGAAATTTTTTTTAAATTTTTTATTATTTTCTTTTCTGTTCTAATTTAAGTTCTTTATTCTTTTTTTTTTTCGTCCAAAACTCAAAAACAAATTGTAAATCTATTGGGACAAAACCCAAAACAAATCAATTCGGACGAAACCTGGCAGGGACGAAATATTGTTGCGGCTTTACATGTTTTAATTGATTCCAATAGTTTTTGAAAGTGCTGAATTATATATCTCTATTTAAATTCGTAAATAAATAAAGTATATGGGGTGATGTGCAAAAACATAAACATATAGGACTATGATCTGAAATGTATAAAGCATAAAAGGATTTGACTGTAGTTTTGTTAATTAATAAATAGGGTACAAATCTCAGATCACCTCCAGCGAAGAGAGGAATAGTTTCACCAAAAAAGAGAGAAGGAGAAGAGAGTGAAAGAGACGGCGACTCAACGGCGACGCTGTTTAAGAATCTCCGATCTTCCTTCTTGCGGTCCGTCTTTATTCTCCGATCTTCTTCTTTCTCTCTCTTCTTCCTGTCTTCTCAATCTGTAACCCTAATCTGCAGGGATACGTCACTTGCTGAACGGGGTGCGTATCCGGGCGCAACTCGGGCGCAGTGCGTTGCCCATCAGCCGCACCCTGCTTCTTAAGCTTGTAACATGGATGCCATTTTTTCCTTTTTATTGAATTTAGTTTATTCTTGTTAACTGTTATATTTTTTTCATTTTAAAGATTGATATAGGGGTATTTGTATATATTTCTTGCTTTTCAGGAATTTTACTACATTGCCTCATCGAACAGAATCATAACGGGACTTGTTAATCTTGACGTGAATCCTGTATAAAATTATATTCCCTCGATTTCAAGTTATAAGATCATTATTCACTTTAAACAGTCAAATTGAAACATTCATAATCCCAAAATTGAAATGATTTATTAAGAAATAAATAGGTAACTTTTTAGGCAATTTACATATTCATGACTAAAACTAAAGAACTTCATGTCAGTTTTGAGTTTTGAGTTTTAAGTTGATCTCAAAAAGTCAATTATGATCAATGGAGGAAGTATATCATGAAAGTATATAATAGGATTCTGCTCTTCTGGTTTTTTCTATTTTAGTTGGTGACTGTATTTGAGGCATTACGGTTCCTTTACGTTCCAGATAATCTGTCACTATCCTAAGTTCTTTGTAAATGCTATAGGATATTCCGTTTATTCTTATAATGCATTGCTGAATTTTACTTACTGAATACATCTTGTTTATATTATTAACATCCACTTGATCACTTACAAGTTCTGGAGACGCTGCCATCTGCTGAGCTTCTGGCATGTCATTTACCTCTTTTGCTAGAAATAAACTTTAAACTTTGAGGTGAATCTTTTTTTGATATATTGTGCAGTTTGTATGCATTTATTATGAGATGGGTTCTAAAGGAAAGCCATTATTTGATCTCAATGAGCCCCCTGCTGAAGATGATGAGGAGAATGATGCTGTCTTCTGCTTCCAGCCTCAACGGGCGGTTCCTTCATCAAGTAGCCACACTTCTGACTTATTTGCAGCATCCAGTAGTGCCCAGATAATAGCGAATAACCATGCTTTCTCCCATGCATCCTCCGTTTCGGGCTTTCAGCCATTTACTCGGACAAAAGGTGCACAGGGAGCTGAAGTTGGTGGTGATCAGAAAAGTCTAGGGGATGTGAGCTCCAAGAGTGCTTCATCTAAGCCAAGTAATGGTGAGGATAAGAATGAAGCATCGCGACTAGAGTTGGGTTCGGGGGATTATCAACTTGTTGAAAAGGAAGAAGGGGAATGGTCTGATGCAGAGGGCTCTGCGGATTCCCACAGAAGTAATAACAGTATTCATGAAAGATTAATTGCTAGAAGTAATATAGTTGAACAGGTAAAACAAGTTGCTGAGATGGCAGAGGAAAGCTATCCTGGTTTGGGGGTGGAAAGTATCTCTTGCAATCCGGCTAATCATATTAATGATGGAAATAGCAGTCATGCTTCTTTAGGATTGAATACTTTTTCAAATGATAGGAAAAACAGTAGTAGTCGAAATTCACAGAGCAACTGTAAAGCTGATATTTCAAAAGATGGTCATGAAGATTCTGCTTTGGTACCTAAACCGAGAGAAGCTAAAGGAGCTGAAGCAAGTCATGCACTGAAGTTTGCAAATAGTTCTGGAAAGCGGCCTAAGCTTGACCAGCATAAGGAAGCAATGCTAGGAAAGAAGCGCAGCAGGCAGACCATGTTTCTTAATTTGGAAGATGTCAAGCAAGCTGGAGCTATCAAAAGTTCTACCCCTCGAAGGCAGATCCCAGCACCTACCATGACTCGTATTGTGAAAGAGATTCGTCCGACTCTTGTTCCTGCTGAGTTCAGTGGCGAAAATCAGATTCAACCGACAAACAAGGACCCAAAACAGGTTGATTTATCATGCAGTGAAGGAAACAATAGTGTGGAATCTAATGATCTTAAATCTGAATGTAATATTGACATTAATTCAGGAGCTTTTGCTCGGTCTAGGTGGCTGAATAGTGCAACAGATCTTGCTTCCGAGGCTCATTCATCCACCATTCCAAAACAGAGTTCATGGAAGCAACCGGCAGATTTTAGGCTGCACAAGAATTTGCAGGGAATTGGCAGGAAAACAGCTGTAAACAATCAAAACTTTATGGATTCAAAAATTGGAGTAAAAAAACTTCCTTCCAAGAAGCAAACTGCTAGCATTAGCCAATATCAAGACACATCAGTGGAACGTCTTCTTCGAGAGGTGACCAATGAAAATTTTTGGCATCACCCAGGTATTATGTTACTTTACCCTATATTATGACCTCTCTTTTGACGTTCCTACCAATTATCTGTGACAGTGATATCTTGTAATGTATTTTCCATTTTCTTTTCCCTTCACCTAGTTCATTGCGTCATGTTCATTCATGTTTTTTAATGCTATATTATATGGTGGCTAAAGGAAATTTTTTAGATCACCCTTGGGTTGGGAATTGGATAATTATTGAGCGTGTGGATGTTGCCAGCTTCCACCGTGAGACCAATTAATTTCTTGATCTACAACATTTTGTGCTTTTATTATTGAGTGAAAATATTCAACTTTGTCTTGAATTATTTCAACTATAATAAACTAAATCTAACAGTGAACTCTGGAAACTGACCTATATATTTACTCATTCTAACGACGTTGCTTTACTAGATGTTGCAAGCTTCACAGTGAGACCACTTGATTTCCTTATCTATAACATTTGGCCTTATATCATTGATAGAAATAATTCAACTTTGGCTTGAATCAAACCCTAATGAAGTAATAAACTAAATCTGACAGGGAACTCTAGAAACTGACCTATATATTTGCTCAATCATAGATATAATTATTGGAGGAGCTTTACTTTTCAGTGTATAGTTATTATCTTTTTTTGACCTTACTTGGGACCTCAATAGATTAAAAATGGGATCCCTCTTATTTGAACTTTTGGGAACTAATGTTCCAAAATAACGTATGGATAACCTGCTTCGGAGGGCTAAAGTAGCTTGTGAAATATTTTCATTCTACCAGAAATGATCTTTGGGTTCAGGTGTTCAATTTCTATTGTTTTCAGATCTTTGACTGGTATTATTGTCTAAAATTCCCTATAATATCTTAGTCTTGTACATTGGTAGGCAGATCAACTCTTAAACTGATGCTTTGTCATCTAAGAACTTCCAGCAGTTTTAGTTAGTAGGTTGAGACCTTTATCTTCATCTTCTGTGATGATTCTCACGGTGTCTGTAGGAGAATTTGGGCGTTTCTGTGATGTTAATATGTTATACTTGTTCTCTTGAAACAATGTTTTCAATTTATATTATAGGTGAAACAGGCTTGTGCTATAGTATTTTGGAATTACTGGTAATGTTTTTATTGATCAGGTCCATGCATAACAGAATTTTACTTTATTTTATTTTTGGTTTTTTTTGGGTCGGTGGGGGGGGGGGCCTTGTCCCTGTAGCTTCATGTGATGGATGCTCAATTTTAGGAGCCTGCTGGGTGGAATTTTTATGCTTCACTGTACATTTGTAATAAAAAGCTAGTTTTTGTTTTGTTTTTTTCCCTGAGATCTCATGCTAATCATAGTTGTCGTATCTTACTTTCTAATCTAATTTGTATTGGTACAGTTAATCTCAGTGCTGGAGGCATAAATCTTGATGAGTATAAATTTTGCATACAACCAATGTGCTAAATTCGAACTTTGTGAAAACTATATAGGACTTGCTTGAAATTTGTTACCTCCTTTCTTTGGGGCATATTTGTTTTTTACAGTTTTAGTTATTTACTTGTTTTCTTTTATTTTGTCATGCTTTTAGAGATTCAATTTCTGGACCTTGTTTTCGTATTTGTTAATTGTTAAAATAACAATCAATTGTTTTGCACAATAGAGGAGGCGGAGCTTCAGTGTGTTCCTAGGCAATTTGAATCTGTTGAAGAGTATGTCAGAGTATTTGAGCCCTTGCTTTTTGAGGAATGTCGGGCACAACTTTACAGCACTTGGGAGGAATTAACTGAAACAGTTTCAAGAGATTTACATGTAATGGTCCGCATTAAAAACATTGAAAGGCGAGAAAGAGGTAACACCTTTTGTACTTTTTCTAATTTTTGTGCTGTGAGTGACACCGAGTCAAATGATTTTTTTTAAAAAAATAAATGGTCGTGTAGTTGTAAATGTCTATGTTTCCAAAGATACATCTATTGCCAATTGTGAAACCCCATTCATTTGTTCGTTACATTTCTTTAAGTGCTGAGAGCACTTGCTGAGTGGGCCAACTGTGGTACTTGTAGCTTTTAAAAGGGGACATTATTTGGTGTGACCATACCTTTGGTGGACATTAAGTAACTTTATTTCTCAGTAAGCTTTTACAAGCTTGTATGGCTACAAGATATACGCATATCTAAAGCTTTTTAATTCTTAAAAGGATTGGTGCTTGGGATTTAATATCATGTTTTGTATGTGATTTTCTTGCTTGGTCCTTATTATATATTGATTTAAAATACTCATGTTAGAATATTCTTACATAGTCGTTTCATTAGATTCGCTAATTTTTTCTTTATATCTGTAATGTTTCTATACATACTATTAGGATGGTATGATGTAATACTTCTTCCAGCAAATGAGTGCAAATGGACATTCAAGGAGGGTGATGTTGCAGTTCTTTCATCCCCAAGGCCTGGAGCAGGTTCTTTATTTATTATTTTTTTTACTATGGAGTTTTAGTTGTCCAGATATCTGATATGAATCTGACCTTTTTGGCAACTCAGGTTTTGATATAGTCTCTTGTTTTATGTAAATCAGTCAGATCTAGGAGGTCAACTACTGAAGAACATGACCCTGAGGTCAGTGGACGTTTGTCTGGTACAGTGAGACGGCATATACCTATTGATACTCGCGATCCTGCTGGAGCTATTCTTCACTTTTATGTTGGGGACTCGTATGATCCTAACAGGTCGGTTGAAGTTTGGATAATTGTTCATTTGGTCTCTAGTTTTGGAGTGTTACCTTAATTTTTAATTAAGACCCCCAATTTTAACAAACTTTTGCAGCAAAGCTGATGATGATCATGTTCTAAGGAAACTACACCCCAAAGGCATCTGGTATCTTACCGTGCTTGGCTCAACGGCAACCACACAAAGGGAATACGTTGCGTTGCATGCATTTCGCCGTCTAAATCTGCAGGTAACATTTTGAAGTCAGTCATTGCCTCCAGCCCATTTCAGGCAATTTAAGAAACTATAGTGTTGCATAAAATTATGCATTGATCCCATTATTTTTTGATCTATTTTCATATTTGAACAAGTTGATACGCTCCAGGGGTAACTTGGTGGGCCCCCACCCATTTAAAGTTCAAGGGTAAAATTTTTAGAGTTTTATATGTAGATACAAAGTGTAATTATTTTGGGACATTTAAAACAAGCCTGTGGGAGAATTTAATAGGATTAATTTTTTATCCAAAGTCATTATGTTTTCATGAATGGCTAATTAATCTATATTCTTTTTAGATGCAAACTGCTATTCTTCAGCCTAGTCCTGGGCACTTTCCAAAATATGAAGAGCAGCAGCCTGCAATGCCCGAATGTTTCACATCAAACTTTGTTGACTATCTACGAACGACATTTAATGGACCCCAGCTAGCAGCAATACAGTGGGCTGCGACACATACAGCTGCTGGTACAATTAATGCATTGGCGAAGAGGCAAGATCCATGGCCTTTTACTCTTGTCCAAGGTCCTCCTGGGACAGGTAAGACTCATACCGTCTGGGGAATGCTGAATGTCATCCATCTCGTTCAGTATCAGCACTACTATACTGCATTGCTCAAGAAACTAGCACCTGAAAGTTATAAGCAAACTAATGAGAGCAACTCTGACAATGTTGCCACTGGTTCCATAGATGAAGTGCTCCAAAGCATGGATCAGAATTTATTTCGCACTCTTCCAAAACTTTGCCCAAAACCTAGAATGCTTGTTTGTGCTCCTTCAAATGCTGCAACTGATGAGCTTCTTTCACGTGTTCTTGATCGTGGGTTCATTGATGGCGAGATGAAAGTTTATAGGCCTGATGTAGCTCGAGTTGGGGTTGATTCCCAAACACGTGCTGCCCAGGCAGTTTCTGTGGAGCGTCGGACTGAACAGCTCTTGGTGAAGAATCGAGATGAAATTTATGGATGGATGCACCAGTTAAGAGCTCGGGAAGCTCAGTTGTCTCAGCAGATGGCTACTTTGCAAAGAGAACTTAATGTTGCAGCTGTTGCTGGTCGGGTTCAGGGATCTGTTGGAGTTGACCCTGATATTCTTATGGCTCGTGACCAGAATAGAGATAGTTTGCTGCAAAATCTTGCTGCGGTGGTTGAGAATAGGGATAAAGTTTTAGTGGAGATGTCCCGTCTTCTCATTTTGGAAGGCAGATTTCGTGCGGGCGGCAACTTCAATTTGGAGGAGGCTCGTGCCAGTCTGGAGGCAAGTTTTGCCAATGAGGCTGAGGTCGTGTTTACTACTGTCTCGAGCAGTGGTCGTAAGTTGTTCTCTCGTCTTACTCATGGTTTTGATATGGTCGTGATCGATGAAGCAGCGCAAGCTAGCGAAGTTGCAGTGCTTCCTCCCCTTGCTCTTGGTGCAGCGCGGTGTGTTCTTGTAGGGGATCCCCAGCAGCTTCCTGCTACAGTTATCAGCAAGGCAGCTGGAACCTTATTATACAGTCGAAGCCTCTTTGAGAGGTTTCAACAAGCAGGCTGCCCAACCATGTTGCTGTCGGTACAGTACAGGATGCATCCTCAAATTAGAGAATTTCCTTCTAGGTACTTCTATCAAGGACGGCTTACTGATAGTGAAAGTATAGCTAATAGGCCCGATGAGGTATACTACAAGGACCCTTTACTGAAACCTTACATATTCTACGATATTACACATGGTAGGGAATCCCACCGAGGTGGTTCTGTCTCTTATCAGAATTTACATGAAGCACAGTTTTGTCTTCGCTTATACGAGCACCTTCAGAAAACCATAAAATCATTGGAAATGGGAAAAGTGTCTGTGGGCATAATTACTCCTTACAAGCTTCAACTGAGATGTATTCAACGAGAGTTTGAAGATGTTTTAAATTCAGAAGAAGGAAAGGATCTTTATATTAATACTGTGGATGCTTTCCAAGGTCAAGAACGTGATGTCATTATAATGTCTTGTGTTCGTGCATCAAATCATGGAGTCGGTTTTGTTGCAGATATCCGCCGAATGAATGTTGCCCTCACTCGTGCAAGAAGAGCTCTTTGGGTATGGTTTATATTTTCCTGCTGTCATCTCTTATAAGTTCATGATGCATATGTTTGAACATGCACTAAGAAATGCTGTTTGATGTTTTTATATTGAGATATTTAGCCATGATGTTTTGCAGGTCATGGGGAATGCCAGTGCTCTGATGAAATCTGAAGATTGGTCTGCATTGATTGCAGATGCGAAGACAAGAAACTGTTATATGGACATGGAGTCTCTACCTAAAGACTTCCTGGTATCAAGGACACCTGCTTATGCTCCATTGCCTGCCAAGGTGCCTAACATGAGGGGTTTTAGATCTGGGCCGAGACAGAGACCATTTGATATGTACATGGAGTCTAGGTCAGGAACACCATCTGAAGATGATGAGAAATCAAACTCAACATTAATTTCTAGAAATGGGAACTACCGTCCCTTTAAGCCACCCATGGAGAACTCCTTGGATGATTTAGATCAGTCAGGTGATAAATCCCGAGATGCCTGGCAACATGGCGTTCAGAAGAAGCAAAGTTCTGCTGGTATTACGGGGAAGAGAGACTTGTAGTCATTGGTCAAGTCTTCAGCATTATTGGGTTGCAGACTGCGAGCTATAGAGCATTATCAACTTCGGTTGTTTGATGCTTGCTCCTGGCTTTAGAAGCTTGCGATTGCTGCTCCTGATGCTAATATCTTGAGCAGAGCACAGTAAATTGCAACAAGAATTGTGGTGATTGAAATAGAAAATGATCAGGAGAAATAGCCCAAAAGAATTGCATCAGAGTTGGTCACTAATCTTGCTGCAGTTGTCTAAGATGACTTTGGCTTAACAAAGTGCTATGATTTCTACAAGGTGCTCTTCCTTTCGCGGGTAGGTTGTGCCAAATCAAACCCTTAATCCATGGCCAAGTAAAAAGGTGAGCAATTTTATAATTGCTTCTGTTGATATATCTCGTGGTTAACTTCGTAAGCTGAGGATCTGCACTCTTTCACTGCATCTTTCTCCTATAAACAATTCAGGAACAGGAAGCAGTGGCATAAACAAGCATCAGTCTCTAGAACCTTTAACCACATCTTTACCTGAGTATGTTCATTCCCATGTTCACGGTTTCCATGATCTTTTTTGCCCAGGTATTGGTTAAAATGGCTTCCAACTTTTGCCCAACTTTCTCTTCTGAGACATGCACATAGTGACTAATAGTATTGGAGTTCTGATAGAAGGGGATTCCAGGGTAGAAACTTATTTTTGTTCACATGTTATATAGATTTATTGAGACATGCACATACCAGTTATCTTGAAACATGCTCAAAAGCCGAACAGGCATCAAGTGGGGGTACACTTACATCGATATTCTGTATAGAAAAAGTGGGCAGCACAGAGTTTGCAGAAAAGATAAATCCATATAGCATAAGCAATGACCAAGATGTTGGTGAATTTGTCTTGTACATGTCTTTAGGTGGACAGTAACTGAAACTTTTATGACATTTTGCAAATTCATTCAGTTTCGTGTTCGTGAAGGTGCATTTCGTTGTGTAGTATTATTATGCATCGGTCTTAATTTTAAATCGTTGTTATTTATTTATTTAATTTATGCTTTTTAATGGATCATTGTATCTCATCGAACTTGTTGCACCAGTTGAATGATATAGATAATGTTTCTTGTTAAAACGTATGATTTTGTAAAGTGGGTACTCAATATTTTAGCATATACTATTTCTAGAGAAGTGCATTATTTCTCTTTGTTTAATTCGTTTATCATGTAATGTTCAACAGTGTCCTGGCAGTAGGTTTCATCTTATCGCATTCAATCTTTTACATTCATCAGTTTTGTATAAACTGTATATTTTTGGTTTCTCATTTTTTGTTTAACCGTGTATAAATAGAGAATATTTAATATAATTGTAATGTAATACTAGGCGAGAGAAACATATGATACATTTTCCTATCCTCCATTACTGTGTTATAAATTTTGACTTGGCTAGAGGAATGAATTTTGAAAATAGCAAGATCAGCTCCCGTTGTCGCATTTCTTTTTAGCGGATGATAGTTTATTATTTGGTGCAGTATCAACCAGAAGGGGTAAAATCATGAAGATTTTGGAGTCGTATGGTGGATCTGCTATTTATTTTAAAAGAATATTTCACAAGATCAAGACTTGCCTTTTGTAATCATCTCCATGTGGGTGAAGTGCAGGATCTGTGTAAATCCTTGGGCATGGCATAATTGATTGGTAAGGCAGAAGTTGAGTGTTTTTGCAGGACTGAAGGCTCGAATTTGGAGATGTTTGAATTCTTGGTCAGCTTAACTGTTATCTCCTGTTGGGAGAGAGGTTTTAATGAAATCAATAGCTCTATTGATGCCGACTTATGTTATGAGATGTTTCAAAATCCAAGATAGCCTGGTCTCAGAAATTAATGGTCTCATCGGTAAAAAGTTTTGGTAGGGAATAACGGGTGGTAATGTTGGCATTCATTGGCTTAATTGACATAACTTGTGTAAATCTAAACACGGGTGGTTTGGGTTAAGGATTTTGTAAGTTTTAAAATTGTTATGTTCGTTGAACAGGGATGGAGAATTTTGAATTATCCAAACTCTTTGGTAGCAAGAATTCTTAAAGTTGGATATTTTTTTCCCCTTCATGATCAACGTTAGCCACCCAAGTGTGTGTTTGGTCTCGAGAAGTGATTCGTCAAGAAAGAATAAGAATTCAAGAAGAAGGGTGTTTGGCTAAACTCTAGTTTTCTTCTAAAAGTAGTATGCATACAAATCAATCATATATGATGATAAAATATTTACTTTGGAGATGATCTTATTTATTTATTAATAAAAGTATTAACTTATTAAAGACATTTAATTATCTACATAGTGCTGTTTTTATATTATGTAAATAACTCATAGTTTTAAGCAATACTTTTAGAATCATGATTTTGATCATGCTAATGAGATTTAAATTCTTAGAAAGTTTAAAATTAAAATAGTTCTCAATCGTGGGATTACTAAAAAGAGGATTAGTATATCCGGATAGATTGGTACATATGTTGTTTGCCCATTGGATGAGGATGATTGATCTCATGATCATTTGTGTGGAGACATTGAAGCAAGTATGTAGGTGTTTATTGGAGAATAAGTTCACTGAACGTGGCTCGTTATGAAATACCTAATGGAGTTTTACTCGCCTGTCAATAGAAATTCTTAATGTAATAGTAGTACAAGTAATCCTTGGACTTGAGAGCATAGTATCTTGTATGTACTGAATTATATTTTGACTTATTTCTTAAAGCCCTTTAGGGTATATAAAAGGGTATGCTTGGGTATAATGAGTTACATATGGAGATAATGAATAATCAATAAAGAATCTACTACCTCTAGTAAAAGAGGAGATATGTCCTATGTGATTCGGTAAATGACAATCCAAGAATTTTTGGCCAAGGTGGAATGAAACTAGAAAGTAGTTTTTAATTTGCATTAAATGGAGTTATGCATTTTCTAATCGAAATACATATAATTGAATAAAATAAGACTTGACAGTAAATTCATGTCTTATATTTAATTGGGATATTGTATGGTGGAAGGATTGAATTGTACGGTAACTATTTACTCACAGGTTCTTTTATGATTAATGTTGAAATCTATATTATCTGGAAAGTCGTTGATCGCTAGGGAGGTTTATCTCTATTGTAGAATAAATATTATTTATTTAAATAGATTATTAGTTTAATTTATTTATTTAAATAAGATTAGAATTATTCTAATTGATTTATTCACAATCGGTTTAATATGAAGAACCTAAAGGGTCACACCATAAAAGGAAGAATAATTATTTAAGAAGATAATGACATAATCGTAATAATGCATTAAGTATAATTAATTTAATCTATGGTGATAGAATAAATTAAATAGCTTAATGTTTATTATTTAATATTTTAGAAATATTAAATATAAATTAATAAGAGGAGACTTATTAATATTATTACAATTATTATTATTTTAATTTAAAGGAGTTTAGTAATTAATTTAATATTAGTACTCTCATTTATTCCTAATAAGATTAGGAGGTAAATTAATTAAATAAATTTAATTAATTATTCCCCATGTGGTGGGAAGCCTAAATTAATTAAAGGAGTTTAATTAATTAAAAGAAATTCCATGTCTAATAGGATTAGAAGGGTTGACCAATATTTATATAAGAGAAGTCTTATAATAGATATTACTTGATGCAATTTCAATTGTTAGAGATTACTCCTTTTCTATAGAGGATAGAAAACTAAGCCAACCACCCTCCTTGATATTCCTCTTCCTTGGTGGATCACCTCTAGAGGCCAAACACTTGGGTGGCTAACGTTGATCAAAGGAAGGAATATAACCCGAAAATTCAAGGAGATCACGAAGAACAAGGAGTTGAACTCGTACCTGTGGAAGCTTCGTTATACAAGGGTATAATTCCATAACTTCTTATTTATCGTTTTAAATTAATAATTTGCATAAAGGATGATCCGGGTAATAGTTTTGTAAAAAAATTTCAAACTCTGATATACCATGCTTTCGCTAATTTTTACAATTTGATTGCGTTACGATTTCGTACAAACTCAACAGTGGCATCAGAGCCAAACCTTTATGCAATTATTAATTGTTTTGATTTCATATACGTATGAGTATGTATTTAAAATAATTTAGTGAGCATAATTTTATTGTATAAATTTATTTTTTTAATACAAAAAAAAACAGAAATAATTTTTTTTTTATCACCGTTGAATCCGTGTTTTTTTTAAAAGAGCAAGATTGCGAAAATTTTTTTTAAGCCAATCGCGTAATCTGCAATGGGGACTAATCACGTGATTATGCTGATTTCAAAAAAAATAAAAAAGAAGAAGAAAAAAAAGTGACCCACGTGATCCTGATTCAGAAATAAAGGTAATAAGGATTTCAAAGTAAATCTGCTTGTTTTTTAAAAGGAGTGGATCAGGTGGTTATATATATATATATATATATGACTAATCTGGCCTCTAAGGGTTCAGAACTTCATATTTCTGATTCTTCTAATAATGAAGATCAACCTTTTCGCCTTTTGGTATCAGAGCCATGTGCTGTTCATTTGCTAAGCGTAGTTCTTTATCTGTTTAATCTTAATCATTTTTAAAAATTAAAAGTTTTTGGTCTTTCTTTGTTCAAGAAGTCACCTAGTCTCTTTGTGTAAACCACCCTCCATCGCCATAGGTCCCTGTCTTGCCTTTGTAAGTCTCGAGAGTGTGAGCAGTTTAGGCTTTCTGGGAATCACTAGATGATAGGGTATGTGTTTATGTTAAGCAAAGAAAGGGGTATGTATGGAAGAACATAGATTTATTAAAAACTTTATTTTTTAAATATGAGTAGATTATTCAGATCTAGTTCGTCGGTTAGTAATAGATCTTCACTTCCTCCTATTCCAAATATTGTTAATCAAGAAGAACATAGTTATGAAAATATTAATCAAACCCTTAATAATTGGAACATACCTAGTGTGTCTCCTAAGGAGATTTACCAGTAAACTTTTATTGATAATTTTAAAACAGATTATAACGTTAAAACTGTTGAACGAGTTTATGCTATTAATAAAGAATATAAAAATTGTAGTCTTCTTTCTCCTGAAGTTATTAATAAACATCGTAAGAAAGGTTATAATTTTATTCATATTGGCCTAGTTCAGGTTGCAGTTAAACTATTAACTATTAAAGGAATAAACTCAAGTGTCTTTTTATGTTTAAGAGATGCTCGGTATCTCAATTATGCTCCTAGTATTATTGGAATCATGGAGTCTAGTCTACATGATGGTCCTATTCATTTTAATTGCTTTCCAAATCTTCCTTTGAGTTTATCTGATATTAATTTATTAAAAGCTTTAACTTTGAATATTAAAACTGCTGGCGAGATAACTCATATGATTGAGGGTTCTCAACCTTTAGCTTTAATATAAAGAATTTATTACAAGGTAATGAAAACTAATTTAAACATACATGCGCTTAATAAAAGTCCTAAAGACCATACTGTGTTAATTCAAAGTAGTACCAATAACGCTAATATTTAAACACCAAAGACTATTCTTTGGAAAGATGTTACGTTACCTAGTCAATGAATTCTTCCCCAAGAAATCCCACAAAAACCAATTAATAATAATTTATTAAATCTGGATAATATTAAACAATTTTCTGATGGTACTGTTCGGATCAGCTTCGAACGTACTAAAAGACCTTTTATTATTGAAGAATTTACCAGTTCTTCAGTCCCTTCTGCCTCCAGAAGAGATACTGAAGTTTTAAGTGACTTTTCTATTCCTGATGTTAAATTAAAAGGTGTGTTGAATCAGGGACAGACAAGTCATCCTTGTTATACTCCTGCCTTTCAGGCTGATGGAGAACAAGATGATGTGTCTCCTACAGTTTCGGTAGGACCTTCTCCCTCTGATTTTGAAGCTCCTATTAATTACCAATTAAGAGTTATAACTAAAGCTAATAAATTGGATTGGGATAGTCTTGTTACAGATTTCAATTCCAAATCTAATCAAGATAAAAGACATGCATTTCGTAATAGTTATGATAAGCATGACCGCGATAAAATTATTCATAATTGAAAAAAATATGTTAAACTAAATAGAGAGAACCTTACATTTTACGATTGGTATGATAAGTATCATTCTCAGTGTAAAGTTCTTACTAAAGTCAGTGGATGAAAGACGATAAGTCTAAGATCTTAGCATCTCATCCTCCTTTAGAAACTGTTCTTTTACAGGTTAAAAATGCTTCAGTGGTTGCCAGCCCTTTTAAGGTTGCTGATGAAAAAACTGATGATAAAAAAATTATTGAACAAAATAATTTCACTAATCAATATTTAGCGACCATAGGGAAACAGCTTGATAAAATTGAAGAAAAATTTGATTATGCTTTAGTTAAAAATCCTCAAGAAAAATTTGATCAACCTTTATTAACTCTCCCTTCTGACAGAGAAGGAAAGGGATTGCCTAATAAAGATTCTGACATAGTCAAAAGTATTGATAAATTAATTAAAAAAATTGATTCTAATACTGGTGAAGCCAGTGGGACTGTTGCCATCATTGATCAGATCCAGGAATCTGACAATGAAAGTTGTAGTGATTCTGAAGAAGTTTCTGAGGTTGCTTCTATTCCTGACCTTACTGAGCAATTAAAAAAATTAACTTTTAATAACACAAGTATAACAAAAAATTGGTATACTAGACCTACCCCTCCTAATCTTCAATATGAGAAAAGAAATCTAGATAATCAATTTTTCGGTTTCGTCTAATAAAATATATGAATGAATCACTAAAATGAACCATTTGTCTATGGTCGCCAATAGTTATATTACAGCGTTTAACAGTCTTACTCAGCCTGATATCGTTGAAATACTAACTAACGGTTTCACTGGTGTGCTTCGTTCTTGGTGGGAAAAATACCTTGACGAAGATGTAAGGAATTCTATCATTCATGCTCGCCAGATTGATGACAATGGTCAGCCTATCTTTAGAGAAGATATAGGCTTTAGTATTCCTGATGGTATTAACACATTAATATTCACAATAATAAAACATTTTATTGGAACTCCCAATAACATCACTGAAAGAATTCATGACCAGTTAAGTAATCTCACTTGTCCTACCCTAAGTGACTTTAGGTAGTACAAAGATGTTTTTATTTCACGTGTTATGATGCTAGTGACAGTAACAAACCTTTCTGGAAAGAAAAATTTGTTAATGGTCTCCCTAACTTATTCGCTCACAAAGTTAGAGAAGAACTTAGTAAAACTTTGGGCTATATTGATTATGATAATCTCACTTATGGTGGCATAATTAGTTATATTCAAAAGATAGGCTTAAAAATGTGTATTGACTTTAAAATTGCTAAACAAGCCGCTAAAGATAAAAAGAAAGCTAAATATGAACTTGGTACATTTTGTGAACAATATGGTTTGCCACCTATTGTCCCTTCTCGTAGAAAGCATAGGAAAAAGCAAATTGAAACCCACAAAAAACGCAAGCATCATAAGAAGCGTTCTAATCAATCTAATAATAAAGATAGTTATTATGAAAAACCCAAGTCACGAAAGAAAACTCGAAATAAAAAATCTACTTCTAAATCTAATGATAAGAGTAAAATTACGTGTTATAACTGTGGTAAAAAGGGTCACTATAAGAATGAGTGTAAGTTAAAACAAAAATTAAGTCAGTTAAATATTTCTGTTGAAGATACTGAAAAGATTTTTGAGTTAATAAGAACTTAGTCTGATGAGGATAATGGTCTTTCTGATATTCCTTATTCCTCTGCTAATGATGAAAATAGTCAAACTCCTAGTGAGGATAATGAAGTCACCCTTTGTACAGATAATTGTAGATCTGATTGTTGTAAAACTATTAATGTACTTACCAAAGAGGATCAAGAGAGCTCTTTGTTAATAGAATTAATTAGTAAACTTACTGATGAAGATTTAAAATTACAGTATATGAAACAGTTAAAAGAATTATTTTCTAAAAATAATTCGGGAAAGGGTAAGGTTATGAAAGCTAAAGAAAAGCCTGTTATTAGCCTTAATAAAACCCTAGAGAGATTTAAAACTGTTGAAAAAGAAATCACTCTCCCGGAGTTAAATCAAGAGGTCAATAAGCTTAAGAAAGAAATTTCTGGACTTAAGACTGAAATTTCTGATTTAAGAAGAGATATGACTAATCTGGCCTCTAAGGGTTCAGAACTTCATATTTCTGATTCTTCTGATAATGAAGATCAACCTGAGTCTTCAGGTGTTAAAGACGAAGAATCACTTCTCATGGTTCAAGGTAATTCGCTAAAGAGGTTAAAAGATATAACTATTCAAAAATGGTATATCATTGTTTGCCTAGTTATTGATGGAACTTTTACAATTCAGCTACCTGCCCTTGTTGATACAGGTGCTGATTTAAACTGCATTCAGGAAGGATTAATTCCAACCAAGTTCTATAAGAAAACCAATGAACGTCTTAATTCTGCCAATGGTAGTAGTATGGAAATAAAATATAAACTGCCTAAAGTTCATATTTGCCAGGATAGTATGTGTTTTAAAACATCCTTTGTTTTAATTCGTAACTTGACAGATAAAATAATTTTAGGTCTCCCGTTTATATATTTATTATACCCATTCACCACTAGCAATAATGGTTTAACTACTGAACATCTTGGGCAGAAAGTGGTTTTTGAGTTTATCACTCAGCCTAAAGAGAGAGACTTGAAATTTATTCAAGACGAGTCCATTTCTAAGTCACTCAACCTGTTAAATTGTAAAACTTCTCAATTAAAATAGTTAAAACAAGAGATTAAGTATAAGCAAGTTGAAGATCTCCTTCTACTTGAAAAAATTCAAGACAAGATAGAAGAACTTCGTTTATTCATGGTAAAAAACTTATGTGCCGATTCTCCTAATGCCTTTTGGCATCGTAGAAAGCATGTAGTCAAACTACCTTACGCTAAGGAATTTAAAGAACATCTAATTCCAACTAAGGCTAGACCTATTCAAATGAGTCATCAACAAATGGAACTTTGCAAGCAAGAGATTAATGACTTACTTGCAAAAGGTTTGATAAAGCATAGTAAATCTCCTTGGTCTTGCCCTGCCTTTTATGTTAATAATGAAGCAGAAAAAGAAAGAGGTGTCCCTCGTTTAGTCATTAATTACAAGCCGCTTAATAAGGTCTTAGAGTGGATTAGGTATCCCCTTCCCAATAAAGAGGACCTTCTTAGTCGCCTTAGTAACGCTACCATTTTTAGCAAATTTGATCTCAAGTCTGGTTTCTGGCAAGTCAGTATCCATCCTAGTGATAGGTACAAAACTGCCTTTACCACTCCTTTCGGTCACTATGAATGGGTTGTTCAAGCATTTGGCTTGAAAAACGCCCCCAGTGAGTTTCAAAATATTCTTAATGAAATACTTAACCCCTTCAGTCATTTTATCATCGTGTATATTGATGATATCCTTGTTTTCTCTAAATCAATTGATGAACATTTCAAACATTTGAATTCGTTCTTCAAAGCCATTAAAGTTAATGGTTTGGTTCTTTCACCAACCAAATGCAGTCTATTCCAAGTTAGGGTTAAGTTCTTAGGTCATGACATTTACCGCGGTCTTGTTCGACCAATTCAAAGAGTCATTCAATTCGCCGATAAATTTCCTGACAAAATTACCGATAAAACTCAACTCCAGCGTTTCTTAGGATCCCTAAATTACGTCGGTAAGTTTTATCAAAATTTGAGAAAAATCTGTAAACCTTTGTTTCTTCGTTTACAGAAAAATCCTCCTCCCTGGACTGATGAGCATACTGCCATCGTTCAGCAAGTCAAGAAATATGTTAAGGTCCTTCCTTGCCTTGGCATATCCAATGAATCAGCCTTTAAAATTGTTGAAACTGACGCCTCCGAAATTGGCTTCGGTGGTATCTTGAAGCAGAAGTTGACTCCTGCTTCTTCTGAGCAAATTGTTCGGTTCCACTCAGGCGCGTGGAATCAAGCCCAATTAAATTATAGCACAATTAAAAAAGAAATCTTGGCCTTAGTTTTATGTATTACCAAATTTCAAAATGATTTATTAAATCAAAAATTTTTAGTTCGTATCGATTGCAAATCAGCAAAATATATTTTAGAAAAAGATGTTAAAAAATATTGCTGCTAAGCATATTTTTGCCAGATGGCAATCTATTCTAAGTATTTTTGATTTTGATATTGATTATATTAAAGGTTGTGATAATTCAGTTCCTGATTTTTTAACTCGGGAATTTATTAATTCAGGTACCCCTCCAGTTCAAAATGAGTGTGAGAGGTGAAGATAAGATTGTTCGGCCTCCTGGCCCTCCAGGCCCAAGCCCTCCTAGTCAGAAGCCCATGGGAGTTGTAATCCCACATCCAGTTACCCCTCTTACTGTAGTCAATAGGTTCACTCCCCTTATTTCTGGTACAAAGCCCTTTAGCTCGGTTTTGGCCCAGCCCCCTCAAGTTATTGATCCTTATGCCTCGTCCAGTAATCCTCCTGCTGGTCAGCGTACTCAATCTAAGTACATTCCTGTTTATTCCACCAATTTATTTCATATTGAAAGACATATGAAATCAATTGATGATCCAGTTAAATTGGCTGCCCAGTTTTTTCCAACTGGTTGGCATTTTATTCCTTTGGCTCCTTATAAATCTCTTATGTATTATAAGGATGTCTTGCTTCAAACTCAGTCAATTGTCATTAAACCTATTTATGATAGAAATGATTCTTCTAAGATCATCTATCATTCCTTATATATTAAGCAGATTATCACCATGCCAAACTGGGGTAATCATCCGTCTGATCTAAGACAGTTAGAAGGTTATGATAGCCAGTTTTGCTATTATGATTACATGGAAGCTTGGAACAGGGTTTTTCTGTTTCAAACTCCATCGTTTAGTCATTCGTGGTTCATTCAATTTGACCACAAATTTAAAAGTCAAATCCCTCATTGGTTCGTTTTATGGTGGGAACGATTTGGTCTCATCTATAAAATTTTACCAATTGAGCTCCAGTCTGTTCTTAATGTTTTCAGTGCTAGAGTTCCTGTTGTGCAGTCTAATGGCTGCATTCCAGTTATTCTGCATTTTGTTAGTAAATATAAAATTCCATGGATTCTTAGATGGAACTATGGATTTTATTCTCCTGTTGTTAATGTTGCTCTTTCTCCTGATAATGTTCTAACATCCGAAAAGGATGTTTCCCGCTCTAATCTTAGTCAAATTACTCATGTTACAAGAGAATTTTCAGTAAAATGGTGGGATAAGTTTGATCCTTATCGCATTGTTGGTCAAGTCCAGAAGGAATTTCCTAATCCTTCTCCTATTCAAACGATTCCTCCTTTAAAGGAATCATCTTCTAGTAAATTAAAATCCAAGAAATCTTCAAAGCTTGATTTTGCGGATATTGAGCATTGTACTGATAATGAGTTAAAACAGTTATCTCGTCTTATTAAAAAACGAATGGATAAACTCAGTGAGGACTCAGTTCCCTCTGTTTGTTCATCTTCTTCGTCCCATTCCAGTCACCATTCTAGTCATAATGATCCATACGGAAGCATCTCCCTTCAAGATGCTCAGGACCCATTTGCCTAGAATTCCTACAGTTACTTTGGTCAGCCTCGTTGCAAGATGCTCCTGCCCACGCAGCCCGTGCTTCTTTGTCTAAAGCAGCCGAAAGCAGTTGCTGAGTCATTTGTCGTCTTGTATGAGTCATGTTCTGTATGTCGGCCATATGGCCTCTTTAGTCAAAAGTTATTCTGTATTTGATTTATTGAGTCTGTAATTTATTTTAAACGCGTCTGTAATAGTGAAAAGCTGTTTGTAATAGTTAAAAGTTGTAATAATACTTTCTTCTTTTGATAAAGCATTACTGTTGATACAGTCATTCATATTTTGTAATCATCGAGTTGTATTAGTGATACCTTTTCTCTTCCTATATAAGGGAGGCTTGGTCATTTGGTTGAGGCAGGATTTAGTAATCCAATAGAAAGCTTGTGAAGACTTAGATTCCTATCTAACGAATCTTCAGCTCTCTTGCCTTCTTCCTTAGACATGTTAAGTTTCTATAATCGAGTCAATTTGTTGTAAGTAACCAAGTTAATTGTTTGTAATTATTTCAAAGTTCAATAAAGTTTTATTTTATTTAAACTTCTGATATTACTTATGAACTGCTGCTATAATTTCTTATAGTTTTGCTATAGTTGTTATTCAGCTTTGTATATGCGCCACTCTTCTCCACCTTCTTCTATCCTTCTGCCTTATATATATATATATATATATATATATATATATATATATATATATATATATATATATATATATATAACGTTATATTATATATTATATATATAATATTCTTAATAATTTTATAATTAAAATAAAGAGTTTATTGTAATCTTGAAATTGAATTTCATGCAATTTAAAATTGTCCATTAAATGATACTCATATATATATAAAATATTTTAATTCATGAGATGAATATTTATTTATTGATATATATGGTGATATGTATGATAATAAATAGGGATTGATTATGGACTATTTGACCAATGTGATTGGATTTTATTTTAGTTGAATGTTTGAATGAATGAATTTTATTAAATAGGGTCTACGTACCTCGTCTTCTCTATTTTTTTCTTGATGTAAAATTCTATCTCCCTCCTATGTACTTTTTCTTGACTGCTGATCAAGGTTTCTATTATAATTAAATAGTTTAATGTAATAGAAAGAGTTAGAATTATCTTGAAGGAATTTGAGAGCAATGAGCAAGGAGCGTGTGAAGACCTATTTGTATGGAGCCCGAGTTTAAATGTAATAGTTACGTTTAAATTTAAATTCTTGCACTCCTAGGCTTGACCTTTTGGTTCACTTGGTGGCTCTAGTCAACCAAACTAGAATAAACGTCTATAATCAATCTGGGTAGAATATAGTATTCTATATGTGCATGCTAAGTATTATATATATTATATTTTATGCAAACATGCTTCGCATATTTAATAAAATGACGCGTATTTTATATATAAATATGCATGTGCGCTAAATAAGATGAGACAAATAATAACAAACCCTCAAAGAAATTATATTAAGTCTGAAGCGTTCAATGATATTTGGAATATCGAACGTCGCCTTCTAGCATGATAAATTAATAAAGTATTAAATATTTAATATGAGTTTGTTGTTGTGACGCCCCCAATTCCAGGACCGCCACTTGGTCTCTCGAATTCGGTTCATCACGTGCTCATGGTAATACATCACGATAATAATAACTAAATATCACACGATCACAGCGGAAAATCTATTCTAGAATAATTTACAATGATTTATTATAATTATTCCCCCAAGTCTCGCAACCTACAGTACTTAATAGATTACATAATAATATCAATTAACGACTTATTAAATAACCTGTCTTAAGCTTAGACATAATAAAAACTAGTCTTACTACATCATCTTAATACAACATTAAAATATTTAAAAACGTAAAAGAGACAAGCTAGTTGGTAGCCTTGCCCTTGCCCTTATCAACGCCCGAAGGTTCGCCATGCTCTGCCTTAACTGAAGTGTTTTAGGGAAGCAAGAATGAGCACAAATTGCTCAGCAAGTAATATACAATAAGGGTGAATAATAAGATTCTCAATTCTCGAAAGGGTATAGCAAGGTTTGATAGCTCAAGAATAACAAGAATATCAACAGTTCTCAATAACAGTCGCTAAGGACAGGATATGATTCAATAATAAGTCAATTCAAGATTTCAAATAACTGAATACTGAGCAGTCACTAAGGACTATGAACTTCTACTAGAATTGACAGTAATAAACTGAAAATCCAATAAAAACAGGTACAACAGGTGATCAGCCTAAAGTACCATCGTTATGCATAACAATCAATCATACTCAAGTGTGCACGTCGGTTCTCCGACAATTATATATTCCCTTCAAAGAAGGTTGTTCTTCTCAGTCAAATACAAGATCCCGCACCAATCAATTAGTTTGGGTCATTTTTCAATAACATAAGTCTAGCCGAATCAAATGGCATAGACACATTCACAATATTCAAGAACAATACTAAGTTCAACATGAATAATAGCTTTAATGAAATAAGAGTTCAAGTATGCTAATTCAATTCAAACAATTAAGTAGGAAACTAGTTCGCAATATACAAAGATAGAATACTTGTATCCAAAGAGATAAGTTTTAGATACTCGCTTACGATATCCGTTGAATAAAGTAATGCAAGGGTTTAGGATACTTGCCTTATGCGTAGTTTACTCACGTAAAGCTAGTCAACACTTTTGAATTCCTATCGTAATGATAGTCATTAGTCATATAATTTAACTTCACAATATATCTTCGAATATACGATCAACACACAAGCTAAGTTTTACCCTAGCTACACAATTATTTAGTATCTAATTTCTATTCTTAACTTTCTCTTTTCTCAAGTTGATCATATTCATACATCGTTACTATCATGTGAGACTACCACAATTAGCAAACATATTCGCATATTATTAATATCACATAAGACTACAATCAATACTAAATATATTTCATTTTAGCAAGTTATGGCATTCTCATAAGTTAACCGTCAAAATCGGGTTCAAGTGACATCATATAATATCACGTAGCATGTATACATTTTTAAAGGATACTTTTATGTTTGTATACAATCTTTCCTCGTTCTAATCATTTATGATTTTGTTTTAATTCACGATCCCTAACGACTTAGGGTTATACAATGTCATGAATTCACATAAATTGTCATGCTTATCATTTAAACATATAAAGTAGTCATATATTTTATTGATACGCATGTTCATATGTTTCTTATGTCATGGATATGTGATTCTAGCATTATTACTAGTTCGTGACTTAATCAAACTCATGCTTGATTAACTTGCATTACATCTAACAAGTACGTACATATATGATGCCTTCAAACTACATTCAATCATGTTGAAAATATCAGAATGTAGAGTCCTAATATAACATGTCAAAGTCCACATTTAAAGCTTATGTTGTCATTAGTAAAGCTTGCTAATAAGGCCTAACATGCTCATGCTATCTAGATTCATATGTTAACATATTTGACCCGCATTTCAAGGTCACATAACATGCTTGAAAAGTCAGAATGTATACATGGTCTTTACATGTCAATATCAACCTTCAAAACTTGTATTTTTGTTAGAAAGGTGCACTAGTTGGGTTCACATGTTCATATTATATCACGATACATATATACTTAAGTCAATATGCATTCCATGTGTTTCTAGGTCATACAAACGTGTCTCAAAAGTCAGAATACTATTATGGTATTTATATATCCAAGTTCCTCTTTTCATAACTGTAAGTTTTCTTTGAAATATTCAACTAAAACAACTAGCATAGATTGCTATAACCTAGTAACCTTATTCCATATGTTAATGTGAGTTATATGCATATCCTAACAGTACATCATGCTCAATACATCAGAAGATATAAAAGAAATCATCAACAAATTCTGCAGTGGCGCGCGGCCGCGCCCAAATTGTACTAGGGAGACGCGCGGCTCCCGTTCTAGACCAGAAGATGTTCTGTTATTGCAGAGCTTCAGAATTTCTCATAATGTACTTAGCTAGCATGCTTGCCTACCATCACTTTACATTCCTAACACATAGATATACTTAACAACTTATGCTAGCACCTTATCACACACTAATTTCAACAATATCATGCAATCTCTATGAATTGAAATTTAAATGGGTTTAGAGGTTATACCTCTTGAGCTCAAACTTGCACAAGACTTGTTCTCAAATTCAGATTATAAACTCACAATACTCTCTCTATATCAACTTAGCACAAATTTTAGCAACATAGAAAATGAAGAGAGGCTTGGTATTTATAGGAGAATTCAATATCCATACAAAGCAATTGCCCCAAGGTTTGAAACAATGGGGGAAATGAAGAACTAGAGGATTGAGGGGAGTTGATGGAATAGTGTCCAACCACCCCCATCACCCACATCCTTCTTCATCATGAGCATCATTGGCTAGCTAGGAAGTTGACATGAGGGAGTAGCTTAGGCCTTTGGCCTTTCACGTGGGAGAAGAGATAGTGACTATCATTTAGCGACAAGGCAATATGAAACTCAGCATTTGCAACATGAAGTGTATTAACACTAAGGCCATATATACATATACACTTAGGCTATTATATATTTATTCATACTATATTTTATAATTAACATTATAGTGTAAGTCACATGCTTAATATTTCAAGGTAGTAGATGTGATATGGCAATGTAACATACATATCATCCATGTACATTTATTAATACCGGATATAATCACATCACATTATTTTCTTCATTAAATTCTACAATCAACAAGTGATTTCAATATATTCATGCTATATCATTTTAATGTATACTTACATACACATTGTCACATAGGTATTAATCATGTAGCTCACATAGTTTAATTAATCTTAATACATGGTCCATATGTGTAATATATTCACATTGCATTATATAGCATAGTTTATGTATACTTGTATGGTCACACCTAAGTGTTTCTCTACACTATATAATATAGTCGTATTATATATTATTGCATGCTTGTACATAACAATCAATATAATCTTATTATATTAATAACTTACTTATTTGTTTTATTATTCATAATGTCAAATAAATAAATTATTTATCTTATCAATTAATTAACAATAATATTAATTAATCCATTCCTCATCGATTACTAATAACACCTAATTAATAATCATAGGATTCATTATCACATTAACAAGTATAAATCTCAGCACAATTATAAACAAGTGGTTTATTATTATTATATTTCTTGCAATAATAATAATCACGTATTATTAATCAATCACAGTTAATATTCCATAACCATCAACTAATATTTTACAATAGCAATTAACAATTAATATAGATTAATTGTTTACTTAATAATTCATTCGTTAATTAATATAATTATTAATATTTCCCATCACTGTGCCACACTAGGCTCTCAACGAGTTTATCGTAAACTCCACATTTTTCTCAATTGTCATAGATATTCAATTTAATATAATTGAATTTAATCATTCTCATAACACAAAATCATTTATATTCAAATAAATTCTCATTTCCATTAATATAATTATTTAATAATAATAGAAAATTCTCGGGTATTACATCCTCCCCCCCTTATAAAAATTCCGTCCTAGAATTGCTACAAGGTTACACAAACAAATGGGGATAACCCCTCATTATCCTATCTTCTAATTCCCACGTTGCCTCCTCGACATCGTGGTTACGCCAAAGTACTTTTACAGACGAAATAATTTTGTTTCTCAAAGTTTGCTCTTTCCTATCTAATATCTGGACAGGAATTTCTTCATACGCCAAGTTCTTCTCCACTTGAATGGGCTCGTAAGAAATCACATGTTTGTAGTCGGCCTTGTACGGTCGCAACACGGAAATGTGAAATACGTTGTGGATGTGCTCCAACTCAGGTGGCAACGCAACTTCGTATGCCACTTCGCCCACTCGCTTCAGTATTTCGAACGGTCCTATAAATCTTGGACTCAATTTTCCTTTCTTGCCGAAACGGATCTTTTCTTTCCATGGAGATACTTTCAAGAATACGAAACTGCCGACTTTGAAGTCTCGGTCCTGTCGATGCAAATCTGCGTATTTCTTCTGGCGATCTTGAGCTGCTACTAATCGGGCTCTTATCACTGTCACCATGTCTGTGGTTTGTTGTACTAACTCTGGTCCGAGTATTTGTCGTTCTCCGACTTCGTCCCAACATAATGGCGTTCTGCACTTTCTTCCGTAAAGAGCTTCGTACGGTGGCATGCCGATACTCGCATGGTAGCTATTATTATATGCGAATTCTACTAAGGGTAGGTGGTCGTCCCAATTTCCCTTAAAATCCATCACGCAAGTCCTAAGCATGTCTTCTAGCGTTTGTATTGTTCGCTCACTTTGTCCGTCTGTTTGAGGATGATAAGCTGTACTCAACCTCAACTGCGTTCCCATTCTTTCTTGCAAACTCTTCCAAAAATTGGACGTGAAGCGCGGATCTCGATCAGAGACAATTGACACCGGCACTCCATGTCGTGAAACAATTTCTTTTACATATAGGCTTGCTAATTGGTTCAAACTGTAGCGGATCTTGATTGGTAGAAAGTGTGCGGTCTTCGTTAGTCGATCCACGATAACCCAAATGGCATCATAACCTTTCTGTGTAACTGGAAGTCCTACCACGAAGTCCATGGTAATATGCTCCCATTTCCACTCTGGTATTTCTAACGGTTGTAGTAAACCACTCGGCCGTTGATGCTCTGCTTTAACGCGTTGGCAAGTCAAACATCTACTAACGCACTCTGCGACTTCCCGTTTCAAATTGGGCCACCAAAAATGTTGCCTTAGATCTCTGTACATCTTTGTGCCTCCCGGATGAACGGAATATGTCGTATTATGTGCCTCGTGCAAAATCTCTTCCCTCAACTCGGTTACCGCTGGTACCCACACTCTTCCTTCAAATCTCAAAATACCATCTTTATCCATTCGAAATTTTTCTTCCTCATTTTCCGTGATCCTCTTTCGGATTTTCTCACACTCTTCATCCTTTTCTTGGGCTTCCTTTACTTTATCCAACAATATCGGATGAGCTTCCATTACAAATAACTTCTCACCAGACTTTTCTGGTCCTTTCACTTCTATCTCCAATTTCTCCATCTCTCTTATCAACTCTTCCTGAGTCGTCAAATTAAACAACTTCTCCCTTCCTTTCCTGCTCAGAGCGTCGGCAACCACATTTGCCTTTCCCGGGTGATAAAGAATATCGTAGTCATAGTCTTTGATTAATTCTAACCACCTTCTCTGCCGCATGTTTAACTCCTTCTGTGTGAAGATATATTTCAGACTTTTGTGGTCCGTGTATATCTCACATTTTTCTCCGTATAGATAATGCCTCCATATCTTTAACGCAAAAACTACTGCCGCTAACTCTAAGTCGTGAGTAGGGTATCGTTTTTCGTAATCCTTTAATTGTCGTGATGCATATGCAATGACCTTGCCGTGCTGCATAAGCACACAGCCAAGTCCCTTGTGCGATGCATCACTATACACCACAAAATTTCCTGCATCATCTGGTAATGATAATACAGGTGCTTCGCTCAATCTCTTCTTCAACTCCTGAAAACTCTCTTCACATTTGTCGGTCCATATAAATTTCACCGTCTTTCTAGTCAAATTGGTCAACGGGGTTGCTATCTTAGAAAAATCTTGGATAAATCTCCGATAGTACCCAGCTAACCCTAAAAAGCTTCTCACCTCCGTCGGTGTTTTTGGTTGTTCCCAATTACTTACTGCATCAACCTTCGCAGGGTCTACAGCAATCCCATTCTTATCCACCACGTGACCTAAGAATTGAACCTTCTCCATCCAAAATTCGCACTTCGAAAATTTTGCATACATCTTCTCCTTCCTTAGTGCTTCCAAAACAATCTTCAGATGTTCGGCGTGTTCTTCCTCTGTCTTCGAGTAGATCAAAATGTCGTCGATAAAGACCACTACAAATTTATCCAAGTATGGCTTGAAAACTCGGTTCATCAAGTCCATAAATGCTGCCGGAGCATTAGTCAATCCAAATGACATTACCAAAAACTCGTAGTGTCCATAACGGGTTCGAAACGCAGTCTTTGGTATGTCCTCATCCCTCACTTTCAGTTGATGATATCCTGTTTCTAGGTCGATCTTCGAGAAACACTTTGCTCCCTTCAGTTGATCAAACAAGTCGTCTATCCTCGGTAGCGGATATCGGTTCTTGATCGTTACTCTGTTCAATTCTCGATAATCGATACAGAGTCTCATCGATCCGTCCTTCTTCTTAACGAATAGCACTGGTGCTTCCCAAGGAGAAACACTCGGTCGAATGTAACCCTTATCCAACAATTCTTGTAATTGTATCATCAATTCCTTCATTTCTATTGGCGCCATACGATATGGAGCTTTCAAAATCGGTGCCGTTCCCGGTGCTAAGTCTATTACGAATTCGATTTCTCTGTCTGGCGGAAGACTAGGCAGATCGTCCGGAAACACATCTTGGAATTCATTAACTACGTATATATCCTTAATTTCTACTCCCTTTCTCCGAGTATCAACGATGTAAGCTAAATATCCTACACATCCTTTCCTTAACAATTTCTTGGCCTGCATCATCGTAACGCCACACGATTGCTTAAGCGATGAGCTACCATAAAACACTACCTTAGACTTACTCGGAGTCTGAAGGTTCACACATTTGTTCTGACAGTCAATTATCGCCGCATGGTTATACAACCAATCCATTCCTAGTATCACATCAAATTCTCCCAATCTAATAGGAATCAAGTCTACGCTCAGTCTATATTCTCTAATATTTGCGTGACAATCTCGATAAATGTATTCTACAGGGATCACTTCCTTATTAGCAACTTCTATGATCAAAGGATTTTCTAATCGTTCTCGGGGTGTACTAAGTTTACTAGCAAATTCTTCAGATATAAAAGAACAGGTGGCACCCGAATCAAATAATACATAAGCATTTATATCATTGATTGGGATTATACCTGACACCACGTCCTTCGCAGCCACGGCGTCCTGGATGGTCATGTTAAAGGTTCTGGCGGTTGGGCTGTTGGATTGTACCGGTCCACCGATCATCAGCTTGTTGCCTCCTTGCTGATTACTACCCCCGCCACTTCCCTTCTTTGGGCAGTCCTTAATCCGGTGCTCCGTCGAGCCACACGCAAAGCATCCTTGTATCTTCTTTGGTTTCGGACAGTTGGGCGAGATGTGCCCTTCCTGTCCGCAGTTGTAGCAAGTGCCACGTCCCTTCCAGCACTCGCCCTGGTGATTCTTCCCACACTTCGGGCATCCTTCAGCCCTCTTCTTGAAACCTCCACGAAAATTCCCTGATTGATTATTGTTGTTTTTGTTGTTGTTGTTATTCTCCCACTTTCTCTTTCCCAAATTACTTCCTCCACTGCTGCTTCCTCCGGTACGATTCTCTCCTCCAGCATTCTTTCCTTTCTTCTCTTTGTTATACAGGCTTAAGGCCTCACTGCCACCTTCCGCAATGATTGCCTTTTCCAGTAATGTTGCAAAGGAATCAATTTGAAGAACTGATACCTTATTGAACAGCCACGACTTCAACCCTTGTTCGAAGCGTCTAGCCTTTCTTTCTTCATCACCAACTTGGTGCTCCGCAAATCGCGCTAGTTCGTTAAACCTAGCCGCGTATTGCGCCACCGTCATCTCACCTTGTTTTAACTCTAGGAATTTCACCTCCATCCTATTCTTCATACTCTTCGGGAAGTAATTCTCGAAGAACAACGTCTTAAACTTATCCCAAGCTATTATCCCTTCTCCAGCTCTTTGTTGATTAGCCTCCCACCAGTAGTTCGCTTCTCCCCTCATCATGTACGTGGCAAACACCGTCTTCTGATCTTCGCCTACGCTAGCTATAGTGAAAACTTTTTCGATCTCTTTGATCCACGTTTGTGCGACGATTGGGTCGGTAGTTCCCTCGAACTCTGGGGGTCCTACACTCTTAAAGTCTTTAAAGGTTGTTACTGGTACAGTCTGAGGGTTCGGGCGAACGGGTTCATTGTTCCTTCCCCTTAAGGCTTCTCCTAACAAGTCTACCAGTTTCTGGATCGGGTCTACTTGTTCTCTCTCATTGTTAACGGATTCTTCGGGTGCAGTCAATCTACGTCTGGGCGGCATTATCTGCATCACAATTTTTTCATTTTATTATTATTCAAGTACATCACTTAAGTATTTCTTTTAATACTAAAAGAATAAATTTATAACACGTTTCTAAAATCAACTCCATTTATATTCATATGCCAATTCATTTCATTACATGATTTTCCCTAGCATACTCCTATAAATGTTATCACATATATCCCCTAATATCACAAAAGACGGGGAATATACCAACCTACTACCATACTACCCCTCTAACAAAAGCTAACTCGGGGTTTACATCATCATCCCACATCTTACACAAAAGATCGGGATTACAACATAGTATATATAATACATAAGGACACAACTAGTACTACCACTAGACTGACTAAGGAAATCTCATCCCATCATCCCGCGCTCCACTGCGCTCTTGTACTCCAACTGTGCTATATACGCAACCAGCTCTCGGCTCAAGGTATGTAGAGTCTGTCCCTGTTCTGCCGGGTAGTGGTACACACCATCAATCACCCTTTCAAAAGCTGAACGGAACACATACCCCATCTTGTTCATCTTTCTCTTCTTGCACCTGACCTCGTCCTCAAGGTCGTCAGCTCTCTCATTGGACGCTTCCCACTTCTCCTCGAAGTGTAAGCTATCCATCACCTCCAACTCTAGCTGAGTACGGAGTGCCTCTTTCTCAGTCTTCTCACTCAGCTCCCTCTGCTCAACCTCTTCTAGCTTCTCTGCCAAATCTACATTCCTAGCCACTGACCTGTGAAATAGAGTCCCCATCTGGATCCCTGCCTCCATACGGTAGGCAATCTCCACCTCTAACTCTTGCATAGTCAGCTTCCTCTGGTGGTCCTCGTCCCTCAGCTTCTGGAACTCGGACTCTCTCTCTTGGGCCTCTGCCTCCAGCTCTTGGACCCTGCAGTCTAACTCTAGGATCCGCTCCTCGTATTCTCCTAACATCTGCTCCTCTATAGTAGCCTCATCAGAGTCCTCTACTGGCTCATCCTCCATCGGCTCCTCCTCTGGATCAGTCTCTATCTCAATCTCGATCTCATCCTCGTCATCAAACTCGGATGGTGCAACTGCCTGCACTGGCACAGCCACTAGAGGTGCCTCGTATACTACATGTATATCTCTGGGCTCCTCCTCTGCTACTCTACTAGTTACACCTGTGTCTGTCATCCTACAATCACAAACACAAGGCAAACAAACAGCAACTCCATTAGAATGTTAAATAAAACATAAGTTCATTGTATAGAATGAAGTTACATTTCATAACAGACTAAGTCTCTCAAGGAAAACTCTACATGAGTTTTATCTCATTCCTAACTTCTAAGTTCACCTAAGCTATAGTCCAAGGACACTCGTTCCTAAGGTTTATAACTACAGCTTTGATACCAACCTGTGACGCCCCCAAATTCCAGGACCGCCACTTGGTCTCTCGAATTCGGTTCATCACGTGCTCATGGTAATACATCACGATAATAATAACTAAATATCACACGATCACAGCGGAAAATCTATTCTAGAATAATTTACAATGATTTATTATAATTATTCCCCCAAGTCTCGCAACCTACAGTACTTAATAGATTACATAATAATATCAATTAACGACTTATTACATAACCTGTCTTAAGCTTAGACATAATAAAAACTAGTCTTACTACATCATCTTGATACAACATTAAAATATTTAAAAACGTAAAAGAGACAAGTTAGTTGGTAGCCTTGCCCTTGCCCTTATCAACGCCCGAAGGTTCGCCATGCTCTGCCTTAACTGAAGTGTTTTAGGGAAGCAAGAATGAGCACAAATTGCCCAGCAAGTAATATACAATAAGGGTGAATAATAAGATTCTCAATTCTCGAAAGGGTATAGCAAGGTTTGATAGCTCAAGAATAACAAGAATATCAACAGTTCTCAATAACAGTCGCTAAGGACAGGATATGATTCAATAATAAGTCAATTCAAGATTTCAAATAACTGAATACTGAGCAGTCACTAAGGACTATGAACTTCTACTAGAATTGACAGTAATAAACTGAAAATCCAATAAAAACAGGTACAACAGGTGATCAGCCTAAAGTACCACCGTTATGCATAACAATCAATCATACTCAAGTGTGCACGTCGGTTCTCCGACAATTATATATTCCCTTCAAAGAAGGTTGTTCTTCTCAGTCAAATACAAGATCCCGCACCAATCAATTAGTTTGGGTCATTTTTCAATAACATAAGTCTAGCCGAATCAAATGGCATAGACACATTCACAATATTCAAGAACAATACTAAGTTCAACATGAATAATAGCTTTAATGAAATAAGAGTTCAAGTATGCTAATTCAATTCAAACAATTAAGTAGGAAACTAGTTCGCAATATACAAAGATAGAATACTTGTATCCAAAGAGATAAGTTTTAGATACTCGCTTACGATATCCGTTGAATAAAGTAATGCAAGGGTTTAGGATACTTGCCTTATGCGTAGTTTACTCACGTAAAGCTAGTCAACACTTTTGAATTCCTATCGTAATGATAGTCATTAGTCATATAATTTAACTTCACAATATATCTTCGAATATACGATCAACACACAAGCTAAGTTTTACCCTAGCTACACAATTATTTAGTATCTAATTTCTATTCTTAACTTTCTCTTTTCTCAAGTTGATCATATTCATACATCGTTACTATCATGTGAGACTACCACAATTAGCAAACATATTCGCATATTATTAATATCACATAAGACTACAATCAATACTAAATATATTTCATTTTAGCAAGTTATGGCATTCTCATAAGTTAACCGTCAAAATCGGGTTCAAGTGACATCATATAATATCACGTAGCATGTATACATTTTTAAAGGATACTTTTATGTTTGTATACAATCTTTCCTCGTTCTAATCATTTATGATTTTGTTTTAATTCACGATCCCTAACGACTTAGGGTTATACAATGTCATGAATTCACATAAATTGTCATGCTTATCATTTAAACATATAAAGTAGTCATATATTTTATTGATACGCATGTTCATATGTTTCTTATGTCATGGATATGTGATTCTAGCATTATTACTAGTTCGTGACTTAATCAAACTCATGCTTGATTAACTTGCATTACATCTAACAAGTACGTACATATATGATGCCTTCAAACTACATTCAATCATGTTGAAAATATCAGAATGTAGAGTCCTAATATAACATGTCAAAGTCCACATTTAAAGCTTATGTTGTCATTAGTAAAGCTTGCTAATAAGGCCTAACATGCTCATGCTATCTAGATTCATATGTTAACATATTTGACCCGCATTTCAAGGTCACATAACATGCTTGAAAAGTCAGAATGTATACATGGTCTTTACATGTCAATATCAACCTTCAAAACTTGTATTTTTGTTAGAAAGGTGCACTAGTTGGGTTCACATGTTCATATTATATCACGATACATATATACTTAAGTCAATATGCATTCCATGTGTTTCTAGGTCATACAAACGTGTCTCAAAAGTCAGAATACTATTATGGTATTTATATATCCAAGTTCCTCTTTTCATAACTGTAAGTTTTCTTTGAAATATTCAACTAAAACAACTAGCATAGATTGCTATAACCTAGTAACCTTATTCCATATGTTAATGTGAGTTATATGCATATCCTAACAGTACATCATGCTCAATACATCAGAAGATATAAAAGAAATCATCAACAAATTCTGCAGTGGCGCGCGGCCGCGCCCAAATTGTACTAGGGAGACGCGCGGCTCCCGTTCTAGACCAGAAGATGTTCTGTTATTGCAGAGCTTCAGAATTTCTCATAATGTACTTAGCTAGCATGCTTGCCTACCATCACTTTACATTCCTAACACATAGATATACTTAACAACTTATGCTAGCACCTTATCACACACTAATTTCAACAATATCATGCAATCTCTATGAATTGAAATTTAAATGGGTTTAGAGGTTATACCTCTTGAGCTCAAACTTGCACAAGACTTGTTCTCAAATTCAGATTATAAACTCACAATACTCTCTCTATATCAACTTAGAACAAGTTTTAGCAACATAGAAAATGAAGAGAGGCTTGGTATTTATAGGAGAATTCAATATCCATACAAAGCAATTGCCCCAAGGTTTGAAACAATGGGGGAAATGAAGAACTAGAGGATTGAGGGGAGTTGATGGAATAGTGTCCAACCACCCCCATCACCCACATCCTTCTTCATCATGAGCATCATTGGCTAGCTAGGAAGTTGACATGAGGGAGTAGCTTAGGCCTTTGGCCTTTCACGTGGGAGAAGAGATAGTGACTATCATTTAGCGACAAGGCAATATGAAACTCAGCATTTGCAACATGAAGTGTATTAACACTAAGGCCATATATACATATACACTTAGGCTATTATATATTTATTCATACTATATTTTATAATTAACATTATAGTGTAAGTCACATGCTTAATATTTCAAGGTAGTAGATGTGATATGGCAATGTAACATACATATCATCCATGTACATTTATTAATACCGGATATAATCACATCACATTATTTTCTTCATTAAATTCTACAATCAACAAGTGATTTCAATATATTCATGCTATATCATTTTAATGTATACTTACATACACATTGTCACATAGGTATTAATCATGTAGCTCACATAGTTTAATTAATCTTAATACATGGTCCATATGTGTAATATATTCACATTGCATTATATAGCATAGTTTATGTATACTTGTATGGTCACACCTAAGTGTTTCTCTACACTATATAATATAGTCGTATTATATATTATTGCATGCTTGTACATAACAATCAATATAATCTTATTATATTAATAACTTACTTATTTGTTTTATTATTCATAATGTCAAATAAATAAATTATTTATCTTATCAATTAATTAACAATAATATTAATTAATCCATTCCTCATCGATTACTAATAACACCTAATTAATAATCATAGGATTCATTATCACATTAACAAGTATAAATCTCAGCACAATTATAAACAAGTGGTTTATTATTATTATATTTCTTGCAATAATAATAATCACGTATTATTAATCAATCACAGTTAATATTCCATAACCATCAACTAATATTTTACAATAGCAATTAACAATTAATATAGATTAATTGTTTACTTAATAATTCATTCGTTAATTAATATAATTATTAATATTTCCCATCACTGTGCCACACTAGGCTCTCAACGAGTTTATCGTAAACTCCACATTTTTCTCAATTGTCATAGATATTCAATTTAATATAATTGAATTTAATCATTCTCATAACACAAAATCATTTATATTCAAATAAATTCTCATTTCCATTAATATAATTATTTAATAATAATAGAAAATTCTCGGGTATTACAGTTGTGCTATCCATAAGGCGAGTATTGCGTATTTAAAATATTAATTAATCACATTTGATACTTATCAAGAAAATTGAACAATATAGTCTTGTTGTGCTATCCACAAGAACGGATATTTTTTTTTTGAATTTATGGAAGTTCTAAGTTGGATTTAACTTAAATCATTTTAGTTCGGATGTGGACACACTTGACCATTATGATTTAAGAGGCAAAATAAAAGGAGTTACATGTTGATGTAATTGACAAGAGTTGTCTACCTATTTATTTATATATCGTTTGTTGTGCTATCCACAAGGCTATATACATTTGAAATGGGTTCCTTAATCTCACTAGCAAATCTTTAATTAGATGTTGCCGAACTATATAAGTGAGGGTAATATAGTTTGATAAAAATAATGGGAGATATCAATTTAAAATAAAGACCTAAATTTATTTTGGTATGCAAAAATTAATAAAAATGAATGTTTGCTAAAATATTATCTTTTCACATGTAGAATTTTAAAAATGTCAAAATCACTAATCTCACTACAAAGCATACTTGATGCAAATAAACTTACCGACTCGAATTATGAGGACTGGCTAAGAAATCTGAGAATTGTTCTCACTGCTGAAAAGATTTCTTATGTCCTAAATTCAATTGTCCCTGAATCTGTTTCGGAAACAGCCTCTGAGGAAGAGATTGCCACTTTCAATAAGTGGCAAGATGATGCATCTGTGGCTTAATGCGTCATGCTCACATCTATGAATAACGAGTTTCAGCGTCAGCACAAAAAAATAGATGCTCCTACTATGCTGCTTCACCTCAAGGAGTTATATGGTAAATAGAGTAGGACTGCTAGATATGAGATATCTAAAAAACTCTTCCGATCTCGAATGACCAAGGGTACGGTGAACATAAAGGAGAAAAAAAAATCTGATCCAGCTAGCAAAGAAATGTGCTTCCATTGCAACGAGCCTGATCATTGGAAGAGGAACTGCAAGAAGTTTTTGGCAGTGAAGAAGCTTGGAGAAGCTTCGACTTCCAATTAAGGTTTGTTCATGATTGAAATTAATTTTTTCAGAAAATTAAAATTCTACTTGGGTATTGGATACCGGCTGTGGTTCTCACATATGTAATAATGTGAAGGGACTGGTCAGAAGTAGAAAGCTGAACAAGGATGAGGTTGTCCTACGAGTGAAAAATGGAGCACAGGTTCCTGCATTAGCTGTAGGCACTTATTTTTTAGCACAGCCTACGGGCAAGTCCATTTATTTAAATAATTATTATTTTGTTCCGGATATCATTAGAAACATTATTTCTATTTTCGTATTAGATATGGATGGATTTGACATTATAATAAAGAACAACAGTTGTTCTATTTATAAAAGCAATGTTTTATATGGTGTTGGTAATTTATAAAATGGACTTTATATACTTAACTTGCATGAAAATATACTTCAAATAGAACAAACTAAGAAAAGAAAAAGAGATGATATTAATTATACCTATATGTGGCACTGTAGACTCGGTCATATTAATGAAACAAAATTATCCAAGTTGCATAAGGATGGGCTCTTAGAGCTATCCGATTATGAATCATATCCAACTTATGAATCTTGTCTCATGGGTAAAATAACTAAATCTCCTTTTAGTGAAAAAAGAGAAAAAGTTACAGAGTTGTTAGCGTTGGTTCACACAGACGTTTGTGGACCCATGACAACGAATGCACATGGTGGGTATTCTTATTTTATTACTTTCACTGATGATCACTCAAGATTTGAATATGTATATTTAATGAAATACAAATCATAATCATTTGAAAAGTTCAAAGAGTTCAGAAGTGAAGCAGAGAAACAAACGGGCAAGAGTATTAAGATACTTCGATCAGATCGAGGTAAAAAATACTTAAGTGGTGAGTTTCTCAATTGTCTCAAAGAAAATGGTATAATCTTACAATGGACTCCTCCAGGTACACCACAGTTAAATGGAGTATCTGAAAGGAGAAATCGAACACTGTTGGACATGGTTCGATCCATGATGAGTTTTACCGACCTTCCAATTTTCTTCTGGGATTATGCCCTAGAAACGGCTAAATACGTACTTAACAAGGTACCTACTAAATCCGTTCCAAAGACTCTATATGAGATGTGGAAGGAGAAAAAACCAAATCTTAAGCATGTTAAGACTTGGGGGTTGTCCAGCTTATGTCAAAAAGTTTGAACATGATAAGCTATAGACTAAATTCGACAAGTGTAGATTTGTGGGATACCCTAAAAAAACTGTAGGGTATTATTTCTATCATTCAACTGATCAAAAGGTGTTTGTTGCGAAATATGCTGCCTTCTTGAAAAAGGAGTTTATCCATGAAGGGGTCAATGGGAGTAAGATATATCTTGAAGAAGTTCAAGAACCACAAATTACTACGGATCAGAGTCAGGTATCTAACCAAGTGGAAGAACCTACTGTATCACACCCTATTTGTAAATCTGGAAAGTACCGAAGATACCTGAGAAGTATGGATTCGTCATAGAGGATAATGATGAGGTACACATCATGAATGATGATAATCCATTTAATTACGAACAGGCTACGAATAATAAAGACTCAGAGAAATGATAAATGACCATAAAATTTAAAATAGATTTTGAAGCTATGCTCAAGTCCATTTGAATTTTACCTGCGATTGCAGCTTATTATTACTTAATCTGGCAAAATGGACGTGGAGATGCCCTTCCTCAAATATACATTATTAGAGGAGAATGTATGTATGATAAAATCAGATGATTTTTGTTTCAATGGTTGAAGCAAATCATGTATATGAGCTACAACAATCCATTTATGGATTGAAGCAAGCTTCTCGTAGATGGAACATTCGTTTTGATGAGACAATCAAAGAGTTTGATTTTATCAAAAACGAGGATGAACCATGTGTGTACAAGAAGGTTAGTGGGAGCGCTGTTTCATTCCATGTATTATATGTTGATGATATATTACTGATAGAGAATGAAATTCTTATGCTAAAATTGATCAAAATAAAGTTGTTTAAATATTCCTCCATGAATGATTTGGGTAGAACATCCTACATTGGGGATATAAATCTGTATTAATAGATTTAAAAGGATGTTCAGCTTAACCCAAGGAAACATATATTCATTAGATGCTAAAGGCGTTTAGCATGACAAACTCCAAAAGGTGCCTCATGATGATGAGCCATGGAGTGTATCTCTCTAAAATTGTCCTCAGTAAAAGAGAGATCGCATGAGTTACTATCATGTATGTAATGAAATATACGAGACTTGATGTTGATCAGTCATATTCTGGAGAAGATCACTATGAGGCAGTGATATACATCTTAAAGTACTTAACTGACACTAAGGATGTCATCATATCACATGATGAGTCTGAATTACACTAGAGGGCAAAATAGACTCAAGTTTTCAGACTGAACAAGACGACAACAAAATTCACTTTAGGGTAAATTGTTACCTTGAAAGATGGTGCAGTGAATTGAAAAGGTTCCAAACAACAAAAAGTTGCTGGTTTAGTGACAAAGACAAAGTATATAACTGTAAGTGAAGCTGCAAGTTGATATTTTGGATAAAAAGTTCATTACAGAACTAGGAATAGTTCCTAAGTCTCATCTTGAATCTAAACATGTGTTGCGGCACTTTGATTAAAGAAATCATTGAAAGAGGAGACGTCACCTTAGAGCATGTAGTCTCTCAAGATAATATTGCAGATCCATTTACTAAAGCTATAACACAACAGCAGTTTGATCGTCACTTAGAGAAGTTGGTATGAGATACCATGTCGATTGACTTTAGTGCAAGTGGGAGATTGAAAGTAGTATGCATACAAGCCAATCATGTATGATGATAAAGCATCTACTTTGGAGACGATCTTATTTATTTATTAATAAAAGTATTAACTTATTAAAGACATTTAATTATCTACATGGTGCTATTTTTATAATATATAAATAACCCATAGTTTTAAGCAATACTTTTAGAATCATGATATTAATCATGCTAATGAGATTTAAATTCTTAGAAAGCTTAAAATTAAAATAGTTCTCAATTGTGGAATTACTAAAAAGGAGATTAGTATATCCGGATAGATTGGTACATATGTTGCTTGCTCATTGGATGAGGATGATTGATCTCATGATCATTTGTGTGGAGACACTAAAGCAAGTATGTAGGTGCTTATTGGAGAATAATTTCACTGAACGTGACTCATTATGGAATACCTAATGGAGTTTTACTCGCTTGTCAATAGAAATTCCTAATGTGATAGTAGTACAAGTGATCCTTGAACTTGAGATCATCATAGTATCTTGTATGTAATGAATTATACTTTGACTTATTCCTTAAAGCCCTTTAGGGTATATAAAAGGGTATGCTTGGGTATAATGAGTTACATATGGAGATAATGAATGATCAATAAAGAATCTACCACCTTTAGTAAAAGAGGAGATATGTCCTATGTGATTCAGTAAATGACAACCCAGGAATCCTTGACCAAAGTGGAATGAAATTAGAAAGTAGTTTCTAATTTGCATTAAATGGAGTTGTACATTTTCTAATCGAAATACATATAATTGAATAAAATAAGACTTGACAGTAAATCCATGTCTTATATTTAATTGGGACATTGTATGGTGGAAGGATTGAATTGTACGGTAACTATTTACTCACAGGTTCTTTTATGATTAATGTTGAAATCTATATTATCTGAAAAGTAGTTGATCGCTAGGGAAGCTTATTCTTATTGTAGAATAAATATTATTTATTTAAATAGATTATTAATTTAATTTATTTATTTAAATAAGATTATAATTGTTCTAATTAATTTATTCACAACCGATTTAATATGGGTCACACCATAAAAGGAAGAATAATTATTTAAGAAGATAATAGCATAATCATAATAATGCATTAAATATAATTAATTTAATCTATGATGATATAATAAATTAAATAGCTTAATGTTTATTATTTAATATTTTGAAAATATTAAATATAAATTAATAAGAGGAGACTTATTAATATTATTACAATTATTATTATTTTAATTTAAAGGAGTTTAGTAATTAATTTAATATTAGTACTCTCATTTATTCCTAATAAGATTAGGAGGTAAATTAATTAAATAAATTTAATTAATTATTCTCCATGTGGTGGGAAGCCTAAATTAGTTAAAAGAGTTTAATTAATTAAAAGAAATCCCATGTCTAATAGAATTAGAAGGGTTGACCAATATCTATATAAGAGGAGTCTTATAATAGATATTACTTGATGCAATTTCAATTGTTGGAGAGTACTCCTTTTCTATAGAGGATAGAAAACTAAGCCAACCACCCTCCTTCTTGATATTCCTCTTCCTTAGTGGATCATCTCTAGAGGCCAAACACTTGGGTGGCTAACGTTGATCAAAGGAAGGAATCTAACTTGGAAATTCAAGGAGATCACGAAGAATAAGAAGTTGAACTCGTACATGTGGAAGCTTCGTTCTACAAGGGTATGATTTCATAACTTCTTATTTATCGTTTTAAATTAATAATTTGCATAAAATATGATCCGGGTAATGGATTTGTAGAATTTTTTTAAACTTTGATATACCATGCTTCCGCTAATTTTTGCAATTTAATTACGTCACGATTTCGTACAAACCCAACACCTTCTCTCTAGAAAAGGAGTGATCTCCCAACTCTTAGAATTAAAGTGTCTAACTTGTGTAACCTTATTCCATAATAAGACTTTCTTATTTATAGATGTAGGCAACTCTCCTAAACAATTTAGGATTAGGATTTCATATTAGTTAATTAAACCCTTTTAATTAATTAGGCTTCCCAATCTCATTAGGAATAATTAATTAAACTCTTTTAATTAATTAGCCTCCTAATCTTATTAGATATATTTATAAGAGAGTATCTTATTAATTAATTTTCAAACTTCTTTAAGAATAAAATAATAATAATAATAATAATAATAATAATAATAATAATAATAATAATAATAATAATAATAATACTCCTCTTATTAATTTATATTTAATATTTCTAAAATATTAAATAATAAATGTTAAGCTATTTAATTTATTCTATCACCATAGATTAAATTAAATACACTTAATTTATTATTACGATTATGCCGTTTACTTCTTAAATAAATATTCTTTCTTTTATGGTGTGACCATTTAAGTTCTCCATATTAAACCGGTTGTGAATAAATCAATTAGAACAATTCTAATCTTATTTAAATAAATAAATTAAACTAATAATTTATTTACATAAATAATATTTATTCTACAATAAGGACAAGTCTCCTTTGTAATCAACGACTTTTCAGATAATATAGATTTCAACATCAATCATAAAAGAATCCTTGAGTTAATAGTTACCGTACAATTCAATCCTTCCACCATACAATGTCCCAATTAAATATAAGACATGGAATTACTGTCAAGTCTTATTTTATTTAATTTTATGTATTTCGATTCCAAAATGCACAACTCCAATAATGCAAATTAGAAGCTCCTTTCTAATTTCATTCCACCTTGGTTAATGATTCCTGGGTTGTCATTTATCGAATCACATATGGCATATCTCTTCTTTTACTAGAAGCGGTAGATTCTTTATTGATCATTCATTATCTCCATATATAACTTATTACACCTAAGCATACCCTTTGATATACTTTAAGGGTCTTAAGGAATAAGTCAAAGTATAATTTATTATACACAAGATACATCTTAAATCCGAGGATCACTTGTATTACTATTACATTAGGAATTCCTATTGACAGACAAGTAAAACTCCATTAGGTATTCCTTAGCGAGTTAAGTTCAGTGTACTTATTCTCCATTAAGCACCTACATACTTATTTTAGTGTCTCCATACAAATGATCATGAGATCAATCATCCTCATCCAATGAGCAAGCAACATATATACCAATCTATCCGGATTTACTAATCCCCTTTTTAGTAATCTATCGATTGGGAACTATTTTAGTTTTTAAGCTATCTAAGAATTTAGATCTCATTAGCATGATCATCATTATGATTCTAAAAGCATTGCTTAAAACTATGAGTTTATCACATATTATAAAAATAACACCATGTAGATAAATAAATGCCTTTAATTAAATAATACTTTTATTAATAAATGAATAAGATTGTTATAAAGTATATGCTTATCATCAAACATGGTTGACTTGTATGCATACTACTTTCAATCTCCCACTTGCACTAAAACCAATCGCCATGGTATCTCATACCCTTCTTCTCTAAGTGACGATCATCCTGCTGTTGGATAGCTTCAGTAAATGGATATGCAATGTCATTTTTGAGAGTTCACTATCTCTATAGTGACTTCTCCTCTTTCAATGATTTCTTTAATCAAATGAAAGTGCCGCAACATATGTTTGGATCCAAGATGAGACTTAGAAACTATTCCTAGTTCTGTAATGAAATTTTCATCCGAAACATCAACTTGCAGCTTCATTTACAGCTATATATGTTGTCTTTATCACTAAACCAACAACTCTTTGTTGTTTGGAACCTTTACAATTCTCTGCACCACTTTTCAAGGTAACGACTTACCCTAAAGTGGATTTGATGTCGTCTTGGTTAGTCTAAAAACTTGAGTCTGTTTAGTCCTCTAGTTTAATTCAGACCCATCATGAATCATGATTACATCCTTAGTGTCGGTTAAGTACTTTAAGATGTTTATCACTGTCTTACAGTGATCTTCTCCAGAATATAACTGATCAACATCAAGTCTCGTACATTTCATTACATACATGATAGTTACTCATGCGATCTCTCTTTTATTAATGATAATTTTAGAGAGATACACTCCATGGCTCATCATCATGAGACATCTTTTAGAGTTTGCCATGCTAAACGTATTTAACATCAAATGAATATACGTTTCCTTGAGTTAAGTCGAGCATCCTTTTAAATCTATCTATATAGATTTATATCACCAATTTAGGATGTTCTACCCAAATCATTCATGGAGGAATGTTTAGACAACTTTATCTTTACTGATTATAGCACTGGTATGTCATTCCTTATCAGTAGTATATCCACATATAATACTTAGTAATGTCACAGCGCTCCCACTGACCCTTTTGTACACACTAGGTTCATTCTCGTTTTTGATAAAATCAAACTCTTTTGATTGTCTCATCAAAATGAATGTTCCATCTTTGAGAAGTTTGCTTCAATCCATAAATGAATTGGTGTAGCTCATATACATGATTTTCTTCAACCACTGAAATAAATTCATCTGGCTGTATCATACACACATTCTCCTCTTAATAATATATATTTGAGGAAGGGCGTCTCCACGTCCATTTGTCAGATATAGTAATATTAAGCTACAATTGCAAGTAAAATTCGAATGGTCTTGAGCATTGCTTCAAAGATCCATTTTGGATTTTATGGTTATTTACTATTTCTTTGAGTGTCTACAACTCTTAACCTTATCATATATAACTGGATCATCATCCTCTATGATGCGTACCTTATCATCATCATCTATGATGAATCCATACCTCCCAGGTATCTTCGATACTATTTCAGATTTACGATTCGGTTGTGGTACAATAGGTCTATCTACATGTTCCTCATTTTGACTAATAGTGATTTGTGATTCTTGAACTCCTTCAAGATCTATTATCCTCCCACTAGCCCTTCAATGATAAACACCTTTATCTTAGAAGGCATCGTGTTTCACAACAAACACCTTTTGCTAAGTAGGATTATAGAACATATACCCTAAACTTACTTTCGGATGTCCCATAAATCTGTACTTGCCAAAATTTTATCCCAAGCTTATCCTTTGAAACCTTTTTCACATAAGTTGGACAACCCTTTATCTTAACATACTTAAGATTAGGAATCCTCCCTGTCCATAACTCTTATGAATTCTTAGGGACGGATTTTGGGGTTACCTTATTTTGTAGATATGCAGCCATTTCTAGGGCATTACGCTAGAAGGATACTGAAATGTCGGTAAAATCATTATGAACTGCACCATGTCTAACAAGGTACGATTTTTCCTTTTAGATACACCAATTAATCATTGTGTATCAGAAAGCGTCCATTGTGAGAAAACTATTTAAGATGATCTTAAAACTTATTGCAAAAGTATTTATTCCTCGATCCAATCGAAGAATCATAATACATTGCCAATTAGTTTTACTTCTGAATTCTTTGAACCTTTCAAATAATTCAGACTTGTATTTCACCAAATACAAATATTCAGCTCTTTGAATGATCATCTCCTTTTCTTTTACTAGTTTGTTCAATTTAAAATTATTTTTCATGTAAGTCAAGTATGTAAAGTCCATTCAGTAAATTGTTAATTATTTAAACTAATGGACTTGCCTCTAGGCTGCGTTAAACAATAAGTTCCTACATTTAATGGACCAACCTTTGCTCCATTTCCTACATGCAGGAAGACTTCCCCTTGTTTAGCTTTATACTTCTGCTTAGTCCCTTCATAAATCTGTATTTATGAGAACCATAGGCGGTATCCAATACCCAAGTAGAAACTTTACTTACTGAAAGATTTATTTCAATCATTGACAAAACTGTATATGTAACCGAAACTTCATTAAGCTTCTTCTAGTTAGCCTCTGCAAGATACTTCTCGCAGTTTCTATTCCAGTGTCCAGGCTTATTGCAGTGGAAGAAAACTCCTTTGTTATCCGTATCAGTTTTGTTCTTATTATCCTTTATATTTGTCTTTCTATTTACCTTATGTGAATCGTTCTTCTTTTCAGAAGATCCTTTGGTCCCTACCAGTAAGACTTGGTCTTTCTTGGTTGGAAAGTGACTCTCAACATTTTTTCAACATGTTTAAGCAAGCCAGCGAGGCTGACATCTAGCTTGTACATCTGAAAATTCACAATAATTGTGAGAAGGAGTCCGGGAGTGAGTGTAAGATCAAACTTGGCTCAATTTTCCATTCATGACAAAACCTAGTTGTCCTATTTGTTCAATCAGATTAATCATCTTAAAGACATGTGTCTTTACTGTAGTACCATCGGTCATTCTAGATCGGAAGAGCTCCTTAGATATCTGATATCTATTAGTCCTACTTTCCTCACCATTTAACTCTTTGAAGTGCAGGAGTATAGTAGGAGCATCTATAGTTTCATGCTGACGCTGAAGCTCGTTACTCATGGATGCGGGCATGATGAATTGAGCCAACTATGCATCATCTTGCTACTTTCTAAAAGTAGCAATCTCTTCCTCAGAGGACATTATTTGCAACCATTGCAGAGATAGGCGTATTAAGGACATAAGATAGCTTTTTCAGCCTTGAGAACTATTCTCAAATTTTTTAACCAATCCATTTAATTCGGTTCGATTAATTAACATCTAATATGCTACGCAGTGATAGTAATTTAGACATTGTAAAATTCTGTAAATAAATTTAACAACATTATAGCATACATTCTTTTATTAATTATTTACATACCAAAATAAATTAGGTCTTATTTTATATTGGTATCTCCCACTATTTTTTTCAAACTATATTACCCTCACCAATATAGTTCGGCTAAATCTAATTAAAGATTTGCTAGTGAGAATAAAGATCCTATTTCAAATGTATATAGACTTGTGAAAAGTACAACAAACAATATATAAATAAATAGGTAGACAACTCTTTGTCAATTATATCAACATGTAACTCCTTTTATTTTGCCTCTCAGATTATTTTGATCAAGTGGTAGCACATCTGAATCAAAATTATCTGAGTTAAGTCCAACCTAGCACTTCCATATATTCTAAAAAAAATAAAATTGTCCTTATGAAAAATACAACAAAAAAATATTGTTCAATTTTCTTTATAAGCATCAAATGTGATAAATTAACATCTTAAATACTTAATACTTGCCTTGTGGATAGCACAACAAACTCATATTAAATATTTAATACTCTATTAATTTTTTCATGCTAGAAGGCGACGTTCGATATTCCAAATATCTTTAAACGCTTTAGACTTAAAATATTTTTTTTGAGAGGTTTGTTATTATTAGTCTCATCTTGTTTAGCCCGCATGCACACACACACACACACACACATATATATATATATATAATACACGTCATTTTATTAAAACATCATGCGAAACATATTTGCATAAAATATAATATATAATCTTAGCATGCACATATAGAATTCAATATTCTACCCGGATTGATTATGGACTTTTATTCTAGTTTGGTTCACTCGAGCCACCAACTGAACCAAAAGGTCAAAACTTAGGGGTGCAAGAATAAAATTTAAATATAACAATTACATTTAAACCCGGGCTCCATTACAAACGGGTCTTCAAGCGCTCCTTGCTCCTTAGTCTCCAATTCTTTGAGATAATTCTAAATTATCCTATTACATAAACTATTTAAAGTAAATAGAAACCTTGATTAGCAGTCAAGGGGAAGTACATAGGAGGGAGATAAAATTTTACATCAAGAAAAATTAAAAAAGGTAGGTATGCAGACCCCATTTATAAAACCCATACATTTAAGCATCCAACCAAAATAAAATCCAATCACATTGGTCAATAGTCCATAATCAACCCCATTTATTATCATACACATCAATATATGCATCAATAAATAAAACATTCATCTCATGAATAATAAATATTCAATATATACATTGATATCAATTTAATGGGCAATTTTAGTTAGCATAAAATTCAATTCTGAATTAAAATAAACTCCTTTATTTTAATTAAAATTTAAATCAAAATAAAATTTTAATTTTAATTTATCTATTTTCGATAAAAATAAACTTCTTTATTTTTAATCAAATTATTTAATCAAAATAAACTCTTTTATTTTAATTAATATGAAATCCAATTCCAAGTCAAAATAAACTACTTTATTTTAACTTTTAAAATTGTTATGGAAAAAACAAAATAGGAGATAACATGCTTGTAGATAACATGCTTGTAGTCTGGTTTATACGGCCGCAACACTGACACATGAAACACGTTGTGAATGTGCTCAAGTTCAGGAGGTAACTCCTGATTTTTGTCGGCGTCTTCGGCTTTACCCAATTGATAACCGCTTCTACTTTTGCTGGGTCCACCGAAACACCATTCTTGTCGATAACATGCCCCAAAAACTGCACTCTCTGCAACCAAAACTCACACTTGGAGAATTTTGCATACAGCTTCTCTCTCCTTAATGTCTTCAACACTATTCGAAGATGCTCAGCGTGTTCTTCCTTCGTCTCTGAATACACCAGAATGTCATCGATGAATATGACAACGAACTTATCCAAATATTGTTTGAACACTCTTTTCATCAAGTTCATAAATGCTGTCGGCACGTTCGTCAATCCGACTGACATTACCAGAAACTCAAAGTGTCCATACCGAGTTGTGAATGCCGTCTTTGGAATATCCTCTGGCCTCACCTTCAGTTGATGATAATCGGTCCTCAAGTCAATCTTTGAAAAGTACTTCGCCCCCTTCAACTGATCAAACAAATTGTCGATCCTAGGCAATGAGTACTTGTTCTTAATGGTGACATTGTTCAACTCTCGGTAGTCGATACAAAGTCTGAGCGATTCATCTTTCTTCATCACGAATAAGACTGGTGCTCTGCACGGTGATACGCTAGGTCTAATGTATCCCTTATCTAACAACTTCTTTCATCTCTACCGGTGCTATACGATACGACGCTTTGTATACCGGTGCTGTCCCTGGTGCCAAATCAATGACACACTCAATTTTTCTATCCAGTGGCAATCTCGAAATCTCGTCTGGAAAGACATCAACGAAATCCCTTACAATAGGTATCTAACCTAGTTCACCCTCGATTCGTCGAGTATCAACCACGTGAGCCAAATAACCTATACAAACCTTCCTAAGCAATCTCTGTGCTTGTACCATCGTCAGACAATGAGATTGTCTCGGCGATTTACTACCATGAAATACCACCTTCGACTTGTTTGGAGTCTTAAGGTATACACACTTCTTCTTACAGTCAATAACTGCTCTGTGACTCGATAACCAATCCATTCCAAGGATTACATCAAACTCCCCCAAACGAATCGGTACCAAATCCACGTTGAGCTTAAATCCTCGCAATTTAGTATAACAGTTCCTATGAATGTATTCTACGGGGATAATTTCCTTGTTTGCTACTTCTATGTTAATAGGGTATTCTAATCTTTCACGGGGTAAGTCTAACCGTTTAGCAAATTCATCGAAAACAAAAGAGTAGGTAGCACCCGAATCAAATAACACATAAGCATCAATATCATTGATCGGGATGATACCTGACACCACGTCCTTAGACTCCACCGCATTCTGAACGGTCATGTTGAACGTGCGTGCCATTGGTCTGTTGGCTTGACTGGCTGGCCCTCCGATGCTAAGTCCGTTATTGTTGTTGCGGTTGCCGCTAGCTGCATCGCCCTTTTTCTTTGGGTAGTCCTTGATTTGGTGGTCTGGGGCTCCACACGAGAAACACCCTCTTTTCTGCTTATTCAAACACTGAGGATCCATGTGCCCCGGTTGTCCACAACGGTAACAAACACTCTTTCCCTTCATGCACTCCCCCGAGTGATTCCTCCCACAGTTGTTGCACTTTACACTTTTCTTGGCCTCTATCCCGGACTTGTTACCTCCAGAGGATTGGCTCTCCGTCCATTTACGCTTGTTGGGGTTGCTGCCTCCGCTGCTTCCCCCTTTTTGTCCCTCCTGACCGGTCTTCTTTTCTTGTTTGAATCGAGCAATGGCTTCATTTCCTCCTTCGACAATGATAGCCCTTTCCAGTAGATCAGAGAATGTCTTAATCTTTAATACTGCGACTGCTTTCTGTACCCAATGTTTCAGTCCTAATTCAAATCTTCTTGCCTTCCTAGCCTCCGTGTCCACTTGATGTGAAGCGAATCGGGCCAACTCGTTAAATCTTGCCGCGTACTCTGCGACAGACATACTACCTTGTTTCAGTTCCAGAAACTTAACTTCCATATCCTGTTGCGTATTCTTCGGAAGTAATTCTCGAGAAATAGCTCCTTAAATTTATCCCAAGGAATAACTCCTTCGCCTGCTCGTCCCTTATTGGCCTTCCACCAATAGTTAGCTTCGCCTTTCATCATGAAAGTGGCAAAACTCATCTTCTGTGCTTCGGCCACTCGTGCGACCTCAAACACTTTCTCCATTTCTTCTATCCAAGTTTGGGCTTTGATTGGGTCCAAGGTTCACCGGAACTCCGGTGGTCCTACCAATTTAAAGTCCTTAAAGCTCGCCAAGTGATGTCCTGGCTGCCCTGTGGCTGGCTGGGGTCTGTTCTACATTGCCTCAGTTAACAAGTTAATGAAGTTCTGCATAGGGTCGACATTTTCCCCTCCGCCATTATTAACGGATCCTTCCTCCCTCTAGTTCCGCGGTAGTCTCCTAGGCGGCATGATCCTGAGGAAAGGAAGAAAGCATTAGACTTTATGTGATATGCTATTTATGTTAGCATTAAGAAGTTTAGGATGTATATCAATCATAGCTGATTTAAATAAACCACTTCAGTATCATAATAAGACTCGATGTATATCCTCAACCCATCAGTTACATACTCTACTTGAGTTTTCTACTAAGGTTATAACTTAGGTTTCGCATTCCTAACGTTTATAACCTAACGCTTTGATACTAACCTGTGATACCCCCGAATCCGGGTCCTCTGTCCCCGGTCCGGTTGTCACGATACAATACAAACATCCACCTCTAAACAACATACGATAACTAAATGCGGAATATAATAAACGTACGTCGTTCATTCAAAAGGTGTTACTAGTCCCAAGATTCGATAACCTTAAAACAGTCATACAAACATACCCTAGAATAGTCATTAGGGTTCATATTACATAAAAGAAATTTAATTAAACATAAAGATAAAGTCTGCTCCTTGCAAACTAATCCTACATCTTCCCTTTACCCTTGTCCTTCCCTGAAGTCTCGGGCTTAACAATAATATAAGTCATGATATAGCAAGAATGAGCAACAAGTTTGCTCAGCAAGTTTAAATACAATAATAAAGGATATATCATGATGAATAGAAAATATCTGACAATGAATTCAACAATATAAATATTGAAAGCAAGAATAATGATTGCTTTTAGAATAACTGATCGTCAAGTAGACTTCGAACTATAAAACTCCAACGGAATCAATAGCTGATTGACCCTTTGGTTACTGGCTACAGAATAGTACTTGAGGGGATCAGCCTCGTGTACGCCATGTATATGCATAACATTCAACTCTGCTGTTTGTATCTTATATCAGATACCTGCTACTCCATTATAATATAAGGGTGTTCTTTCAGTCTAAGAATCCTTACCATCAATTGGTTTGGATAGCTTTTATAAAATTTCATATACCTGTCTGACCGAACAAGGGTTCAGACTCTATCTGACACAGTTCAAGAATTATAGAACTTTAAATGATGTACAAGTCCAAGACTGTACGAACTCAAGTGCACCAAGTGCGAATAACAATAATATCGATGTGGAATAATTGTAAAGTAATTAAACCACCTAATAGCATGCTTGAAAATAAAGTTCAAGCTTTAAATAATTAACCGTCAATACGATAATAACCTGCTCAATACAATATGAGAAGGATAGGAACTTGCACATTAAATAGTGTAAGAGAACTTGCATTCAAATCAAGTGAAGTTAAGAAACTTGCTTACACGATTCATTGAATAAGGTAGTGCAAGAATTTAGAATACTTGCCTGTTTGTTCAGCTACGAATAAGTTCTATCTTTAATTAACTTGCGTCAAAATGACCTAACATTAATAAGTCGATACTCCAATTAGCATGTGTAAACTAATACGAGTCTACACTTACAAGAATCTAATCATCATATAAATTTATCATGTAATTCACGTAAGTCAATCACTTTGACTGGGTCTATAAACAATTAACTCTGTCCTTGATTTAATAGTGCTAGAATATCTAGTTTCTATACATCAACATAGGTTTGAACATTTAGCATTTCAAGTAATCATGCTTCAAGAATATACTTTCAAGTTTAAATCCTAGCATGCTCACCATATTCAATTCAAAATCATATGTCTTCATGCCGGTAATTCACATACCTTAGGTTAATCAATTCCATGTTACGAGGGTTAGCTATATAGTCAAATACCCACATCACGGACTAACCATACTTAGTAAGCATGCTTGTGCGTATATTACTCATATATACTTAAATTACATAGGTTATGCTTTAGAAATTTATTTTCTATGAATATGCGTGCACATGCGAAACTCATGTATAAACAAATGGGGTCCATGTTAATATGTCTATAGGCATAATGAACTCTAATATACATGCTTGCATGATCAATACGCAATCCACATGGTAATCGATGACATAATCTTTCACGTTCTAAGCTTTTCGTTGAAAAATAACACTAAGTCAATAAAGGCATCATAGTACATGTTAAGTGTCTTGTGATCATAACTCACATGTCTTTGAACACATAACTAAGTCACATAAACGTTCTCATACGGTCAGAAATCTCAAGACAAAATTCTTGGTCAAGTTCACTTTGAAAGTCCTAAGTTTTTCTTTTGAAAATGTCTTAACTTACGATCAAGTACGCTAGTGCATGATTAACACTTTAAACATACTCTTCATGTCAATATAAACCATACTATCATGTTTAAAATATTAGAATATGCACATGCTACGTATGTGTCTAAGTTCACAATTGAAACTATAATTTTCAGTTTAAAACCATAAGTGCTGCGTTAATCATGTGTACTAACGTTGTTATACTTGTTCATACTACATGCATGTACTCAAATATACATATTAACCATATCCGTATGCTTTCCAAAAGAGGTAACATATGTTAGTACATAACAGCAGCTTAACAGAAGCAGAAAATGAATCCAGGAACCTGCGCAGCTGCGCAGGTACCAGGTATAAACTCGGCGCAGCTGCGCCGATGTCCGGCCAAACCAGAAACATCATCCTGTTCGGCAGAACTGGAATCCCATCTCACAATTTCCTACGAAATTTAGTCTAAACATGATACATTGAGATTCTAGCATATATATAAGCTTGCATAACTCTTAACAAGTATACTCCGAACACATTAACATCCAATTCCAATTGAAATCAAGAATTAAAGAATTAGAAATTCACAGAAATTGAAGAACAAGAATGGGAAGTGATAGAAGGTATACCTCTGTAAATGGAAACTGAACTTGCTGCAAAACTAATTCCTCACTGATAACTCTCACAGAACTTGCTCACTATAATACTATACTCAAGCTAGCCTTGCTTCACAGAATTCTCAGCAAAAGAAAATGAGAGGGAAGAAGTGCTCTTATATAGGCAATTTGTATATCTGGTTTTTGACTTTGTTCATTAAATCAAAACAGAGGATTGCAAGAATTTACAATGGATAAGAAGAAGTTGGTGAGAGTTGGTAACTCTCATCATGAAATCCACATCTCCTATAATCATTAGCTAGAATTTATGAATTTGAGAGAGAAATGTAGAGTGTAGCTAGCTTTGTTTGTTCACGTGAGAAGACTTTGAGGATGACCTCTCATTTAGGGACAATGTAACTCAGCATTTGCAAATTGTATATATATTATGTATGCTCCACACTTAGCATAATATATATATATATATATATATATATATATATATACTTAGATTATATAATGTATATGCACATAGTATATCCTTAAGTTATATGTATTTACTCCATATACATTTAAATGGGTGATACTATGTTATCTCAAATAGCAATTAATAATGAATAGGTACACAACATATAATCCATGCACATTTTCCTTAATACCGAATATAAAGCAATTGGGTATTATTATTACTCATTATTATAACTGTTATCATTATAATAACTTACTGAGATCAATTATTTATTGATATTGCTATATGTTGATGAGGTATACATGAATGTTTACTCACACACTTCATGTCACATAAACTATATTATTATGCAACTCACATGAATGAAATAAAGCTTACTATATAGTCTATATATATAGTATAAGCCACATTAATATGTCACCTTGTACTATATATAATATATAGTTAACTACCATATATTAAAAGGTTTAGTATAACACATGCTTGCACAAATTAATTAACCAAGTAAATATAATGTTATTATATTTATTAATCTCTTACTCATTAATTATTATTTATTCATAATAATTATTACTCAACACATTATCAATTAATTAATCATAATTGAAATTAATCAAACACGTTCAAATCCTACCACGATATTCAAATAAGTTGAATATTTAGTTTTTTTTAATAATCTTATCAATTCTCTGATATTAAAGTCTTAGGGCTAGTCCACTAATTTAAATAAACCATTAGTGACTTCCTTTAAATAATCCTAGCAATTTATTGCATAGGCTCTATCTCACATAATCACATAACCAGTTAAGGTTTAAATAAGCTCACAAAACTAACTTATTAAAATTAAATCACATATTTAATAAATAAGGAATTTAAAATTCATGGTCGTTACATCCCTTCCCCCTTATAAAAATTTCGTCCTCGGAATTGTAAAAATAAGGTTACTCAAATAAAAACGGATAATTCGCTCTCATTTTCTCTTCTAGCTCTCATGTAGCTTCTTCAACTGCGTGATTCCTCCAAAGAATCTTAACGGAATGAATGATCTTATTCCTCAGCTTTTGTTCCTTCCTATTTAGTATCTGGACAGGAACCTCTTCGTATGATAAGTCTTTCTCGACTTGGATCGGCTCATAGGAGATAACATGCTTGTAGTCTAGTTTATACGGCCGCAACACTGACACATGAAACACGTTGTGAATGTGCTCAAGTTTAGGAGGTAACGCCACCTCGTACGCCACTTCACCGACTCGTCTCAGAATCTCGAACAGTCCTATGAACCTAGGGCTTAACTTGCCCTTCTTCCCAAAATGAATTTTCCCCTTCCAAGGAGATAATTTCAGAAAAGCATAGCTTCCTAATTCAAATTCTTTCTTCTTGCGATGTAAATTCGCATACTTCTTCTGGCGATCTTGAGCCGCTACTAGTCGGGCTCTTATCACCTTGATAATCTCTACAGTCTGCTGTACCAATTTTGGTCCCAACAGTCGACGTTCTCCAACTTCGTCCCAACATAACGGTGTTCAACATTTTCTCCCATATAGCGCTTCGTACGGTGGCATTCCGATACTAGCGTGATAACTATTGTTGTACGCAAACTCTACTAATGGAAGGTGATCCTCCCAACTACCCTTGAAGTCCATTACACAAGCTCGAAGCATGTCTTCAAGTGTTTGAATTATTCTTTCGCTTTGCCCATCGGTCTGCAGATGATACGCGGTACTCATTCGTAACTGTGTCCCCAATCTCTCTTGAAGGCTCTTCCAGAAATTCGACGTGAATCGCGGATCTCTATCTGATATAATAGATACCGGCACCCCATGTCTCGAGATAATTTCCTTGACATATAATCCGGCTAGCTGGTCCAAACTATACTTAATCTTAATTGGTAAAAAGTGAGCTGACTTCGTAAGATGATCTACAATTACCCATTTGGCGTCGTGCCCTTTCTGTGTTGCCAGAAGTCCCACCACAAAATCCATCGTGATGTGCTCCCATTTCCATTCTAGAATCTCTAACGGTTGCAATAACCCGCTTGGTCGTTGGTGCTCTGCCTTGACTCTCTGACAAGTTAAACAACTACTTACGCATTCTGCAACCTCCCTCTTCATGTTTGGCCACCAAAAGTGATGACGCAAGTCTTGGTACATTTTTCGTGCTTCCTGGGTGTATCGAGTATCTCGTACTGTGTGCTTCTTGCAAAATCTATTCTCTCAGTTTCGGTACTAACGGTACCCAAATTCGTCCTTCAAACCTTAGCAGTCCAGTGCTATCAATCTTGAATTTCAAATCATCACCTTCAACAATCCGCTTCTTGATAATATCACAATCTTCGTCCTTCTCTTGTGCCTCCTTAACCTTATTTAATAAAGTCGGGCTCGCTGTCACTGTAAATAATTTCTCGTTGGTCTCCATCGGATACTTAACCTCCAAATCTAGTCGTTCAAAATCTTTCACAAACTCTTCTTGAACGGTTAACTTCGATAACTTCTCTCTGCCTTTTCTGCTCAAGGCATCTGCCACTACATTTGCTTTGCCTGGATGGTACAGAATCTTACAATCATAATCTTTGATCAATTCTAGCCATCGGCGCTGCCTCATGTTTAATTCTTTCTGCGTGAAGATATACTTCAGACTCTTGTGGTCTGTATATATCTCACACTTCTCACCATACAAATAATGCCTCCAAATCTTCAAGGCAAAAACTATTGCTGCTAATTACAGGTCATGAGTCGGACAACCCTTCTCATAATCTTTCAGCTGACGTGAAGTGTACGTAATGACCCTGCCGAGTTGCATTAGTACACAGCCAAGACCCTTGTGTGACGCATCGCTATACACTACAAACCCTCACGTGTTATCCGGTAAAGCTAACACAGGTGCTTGACTAAGCCTCTTCTTCAATTCTAGGAAACTCTCTTCACACTTCTCCGTCCAAACGAACTTAACTGTCTTTCTAGTAAGATTGGTCAATAGCGATGCTAATTTTGAAAAATCCTAGATGAATCTCCGATAGTATCCCGCTAATCCTAAGAAACTCCTGATTTTTGTCGGCGTCTTTGGCTTTTCCCAATTGATAACCGCTTCTACTTTTGCTGGGTCCACCGAAACACCATTCTTGTCGATAACGTGCCCCAAAAACTGCACTCTCTGCAACTAAAACTCACACTTGTAGAATTTTGCATACAACTTCTCTCTCCTTAATGTCTCCAACACTATTCGAAGATGCTCGGCGTGTTCTTCCTCCGTCTCTGAATACACCAGAATGTCATCGATGAATATGACAACGAACTTTTCCAAATACTGTTTGAACACTCTGTTCATCAAGTTCATAAATGCTGCCGGCGCGTTCGTCAATCCGAATGACATTACCAGAAACTCAAAGTGTCTATACTGAGTTCTGAATGCCGTCTTTGGAATATCCTCCGGCCTCACCTCCAGTGGATGATAACCGGTCCTCAAGTCAATCTTTGAAAAGTACTTTGCCCCCTTTAACTGATTAAATAAATCATCGATCCTAGGCAATGAGTACTTGTTCTTAATGGTGACCTTGTTCAACTCTCGGTAGTCGATACAAAGTCTGAGCGATCCATCTTTCTTCTTCACGAATAAGACTGGTGCTCCGCACGGTGATACGCTCGGTCGAATGTATCCCTTATCTAACAACTCTTATAATTGAGCCATCAGTTCTTTCATCTCTACCGGTGCCATACGACACGGCGCTTTGTATACCGGTGCTGTCCCTGGTGCCAAATCAATGACAAACTTAATTTCTCTATCCGGTGGCAATCTCGAAATCTCGTCTGGGAAGACATCAACGAAATCCCTTACAATAGATATCTGACCTAGTTCACCCTCGACTCGTCGAGTATCAACCACGTGAGCTAAATAACCTATACAACCCTTCCTAAGCAATCTCTGCGCTTGCACCATCGTCAGACAATGAGATTGTCTCGGCGATTTACTACCATGAAATACCACCTTCGACTTGTTCGGAGTCTTAAGGTGTACGCATTTCTTCTTACAGTCGATAACTACTCTGTGATTCGGTAACCAATCCATTCCAAGGATTACATCAAACTCCCCCAAACGAATCGGTACCAAATCCACGTTGAGCTTAAATCCTCGCAATTTAGTATAACAGTTCCTATGAATGTATTCTACGGGGATAATTTCCTTGTTTGCTACTTCTACGTTCATAGGGTGTTCTAATCTTTCACGGGGTAAGTCTAACCGTTTAGCAAATTATTCAAAAACAAAAGAGCAGGTAGCACTCGAATTAAATAACACATAAGCATCAATATCATTGATCGGGATGATACCTGACACCACGTCCTTAGACTCCACCACATCCTAAACGATCATGTTGAACGTGCGTGCCTTAGGTCTGTTGGCTTGACTGGCTGGCCCTCCGATGCTCAGTCCGTTATTGTTGTTGCGGTTGCTGCTAGCTGCATCGCCCTTTTTCTTTGCGCAGTCCTTGATTTGGTGGTCTGGGGCTCCACATGAGAAACACCCTCCTTTCTGCTTATTCGAACACTGAGGAGCTATGTGACCCGGTTGTCCACAACGGTAACAAACACTCTTTCCCTTCATGCACTCCCCAGAGTGATTCCTCCCACAGTTGTTACACTTTACACTTTTCTTGGCCTCTATCCCGGACTTGTTACCTCCAGAGGATTGGCTCTCCGTCCATTTACGCTTGTTGGGGTTGCTGCCTCCGCTGCTTCCCCCTTTTTATCCCTCCTGACCGGTCTTCTTTTCTTATTTGAATCGAGCAATGGCTTCATTTCCTCCTTTGACAATGATAGCCCTTTCCAGTAGATCAGAGAATGTCTTAATCTTTAATACTGCGACTGCTTTCTGTACCCAATGTTTCAGTCCTAATTCAAACCTTCTTGCCTTCCTAGCCTCCGTGTCCACTTGATGTGAAGCGAATCGGGCCAACTCGTTAAATCTTGCCGCGTACTCTGCGACAGACATACTACCTTATTTCAGTTCCAGAAACTTAACTTCCATATCCTGTTGCGTATTCTCCGAGAAGTAATTCTCGAGAAATAGCTCCTTAAATTTATCCCAAGGAATAACTCCTTCGCCTGCTCGTCCCTTATTGGCCTTCCACCAATAGTTAGCTTCGCCCTTCATCATGAAAGTGGCAAAACTCGTCTTCTGTGCTTCGGTCACTCGTGCGACCTCAAACACTTTCTCCATTTCTTCTATCTAAGTCTGGGCTTCGATTGGGTCCAAGGTTCCCCGGAACTCCGGTGGTCCTACCAATTTAAAGTCCTTAAAGCTCGCCAAGTGATGTCCTGGCTGCCCTGACTGGCTGGCTAGGGTCTGTTCTACATTGCCTCAGTTAACAAGTTAACGAAGTTCTGCATAGGGTCGATATTTTCCCCTCTGCCATTATTAACGGATCCTTCCTCCCTCTGGTTCCGTGGTAGTCTCCTAGGCGGCATGATCCTGAGGAAAGGTAGAAAACATTAGACTTTATGTGATATGCTATTTATGTTAGCATTAAGAAGTTTAGGATGTCTATCAATCATAGCTGATTTAAATAAACAACTTTAGAATCACAATAAGACTCGATGTATATCCTTAACCCATCACTTACATACTCTACTTGAGTTTTCTACTAAGGTTATAACTTAGGTTTCGCATTCCTAACGTTTATAACCTAACGCTTTGATACCAACCTGTGATACCCCCGAATCCGGGTCCTCTGACCCCGGTCCGGTCGTCACGATACAATACAAACATCCACCTCTAAACAACATACGATAACTAAATACGGAATATAATAAACGTACGTCGTTCATTCAAAAGGTGTTACTAGTCCCAAGATTCGATAACCTTAAAACAGTCATACAAACATACCCTAGAATAGTCATTAGGGTTCATATTACATAACAGAAATTTAATTAAACATAAAGATAAAGTCTGCTCCTTGCAAACTAATCCTACATCTTCCCTTTACTCTTGTCCTTCCCTGAAGTCTCGGGCTTAACTGCAATATAAGTCATGATATAGCAAGAATGAGCAACAAGTTTGCTCAGCAAGTTTAAATATACAATAAAGGATATATCATGATGAATAGAAAATATCTGACAATGAATTCAACAATATGAATATTAAAGCAAGAATAATGATTGCTTTTAGAATAATTGATCGTCAAGTAGACTTCGAACTATAAAACTCCAATGGAATCAATAGCTGATTGACCCTTTGGTTACTGGCTACAAAATAGTACTTGAGGGGATCAGCCTCGCGTACGCCATGTATATGCATAACATTCAACTCTGCTGTTTGTATCTTATATCAGATACCTGCTACTCCCTTATAATATAAGGGTGTTCTTTCAGTCTAAGAATCCTTACCATCAATTGGTTTGGATAGCTTTTATAAAATTTCATATACCTGTCTGACCGAACAAGGGTTCAAACTCTATCTGACACAGTTTAAGAATTATAGAACTTTAAATGATGTACAAGTCCAAGACTGTACGAACTCAAGTGCACCAAGTGCGAATAACAATAATATCGATGTGGAATAATTGTAAAGTAATTAAACCACCTAATAGCACTGCTTGAAATAAAGTTCAAGCTTTAAATAATTAACCGTCAATACGATAATAACCTGCTCAATACCATATGAGAAGGATAGGAACTTGCACATTAAATAGTGTAAGAGAACTTGCATTCAAATCAAGTGAAGTTAAGAAACTCGCTTACACGATTCATTGAATAAGGTAGTGCAAGAATTTAGAATACTTGCCTGTTTGTTCAGCTACGAATAAGTTCTATCTTTAATTAACTTGCGTCGAAAATGACCTAACATTAATAAGTCGATACTCCAATTAGCATGTGTAAACTAATACGAGTCTACACTTACAAGAATCTAATCATCATATAAATTTATCATGTAATTCACGTAAGTCAATCACTTTGACTGGGTCTATAAACAATTAACTCTGTCCTTGATTTAATAGTGCTAGAATATCTAGTTTCTATACATCAACATAGGTTTGAACATTTAGCATTTCAAGTAATCATGCTTCAAGAATATACTTTCAAGTTTAAATCCTAGCATGCTCACCCTATTCAATTCAAAATCATATGTCTTCATGCCGGTAATTCACATACCTTAGGTTAATCAATTCCATGTTACGAGGGTTAGCTATATAGTCAAATACCCACATCACGGACTAACCTATACTTAGTAAGCATGCTTGTGCGTATATTACTCATATATACTTAAATTACATAGGTTATGCTTTAGAAATTTATTTTCTATGAATATGCGTGCACATGCGAAACTCATGTATAAACAAATGGGGTCCATGTTAATATGTCTATAGGCATAATGAACTCTAATATACATGCTTGCATGATCAATACGCAATCCACATGGTAATCGATGACATAATCTTTCACGTTCTAAGCTTTTCGTTGAAAAATAACACTAAGTCAATAAAGGCATCATAGTACATGTTAAGTGTCTTGTGATCATAACTCACATGTCTTTGAACACATAACTAAGTCACATAAACGTTCTCATACGGTCAGAAATCTCAAGACAAAATTCTTGGTCAAGTTCACTTTGAAAGTCCTAAGTTTTTCTTTTGAAAATGTCTTAACTTACGATCAAGTACGCTAGTGCATGATTAACACTTTAAACATACTCTTCATGTCAATATAAACCATACTATCATGTTTAAAATATTAGAATATGCACATGCTACGTATGTGTCTAAGTTCACAATTGAAACTATAATTTTCAGTTTAAAACCATAAGTGCTGCGTTAATCATGTGTACTAACGTTGTTATACTTGTTCATACTACATGCATGTACTCAATATACATATTAACCATATCCGTATGCTTTCCAAAAGAGGTAACATATGTTAGTACATAACAGCAGCTTAACAGAAGCAGAAAATGAATCCAGGAACCTGCGCAGCTGCGCAGGTACCAGGTATAAACTCGGCGCAGCTGCGCCGATGTCCGGCCAAACCAGAAACATCATCCTGTTCGGCAGAACTGGAATCCCATCTCACAATTTCCTACGAAATTTAGTCTAAACATGATACATTGAGATTCTAGCATATATATAAGCTTGCATAACTCTTAACAAGTATACTCCGAACACATTAACATCCAATTCCAATTGAAATCAAGAATTAAAGAATTAGAAATTCACAGAAATTGAAGAACAAGAATGGGAAGTGATAGAAGGTATACCTCTGTAAATGGAAACTGAACTTGCTGCTAAACTAATTCCTCACTGATAACTCTCACAGAACTTGCTCACTATAATACTATACTCAAGCTAGCCTTGCTTCACAGAATTCTCAGCAAAAGAAAATGAGAGGGAAGAAGTGCTCTTATATAGGCAATTTGTATATCTGGTTTTTGACTTTGTTCATTAAATCAAAACAGAGGATTGCAAGAATTTACAATGGATAAGAAGAAGTTGGTGAGAGTTGGTAACTCTCATCATGAAATCCACATCTCCTATAATCATTAGCTAGAATTTATGAATTTGAGAGAGAAATGTAGAGTGTAGCTAGCTTTGTTTGTTCACGTGAGAAGACTTTGAGGATGACCTCTCATTTAGGGACAATGTAACTCAGCATTTGCAAATTGTATATATATTATGTATGCTCCACACTTAGCATAATATATATATATATATATATATATATATACTTAGATTATATAATGTATATGCACATAGTATATCCTTAAGTTATATGTATTTACTCCATATACATTTAAATGGGTGATACTATGTTATCTCAAATAGCAATTAATAATGAATAGGTACACAACATATAATCCATGCACATTTTCCTTAATACCGAATATAAAGCAATTGGGTATTATTATTACTCATTATTATAACTGTTATCATTATAATAACTTACTGAGATCAATTATTTATTGATATTGCTATATGTTGATGAGGTATACATGAATGTTTACTCACACACTTCATGTCACATAAACTATATTATTATGCAACTCACATGAATGAAATAAAGCTTACTATATAGTCTATATATATAGTATAAGCCACATTAATATGTCACCTTGTACTATATATAATATATAGTTAACTACCATATATTAAAGGTTTAGTATAACACATGCTTGCACAAATTAATTAACCAAGTAAATATAATGTTATTATATTTATTAATCTCTTACTCATTAATTATTATTTATTCATAATAATTATTACTCAACACATTATCAATTAATTAATCATAATTGAAATTAATCAAACACGTTCAAATCCTACCACGATATTCAAATAAGTTGAATATTTAGTTTTTTTTAATAATCTTATCAATTCTCTGATATTAAAGTCTTAGGGCTAGTCCACTAATTTAAATAAACCATTAGTGACTTCCTTTAAATAATCCTAGCAATTTATTGCATAGGCTCTATCTCACATAATCACATAACCAGTTAAGGTTTAAATAAGCTCACAAAACTAACTTATTAAAATTAAATCACATATTTAATAAATAAGGAATTTAAAATTCATGGTCGTTACATCCCTTCCCCCTTATAAAAATTTCGTCCTCGGAATTGTAAAAATAAGGTTACTCAAATAAAAACGGATAATTCGCTCTCATTTTCTCTTCTAGCTCTCATGTAGCTTCTTCAACTGCGTGATTCCTCCAAAGAATCTTAACGGAATGAATGATCTTATTCCTCAGCTTTTGTTCCTTCCTATTTAGTATCTGGACAGGAACCTCTTCGTATGATAAATCTTTCTCGACTTGGATCGGCTCATAGGAGATAACATGCTTGTAGTCTAGTTTATACGGCCGCAACACTGACACATGAAACACGTTGTGAATGTGCTCAAGTTTAGGAGGTAACGCCACCTCGTACGCCACTTCACCGACTCGTCTCAGAATCTCGAACAGTCCTATGAACCTAGGGCTTAACTTGCCCTTCTTCCCAAAACGAATTTTCCCCTTCCAAGGAGATAATTTCAGAAAAGCATAGCTTCCTAATTCAAATTCTTTCTTCTTGCGATGCAAATTCGCATACTTCTTCTGGCGATCTTGAGCCGCTACTAGTCGGGCTCTTATCACCTTGATAATCTCTACAGTCTGCTGTACCAATTTTGGTCCCAACAGTCGACGTTCTCCAACTTCGTCCCAACATAACGGTGTTCAACATTTTCTCCCATATAGCGCTTCGTACGGTGGCATTCCGATACTAGCGTGATAACTATTGTTGTACGCAAACTCTACTAATGGAAGGTGATCCTCCCAACTACCCTTGAAGTCCATTACACAAGCTCGAAGCATGTCTTCAAGTGTTTGAATTATTCTTTCGCTTTGCCCATCGGTCTGCAGATGATACGCGGTACTCATTCGTAACTGTGTCCCCAATCTCTCTTGAAGGCTCTTCCAGAAATTCGACGTGAATCGCGGATCTCTATCTGATATAATAGATACCGGCACCCCATGTCTCGAGATAATTTCCTTGACATATAATCCGGCTAGCTGGTCCAAACTATACTTAATCTTAATTGGTAAAAAGTGAGCTGACTTCGTAAGACGATCTACAATTACCCATTTGGCGTCGTGCCCTTTCTGTGTTGCCAGAAGTCCCACCACAAAATCCATCGTGATGTGCTCCCATTTCCATTCTAGAATCTCTAACGGTTGCAATAACCCGCTTGGTCGTTGGTGCTCTGCCTTGACTCTCTGACAAGTTAAACAACTACTTACGCATTCTGCAACCTCCCTCTTCATGTTTGGCCACCAAAAGTGATGACGCAAGTCTTGGTACATTTTTCGTGCTTCCTGGGTGTATCGAGTATCTCGTACTGTGTGCTTCTTGCAAAATCTATTCTCTCAGTTTCGGTACTAACGGTACCCAAATTCGTCCTTCAAACCTTAGCAGTCCAGTGCTATCAATCTTGAATTTCAAATCATCACCTTCAACAATCCGCTTCTTGATAATATCACAATCTTCGTCCTTCTCTTGTGCCTCCTTAACCTTATTTAATAAAGTCGGGCTCGCTGTCACTGTAAATAATTTCTCGTTGGTCTCCATCGGATACTTAACCTCCAAATCTAGTCGTTCAAAATCTTTCACAAACTCTTCTTGAACGGTTAACTTCGATAACTTCTCTCTGCCTTTTCTGCTCAAGGCATCTGCCACTACATTTGCTTTGCCTGGATGGTACAGAATCTTACAATCATAATCTTTGATCAATTCTAGCCATCGGCGCTGCCTCATGTTTAATTCTTTCTGCGTGAAGATATACTTCAGACTCTTGTGGTCTGTATATATCTCACACTTCTCACCATACAAATAATGCCTCCAAATCTTCAAGGCAAAAACTATTGCTGCTAATTACAGGTCATGAGTCGGACAACCCTTCTCATAATCTTTCAGCTGACGTGAAGTGTACGTAATGACCCTGCCGAGTTGCATTAGTACACAGCCAAGACCCTTGTGTGACGCATCGCTATACACTACAAACCCTCACGTGTTATCCGGTAAAGCTAACACAGGTGCTTGACTAAGCCTCTTCTTCAATTCTAGGAAACTCTCTTCACACTTCTCCGTCCAAACGAACTTAACTGTCTTTCTAGTAAGATTGGTCAACAGCGATGCTAATTTTGAAAAATCCTAGATGAATCTCCGATAGTATCCCGCTAATCCTAAGAAACTCCTGATTTTTGTCGGCGTCTTTGGCTTTTCCCAATTGATAACCGCTTCTACTTTTGCTGGGTCCACCGAAACACCATTCTTGTCGATAACGTGCCCCAAAAACTGCACTCTCTGCAACTAAAACTCACACTTGTAGAATTTTGCATACAACTTCTCTCTCCTTAATGTCTCCAACACTATTCGAAGATGCTCGGCGTGTTCTTCCTCCGTCTCTGAATACACCAGAATGTCATCGATGAATATGACAACGAACTTTTCCAAATACTGTTTGAACACTCTGTTCATCAAGTTCATAAATGCTGTCGGCGCGTTCGTCAATCCGAATGACATTACCAGAAACTCAAAGTGTCTATACTGAGTTCTGAATGCCGTCTTTGGAATATCCTCCGGCCTCACCTTCAGTTGATGATAACCGGTCCTCAAGTCAATCTTTGAAAAGTACTTTGCCCCCTTTAACTGATTAAATAAATCAGTCGATCCTAGGCAATGGATACTTGTTCTTAATGGTGACCTTGTTCAACTCTCGGTAGTCGATACAAAGTCTGAGCGATCCATCTTTCTTCTTCACGAATAAGACTGGTGCTCCGCACAGTGATACGCTCGGTCGAATGTATCCCTTATCTAACAACTCTTATAATTGAGCCATCAGTTCTTTCATCTCTACCGGTGCCATACGACACGGCGCTTTGTATACCGGTGCTGTCCCTGGTGCCAAATCAATGACAAACTTAATTTCTCTATCCGGTGGCAATCTCGAAATCTCGTCTGGGAAGACATAAACGAAATCCCTTACAATAGATATCTGACCTAGTTCACCCTCGACTCGTCGAGTATCAACCACGTGAGCTAAATAACCTATACAACCCTTCCTAAGCAATCTCTGCGCTTGCACCATCGTCAGACAATGAGATTGTCTCGGCGATTTACTACCATGAAATACCACCTTCGACTTGTTCGGAGTCTTAAGGTGTACGCATTTCTTCTTACAGTCGATAACTACTCTGTGATTCGGTAACCAATCCATTCCAAGGATTACATCAAACTCCCCCAAACGAATCGGTACCAAATCCACGTTGAGCTTAAATCCTCGCAATTTAGTATAACAGTTCCTATGAATGTATTCTACGGGGATAATTTCCTTGTTTGCTACTTCTACGTTCATAGGGTGTTCTAATCTTTCACGGGGTAAGTCTAACCGTTTAGCAAATTCTTCAAAAACAAAAGAGCAGGTAGCACTCGAATTAAATAACACATAAGCATCAATATCATTGATCGGGATGATACCTGACACCACGTCCTTAGACTCCACCACATCCTAAACGATCATGTTGAACGTGCGTGCCTTTGGTCTGTTGGCTTGACTGGCTGGCCCTCCGATGCTCAGTCCGTTATTGTTGTTGCGGTTGCTGCTAGCTGCATCGCCCTTTTTCTTTGCGCAGTCCTTGATTTGGTGGTCTGGGGCTCCACATGAGAAACACCCTCCTTTCTGCTTATTCGAACACTGAGGAGCTATGTGACCCGGTTGTCCACAACGGTAACAAACACTCTTTCCCTTCATGCACTCCCCAGAGTGATTCCTCCCACAGTTGTTACACTTTACACTTTTCTTGGCCTCTATCCCGGACTTGTTACCTCCAGAGGATTGGCTCTCCGTCCATTTACGCTTGTTGGGGTTGCTGCCTCCGCTGCTTCCCCCTTTTTATCCCTCCTGACCGGTCTTCTTTTCTTATTTGAATCGAGCAATGGCTTCATTTCCTCCTTTGACAATGATAGCCCTTTCCAGTAGATCAGAGAATGTCTTAATCTTTAATACTGCGACTGCTTTCTGTACCCAATGTTTCAGTCCTAATTCAAACCTTCTTGCCTTCCTAGCCTCCGTGTCCACTTGATGTGAAGCGAATCGGGCCAACTCGTTAAATCTTGCCGCGTACTCTGCGACAGACATACTACCTTATTTCAGTTCCAGAAACTTAACTTCCATATCCTGTTGCGTATTCTCCGAGAAGTAATTCTCGAGAAATAGCTCCTTAAATTTATCCCAAGGAATAACTCCTTCGCCTGCTCGTCCCTTATTGGCCTTCCACCAATAGTTAGCTTCGCCCTTCATCATGAAAGTGGCAAAACTCGTCTTCTGTGCTTCGGTCACTCGTGCGACCTCAAACACTTTCTCCATTTCTTCTATCTAAGTCTGGGCTTCGATTGGGTCCAAGGTTCCCCGGAACTCCGGTGGTCCTACCAATTTAAAGTCCTTAAAGCTCGCCAAGTGATGTCCTGGCTGCCCGACGGCTGGCTAGGGTCTGTTCTACATTGCCTCAGTTAACAAGTTAACGAAGTTCTGCATAGGGTCGATATTTTCCCCTCTGCCATTATTAACGGATCCTTCCTCCCTCTGGTTCCGTGGTAGTCTCCTAGGCGGCATGATCCTGAGGAAAGGTAGAAAACATTAGACTTTATGTGATATGCTATTTATGTTAGCATTAAGAAGTTTAGGATGTCTATCAATCATAGCTGATTTAAATAAACAACTTTAGAATCACAATAAGACTCGATGTATATCCTAACCCATCACTTACATACTCTACTTGAGTTTTCTACTAAGGTTATAACTTAGGTTTCGCATTCCTAACGTTTATAACCTAACGCTTTGATACCAACCTGTGATACCCCCGAATCCGGGTCCTCTGACCCCGGTCCGGTCATCACGATACAATACAAACATCCACCTCTAAACAACATACGATAACTAAATACGGAATATAATAAACGTACGTCGTTCATTCAAAAGGTGTTACTAGTCCCAAGATTCGATAACCTTAAAACAGTCATACAAACATACCCTAGAATAGTCATTAGGGTTCATATTACATAACAGAAATTTAATTAAACATAAAGATAAAGTCTGCTCCTTGCAAACTAATCCTACATCTTCCCTTTACTCTTGTCCTTCCCTGAAGTCTCGGGCTTAACTGCAATATAAGTCATGATATAGCAAGAATGAGCAACAAGTTTGCTCAACAAGTTTAAATATAACAATAAAGGATATATCATGATGAATAGAAAATATCTGACAATGAATTCAACAATATGAATATTAAAAGCAAGAATAATGATTGCTTTTAGAATAATTGATCGTCAAGTAGACTTCGAACTATAAAACTCCAATGGAATCAATAGCTGATTGACCCTTTGGTTACTGGCTACAAAATAGTACTTGAGGGGATCAGCCTCGCGTACGCCATGTATATGCATAACATTCAACTCTGCTGTTTGTATCTTATATCAGATACCTGCTACTCCCTTATAATATAAGGGTGTTCTTTCAGTCTAAGAATCCTTACCATCAATTGGTTTGGATAGCTTTTATAAAATTTCATATACCTGTCTGACCGAATAAGGGTTCAGACTTTATCTGACACAGTTTAAGAATTATAGAACTTTAAATGATGTACAAGTCCAAGACTGTACGAACTCAAGTGCACCAAGTGCGAATAACAATAATATCGATGTGGAATAATTGTAAAGTAATTAAACCACCAAATAGCACGCTTGGAAATAAAGTTCAAGCTTTAAATAATTAACCGTCAATACGATAATAACCTTCTCAATACCATATGAGAAGGATAGGAACTTGCACAATAAAGAGTGTAAGAGAACTTGCATTCAAATCAAGTGAAGTTAAGAAACTCGCTTACACGATTCATTGAATAAGGTAGTGCAAGAATTTAGAATACTTGCCTGTTTGTTCAGCTACGAATAAGTTCTAGCTTTAATTAACTTGCGTCGAAACAACCTAACAGTAATAAGTCGGTACTCCAATTAGCATGTGTAAACTAATACGAGTCTACACTTACAAGAATCTAATCATCATATAAATTTATCATGTAATTCACGTAAGTCAATCACTTTGACTGGGTCTATAAATAATTAACTCTGTCCTTGATTTAATAGTGCTAGAATATCTAGTTTCAATACATCAACATAGGTTTGAACATTTAGCATTTCAAGTAATCATGCTTCAAGAATATACTTTCAAGTTTAAATCCTAGCATGCTCACCCTATTCAATTCAAAATCATATGTCTTCATGCCGGTAATTCACATACCTTAAGTTAATCAATTCCATGTTACGAGGGTTAGCTATATAGTCATATTACCACATCACGGACTAACTATACTTAGTAAGCATGCTTGTGCGTATATTACTCATATATACTTAAATTACATAGGTTATGCTTTAGAAATTTATTTTCTATGAATATGCGTGCACATGCAAAACTCATGTATAAACAAATGGGGTCCATTTTAATATGTCTATAGGCATAATGAACTCTAATATACATGCTTGCATGATCAATACGCAATCCACATGGTAATCGATGACATAATCTTTCACGTTCTAAGCTTTTCGTTGAAAAATAACACTAAGTCAATAAAGGCATCATAGTACATGTTAAGTGTCTTGTGATCATAACTCACATGTCTTTGAACACATAATTAAGTCACATAAACGTTCTCATACGGTCAAAAATCTCAAGACAAAATTCTTGGTCAAGTTCACTTTTAAATTCCTAAGTTTTTCTTTTGAAAATGTCTTAACTTACGATCAAGTATGTTAGTGCATGATTAACACTTTAAACATACTCTTCATGTCAATATAAACCATACTATCATGTTTAAAATATCAGAATATGCACATGCTACGTATGTGTCTAAGTTCACAATTGAAACTATAATTTTCAGTTTAAAACCATAAGTGCTGCGTTAATCATGTGTACTAACGTTGTTATACTTGTTCATACTACATGCATGTACTCCAATATACATATTAATCATATCCACATGCTTTCCAAAAGAGGTAACATATGTTAGTACATAACAGCAGCTTAACAGAAGCAGAAAATGAATTCCAGGACCCTGCGCAGCTGCGCAGGTACCAGGTATAAACTCGGCGCAGCTGCGCCGGTGTTCGGCCAAACCAGAAACATCATCCTGTTCGGCAGAACTGGAAACCCATCTCACAATTTCCTACAAAATTTAGTCTAAACATGATACATTGAGATTCTAGCATATATATAAGCTTGCATAACTCTTAACAAGTATACTCCGAACACATTAACATCCAATTCCAATTGAAATCAAGAATCAAAGAATTAGAAATTCACAGAAATTGAAGAACAAGAATGGGAAGTGATAGAAGGTATACCTCTGTAAATGGAAACTGAACTTGCTGCTAAACTAATTCCTCACTGATAACTCTCACAGAACTTGCTCACTATAATACTATACTCAAGCTAGCCTTGCTTCATAGAATTCTCAGCAAAAGAAAATGAGAGGGAAGAAGTGCTCTTATATAGGCAATTTGTATATCTGGTTTTTGACTTTGTTCATTAAATCAAAACAGAGGATTGCAAGAATTTACAATGGATAAGAAGAAGTTGGTGAGAGTTGGTAACTCTCATCATGAAATCCACATCTCCTATAATCATTAGCTAGAATTTATGAATTTGAGAGAGAAATGTAGAGTGTAGCTAGCTTTGTTTGTTCACGTGAGAAGACTTTGAGGATGGCCTCTCATTTAGGGACAATGTAACTCAGCATTTGCAAATTGTATATATATTATGTATGCTCCACACTTAGTATAATATATATATATATATATACTTAGATTATATAATGTATATGCACATAGTATATCCTTAAGTTATATGTATTTACTCTATATACATTTAAATGGGTGATACTATGTTATCTCAAATAGCAATTAATAATGAATAGGTACACAACATATAATCCATGCACATTTTCCTTAATACCGAATATAAAGCAATTGGGTATTATTATTACTCATTATTATAACTGTTATCATTATAATAACTTACTGAGATCAATTATTTATTGATATTGCTATATGTTGATGAGGTATACATGAATGTTTACTCACACACTTCATGTCACATAAACTATATTATTATGCAACTCACATGAATGAAATAAAGCTTACTATATAGTCTATATATATAGTATAAGCCACATTAATATGTCACCTTGTACTATATATAATATATAGTTAACTACCATATATTAAAGGTTTAGTATAACACATGCTTGCACAAATTAATTAACCAAGTAAATATAATGTTATTATATTTATTAATCTCTTACTCATTAATTATTATTTATTCATAATAATTATTACTCAACACATTATCAATTAATTAATCATAATTGAAATTAATCAAACACGTTCAAATCCTACCACGATATTCAAATAAGTTGAATATTTAGTTTTTTTAATAATCTTATCAATTCTCTGATATTAAAGTCTTAGGGCTAGTCCACTAATTTAAATAAACCATTAGTGACTTCCTTTAAATAATCCTAGCAATTTATTGCATAGGCTCTATCTCACATAATCACATAACCAGTTAAGGTTTAAATAAGCTCACAAAACTAACTTATTAAAATTAAATCACATATTTAATAAATAAGGAATTTAAAATTCATGGTCGTTACATCCCTTCCCCCTTATAAAAATTTCGTCCTCGGAATTGTAAAAATAAGGTTACTCAAATAAAAACGGATAATTCGCTCTCATTTTCTCTTCTAGCTCTCATGTAGCTTCTTCAACTGCGTGATTCCTCCAAAGAATCTTAACGGAATGAATGATCTTATTCCTCAGCTTTTGTTCCTTCCTATTTAGTATCTGGACAGGAACCTCTTCGTATGATAAATCTTTCTCGACTTGGATCGGCTCATAGGAGATAACATGCTTGTAGTCTAGTTTATACGGCCGCAACACTGACACATGAAACACGTTGTGAATGTGCTCAAGTTTAGGAGGTAACGCCACCTCGTACGCCACTTCACCGACTCGTCTCAGAATCTCGAACAGTCCTATGAACCTAGGGCTTAACTTGCCCTTCTTCCCAAAACGAATTTTCCCCTTCCAAGGAGATAATTTCAGAAAAGCATAGCTTCCTAATTCAAATTCTTTCTTCTTGCGATGCAAATTCGCATACTTCTTCTGGCGATCTTGAGCCGCTACTAGTCGGGCTCTTATCACCTTGATAATCTCTACAGTCTGCTGTACCAATTTTGGTCCCAACAGTCGACGTTCTCCAACTTCGTCCCAACATAACGGTGTTCAACATTTTCTCCCATATAGCGCTTCGTACGGTGGCATTCCGATACTAGCGTGATAACTATTGTTGTACGCAAACTCTACTAATGGAAGGTGATCCTCCCAACTACCCTTGAAGTCCATTACACAAGCTCGAAGCATGTCTTCAAGTGTTTGAATTATTCTTTCGCTTTGCCCATCGGTCTGCAGATGATACGCGGTACTCATTCGTAACTGTGTCCCCAATCTCTCTTGAAGGCTCTTCCAGAAATTCGACGTGAATCGCGGATCTCTATCTGATATAATAGATACCGGCACCCCATGTCTCGAGATAATTTCCTTGACATATAATCCGGCTAGCTGGTCCAAACTATACTTAATCTTAATTGGTAAAAAGTGAGCTGACTTCGTAAGACGATCTACAATTACCCATTTGGCGTCGTGCCCTTTCTGTGTTGCCAGAAGTCCCACCACAAAATCCATCGTGATGTGCTCCCATTTCCATTCTAGAATCTCTAACGGTTGCAATAACCCGCTTGGTCGTTGGTGCTCTGCCTTGACTCTCTGACAAGTTAAACAACTACTTACGCATTCTGCAACCTCCCTCTTCATGTTTGGCCACCAAAAGTGATGACGCAAGTCTTGGTACATTTTTCGTGCTTCCTGGGTGTATCGAGTATCTCGTACTGTGTGCTTCTTGCAAAATCTATTCTCTCAGTTTCGGTACTAACGGTACCCAAATTCGTCCTTCAAACCTTAGCAGTCCAGTGCTATCTATCTTGAATTTCAAATCATCACCTTCAACAATCCGCTTCTTGATAATATCACAATCTTCGTCCTTCTCTTGTGCCTCCTTAACCTTATTTAATAAAGTCGGGCTCGCTGTCACTGTAAATAATTTCTCGTTGGTCTCCATCGGATACTTAACCTCCAAATCTAGTCGTTCAAAATCTTTCACAAACTCTTCTTGAACGGTTAACTTCGATAACTTCTCTCTGCCTTTTCTGCTCAAGGCATCTGCCACTACATTTGCTTTGCCTGGATGGTACAGAATCTTACAATCATAATCTTTGATCAATTCTAGCCATCGGCGCTGCCTCATGTTTAATTCTTTCTGCGTGAAGATATACTTCAGACTCTTGTGGTCTGTATATATCTCACACTTCTCACCATACAAATAATGCCTCCAAATCTTCAAGGCAAAAACTACTGCTGCTAATTACAGGTCATGAGTCGGACAACCCTTCTCATAATCTTTCAGCTAACGTGAAGCGTACGTAATGTGCCGTGTTGCATTAGTACACAGCCAAGACCCTTGTGTGACGCATCGCTATACACTACAAACCCTCACATGTTATCCGGTAAAGCTAACACAGGTGCTTGACTAAGCCTCTTCTTCAATTCTAGGAAACTCTCTTCACACTTCTCCGTCCAAACGAACTTAACTGTCTTTCTAGTAAGATTGGTCAACAGCGATGCTAATTTTGAAAAATCCTAGATGAATCTCCGATAGTATCCCGCTAATCCTAAGAAACTCCTGATTTTTGTCGGCGTCTTCGGCTTTTCCCAATTGATAACTGCTTCTACTTTTGCTGGGTCCACCGAAACACCATCCTTATCGATAACGTGCCCCAAAAACTGCCCTCTCTGCAACTAAAACTCACACTTGTAGAATTTTGCATACAACTTCTCTCTCCTTAATGTCTCCAACACTATTCGAAGATGCTCGGCGTGTTCTTCCTCCGTCTCTGAATACACCAGAATGTCATCGATGAATATGACAACGAACTTTTCCAAATACTGTTTGAACACTCTGTTCATCAAGTTCATAAATGCTGTCGGCGCGTTCGTCAATCCGAATGACATTACCAGAAACTCAAAGTGTCTATACTGAGTTCTGAATGCCGTCTTTGGAATATCCTCCGGCCTCACCTTCAGTTGATGATAACCGGTCCTCAAGTCAATCTTTGAAAAGTACTTTGCCCCCTTTAACTGATTAAATAAATCGTCGATCCTAGGCAATGGATACTTGTTCTTAATGGTGACCTTGTTCAACTCTCGGTAGTCGATACAAAGTCTGAGCGATCCATCTTTCTTCTTCACGAATAAGACTGGTGCTCCGCACGGTGATACGCTCGGTCAAATGTATCCCTTATCTAACAACTCTTATAATTGAGCCATCAGTTCTTTCATCTCTACCGGTGCCATACGACACGACGCTTTGTATACCGGTGCTGTCCCTGGTGCCAAATCAATGACAAACTTAATTTCTCTATCCGGTGGCAATCTCGAAATCTCGTCTGGGAAGACATCAACGAAATCCCTTACAATAGGTATCTAACCTAGTTCACCCTCGACTCGTCGAGTATCAACCACGTGAGCCAAATAACCTATACAACCCTTCCTAAGCAATCTCTGCGCTTGCACCATCGTCAGACAATGAGATTGTCTCGGCGATTTACTACCATGAAATACCACCTTCGACTTGTTCGGAGTCTTAAGGTGTACGCATTTCTTCTTACAGTCGATAACTACTCTGTGATTCGATAACCAATCCATTCCAAGGATTACGTCAAACTCCCCCAAACGAATCGGTACCAAATCCACGTTGAGCTTAAATCCTCACAATTTAGTATAACAGTTCCTATGAATGTATTCTACGGGGATAATTTCCTTGTTTGCTACTTCTACGTTCATAGGGTGTTCTAATCTTTCACGGGGTAAGTCTAACCGTTTAGCAAATTCTTCAAAAACAAAAGAGCAGGTAGCACTCGAATTAAATAACACATAAGCATCAATATCATTGATCGGGATGATACCTGACACCACGTCCTTAGACTCCACCGCATCCTAAACGATCTTGTTGAACGTGCGTGCCTTTGGTTTGTTGGCTTGACTGGCTGGCCCTCCGATGCTCAGTCCGTTATTGTTGTTGCAATTGCTGCTAGCTGCATCGCCCTTTTTCTTTGCGCAGTCCTTGATTTGGTGGTCTGGGGCTCCACACGAGAAACACCCTCCTTTCTGCTTATTCGAACACTGAGGAGCTATGTGCCCCGGTTGTCCACAACGGTAACAAACACTCTTTCCCTTCATGCACTCCCCAGAGTGATTCCTCCCACAGTTGTTGCACTTTACACTTTTCTTGGCCTTTATCCCGGACTTGTTACCTCCAGAGGATTGGCTCTCCGTCCATTTACGCTTGTTGGGGTTGCTGCCTCCGCTGCTTCCCCCTTTTTGTCCGTCCTGACCGGTCTTCTTTTCATGTTTGAATCGAGCAATGGCTTCATTTCCTCCTTTGACAATGATAGCCCTTTCCAGTAGATCAGAGAATGTCTTAATCTTTAATACTGCGACTGCTTTCTGTACCCAATGTTTCAGTCCTAATTCAAACCTTCTTGCCTTCCTAGCCTCCGTGTCCACTTGATGTGAAGCGAATCGGGCCAACTCGTTAAATCTTGCCGCGTACTCTGCGACAGACATACTACCTTGTTTCAGTTCCAGAAACTTAACTTCCATATCCTGTTGCGTATTCTCCGAGAAGTAATTCTCGATAAATAGCTCCTTAAATTTATCCCAAGGAATAACTCCTTCGCCTGCTCGTCCCTTATTGGCCTTCCACCAATAGTTAGCTTCACCCTTCATCATGAAAGTGGCAAAACTCATCTTCTGTGCTTCGGTCACTCGTGCGACCTCAAACACTTTCTCCATTTCTTCTATCTAAGTCTGGGCTTCGATTGGGTCCAAGGTTCCCCGGAACTCTGGTGGTCCTACCAATTTAAAGTCCTTAAAGCTCGCCAAGTGATGTCCTGGCTGCCCGGCGGCTGGCTAGGGTCTGTTCTACATTACCTCAGTTAACAAGTTAACGAAGTTCTGCATAGGGTCGATATTTTCCCCTCTGCCATTATTAACGGATCCTTCCCCCCTCTGGTTCCGTGGTAGTCTCCTAGGCGGCATGATCCTGAGGAAAGGTAGAAAACATTAGACTTTATGTGATATGCTATTTATGTTAGCATTAAGAAGTTTAGGATGTCTATCAATCATAGTTGATTTAAATAAACAACTTTAGAATCACAATAAGACTCGATGTATATCCTCAACCCATCACTTACATACTCTACTTGAGTTTTCTACTAAGGTTATAACTTAGGTTTCGCATTCCTAACGTTTATAACCTAACGCTTTGATACCAACCTGTGATACCCCCGAATCCGGGTCCTCTGACCCCAGTCCGGTCGTCACGATATAATACAAACATCCACCTCTAAACAACATACGATAACTAAATACGGAATATAATAAACGTACGTCGTTCATTCAAAAGGTGTTACTTGTCCCAAGATTCGATAACCTTAAAACAGTCATACAAACATACCCTAGAATAGTCATTAGGGTTCATATTACATAACAGAAATTTAATTAAACATAAAGATAAAGTCTGCTCCTTGCAAACTAATCCTACATCTTCCCTTTACTCTTGTCCTTCCCTGAAGTCTCGGGCTTAACTGCAATATAAGTCATGATATAGCAAGAATGAGCAACAAGTTTGCTCAGCAAGTTTAAATATAACAATAAAGGATATATCATGATGAATAGAAAATATCTGACAATGAATTCAACAATATGAATATTAAAAGCAAGAATAATGATTTCTTTTAGAATAATTGATCGTCAAGTAGACTTCGAACTATAAAACTCCAATGGAATCAATAGCTGATTGACCCTTTGGTTACTGGCTACAGAATAGTACTTGAGGGGATCAGCCTCGCGTACGCCATGTATATGCATAACATTCAACTCTGCTGTTTGTATCTTATATCAGATACCTGCTACTCCCTTATAATATAAGGGTGTTCTTTCAGTCTAAGAATCCTTACCATCAATTGGTTTGGATAGCTTTTATAAAATTTCATATACCTGTCTGACCGAATAAGGGTTCAGACTCTATCTGACACAGTTTAAGAATTATAGAACTTTAAATAATGTACAAGTCCAAGACTGTACGAACTCAAGTGCACCAAGTGCGAATAACAATAATATCGATATGGAATAATTGTAAAGTAATTAAACCACCTAATAGCACGCTTAGAAATAAAGTTCAAGCTTTAAATAATTAACCGTCAATACGATAATAACCTGCTCAATACCATATGAGAAGGATAGGAACTTGCACAATAAAGAGTGTAAGAGAACTTGCATTCAAATCAAGTGAAGTTAAGAAACTCGCTTACACGATTCATTGAATAAGGTAGTGCAAGAATTTAGAATACTTGCCTGTTTGTTCAGCTACGAATAAGTTCTAGCTTTAATTAACTTGTGTCGAAACAACCTAGCAGTAATAAGTCGGTACTCCAATTAGCATGTGTAAACTAATACGAGTCTACACTTACAAGAATCTAATCATCATATAAATTTATCATGTAATTCACGTAAGTCAATCACTTTGACTGGGTCTATAAATAATTAACTCTGTCCTTGATTTAATAGTGCTAGAATATCTAGTTTCTATACATCAACATAGGTTTGAACATTTAGCATTTCAAGTAATCATGCTTCAAGAATATACTTTCAAGTTTAAATCCTAGCATGCTCACCCTATTCAATTCAAAATCATATGTCTTCATGCCGGTAATTCACATACCTTAAGTTAATCAATTCCATGTTACGAGGGTTAGCTATATAGTCATATTACCACATCACGGACTAACTATACTTAGTAAGCATGCTTGTGCGTATATTACTCATATATACTTAAATTACATAGGTTATGCTTTAGAAATTTATTTTCTATGAATATGCGTGCACATGCAAAACTCATGTATAAACAAATGGGGTCCATGTTAATATGTCTATAGGTATAATGAACTCTAATATACATGCTTGCATGATCAATATGCAATCCACATGGTGATCGATGACATAATCTTTCACGTTCTAAGCTTTTCGTTGAAAAATAACACTAAGTCAATAAAGGCATCATAGTACATGTTAAGTGTCTTGTGATCATAACTCACATGTCTTTGAACACATAATTAAGTCACATAAACGTTCTTATACGGTCAAAAATCTCAAGACAAAATTCTTGGTCAAGTTCACTTTTAAATTCCTAAGTTTTTCTTTTGAAAATGTCTTAACTTATGATCAAGTATGTTAGTGCATGATTAACACTTTAAACATACTCTTCATGTCAATATAAACCATACTATCATGTTTAAAATATCAGAATATGCACATGCTACGTATGTGTCTAAGTTCACAATTGAAACTATAATTTTCAGTTTAAAACCATAAGTGCTGCGTTAATCATGTGTACTAACGTTGTTATACTTGTTCATACTACATGCATGTACTCAAATATACATATTAATCATATCCACATGCTTTCCAAAAGAGGTAACATATGTTAGTACATAACAGCAGCTTAACAGAAGCAGAAAATGAATTCCAGGACCCTGCGCAGCTGCGCAGGTACCAGGTATAAACTCGGCGCAGCTGCGCCGGTGTCCGGCCAAACCAGAAACATCATCCTGTTCGGCAGAACTGGAAACCCATCTCACAATTTCCTACAAAATTTAGTCTAAACATGATACATTGAGATTCTAGCATATATATAAGCTTGCATAACTCTTAACAAGTATACTCCGAACACATTAACATCCAATTCCAATTGAAATCAAGAATCAAAGAATTAGAAATTCACAGAAATTGAAGAACAAGAATGGGAAGTGATAGAAGGTATACCTCTGTAAATGGAAACTGAACTTGCTGCTAAACTAATTCCTCACTGATAACTCTCACAGAACTTGCTCACTATAATACTATACTCAAGCTAGCCTTGCTTCATAGAATTCTCAGCAAAAGAAAATGAGAGGGAAGAAGTGCTCTTATATAGGCAATTTGTGTATCTGGTTTTTGACTTTGTTCATTAAATCAAAACAGAGGATTGCAAGAATTTACAATGGATAAGAAGAAGTTGGTGAGAGTTGGTAACTCTCATCATGAAATCCACATCTCCTATAATCATTAGCTAGAATTTATGAATTTGAGAGAGAAATGTAGAGTGTAGCTAGCTTTGTTTGTTCACGTGAGAAGACTTTGAGGATGGCCTCTCATTTAGGGACAATGTAACTCAGCATTTGCAAATTGTATATATATTATGTATGCTCCACACTTAGTATAATATATATATATATATATACTTAGATTATATAATGTATATGCACATAGTATATCCTTAAGTTATATGTATTTACTCTATATACATTTAAATGGGTGATACTATGTTATCTCAAATAGCAATTAATAATGAATAGGTACACAACATATAATCCATGCACATTTTCCTTAATACCGAATATAAAGCAATTGGGTATTATTATTACTCATTATTATAACTGTTATCATTATAATAACTTACTGAGATCAATTATTTATTGATATTGCTATATGTTGATGAGGTATACATGAATGTTTACTCACACACTTCATGTCACATAAACTATATTATTATGCAACTCACATGAATGAAATAAAGCTTACTATATAGTCTATATATATAGTATAAGCCACATTAATATGTCACCTTGTACTATATATAATATATAGTTAACTACCATATATTAAAGGTTTAGTATAACACATGCTTGCACAAATTAATTAACCAAGTAAATATAATGTTATTATATTTATTAATCTCTTACTCATTAATTATTATTTATTCATAATAATTATTACTCAACACATTATCAATTAATTAATCATAATTGAAATTAATCAAACACGTTCAAATCCTACCACGATATTCAAATAAGTTGAATATTTAGTTTTTTTTAATAATCTTATCAATTCTCTGATATTAAAGTCTTAGGGCTAGTCCACTAATTTAAATAAACCTTTAGTGACTTTCTTTAAATAATCCTAGCAATTTATTGCATAGGCTCTATCTCACATAATCACATAACCAGTTAAGGTTTAAATAAGCTCACAAAACTAACTCATTAAAATTAAATCACATATTTAATAAATAAGGAGTTTAAAATTCATGGTCGTTATAGGGATGACCCCCTACTGCTTGTGGAATTTGGTTTCAACAACAGTTACCACGCAAGTATTGGCATGCCGCCTTACGAAGCGTTGTACGGCAGAAAGTGCAGAACTCCATTATACTGGGATGAAGTTGGCGAAAGACAATTGCTAGGACCAGAACTGGTACAATATACAGCCGAGATTATCAAGGTGATCCGGACAAGATTGGTAGCTGCTTAGGATAGAAAGAAGAAATATGTCGATTCACACCGTAATAATATAGAATTTGATTCGGGTAGCTTTGTATTCTTGAAAGTCTCTCCCTGGAAGGGAAAAATCAGATTCGACTAGAAGGGGAAATTGAGCCCGAGGTTCATTGGACCCTTTGAGGTGCTGCTGTGACACCCCCAAATCCGGGTACTTCAATTCCACGGGACTTGGTGTTCACTGTACGAATATCATCTATCTATCTACCCATAGTAAATGCAAACCATGCAATAAATAGAATTAAATCCTCCCCTTATGGGGTTACAACATCTGAGTAATAAATAAAATCAATCCCAGGTCATACTAACCTTAAACATCTGTGCGGAACATAAACAAATAAATAAGTCTTACACAACTCTAATATAAGTCTAAAACATAATAATTAAAATAAACAACAAGTCTTCATCACTTGTTGACTTTGCCTTTGCCTTTGCTAGTAGAAGGCTCGTCGGACCTTTCGTTCTTAACTGCAATGTTATTATTACGCAAGAGTGAGCACGATTGCCCACAAGTATAATAATATGACAACAATATAATAACATGCGAGTAAATCAAAGACATCTGAATAAAGCAACTCAACTTCTGACTCGAGGATAAATAATAGGAATCAAAAGAACATCTGAGGGTCATAAGACCTTGAACTATGTCCTAGGTTGTAAAGTGTTTATACTTTAAACCTTTAACAGTCATAAGACTATGGACTCTACTTCTCGTACTTAGGGGGATCAGCCCTTAGTACCATACTGTGCACAATATCTCAACGCTAAAGCGTAAATAATCCCCTATTAAAGGGTTGTTCATCTCAGTTTTGACATCAGAGTCCGCACCAAAGGAAGTTTGGTTTGGATAAGCTTAATAAGTATTCTAGAATTTAGAACGTACATCAACTATGGACTAGTCGAATAAATAAGGGTTCACTAGTCCTATAAGTTCAACAATATCATCGATATTCAACTTGAATAGTAAATCTCAAGAGTATACAATCGAATAAGTATTGTATAGCTGAATCATGCTTAAAAAAATAGTAATATCTCATATGAAAATCTCAACTTGAATAAACAAGGATAAGAACTTGCTCAATGTAAAAGTAAGATTTGAGTTTAGGAAACTTGCAAAATATTAAACAAGTTTAAGGATAGGAAACTTGCCTCTTGCACAAGCTACAATTTATAATTCACGTTCTTTATTAAATCCTACATATCAATACGTTCACAATACACATTAATCAATAACTCGATATACGTATCGAATCACACACATCGGTCTTGAGCATGTTATTGGACTATACAATTAACGATTCAAGTCATGTAATTAACTTATTAATTACTCATGTAATATAAGTTATTAACCTCTTATTATATGTTTAATCATGTCTTCATGTTTATTACATTAGGTTCCAATTACATTTTCTGAACTTGAATAATTAAAATCTCATTTTTGGGAAAAATTACCAAGTGGCGCTGCAGCTCCACCATTTGAACTAAAAATGGCGCTGTAGCTCCACTGGCGCTGCAGCTCGGACTTTAAGCTTAAGTCTGGCGCTGCAGCTCCACTGGCGCTGCAGCCCCACTCTTAGGCTTAAATCTGGCGCTGCAGCTCCACTGGCGCTGCAGCCCCACTCTTAGGCTTAAAGTTGGCGCTGCAGCTCCACACGCCAGTTTCAGAATCTGTAGTTCACGAATAACATAGAACAGAGCACCCAAAACTTTGCTCAAACAATAAATTAATCATACTCATCAATTTTAGACTTTACAGAAGTATAACCCAACACTTATAGCATGATTTTGACAACTTAAACAACTAAATTTAAACCCATAAATTCCATGTTTTTGCTATTTTTCAAAGTTTCGTCAATTTTCATGAAATCACACAATACAGATTCGTTATAACACCAAATCAGTCCGTTTAAGTTTCGTTCTTTTTGCTTTTACATGTACAAACATATTAAATTGTCAATTTACAGTTTTACATGCAACTAAGGCATCAAATTTCATACATACAAGCCATTTTCGAATATTTTCACTGTAAACTCAAAACTTTCTTTTTAAACACAATCTAATGGATTAATTCAACCAAAATAGTTTATAAACATCATATAATGATTTATACATACTACCTAACATATATCAATCACTTTCTCATGTATTAGTCACAAAATTAATTACAGAGAACTGAAACTAATTTTTCTATGAAAACTCAAGAACATGAGAAATAGAGATTATAACTTGGATTTTTACCCTTTGATTCTTGTTTAGATGATAGGAAACTCTTCTTTGATTCTCCAAACCTTCTTCAATCTCACTCTCTCTCAAATTTTTCTCTTTGTGTTCTCTAACTTTCTTAACTGATAAATGTAATATATGATATATGATATACTACTAATATGATATACGTGTAATTTAGAAGTCGTGGGTTATGGGTCGTCAGTTAATCCCATAATGGGTTAACTGGCTCCAACCCCCACTAAGGCTTTGTTTGCTTGCCCCTTTTATTCCTCCTTTCCCATTAATTTAATTAACTTACTATAATATAGTTTAATAATGTCACACTTTTAATTAATCAATAATCCTATTTAAATCAATTAAATAAAATTGCATAATTCCAAAATAATTCACATAGTCACATAATTAAAATTCTTATTTATTAATTATGTCAAATCATTAAATCTCTAATTAATTATTAAATTAATTAGAATTACATTATGCTTATTAATTAATATATTAATCAAATAAGCTCAATTAAATACGTACTTTGAATATAAAATTCACCACATTAATTTAACTAACGTGACACATATAATTAATTTAATCTACCATAATTTCATCAATTAATTATTTAACTCAATAAATAAATCATTGATATTTATTTAATTCAATAAATATTCACATTAAATTACAAAAATCTTATCCGTCACATCTTTCCCCCCTTAAAAGGATTCTGTCCTCAGAATCACGGTTCAATTAAAAATTCGTCCCGTTACATTCTCCCCCCCTTACAAAGATTTTGTCCCCAGAATCGCATACACATAAATTAAGTAAATAAATGTGGGTAATTCTTCATCATATGCTCTTCGAGTTCCCACGTAGCTTCTTCAGCATTGTGGTTCCTCCAAATTACCTTAACAGAAGGTATAACTTTATTTCTGAGGACTTGCTCTTTCTTGTCAACAATTTGAACAGGAATTTCTTCATAGGATAAGTCTTTTTCAAAATGTAGGGGTTCATATTCAATCACATGCTTGTAATCGGGTTTGTAGGGGCGTAAAACTGAAACATGGAAGATGTTGTGGATATTTTCTAGCGCCGGAGGTAAGGCTACCTCATACGCAACTTCTCCAATCCTTCGCAGTACCTCAAAGGGTCCAATGAACCTCGGGCTCAATTTTCCCTTCTTTCCGAATCTAATCTTCCCCTTCGAGGGAGAGACTTTCAAAAATACAAAGCTACCCGATTCAAACTTAATATTCTTACGGTGTGGATCAGCGTATTTCTTCTGCCTATCTTGAGCGGCTACCAGTCTTGTCCGGATCACTTTGACTATCTCTGTTGTACCAACTCTGGACCTAGCAATTGTCTCTCGCCAACTTCATCCCAGTATAGCGGAGTTCTGCATTTTCTTTCGTACAACGCTTCGTAAGGCGGCATGCCAATACTAGAGTGGTAACTGTTGTTATAACCGAATTCCACAAGCGGTAGGTGATCATCCCAATTTCCTTTAAAATCTGTGATGCATGCTCTTAACATATCTTCCAATGTCTGGATCGTTCTTTCACTCTGCCCGTCTGTCTGAGGGTGATAAGCCGTACTCATTCTTAACTGTGTCCCCATGCATTCCTGTAGTCGTTTCCAGAAGTTTGATGTGAAGCGCGGATCTCTGTCGGAAACTATTGACACCAGAACTCCGTGCCTCGAAACAATTTCTTTCACATATAGCCTTGCCAACTGGTCTAAGTTGAACCTGATTTTGATCGGAAGGAAGTGTGCTGATTTCGTCAGTCGGTCAACGATAACCCATACTGCGTCGTAGCCTTTCTGAGTCGTCGAAAGGCCAACCACGAAATCCATCGTAATGTGTTCCCATTTCTATTTTGGGATTTCCAGGGGTTGTAGCAAACCACTCTGCCTCTGATGTTCTGCTTTTACTTTCTGACAGGTCAGACACTTTGTAACACACTCAGCAACATCTCGTTTCAAATTTGGCCACCAGAAGTGCTGTCGAAGATCCTGGTACATCTTGGTACTACCGGGGTGAATCGAATACCGTGAGCTATGAGCCTCACTCAAAATGTCTTCCTTAATCTCTAGCACTGACGGTACCCACACTCTATTCTCAAATCTCAGTAGTCCCTCACTGTCTATCTTGAATCTCGGTTCGGTTCCTTCAGATATCTTTTTCTTAACCTTCTCACATTCTTCATCCTGAAGTTGAGCTTCCTTAACTTTATCCAATAGGGTTGTACCAGCTTGCATCTGAAACAATTTCTCGTCGATCTCCATCGGATACTTCACTTCCAATTCTAGCTTTTCCATTGCTGAAATTAACTCCTCTTGAGCAGTCAACATCATCAATTTCTCCCGACCCTTTCTGCTTAAGGCATCGGCAACCACATTAGCCTTACCCGGATGGTATAAGATTTCACAATCATAGTCCTTAATTAACTCCAGCCACCTTCTCTGGCGCATATTCAAGTCCTTCTGTGTAAAAATATATTTCAGACTCTTGTGGTCTATATATATTTCACACTTCTCCCCATAGAGATAGTGTCTCCAAATTTTCAAAGCAAATACCACTGCAGCTAACTCCAAGTCATGGGTCGGATACCCTTTCTCATAGTCTTTCAATTGTCGTGACGTATACGCAATGACCCTGCCGTTTTGCATAAGCACACAGCCAAGTCCTTTATGCGACGCATCACTATAAACCACAAAATTTCCTGTGTCATCCGGAAGGGATAACACAGGTGCTGAACTCAACCTCCTCTTAAGCTCTTGGAAACTTTCCTCACACTTCTCCATCCAAACGAATTTCACCGATTTTCTAGTCAAATTTGTCAGCGGAGTTGCGATCTTGGAAAAGTCCTGAATGAATCTTCTATAATAACCCGCCAATCCAAGAAAACTCCTCATTTCTGATGGTGTTTTCGGCTGATCCCAGTTCATCACAGCTTCGACTTTAGAGGGATCTACCGAAATTCCATCCTTGTCGATCACATGTCCAAGAAATTGCACTCTTTTAATCCAGAATTCACATTTCGAAAATTTAGCGTACAACTTCTCTCTTCTCAACACCTCTAATGTTAACTTCAGATGTTCTACATGTTCTTCCTTGGTCTTCGAGTATACCAAAATATCATCGATAAAGACCACCACGAATTTGTCCAAAAACGGCTTGAACACTCCATTCATTAAGCCCATGAATGCTGCAGGAGCATTCGTTAGACCAAATGACATCACCAGAAATTCGTAGTGACCATATCGAGTCCTAAATGCTGTCTTTGGGACATCCTCTGGCCTCACCTTCAGCTGATGATAGCCACTCCTCAAGTCTATCTTTGAAAAGTACCTTGCACCCTTCAATTGGTCAAACAGATCGTTGATCCTTGGTAATGGATATCTATTCTTAATTGTGACCTTATTCAGTTCTCTGTAGTCGATGCAAAGCCGCATCGTCCCGTCCTTCTTCTTCACAAACAACACCGGCGCTCCCCACGGCGATACGCTCGGTTGGATGTACTTCTTGTCCAGTAACTCTTGTAGTTGTACCATCAACTCTTTCATCTCTACCGGAGCCATCCGGTATGGTGCCTTCGATATTGGGGCCGTCCCTGGCGCCAAATCGATCACAAACTCAACCTCTCTGTCTGGCAGAAGTCCTGGTAGATCATCCGAAAATACGTCAATGAAGTCCCTCACAACTGGTATATCTTCCACTTTCGGGTTTTCTTTACGACTATCGACTATGTAGGCTAAATATCCTACACAGCCTTGTCTTAACAACTTCCTGGCCTGCATCATCGTCAGACAACTCGCTTGTCTAGGCGATTTGCTGCCATAAAACACAACCTTTGACGTGGTCATAAGGTTAATACACTTTCTCTGGCAATCAATTACAGCCCCATAATTGACTAGCCAATCCATTCCTAGAATAACATCGAATTCCCTAAGTCTAATCGGGATAAGATCTACGTTCATAATGTTACCCTTAATATCTACTCTACAGTTCTTGTGCACATACTTAACAGGGATCACTTCTCTATTCGCAATCTCTATGTTCATGGGGTATTCTAACTCGTCCATAGGAAGTTCTAAGTTCTTAGCAAAGTCATCGGATATAAATGAACAAGTAGCACCCAAATCAAATAGTACATAAGCATTAACTTTATTGATCGGAATGATACCTGACACCACATCGCGAGACTGTACAGCATCCTACACGGTCATGTTGAAGGTCCTGGCGGTTGGTCGATTGGTTGCGGTTGGTCCCGTGATAGTTAGAGCACTTCCACCGCTGTTTCCCCTGTTCCCTCCTGATCCTGCCCCTCCAGATCCCTTCTTGGGACAGTCCCTTGCCAGATGGTCCTTTGAGCCGCAAGTGAAACAAGCGCCCTTCTTTGGGTTCGGACAGTTAGGTGCTATGTGGCCTTCCTGACCACAATTGTAGCATACTCATTTTCCCTTCATACAGACCCCCAGGTGAGCTTTTCCACAGGTCGAACAAGCTTCGATCCTCTTCTTTTGACCTCCTTGCTGATTCCCAGTTGATGAGTTATCATTCCACCTCCTCTTCTGATTATTACTCCCTCCCATGTTGCTACCACTAGCCTTGTTAACTCCTTCACCCTCACTCTTTTTCTTCTTTTGGTCTTGATTGTACTTTGTAACAGCGTCACTCCCGCCTTCAGCGAGAATGGCCTTCTCCAACACCCCAGCAAAAGTGTTCAATTGGAACATTGACACTTTGCTATACAACCAGGGCTTCAGGCCCTGCTCAAACCTCCTTGCCTTCCTCTGATCGGTGTGCACTTGATACGTGGCAAACCTAGCCAACTCATTGAATTTCGCCTCATATTTCGGTACGGACATATTCCCCTGTTTCAGCTCTAGAAACTGAATTTCCATTTGATTCTGCGAACTGGTCGAAAAGTACATCTCGAAGAACATCTCCTTAAACCTCTCCCAGGTAATCACACCTTCACCTCCCCGGACCTTATTCCCTTGCCACCAATAGCTGGCCTCGGATTTCAGAATGAACGTTGCATAGGCGGTTTTCTGGTCTTCTCTGACTCTGGCGACGTCGAAAACTTTTTCCATCTCCATGACCCAGGTTTGAGCTTCTATCGGGTTCATGGTGCCTTTAAACTCTGGCGGTCCCACCGCCTTGAAGTCCTTGAACGTTGTGTTCGGTGGAGCTTGAGGTTGGTTGTTAAGCGCTCCAGCAAGTAAGTTTGCCAACTGCTGAACGGGGTTAGCATTGGCGTCGTTGTTGTTGTTAGTTGACCCTTCCTGGGCCGGTCGACGGTTTGGTCTTCTCCTTGGCGGCATATTTCTGTTAAGATATACGCTTATTAGAACTTTATTCAATCTTTTAAATATTTAAGGCTTAACTTAAACATTTAGACACAATCAGTCAACACATTATCTCAATTAAACTCTGATATATTACTAAATCAAAAGTTTTAACATAATACGATAGCATCACTGCTATTTACATCAACTATCCCGAGATAAGGAATCTACAGGATTTAAAACATAAAATATTCCTTTGTTTATAAACACATTGGAATTTACATTATTAACTACCAGATAGGTTTTACAAAATCAAATGTTCCTATCACTGCCCATTAAGGCGACGAACAACTTTGCCACGCTCTTCTTCCATAATTCGGGACATCGTCCTGCGATCTAGCATGTACGATGGTAGTCCTTTGAACTGAATTGGGTACCTCATAACCCGATCCTGGGCCTCGTCAATTGCATACTGAAGTGTAGAGTACGTCTCTTCAAGCTTGGCCTTCTTCGCCCGACAATTATCTTCTGCGAGATCTGCTCGTCGTGATTCCCTTACCCAAGCCTCCTCTGCTATGGCCAGCCTTGCTGATTTCTCTTTCAGTTCATTCTTCAATTCCTCTATTTCCTCTGACTTCTGCTCAGTTTGGCCTTTCTCGTGAACCAAATTCCACTCTACATTTCCTAAACGTGTGTGAAGAGCCTCAACCTCTCCATCCCTCAGCTCGATGGTAGATTGTTGAGTAACCGACCGCTCCCTCAGCTCCTGAACAGTATCCTTCAGCTCCTGAACAGTATCACGTAACTCTATGTTACGGTCATACAGCTCATCATACATCTCAGCACTGATAGAGCTCGGTGGGAACTCTTCAGGGTCTTCCTCCTCCTCTTCGGCTGCCTCAGCCTGAACCTCAATCTCCTCAGGGTCTTCCTCAGAGTCCTCCTCTAAATCAGACACCGGCACATACTCCTGACCAATGACTGTGATCAAGGGTGATGGCTCTCATTGGACTAACTGCTCCCAGACTACGTGAATATCTCGGGATTCCTCCTCTATAGCCTCTAGGGGTATAAGGTCCCTGGACTGACTAGGTTCTCCAGCATCTGTCATCCTGGTAAATAAAATTTTAAGTTTTAGTAATTACGTGATGCTAATCGATACTCGAATATATAAGTATAAGCACATAACACATAAGGTAAGTTATTATCTTTTTTAGAACTCGATAAGAGTTATCATTACTATGTTCTCGATCTCTAAAAAGGCTACTATCCTAAGGTTTTCCCCCAACCTAAGGTTCATAACCTACAGCTCTGATACCAACCTGTGACACCCCCAAATTCGGGTACTTCAATTCCACGGGACTTAGTGTTCACTGTACGAATATCATCTATCTATCTACCCATAGTAAATGCAAACCATGCAATAAATAAAATTAAATCCTCCCCTTATGGGGTTACAACATCTGAGTAATAAATAAAATCAATCCCAGGTCATACTAACCTTAAACATCTGTGCGGAACATAAACAAATAAATAAGTCTTACACAACTCTAATATAAGTCTAAAACATAACAATTAAAATAAACAACAAGTCTTCATCACTTGTTGACTTTGCCTTTGCCTTTGCTAGTAGAAGGCTCGTCGGACCTTTCGTTCTTAACTGCAATGTTATTATTACGCAAGAGTGAGCACGATTGCCCACAAGTATAATAATATGACAACAATATAATAACATGCGAGTAAATCAAAGACATCTGAATAAAGAAACTCAACTTCTGACTCGAGGATAAATAATAGGAATCAAAAGAACATCTGAGGGTCATAAGACCTTGAACTATGTCCTAGGTTGTAAAGTGTTTATACTTTAAACCTTTAACAGTCATAAGACTATGGACTCTACTTCTCGTACTTAGGGGGATCAGCCCTTAGTACCATACTGTGCACAATATCTCAACGCTAAAGCGTAAATAATCCCCTATTAAAGGGTTGTTCATCTCAGTTTTGACATCAGAGTCCGCACCAAAGGAAGTTTGGTTTGGATAAGCTTAATAAGTATTCTAGAATTTAGAACGTACATCAACTATGGACTAGTCGAATAAATAAGGGTTCACTAGTCCTATAAGTTCAACAATATCATCGATATTCAACTTGAATAGTAAATCTCAAGAGTATACAATCGAATAAGTATTGTATAGTTGAATCATGCTTAAAAAAATAGTAATATCTCATATGAAAATCTCAACTTGAATAAACAAGGATAAGAACTTGCTCAATGTAAAAGTAAGATTTGAGTTTAGGAAACTTGCAAAATATTAAACAAGTTTAAGGATAGGAAACCTGCCTCTTGCACAAGCTACAATTTATAATTCACGTTCTTTATTAAATCCTACATATCAATACGTTCACAATACACATTAATCAATAACTCGATATACGTATCGAATCACACACATCGGTCTTGAGCACGTTATTGGACTATACAATTAACGATTCAAGTCATGTAATTAACTTATTAATTACTCACGTAATATAAGTTATTAACCTCTTATTATATGTTTAATCAAGTCTTCATGTTTATTACATTAGGTTCCAATTACATTTTCTGAACTTGAATAATTAAAATCTCATTTTTGGAAAAAATTACCAAGTGGCGCTGCAGCTCCACCATTTGAACTAAAAATGGCGCTGTAGCTCCACTGGCACTGCAGCTCGGACTTTAAGCTTAAGTCTGGCGCTGCAGCTCCACTGGCACTGCAGCCCCACTCTTAGGCTTAAATCTGGCGCTGCAGCTCCACTGGCGCTGCAGCCCCACTCTTAGGCTTAAAGTTGGCGCTGCAGCTCCACACGCCAGTTTCAGAATCTGTAGTTCGCGAATAACATAGAACAGAGCACCCAAAACTTTGCTCAAACAATAAATTAATCATACTCATCAATTTTAGACTTTACAGAAGTATAACCCAACACTTATAGCATGATTTTGACAACTTAAACAACTAAATTTAAACCCATAAATTCCATGTTTTTGCTATTTTTCAAAGTTTCGTCAATTTTCATGAAATCACACAATACAGATTCGTTATAACACCAAATCAGTCCGTTTAAGTTTCGTTCTTTTTGCTTTTACATGTACAAACATATTAAATTGTCAATTTACAGTTTTACATGCAACTAAGGCATCAAATTTCATACATACAAGCCATTTTCGAATATTTTCACTGTAAACTCAAAACTTTCTTTTTAAACACAATCTAATGGATTAATTCAACCAAAATAGTTTATAAACATCATATAATGATTTATACATACTACCTAACATATATCAATCACTTTCTCATGTATTAGTCACAAAATTAATTACAGAGAACTGAAACTAATTTTTCTATGAAAACTCAAGAACATGAGAAATAGAGATTATAACTTGGATTTTTACCCTTTGATTCTTGTTTAGATGATAGGAAACTCTTCTTTGATTCTCCAAACCTTCTTCAATCTCACTCTCTCTCAAATTTTTCTCTCTGTGTTCTCTAACTTTCTTAACTGATAAATGTAATATATGATATATGATATACTACTAATATGATATACGTGTAATTTAGAAGTCGTGGGTTATGGGTCGTCAGTTAATCCCATAATGGGTTAACTGGCTCCAACCCCCACTAAGGTTTTGTTTGCTTGCCCCTTTTATTCCTCCTTTCCCATTAATTTAATTAACTTACTATAATATAGTTTAATAATGTCACACTTTTAATTAATCAATAATCCTATTTAAATCAATTAAATAAAATTGCATAATTCCAAAATAATTCACATAGTCACATAATTAAAAGTCTTATTTATTAATTATGTCAAATCATTAAATCTCTAATTAATTATTAAATTAATTAGAATAATATTATGCTTATTAATTAATATATTAATCAAATAAGCTCAATTAAATACGTACTTTGAATATAAAATTCACCACATTAATTTAACTAACGTGACACATAATTAATTTAATCTACCATAATTTCATCAATTAATTATTTAACTCAATAATTAAATCATTGATATTTATTTAATTCAATAAATATTCACATTAAATTACAAAAATCTTGTTCGTCACAGCTGCGAAGAATCGGAGAAGTTGCGTATGAGGTAGCCTTACCTCCGGCACTAGAGCATGTCCACAACGTCTTTTATGTTTTAGTCTTACGACCATACAAACTCGATTACAAACATGTGATTGAATATGAACCTCTGTAATTTAAGAAAGACTTATCTTATGAAGAAGTTTCTGTTCAGATAGTTGACCGGAAAGAACAAGTTCTCAAAAACAAAGAGATACCTTCTGTTAAGGTAATTTGGAGAAACCACAATGCTGAAGAAGCTACGTGGGAACTCGAAGACCATATGATGAAGACTTACCCACATTTATTTGCTTAATCTATGTGTAAGCGATTCTGGAAACATAATCTTTGTAAGTGGGCGGGGGGGGGGGGGGGGGGGGGGGGAGAGAATGTAACGGACGAATTCAATTGAACCGTGATTCTGGGGACAGAATCCTTTTAAGGGAGAAAAGATGTGACAAACGAGAATTTTGTAAATTAATTTGAATATTTATTAAATTAAATAAATATTTTGGATGATTTATTTATTGAGTTATTGATGTTTTAATTATTGAGTTAAATAATTATTTGATGGAATTGTGGTAGATTAATTTAATTATATGTGTTATATTGATTAAATTAATATGGAGAATTTTTATAGCTCAAAGTGTGGCTTTAATTGAGTTTATTTAGTTAAATGAATTATTTAATGAGTGTAATGTTATTATAATTAATTTAATAATTAATTAGAGATTTAATGATTTGACCTTATTAATAAATGAGAATTTTAAATATGGGATGATATGACTTATTGTGTAATATTATATTTTATTTAATTGAATTTAAATAAGATTATTTGATTAATTAAAGTGTGACAATTAAACTATATAATAAATACTTTAATTAAAAAAATGAGAAAGGAGTTAGTAGAGGAGACAACCAAACATGGCCATAAGTTAGTGGGAGCAGTTAATCAATTATGGGGATTAATTGACACCCATTAACTATCAGTTAATTAACTATACGTATATTATATATCAAACTCTATACATTATATCTATATTCTTTCATATACTATATTCATATCAGAGAGAAAAACTTTGAGAGAGAGAGAGAGAGTTTGAAAGAAAGCCTGTGAATTCAAGAAATAAGCTTGGAGAATCAAAAAGGAAGTTCACATCATCCTAACAGAGTTGCAAGGGTATGATTCTTCATCCAGAACTTTATAATTAAGTTAGTTTATTTTTTTCAACAAACCCAATTTTAAGCTCTCTATAACTAATTTTGTTAATGATTATTAGATGTATATTTGTTTACATGTAAATATATGTGTATAACATGATTTACAACATTTATAACCTATTTTAGAGTAATCAAAACCATGAAATCATGTTATAATTAGAAATTTAAAAGTTACAGAGTATGAACACATGTATATGGCCCTTATGTACAAAATATCTTGCTTCAATTGTTTATTAAACTTGAAATTGATAATTGATTATGACTATGCATATTAAAACGAAGAGAACGAAATTCAAATGGACAGATTCGGTGTTATAACGAATCTGTATGATGAATTTCATGTGTTTCTCGAAACTTTGAAAAAAACCAAAACAATAAATTGATGTGTTCTAATTTGAGTGATTATGTAATCTAAAGTGTTAAAAACATGCTAGAAGCGTTGTATGATGTTTCTGTTAAGATTATAAATCATGGGTATCAATAAATTTGTTGGTTTAGTTTAATTTGGCATTTATTTGGCTTTTCTCTGTGTTCTTCGCGAACTGCAGCAACTTTGCCTGCGCAGTGGCGCGATCGCCCCGCTCCAAGGCATAAGTGGAGCGCCCCCACGACATGTGGCACTGCCGCGCCGTTTCAAGGCATAATTGGAGTGCGGCCGCGTCGATGAGCAGTTTGCTCAGAAAATTTTACTTACGTGTTCAAGTCCAAAAATATAATTTAAAACTTAATGTAATGAACATGATGACATGTTAAGCATATATTGAGATGTTAAAATAATTTATTAACTTATTTTACGTGATTAATTGATAAGTTAAATACGTTATGTAAACCTGTTATTCGTAAAGTCTAATAATGCGTTCAAGACTGATGTTTGTGATTCGATCAGATTTAGAATTAATTATTATTGCGAATGTAATGATATGTAGCTTTATTGAGGAACGAGAATTTTATTTGTAGCTTGTGCTAGAGGCAAGTTTCCTAATCCTTACTGTTAATTAAACAAGTTTTTATCCTTGATTTATTATTATGATGCAAAGTCCTTAACCCTGAGTTATTCATTAAGCAAGTTATAGACTTATATTTCTATATTGAGCAAGTTCTTATTCTTGTTTATTCAAGTCAAGATTCCATATGAGATATTATAATTACTTTAAAGTATTACTTCAGTTATACAATACTTATTCGATTGTATACATTTAAGATTCGTTAATTGATTTGAGTATCAGTTATCGTTGAACTTTATAAGACTAGCGAACCCTTATTGATTCGACTAGTCCATAGTTGATGAGTGTTCTAAATTCTAGAACTATTATTGAGCTTATCTAAACTAAACTTCCTTTGGTGCGGACTCTGATGTCAAACTGAGATGAACAACCCTTTTATAGGGGATTATTTACACGTTAGCTTTGAGATGATGTGCACATTCATGGTACTAAGTGCTGATCCCCCTAAGTACAAGTAGTAGAGTCCATATAGTCTTATGACTGTTAAAGGTTTAAAGTAGAAATACTTGACAACCTGGGACATAGTTCATGGTCTTATGACCCTCAGATGTACTTTTGTTTCTTGTTATTTATTCTTGATTCAAAAGCCGAGCTTTCTTTATTCAGAATTCTTTGATTCAATCACAAGTTACTATTACTGTTATATTGTTATACTTGTGGACAATAGTGCTCACTCTTACATAATAACATTACAGTTAAGAACGAAAGGATTGACGAGCCTTCCACTAGCAAAGGCAAGGAAAAAGTTAACAAGTGTTGAAGACTTGTTATTTATTTGAGAATGTTATGTTTAAGATTTGATGTTGTTTAAGACTTATGTATTTGTTTACGTTTCCGCATTTGATGTTTAAGGTTAGTTCAACCTGGAATTTATTTATATATTCAGATGTTGTAACCCCTTAAGGGGAGGATTTCTATTTATTTATGGTTTGCAATTATTATGGATAGATAGATATGTGATATTTATACAGTGAACACCAAATCCCGTGGAAATTGAAGTACCCGGATTTGGGGGTGTCACACCCTACACCCCTGACTATCTGACAGTTGGGTTTGAGGATGGCTTTTCAATCGGGCTTGAGTTTACATTGGCCACTCGTCGGATTCCCCTTTTGACCGAGGGAGGCTTGGAGCCCTATTTGGGAGAGCGCGCTATTAGGAGTGTCACGGGAGAGATCCGTATTCCCTTTATTTCTCCTGCTTGGCATCATTATCCCTTAGCCTAACCAGTCATAGATATTCCCCTGATGGGCATAGATGACTTTACCCTGTCAGAGGGTCCTCACAGTTAGGAGGCATTTTATCATTGGTGGAGTCCCCGCACTATTGGGGCTCAGACTCGTGCTACCCAATTTATGGCAGACATGGTGCCTGGGACTATTATGATGACAGACTGGATAGCTTGCCTCAGAGAGCCTACTCATTTGGAACATATTTTAGGTTTGACCCAGCGTTTAGAGCGGGCTCAGGTTTTCATCAGGCACCTTGGTAGGGATCCTTTAGATGCATATTCGTTTGATCCTTCTAGCTCTGGACCTGGCCCCTCAGGAGGTTCATATTTTGGCAGTTATGCAGGTGCCGATCCTCATTTGTATTGACTAGACATTCCTACTGGCCTAGATTCAGTGACTTAGGAGGAGTTACAGCAGGTTGATCGCCTAGATGTAGATATTATAGATTTCTTTTGATAGTTTTCTCGCTATATCTTTTGATATGCCTCTGTTAGATATTGGGCGGCTGTGCCCCATTTCTCGTTATCTCTTTTGATAGGCCTCTGTTAGTCATTGGGCAGTTGTTCCCCATTTCCATGTACTTTTTATTTTGTATTTTATGAGCAGACAGAGATGATGCTTTTAGTAGATAGTGTATTTTAGAAATGCATGATATTTTCTATCTATTGCATCCTATTGTCATTTATCATTGTTATTATGCATGTATTATGTCATGGATATGCACTTAGACAGATGAGTTTAGATTTGACCCTTGGATGGTCTCATGATACGGTTCTACAGATGTCGTCATCTACCATCAGCCGTATCGAGCACAGGCCACATCCTTTGATAGCATCTTCGTTGAGATCTTGGTATGACAGTTTGTCTCCCACAGATAGGGGGATAGTTGATCAGATGTTATGGCATTATTTGGCCATTTTAGCTTTCCAAGTTCCACTGGGCTTTGTGGACAGCATATTATCCTGTTGGATACCTGAGCCCCCAATTTTTAGATTCGGCATCCAAGAGTTGACTCCTCCATTGGAGGAGTATGAGCGCCTCACGGGTTTAGCATTAGATCTGTCTTGTGCTAGGACGACTATGAGCGACATGAGACGACAGTTTATGACTGGTCTGAGGCGCAGAGTTGTCACTGATGAGATTACTGCGGGGCATGTGGTGTCCCTGGACTTCCTAATCGATCGCTTTGGCCAGCTGGACAGCTACGCTAGATATTCATGAGACTTTATCATCCCTGTAGACGAGTGGCAGTTTGCACGCATGGACGTTCTGTTGATGTGTATCACAGCTTATTTGTACATGCCACTTTATATGGACCACTTGGACATTGGCCTGATAGTAGTGGTTTGTGCTCTTAGACAGGGTTGTACTATCCTGCCCATAATATTGGCAGAGAACTTGAGGTCGGCCACATTCTGCCATACCCATCTAGTGGGGTTTTTCAGGGGTAGCACCATTTTGCTGTACGTGTGGTTTATGACACACTTGAGACCCATTGGCACTTTCAGGCATCATGAGTATTGCTTTACTCATGAGATAGCCATGTCCTACTCTTTTCGGCCGGCGGAGTGTATAGATGCGGCATCATGGTTGGCCTTTTTGACGGCGATCGAGCATCCCTTTTCGATCTTGCCCTGCTCAGGGCTTAGCTCCCCTTACAGCTTCATTACTCATGCAGTTGGCATGAATTATCTACCCCTAGCGGATTTGAGAGGGGTGACCACATATCATCCACTGGCAGTCATGGGACAGTTTGATCAGTTTCAGGACATCCACCATTTTGAGGGGGCTATTGGTCATCGAATATCAGCTTCATCTTTGTCACCAGCTGGCTTGACCAGGATTTATGATTATTGGACTTGTTGTGAGAAGGCTGATTTTTCAACTAGCCATCCGGATCGTTCTCCAGAGTATTATGCATGGTTGGAGGCAGATATTGCACTGGTTGTGATTATTCATTTAGCTCCAAGCATTGATTCTTATGAGGAAGAGCCTATGGAGGATCCTGATTCTCCCACCGAGGATGATTTATTTGCTGCTTTGATAGCAACTTTGGTCAGTGACCCCCCGAGCATTCCTACTGGGACAGATCCACCTCTTATAGATTCGTTATCTCGGATGACCTTTGAGTGGGATTAGGCTAGAGCGCTAATGTTGATAGCCCTTTCTGGCAGGGATGCAACTTTTGTTGATAGAGACAAGGCTCGAGCTACCTGAGATGCCGCTTTTGTTGAGATTGAGGAGGCTTTAGTCACCCGGGATGCTGCTTTCATTGAGAGGGATGAGGCCATAGCTACCCGAAATGTTTATATTGTTGATAGCACTGTACTCATGTTATATACACACAACATTATTGCCGATATGAGTGCCTTCATAGATGGTCATAGTAGCATTATGTAGATGGCTGTGGATCTTCTAGCCCACATAGAGATCGTGGTACATGAGGTTACAGATGCTCCTCCATCTTCTAAGAGGGACGTCATGTTGGACTTGCTATCCTGTTTATCCATGGAGCTTTCATTTTCCTATATATAATAGATCAGCTATTTTTGTCATGTACAGGATACATTGTATATATCAAACAATATTATATAATAGAGAAATATATTTTGATTCATTTCTCTATTGGATATATATTGTCATTGCTGAGTGATTACCACTTTTTTCATGACTTGCTATTTTGATGTATTATGAGCTTTTCCTTGATGGATTGACATTGAGATGTCGGAGAGTACCTCAGCAGGGCCTGTTGACCGGGAGGCTTGATAGTATTTAGTTTTATATGGGTTTCGATGTCTTAGGACTGGTTTTTATTTTTTTTTCTTTGAAGGTTAGACCGCACCAGGAATGGCTGCCTACGTACTCCCGGGTTGAGGGAGATCAGGTCATTCACAGTTCAGTCTTTGCCTGAATGGTTTGAGAAGTGTTTATTTTGGGTTTGAGCTTGGTTTGATGGGTTTTTGAACTTTTTGTTTGGTTTGAAGGGTTTTTGAACTTTTTGTTTGGTTTAACCGCACCGTAAATGGCTGTCTACGTACTCCCGGGTTGAGGGAGATCAGGTCATTCGTAGTTCGGGCTTCTAGTGAAAATCTGAGTTGATCTAATTTTTTCACAGGACCAGAATGATGGCTTGCAGGTGTTTTATACATAGTACCTCTTCACGGTGTCTGATTTGATGAGCTAGGGAAATTCTTTCCCATCCATTTCTTGTAATCTAATGGCTCCTCATGTCAATACTTCTTTGATAATGAAAGGGCCTTCCCAATTCGGGGCAAACTTTCCTTTGGCTTCATCTTAATTGGCAAGGACTTTCTTTAGTACCAAGTCATTTTCTTTGAATTGTCGGAGTCGAACTTTCTTGTTGTATGACCGAGCAATTCTTTCCTGATATAATTGCATGTGAAAGATGGTTGTAGCCTTTGTTTCATCTATCAGGGACAACTGGTGGTATCACTCTTGTAACCACTGGTCTTCTTCCATCTGAGCATCTATTAGCACCCTCAGTGACTCCATTTCTACTTCTATGGGGGAGTACTGCTTCCATGCCATAGACTAGTGAGTAGGGGGTAGCCCCAGTAGAAGTACGCATTGACGTTCTGTAGGCCAGCAGAGTTAGAGGCAATAGGTTAGGTCATCCTTTGTGATTGGTAGACATTTTTTGCATGATCTTCTTGATATTTTTGTTGGTCGCTTCGACATCACCATTCATCTTAAGATGATAGATGACGGAATTGAGATGCTTGATTTGAAACTTGCTGCACAATTCCCTCATTATCTAGTTGTTTAGATTCTTGGCATTGTCTGATACGATCACCTCCAGTTGTCCATATCGACATATTACATTATTTCTGATGAAACCAATGATTACCTCTTTGGTGACCTTAGGAAAAGAGGCAGCCTCAACCTATTTGGTGAAGTAATCGATCATGCTGAAGATGAATCGATGACCATTACTGGCTTTGGGTTCTACTGACCCAATCACGTCCATTCCCCACATGGAAAAAGGCCATGGCAAACTCATGTTATGCAGTTCGTTTGGAAGAGTGTGGATGGCATTCCTATGGACTTGACATTGGTAACATTTTCTGATGTGATCATCACAGTCAGCTTTGAGAGAGATCCAGTAATGCCCTGTTCTCAATATTTTTTGGGAAAGCAAAGGACCACTCATATGTGAGCCACAGACTCCACCGTGGACTTCATCCATCAGTCTTTGGGATTGATCTTTATCCAGACATCTTAAAAGGCCTATTCCAGCATCCCTTTTATAGAGTGCATCTCCGCTCAGAGAGAACTTCATAGCCATCTTATGAATTTGCTTTAGTTTAGCTTGACTTGCCCCAACGGGTGTAGATCCATCTAGCAGATATTCTTTTATATCTTGGTACCAAGGCTGTTTGATAGGAGGAAGTTCATCTGATATTTCTCCAATGTAATTCCCATATGTCGGGGCCTTTTGGCTTGCAAATTTGATGTCAGGAATTCCCATTCTATCAGATATGTGGATCAAGGAAGCCAACGTTGCTAATGCATCAACAAAGTCATTCCTACCTCAAGGGATGTGAATGAAGGTTATTTCTTCAAACTCCATGGATATCTTGATAACTTGCCGATGATAGGGCAACAAATGCAATTCTTTGGTATGATATGGTCCTGTGCTTTGTTTGATAACCAACTCAAAATTCCCAAAGACTAGTAAACGTTTGATACCCATGGATTGGGCCAGTTTGAACCCTATTATACAGCCTTCATACTCAGCTGTGTTGTTAGTGTTGATAAATTACAGCTTGATGGCTACAAGATACTATTTTCCTATAACAAAGACAAGAACTGCCCTAACTCTGGCACCTTCCATGTTCACGGCTCCATCAAAATACATTTTCTAATATTGGACTGTATTTGCTTGAGGGATTTATTGAATTGTCATTATCCCATCATCTAGGAAATAAGTTTTCAAGGGTTCAAAATCTCCTGACGGTGCTTCGGCCAATTGATCTGCAATCCCCTAACCTTTGATAGACTTCTGAGTCACGTAGACAATGTCGAATTGTTGGAGGATCAACTGCCATTTGGAAAATCGACAATTCAACATGGGTTTGTTGAATACGTTCTTCCGTGGATCTATGCGGGATATGAGATGGGCCGTGTGCCCATGCAGGTAATGTTGTAGCCTCATGGCGGCCCAGGCTAACGCACAATAGGTCTTTTTAATAAAAGTGTACTTATGCTTGCCGCTACTGAATCTTTTGTTGAGGTAATAGATAGCTCTCTCCTTGCCTCTATCATCCTTCTGCCCCAGCATAGAGCCCATTGCATTGGCATTAATTGACAGGTACACAAACAAGGGAATCTCATCCCTTGGAGGTACTAAGACAGGTTCTTCGATTAACTGCTTTTTGATGGAAAGGAAGGCTTTTTGACAATCTTCATTCCATTTCATGGAGGAATTCTTCCTTAACAGCTTAAACATGGATTCACAAGTTGTCAGTGAGTTGAGAGATGAATCTGCTTATGAAATTGATTCTCTCCAGAAATCCCCGTATTTCCTTTTTTGTTTGGGGCATCAGCATCTTGGTGATGGCTTTAATCTTAGCGGGATACATCTCAATGCCTCTGTTGCTCACCAGAAATCTCAACAACTTTCCTAATTTGACACCAAAAATACATTTGGCTGGATTCAGCTTTAGGTTGTACTTACGCAACCTGTTGAAAAGCTTTTTGAGATGGATGATGTGGTCGTCCTCCTTTCGGGATTTGACGATGATGTCATCCACCTAGACCTCTATCTCTTTGTGTATCATGTCATAAAAAAGGGCCATCATGGCTCGCTGATATATAGCATCGACATTGATAAGGCCGAAAGATAAACGTCTATAACAAAATGTTCCCCAGGGAGTGATGAAGGCTGTTTTCTCCCTGTCCTCTTCAACAACCATGATTTGATGGTATCCGGCAAAACAATCAACAAAAGAATACATGCCATACTGTGCCGTGTTAACTATCAGTATGTGGATAAAAGGTACTGGGAAGTTGTCTTTGAGACAAGCTTTGTTCAAATCCTGGTAATCCACACATACTCGTACCTTCCCTTCGGGCTTAGGCATAGGAACTATGTTGGATATCCACTCAGGGTAAGTTGATACCATGATAATGCCGGCTTTGAATTGCTTGACAATTTCTTCTTTGACTTTTAGACTCCACTCAGGTTTCAATCGTTTGAGCTTCTGCTTTATTGGCTTAAATCCATCTTTGATGGGCAGTCGATGAATGACAATGTCAGTAGAAAAGCCAATCATGTCTTCATATGACTATGCAAACACATCTTGAAATTGAGTTTAAAGTTCAATCAGGTCTGCTCTTTGGTTTTGGTTAAGGTCCATGCCTATCTGGATTTCTTATGGTTTTTTGAGGTTCCGATATTAACAGTGATAGTTTGATTGAGGTTTGGTTTGGGTTTGTCTTCGACCCATTCTTTGATCTCCTCGGGCACCTCATAGTCATCTATCTCTTCTTGATCAATCTCCATCAAGTCGAAGTCCAGTTCTACATCAAAGTTATAGTTACTATGAAAAATTGGCATCTCATCAGCAGGGAAAAACAAATCCAACTCTGGAGTCCTGAAAACAAAATGCTTTCACTTTAATATATGAAAATGTTTGATCATACAAAGCATTTAGCAAAAAGCATGACAAAAGTAACTGCTATCGCTGTGCAATAAAATTAAGCAGTAAATAAAACCACGCTTTAAGGAAGATGGTCTTTCTGCCCTTTTACCCTTTTCGACTGAGGCATGGAGTGCTGCTCCAATTGTCTAGAGTTAAGTCCTCATGAATTGGGAGGATAAAGAAGTTCCTGTCTTCTGTCTCCTCTTTGATGATGACTAAGACATCATTCATATTAGGGCCAGTTTTCTTCTTCGAACTACTACCTTTATCCCTTTTGATGCGAGGGATTAGGATTTGATCTTCTGAATCATCATTAGGGATATTGTCGTTTATACCCTTATAGTGCACCAAAAAATACATGTTTGCAAACGGGTCTCGTCCTTCATGCAAGAACTTTTCTTTGCCATTTTTGCTTTCCTTATTAGGCGTTGGGAGTCTTTTCTCACTAATCGGTTTGACCTGAGGAAATAGCATACATGACACAACAGCAGGAATCTTCCTTATTGGTTTCACAAACCCGACATCAGTGAGGTTTGGTAGTAGGATGGTGGAGGCCAGAACCGTTGGATGCTTGCGTGGGTTCCGGTGGTTTGATCTGGATGAATAGCCTAATTCGGCTTTCCCTGACTGGCCAGGGATTTGCACTGGACTTATGATTCCTTGCTAATTTTTCCTTAACCCTTTTCAAGGGCAGAAACCCAAGGATACCATTTCCTGAACGACCGTCATCACTTCGGGAGACACCTTCGGCTTTAAGGCTGGTGCCCCAATAGGTAAGTATTGAGTGTTGCTCACTTCCACAGCTTGAAAACTAGCAGGTTCAACCCCCTCATAGAGACTAATTACCGGCAAATCGCCCTGTATGCAGATAGGATATTCTGACTCGATATTTATAGTGATCAGATTGCCATCAATAATGTACTTGAGTTATTGATGAAGGGTGGATAGAACTGCTCCTGCCATGTGGATCCACGGTCTTCCCAACAACAAATTATATCCAGTGGTAATGTTTAGTACTTGGAAGGATACATAGAAAGTATGGGGAACTCCAGTAGAAGCTCAATCTCTCTCACAGCCTCTCGGTGAGATCCATCGAAAGATTGGATGACTACATGACTAGTCTGATTTCGGTTCAGATTGATCTTTATTCTCTCCAAGGTGTTGTAGGGACAGATGTTTAGGGATGATTCTCCATCTATCAGCACACCTCCGATCACATATCCTGAGGGCATCACTGCTATGTGCAGTGACGTGCAATGACCCGTCCTTTCTGCGGGTATATCATCATCAGTGAAAGATATCACATTACTGTTGAAAATGTGCTCTATTACATGACAAAATTTCTCAGTATCTACCGTCTTTTGCGGGTATATCATCACCAGAATTTTGCAATGATCCTCCGAGGATAGGACCAAATCCAGAATGGATATCTGTTTGGGTGCTTCTTTCAAGCTTTGCACCACTTTGATCTCATTATGCCTCATCTTGCTGAGGAATTCTTTAATTTTCTTGTCAGACACTCTTCCCTTGGCTTTACTGACGTAGTTGATTACTCGCTGCGGCAGGTACAATGAGTTTTCTTTTGATACAATAGCAACGTGGTTTAATGTTGCTCCTTTATCTTTCCTATAGTTCTATAGGACTTTCTTCAAGCTAACCACATGATATTGCGGTATGAATGGCAATATTAGAGGTTCGGGCACAACCGCTTTCACATGATTTTTTCCTTCCTGGACCCCTTTTCCCTGCAGTATCAGGGGTGTGATGGCTAGATCCTTCTCACAGGAAATGACAGCCACTACTTCTTTCAAATTAAATGGCCTGGGCAGAAAGATTTCTTCCTCAATAGGATAACCATAATCTTAATTTGCCTTCATCAGCTCACTACTTTCAATCAAATTTTGAATCAGGTGACGAAGTCCCCAACAATCCTCTGTGTCATGACCAGGCGTGTTGGAATGATATTGACAGATCTTATCAGGTTTAAATTTCCTAGATCGACGGTCCACCGGGGGTAACAAATTTGTGACCATCCCCTCGTTGATCAGCATTTGGAGGATTTCTTTCATCGGCTGGTTCAAATTAGTGAAATTCCTCTTGAAGGAGAATTCCCTATTGTCTTGGAACTTCTCCTCCTTAGTAGTCTTGTCGGCCCAAGATTCATGCTCATGAAACCAGTAGTGATCCCTCATGGCGATGGGACTACTTTCAGGAGTAGGAAGATTTGCTTCTTGTTGGTTGGTCTGATTTATCAACTGTCTCATTATCTGATGTTGATGCAACACCAGTTCTGCCAGTTGACCAACCTGGTCCTTGATAGACTTGATTTCCTGTTCTATCAGGAACTGCTTTTCTGAGAACCCCCAATTGTCCGGGCTATTAATATTTGCTTGGGTTGACTCTCCAACATACTGGAGGTATTTGGATCTTTCTCCTTTTCCCATGGCGATCATATTGACACTCTCATCATTATGTTGAGGCAAAGGATTATCTTGCACATATGGTTTCTCTTGTTTCGTTAGCACAATCTCCCTGTTATCTATCAGGTCTTGGATTTTGTGCTTGAGAGATCAACAATCTTGTGTGTCGTGGCCTGGTGCTCTAGAATGATAAACACACTTTTTACTAGGGTCAAAATTCTGTCCGCTCGAACTGGCTGGGGGAAGGAGTTGAACGATCTTCTTTTGTGCTATCAGCAGTTTCAGCACATTTTTTAGGGAATCCCCCAAGGGTGTGAACGTTCTTAGACGTCTGACTTCTCCAGCTTTTTGAAAATGAGGATTAGAAGATTGTGCGGGAGCTTGAAAAGGGGAATAATTTCTCCTTTGAATAGGCAAGCTTAGATTGCCTCTTTGATTCTGTCCCTGAAGTATTAAGGACACTTCCTCTTCCTTCTTCTTGTGTACTCTCCTGGGATTACTGCCATAGCTTCCAGATTAAATATTCTCGGCCACTGCCTCCAAAGCGGCCAGGTCCTTGATCTTCCTAGAGTTTAGACCCATTTCGGCCATTTCTCCATGTTTGATCATCTCCGAGAATGGTTTTCCTATACCTGTTAGGACCCTCTCGTAATATGGAGCTTCTTGGATGTCTATTAAGGTCAGGACTATCTCAGTCTCTGTCATAGGTGGGGTGACTGGTATCGCCATCCGTCTCCATCGTTGGGCATACTCTCTGAATGACAGTATAGTATGACAGGATTTATAATGAAATGTATATTGACATTTATTTAAAATTTGAATTTGAAATTTACATTGAATTGAAAGGGGAAAGCATGAATAGGATTCCCTTCGGATTTAGTTTATCAAAGGCTGACCTATCTTAGGCTACTCTCGTGGCTTTTCGGCATGAAGGTCCCCAGTGTTGGGTTTGTACGAAATCGTGGGCGTCATCAAATTGCAAAATTAGCGGAAGTATGGTATAACAGAGTTTAAAAATTTCTACAAAACCATTACCCGGATCATCCTTTATGTAAATTATTAATTTAAAACGATAAATAAAAAGTTATGGAATCATACCCTTGTAGAACGAAGCTTCCACAGGTACGAGTTCAACTCCTTGTTCTTCGTGATCTCCTTGAATTTCCAAGTTAGATTCCTTCCTTTGATCAACGTTAGCTACCCAAGTGTTTGGCCTCTAGAGGTGATCTACCAAGGAAAAGGAATTATCAAGAAGGAGGGTGGTTGGCTAAATCCTAGGTTTCTATCCTCTATAGAAAATGAGTACTCTCCAACAATTAGAATTTTATCAACTGATATCTATTATAAGACTCCTCTTATATAGATATTGGTCAACCCTTCTAATCCTTTTAGACATGGGTTTCAATTAATTAATTAAATTCCTTTAATTAATTTAGGCTTCCCACCACATTGGGAATAATTAATTAAATTTATTTAATTAATTTGCCTCCTAATCTTATTAGGAATAAATGAGAGTACTAATATTAAATTAATTCCTAAACTCCTTTAGAAATTAAAATAATAATAATTATAATAATATTAATAAGACTCCTCTTATTAATTTATATTTAATATTTCTAAAATATTAAATAATAAATATTAAGCTATTTAATTTATTCTATCACCATAGATCAAATTAATTATACTTAATGTATTATTACGATTATGCCATTATCTTCTTAAATAACTATTCTTCCTTTTATGGTGTGACCCTTTAGGTTCTTCCATATTAAATCGGTTGTGAATAAATCAATTAGAACAATTCTAATCTTATTTAAATATATAAATTAAATTAATAATCTATTTAAATAAATAACATTTATTCTACAATAGGGATAAGCCTCCCTAGCGATCAATGACTTTTCAGATAATATAGATTTTAACATTAATCATAAAAGAACCTGTGAGTAAATAGTTACCGTACAATTCAATCCTTCCTACCATACAATGTGCCAATTAAATATAAGACATGCAATTACTGTCAATTCTTATTTTATTTAATTATACTTATTTCGATTAGAAAATGCACAATTTCAAATAATGCAAATTATAAACTCCTTTCTAATTTCATTCTGCATTGGCCAAGGACTACTGGGTTGTCATTTAACGAATCACATAGGACATATCTCTTCTTTTACTAGAAGTGGCAGATTCTTTATTAATCATTCATTATCTCTATATGTAACTCATTATACCCAAGCATACCCTTTGATATACCCTAAGGATCTTAAGGAATAAGTCAAAGTATAATGCATTACACACAAGATACTATGATGATCTCAAGTCTAAGGATCCTTGGTACTACTATCACATTAGGAATTCCTATTGACATGCAAGTAAAATTCCATTAGGTATTCCAAAACGAGTCACTTTCAGTGAACTTATTCTCCAATAAGCACCTACATACTTACTTTAGTGTCTCCACACAAATGATTATGAGTTCAATCATCCACATCAAATGAGCAAGCAACATATGTACCAATCTATTCGAATTTATTAATCCCTTTTTTAGTAATCCAATGATTGGAAACTATTTTAGTTTTAAGTTTTCTAAGAATTTAGATCTCATTAGTATGATTGACATCATGATTCTAAAAGCATTGCTTAAAACTATGGATTATTTACATATTATAAAAATAGCATCATGTAGATAATTAAATGCCTTTAATAAATGAATACTTTTATTAATAAATAAATAAGATCGTTTACAAAGTATATGCTTTATCATCATACATGATTGGCTTGTATGCATACTACTTTCAATCTCCCACTTGCACTAAAGCCAATCGCCATGATATCTCATACCCACCTTCTCTAAGTGAGGATCAAACTGTTGTTGTGTTAAAGCTTTAGTAAATGGATCTGCAATATTGTCTTGAGAGTCTACACGCTACAAGGTGACTTCTCCTCTTTCAATGATCTCTCTGATCAAGTGAAATCGCCGCAACACGTGTTTGGATTTCTGATGAGACCTGGGTTCCTTAGCCTGTGCAACCGCTCCGGTGTTGTCACAGTATAAGGGGACTACTCCTCTAATGCTAGGAACCACACTAAGTTCTGTTAAGAACTTTTTCATCCAAACAACTTCCTTTGCAGCTTCACTTGCAGCTATGTACTTTGCCTCTGTCACTGAATCAGCAACTGTTTGCTGCTTGGAACTCTTCCAACTCACTGCGCCTCCGTTCAAGGTAAATATATACCCTGAAATAGATTTATCGTCATCTTGGTCTGTTTGAAAACTTGAGTCTGTGAAGCCCTCGAGTTTTAATTTAGACCCACCGTAGACAAGAAATACATCCTTAGTCCTTCGTAAGTACTTTAGGATATTTTTCACTGCCTTCTAGTGCTTTTCTCCTGAATTCGACTGATATCTACTCGTTACACTAAGTGCATGAGCGACATCTGGTCTAGTACATATCATACCATACATAATAGATCATATTGCTGTAGCATAAGGGATCTTACTCATACGATCACTCTCCTCAGGTGTCTTTGGGGCCTGTTTCTTGGAGAGGTTTATTCCATGGCTCATCGGCATGAGACCTCTTTTGAAATCTTCCATGCTAAACCTCTTTAGCATGGTATTAATGTACGTTCCTTGGGATAAGCCAAGCATCATTTTAGATCTATCTCTATAGATCTTTATTCCCAAAATATAGGATGCTTCTCCCAAGTCCTTCATGGAGAAGTGATTAGATAACCAGATTTTAATCGATTGTAGCATAGGAATGTCATTCCCTATCAGTAATATATCATCAACATATAATACAAGGAATGAAACAGCGCTCCCACTAACCTTCATGTACACACACGGTTCATCCTCATTTTTGATAAAATCAAACTCTTTGTTTGTCTGATCAAAACGGATGTTCTATCTACGAGAAGATTGCTTCAATCTATAAATGAATTGTTGCAGCTTACAGACTTGATTTGTTCTAACCTTTGAAATAAATCCCTCTGGCTGTGTCATATACACATCCTCCTCAAGTTTTCCATTGAGGAAGACCATTTTCACATCCATCTGCCAGATCTCATAGTCGTAATAAGCTGCAATCGCAAGCAAAATCTGAATGGACTTGAGCATTTCTACCGGTGAGAAGGTTTCATCATAGTTAATTCCTTGTCTTTGTTCGAAACCTTTTGCAACTAGTCGGGTCTTATAGGTCTCTACCTTACCATCCGCTCCAGTCTTTCTTTTAAAGATCCATTTACACCCAATAGGATTAATGCCTTCAGGTGGTAAAACCAAAGTCCATACTTGATTCTCATCCATGGAGTCTATCTATAATTTTATTGCTTTAGGCCATTTCCCTAAGTCTTTATTACTCATATCCTGTTCGTAATTCAATGAATCATCATCATTCGTGATGTGTACCTCATCGTCATCCTCTATGACGAATCCATACCAATCAGGTATCTTCGGTACTCTTCCAGATTTACGAACAGGGTGTTGTACTGAAGGTGTCTCTACTTAGACAAGTTCATCCACTTGATCTGTAGTGGTTTGTGGTTCTTGAATTTCTTTAAGATATATTTTCCTCCCACTAGCCCCTTTAAGAATAAACTCATTTTCCAAGAAGGCAGCGTGTTTCGCAACAAACACCTTTTGCTCAGTAGGATTGTAGAAATAGTATCCCAAATTATCTTTAGGATATCCCACAAACGTGCACTTATCAGATCTTGTCCCAAGCTTATCATTTTGAAACCTTTTCACATAAGCTGGACATCCCCAAATCTTAACATGCTTAAGACCAGGTTTCCTCCCTATCCACATCTCATATGGAGTCTTGGGGATGGATTTCGAGGGGACCTTATTTAGTAGATATGCAGCCGCTTCTAGGGCATAATCCCAAAATGATACTGGAAGATTGGTAAAACAACAATGTTCGATTTCTCCTTTCAGATACTCCATTTAACTGTGGTGTACCTGGTGGAGTCCATTGTGAGATTATACCATTTTTTTTGAGACAATCGAGAAACTCACCTCTTAAGTATTTACCACCTCGATCTGATCGAAGAATCTTAATACTTTTGCCTGTTTGTTTCTCTACTTCACTTCTGAACTCTTTGAACTTTTTAAATGATTCAAATTTGTATTTCATTAAATTCACATCAATATCTTGAGTGATCATCAATGAAAGTAATAAAATAAGAATACCCTTCCCACGCATTTGTTGTCATAGGTCCACAAACGTCTGTGTGAAACCAATGCTAACAACTCTGTAACTCTTTCTCCTTTTCCACTAAAAGGAGATTTAGTCATTTTACCCATGAGACAAGATTCACAAGTTGGATATGATTCATAATCGGATAGCTCTAAGAGCCCATCCTTATGCAACCTGGATAATCTTGTTTCATTGATATGACAGAGTCTACAGTGCCACATATAGGTATAATTAACATCATCTCTTTTCCTTTTCTTAATTTGTTCTATTTGAAGTATATTTTCATGCAAGTCAAGTATATAAAATCCATTTCGCTGATTACCAACACTATATAAAACATTGTCTTTATAAATAGAACAATTGTTGTTCTTTATTATAATGTCAAATCCATCCATATCTAATACGAAAATAGAAATAATGTTTCTAATAATATTCGGAACAAAATAAAAGTTATTTAAATAAATTGACTTGCCCGTAGGTAGTGCTAAACAATAAGTGCCTACAGCTAATGCAGCAACCTTTGCTCCATTTCCCACTCGTAGGACGACCTCATCCTTGTTCAGCTTTCTACTTCTGACCAGTCCCTGCACAGTATTACATATGTGAGAACCACAGCCGGTATCCAATACCCAAGTAGAATTTTGACTTTCTGAAAAATTAATTTCAATCATGAACAAACCTTGATTGGAAGTCGAATCTTCTCCAAGCTTCTTCTCTGCCAGAAACTTCTTACAGTTCCTCTTCTAGTGACCCGACTCGTTGCAATGGAAGCGCATTCCTTTACTAGTTGAATCAAGTTTCTTTTGTTCCTTTATGTTCACCTTGCCCTTAGCCTTCTTATATTTCTTCTTTTCAGAAGATACCTTAGGGCCTCTTCCTTTTCTTGGAAGAATCCACCATTAAGACATGGTTCTTCTTGGATGGGAAGTGACCTTCTGCAGTTTTCAACATGTTAAGTAATTCAGGCAAGATGACATCTAACTTATTCATGTGGAAATTAACAATGAACTACGAGAAGGTCTCAAGGAGTGACTGCAAGACCAAGTCTTGACTCAACTCCCCATCCATAATGAACCCAAGCTAGTCCAAAGCGTTCAATCAGATTGATCACCCTTAGGACATGAGTCTCAATGGCTGTGCCCTCGGACATCCGAGATCAGAAGAGCTCCTTAGATATCTCATATCTAGCAGTCCTACTTTGTTCACCATATAACTCCTTGAGGTGAAGCAACATAGTAGGAGCATCCATAGTTTTATGTTGACGCTGAAACTTGTTATTCATGGATGCTAGCATGATGCATTGAGCCACAGATGCATCATCTTGTCACTTTGAAATAGTGATAATCTCTTCCACAGAGGCTGATTTTGGAATAGTTCCAAGGACAAGTGAATTTAGGACATAAGAAATTTTTTCAGCAGTGAGAACTATTCTCAGATTCCTTAACCATTTCGTGTAATTCGGCCTTGCTAATTTGTTAACATCAAGTATGCTACGCAGTGAAATTAGTGATATTGACATTTTTAAATTTCTTTATGTGAAAAGACAATATTTTAGCAAACATTCATTTAATTAATTTTATATACCAAAATAAATTAGGTCTTATTTTAAATTGGTACATCCCACTATTTCCTTCAAACTATATTACCCTCACTTATATAATTCGACAACATCTAATTAAAGATTTGCTAGTGAGAATAAGGATCCCATTTCAAATGTATATAGCCTTGTGTGTGCACAACAAACGATATATAAATAAATAGGTAGACAACTCTTGTCAATTACATCGACATGTAACTCCTTGTATTCTGCCTCTTAGATCATAATGGTCAAGTGTGTGCACATTTGAACTAAAATGATTTAAGTTAAGTCCAACCTAGTACTCCATATATTCAAAAAAGAAAAATATTATCCTTGTGTGTGCACAACAAAACAATATTGTTCAATTAACTTTATAAGCATCAAATGTGATTAAATTAATATCTTAAATACTTAATACTTGCCTTGTGTGTGCACAAAAAACTCATATTAAATATTAAATACTCTATTAATTTATCATGCTAGAAGGCGGCATTCGATATTCCAAATATCATTGAACACTTTAGACTTAATATAATTGTTTTGAGGGATTTGTTATTATTTGTCTCATCTTGTTTAGCGTGCATGCACACACACACACACACGCACACACACACACACACACATATATATATATATATATATATAATACTTGTCATTTTATTAAAACATGTGAAACATATTTGCATAAAATATAATATATATAATACTTAGCATGCACATATAGAATACTATATTCTACCTGTATTGATTATGGACTTTTATTCTAGTTTGGTTCACTAGAGCCACCAAGTGAACCAAAAGATCAAACCTAGGAGTGCAAGAAGTTAAATTTAAATGTAACTATTATATTTAAACCTGGGCTTCATACAAACGGGTCTTCACGTACTCCTTGCTCATGGTCTCCAATTTTTTCAAGATAATTCTAACTATTTCTATTACATAAACTATTTTTAAAATTAAATAAAAACCTTGATCAGCAGTCAAGGGGAAGTACATAGGAGGGAGATAGAATTTTACATCAAGAAAAAACCAGAGAAGACGAGGTACGCAGACCCCATTTAATAAAACTCATTCATTCAAGCATTCCACTAAAATAAAATCTAATCACATTGGTCAATAGTCCCATAATCAATCCCATTTATTATCATACATATCACCATATGCATCAATAAATAAATATATTAATCTCATGAATTAAAATATTCTATATATATATGAGTATTATTTAATGGGCAATTTTAATTTGCATGAAATCAATTTCAAGATTAAAATAAACTCTTTATTTTAATTATAAAATTATTAAGAATATTATATATATGTATACATATATATACATACATACATATATATATATATACATACATATATATATATATATATATATATATATAATAACCACATATATATATATATATATATATATGTTATAACCGAAGTTACCCTTGAATCCCTTGAACAATCAATGATTACATCTTATTAATAAATTCAGGACCCACGTCACTTTATATATATAAGAGCAATGCTACTATCACATAAATTTTATCACATAACTCTCACATACACACACATACATACTGTGGGTCGTCGCCTGACATGCGGGACCCACAGTATGTATGTGTGTGTATGTGAGAGTTATGTGAAACAATTTATGTGATAGTAGCATTATTTTATATATAATCATTCCTCAGGTTCCTTATATTATACATCACCTCCACCTCCAAGAATTCCTTTTGAATCACTTTTTAGAAATCTTCCTTTAGGTTTACTTTTAAGTCGTGGGTCACCTTTCTTTGAATAGGCCACTTATATATATAGTAATAGTAACTTGAATCTAGTCGCATGAAAAAAAAACTATTTCGTGAATTTTTTCTTCTTCATAAAAAATAATTTTATACAACTAAATTATGCCCAATAAATTATTCTAAATACATATCCATACATATATGGAATTAAAACAATTAATAATTGCATAAATGTTTGACTCTGATGCCACTGTTGAGTTTGTACGAAATCGTCGGCGCAACCAAATTGCAAAATTAGCTGAAGCATGGTATAGCAGAGTTTAAACATTTTTACAAAACTATTACCGGATCATCCTTTATACGAAGTATTAATTTAAAAAGATAAATAAGAAGTTATGAAATCATACCCTTGTAGAACAAAGCTTCCACAGGTACGAGTTCAACTACTTGTTCTTCGTGATCTTCTTGATTTTTCGGGTTAGATTTCTTCATTTGATCAACGTTAGCCACCCAAGTCGGGCATACCAGGCTCTAGCCTCTTCGGTCAGACTCTTCTAAAATAATTGCATCCTGAGCTTCTCATCCTCTGCATAGGATCTAAGTTCTCCAATGAATACTTACAAATGGGTGTAGGGATCTCCTAATCCATCATATTTTTCAAAATCAAGGGCTTGTAACTTGCCTAGATATCGAGCCCCTGGGAATATACATAAATCTGAGTAATTTACGCTTCCAAATGCCCCAGTCCCTTTGATGGACCGGGTTATTTCTTCTATTTGTTGAACCTTCTTTCTAATATCACAAGTTTCCTGACCTTTGTTGAGATAGGTGATTTCAGGGGTTTTATTGGTCAGATCTTGGTTCTGGAGCTCAGGGGTTTGAGTATCTTTCTTGCCAGTATCCTGACTACCACTTGGTGTGGATGATTATGTTTGACCGGGTATTTGTTTACCCTGAAGACTTTTGCTTAGCTCTTTAAGAAAAATAGACAATTCTGCTATCTAGTTCTTTAATCCTTCGAACTCTTCTAGAGCGAGAAATCGGGGTGGATTTAGGTTGAGCACTTGAAGCTATATGACTAGAGATGGGCTTAGTGCCTTTTTAGATTTTGATCTGGTAATGAGACCAATTTTTTTCCTACAAATAAAAGTAGGTGTGTTAATTTTGATGTATATATATATTAACAGGGTGCATACTATGCAATGTGTTTATTTTCAAAGTTTTTTAATCTTTTCTTGCAAAACAAAGGGCAGTTGTTTTGATGACTGTATAGTATGACAGGATTATAATGAAATGTATATTTACATTTATTTGAAATGTGAATTTGAAATTTACATTGAATTGAAAGGGGAAAGCATGAACAGGCTTCCTTTCGGATTTAGTTTATTAGAGGCTGACCTATCTTAGGCTACTCTCGCGGCTTTTCGGCATGAAGGTCCCCAATGTTGGGTTTGTACGAAATCGTGGGCGCAATCAAATTGCAAAATTAGCGGAAGCATGGTATAACAGAGTTTAAAATTTCTACAAAACCATTACCCGGATCATCCTTTATGCAAATTATTAATTTAAAACAGTAAATAAGAAGTTATGGAATCATACCCTTGTAGAATGAAGCTTCCACATGTACGAGTTCAACTCCTTGTTCTTCGTGATCTCCTTGAATTTCCAAGTTAGATTCCTTCCTTTGATTAACGTTAGCCACCCAAGTGTTTGGCCTCTAGAGGTGATCCACAAAGGAAAAGAAATTATCAAGAAGGAGGGTGGTTGGCTAAACCCTATGTTTCTATCCTCTATAAAAAAGGAGTACTTTCCAATAATTACAATTTCATCAACTGATATCTATTATAAGACTCCTCTTTTATAGATATTGGTCAACCCTTCTAATCCTATTAGACATGGGGTTTCATTTAATTAATTAAATTTCTTTAATTAATTTAGGCTTCCCACCACATTGGAAATAATTAATTAGATTCATTTAATTAATTTGCCTCCTAATCTTATTAGAAATAAATGAGAGTACTAATATTAAATTAATTCCTAAACTCCTTTAGAAATTAAAATAATAATAATTGTAATAATATTAATAAGACTCCTCTTATTAATTTATATTTAATATTTCCAAAATATTAAATAATAAACATTAAGCTATTTAATTTGTTCTATCACCATAGATCAAATTAATTACACTTAATGTATTATTACGATTATGCCATTACCTTCTTAAATAATTATTCTTCCTTTTATGGTGTGACCTTTTAGGTTCTCCATATTAAACCGATTGTGAATAAATCAATTAGAACAATTTTAATCTTATTTAAATAATAAATTAAACTAATAATCTATTTAAATAAATAATATTTTATTCTACAATAGAGATAAGTCTCTCTAGCGATCAACGACTTTCCAGATAATATAGATTTCAACATTAATCATAAAAGAATTTGTGAGTAAATAGTTACCGTACAATTCAATCCTTCCACCATACAATGTCCCAATTAAATATAAAACATAGAATTACTGTCAAGTCTTATTTTATTTAATTTTATGTATTTTGATTAGAAAATGCACAACTCAAAATAATACAAATTAGAAACTCATTTCTAATTTCATCATGCGTTGGCTAAGGACTATTGGGTTGTCATTTAACGAATCACATAGGACATATCTCTTCTTTTACTAGAAGTGGTAGATTCTTTATTGATCTTTCATTATCTCCATATGTAACTCATTATACCCAAGCATACTCTTTGATATACCCTAATGATCTTAAGGAATAAGTCAAAGTATAATTCATTACACACATGATACTGTAATGATCTCAAGTCCAAGGATTACTTGTACTACTATCACATTAGGAATTCCTATTGACAGGAAAGTAAAACTCCATTAGGTATTCCATAGCGAGTCACGTTCAGTGAACTTATTCTCCAATAAACACCTAATACTTGCTTTAGTGTTTCCATACAAATGATCATGAGATCAATCATCCTCTTTCAATGATCAAGCAACATATGTACCAATCTATCCGAATTTACTAATTCCCTTTTTAGTAATCCAATGATTGGGAACTATTTTAGTTTTAAGTTTTCTAAGAATTTAGATCTCATTAGCATGATCAACATCATGATTCTAAAAGCATTGCTTAAAATTATTTACATATTATAAAAACAGCATCATGTAGATAATTAAATGCCTTTAATAAATGAATACTTTTATTAATAAATAAATAAGATCGTTTACAAAGTATATGCTTTATCATCATACATGATTGGCTTGTATGTATACTACTTTTAATCTCCCACTTGCACTAAAGCCTATCGCAATGGTGTCTCATACCCATCTTTTCTAAGTGACGATCAAAATGACAGTAAAAGACAGTTTTGCCCTCCTGTAGGGTTAGTAACAAGAATGCAAAATTTCGAGTGTCTACAGGTAGCATCTTCTGACGTGATAATGACAGTCAGCTTTAAGAGAGATCCAGTAATGCCCTGTTCTCAATATTTTCCTGGCAAGTAAAGGACCGCTCATGTGTGGACCACAGACTCCACCGTGGACTTCATCCATCAGTCTTTGGGCTCGATCCATATCCAGGCATCTTAAAAGGCCTACTCCAACATCCCTTTTATAGAGTGCGTCTCCATTTAGATAGAATTTCATAGCCATCTTATGAATTCGCTTCCTTTCATCTTGACTTGCCCCGGTAGGAGTAGATCCATCCCGCATATATTTTTTTATATTTTGGTACCAAGGATGTTTGATAGGAGGTAGTTCATCTGATAATTCTCCAATGTAATTCCCATATGCCGGGTCCTTTTGGCTTGCAAATTTGATGTCGAGAATTCCCATCCTATCAGATACGTGGATCAAGGAAGCCAACATTGCCAATGCATCAACAAAGTTATTCCTACCTCGAGGGTTGTGGATGAAGGCTATTTCTTCATACTCCATGGATATACTGATAACTTGCCGATGATATAGCAGCAAATGAAATTCTTTTGTATGATATGCCCCGGTGGTTTGTTTAATAACCCACTCAGAATCCCCAAAGACTAGTAAACATTTGATACCCATGAATTGGGCCAGTCTCAACCCCAGTATACAGCCCTCATACTCAACTGTGTTGTTGGTGTTGATAAATTACAACTTGATGGCCACAGGATATTGTTCTCCTGTAAAAGAGACAAGAATTGCCCCAGCTCCGGTAACTTCCATCTTCACGGCTCCATCAAAATATATTTTCCAATATTAGACTGTATTTTCTTGAGAGATTTGTTGAACTGTCATTATCCCATCATTCGGGAAATAAGTTTCCAAGGGTTCAAAATCCCCTGACGATGCTTTGGCCAGTTGATCCGCAATTCCTTAACCTTTGACATACTTTTGAGTCACGTAGACAATGTCGAACTATTGTAGGATCAACTGCCATTTGGACAATCTGCAATTCAATATGGGTTTGCTGAATACGTACTTCAGCAGATCCATGCGGGATATGAGATAGGTTGTGTGCCCATGCAGATAATGTTGTAACCTCATGGCGGCCCACGCTAACGCACAACAGGTCTTTTCAATTAAAGTGTACTTCTATTCACTACTGCTGAATCTTTTGCTGAGGTAATAGATAGCTCTTTCCTTACTTCTATCATCTTTCTGTTCCAACATGTAACCCATGGCGTTGGCATTGACTGACAGGTACATAAATAAGGGAACCTCATCTATTGGGGGTACCAAGATAGGCGCTTCGATCAACTGCTTTTTGATGGAAAGGAAGGCTTTTTGACAATCTTCATTCCACTTCATGGAGGAATTTTTCCTTAACAGCTTAAAGATGGGTTCACACGTTACCGTGAGTTGAGAGATGAATCTGCTTATTGTGACAACCCGAAAAATTGGATTGTCTAGCAATTGAGTTTAAAGAATTATTATTTAATAAAAGGAATTTTATTAATTTTATTATGTGTTATGTGTTTATTAATCATTCTATGACATAAGATGATTAGAAACCGGGAGGATTCTGGCTATGAGCTAGAATGAATGAGTAAGAATTTTCAAGACGAAAATAAAAGATTTTTGGGAATAAAAATATTTTCGAGAAAAAGACGAAATAGGCATTATTCATAATGTGAAATCCTAAGGGTTAGGGTTTGAGAACCCTAGGCCTTTCTGGGAAATCGGAATGTCGGAATGACATTCTGTCGAAAGATTTGACGGTAATATACCGAGAAAAGTTAAGTTAGCCGATAAAAGTTTTTCTTGAAGTGAATCACTATTTATTCGTTTCTGCTCGGGAAATATTATTGAAATTCTGAGAAACGCGTAATGATAGGATTCTAAGATAAGATGGAAAAATATTTCATTTACGACTCGTGAAATTTTCGCTTGCGGACTTAAAACCCTAAGGGTTATGGAATGTGAAATTAAAAAAGAAGAAAATGGTTAAGTATAATAATAACGATTATTACGAATACGAGTGTAATACTAGTTATTATACGAGTATGGTACGAAGAGAATACGATAATTAATACGACATATAATACAAATTTTATACGAAGTAAATGTGTCCAATTTAAATTAATACTAATAACCAAACCCGTGGATCGAACCGATGGGTAAACGGGTGGGTTAAACCCATGGTGCAACCCATAAAAGCACATAGGAGCACATGGGGGAGATATGGTGGCCATGTGCTAGCACATGGGAGGACATGGGATGCATGTGGGGGACTAGAGCTTGAGGAGGTTTGGTTTAAAGACCAAACTAGCCTTGGTCTTGCAATTGCTATAAATAGCAAGCTTAAGAGTTCATTTGGAAAATCACCAACAACTCATTTTGAGAGGGAAGAGAAGAGAGAAGGAAGAGCTTATGACAAGAAAATCAAAGAAGCAAAGAAGCTATATAAGACTTTTGTCAAGAACACAAAGTCAAGAACTCAAGAACACTTAAAGGTATAAATGTTTAAACATTAATTCTCATCTTCCTTCAATTCTTAAATTGATAGAGAAGTGATTATTGGTAGAGCATGAATGGTAAGATATGATAAGGTGGATATTAATGAACCTTAAAACACTAATAACCAAGAACAAGTAAAACCATAATGGAATGGTTAAGAAGTTAATGAAGAAATGAGTTAAGACCATAATAAAATGGTTAAGTAACTTAATGAAGAAAGCCATTAAAACTTAGTTGTTTATGATGGTTAGAATCATAGATGAATAACCAATGGATTGATTCTAATTGGTTTGGAGTAAAAATCTCGAGTAACGAAGTTATGATGAAATTTACGAGATTAGACGTTAATCGTCGAATCGTAAATTTTCCTGAAACGAAAGTTAAATGTCGCCGTTTAACTCAGAAACCTTGTTTTTCAATGGCGTATTGTAGAATTGAATAAATAAGACTTGCGAGAGAAAGAACGAACAAATTCGGACGTAAAACAAAGAATTGAGCGTCGAACGTTCACGAATGTTGGACAAACGCGTAAAAATGGACGAAATGGCAAATTTCTCTCCAACGGATTTAGAAATGAATTTCGACTAGATGGAATTGTAGAACATAAGATATGTGAGCTAATGGCTTTGAAATGAGCCAATTTTGATTTATAACGATCGAGTTACGAGCTCGGGAAGTTCAAAATTTGGAAAATTTTTCTAAGGCTGAGGGCCGGCGCCGCAGCACCGCCCATGCCTAAGTAGCTAGCGCCGCAGCGCCTTCCCGGGAGAAAAAGCTTTGCATGTGTAACGCCGCAGCGCGACTTAAAGTGTAAATGATGGCGCCGCAGCGTCGGTGCAAAGGAAAAGCCAGTGAAGAGCTTTTTAATGCTCAATACTTGGGGAATGTGTACAAAATGATAGTGAACATATAATTCACATAATGTAACACTTAAACAAGTGATTTAAACCTTAAGTACAGGTTGAATGAGAATAAGAGACGAGTAACGTCAACACAGGATATGTGAACGATTCTCGTGAATCGTGTCGGCGTCGAGTGAACGTTCTAAGTATATATTGGTTGTATGACTTAAAAGTTAACGAATGTTGGCATAGTAAGATGTGAATGTTAATAAGCCGTAATGAACGGTAATAAGAGAATGAAGAATAACGTATAATGTTGAAAAACCGAGTTAATGGTAATAACTTAGATAAACGTTTCGAGTCAAATGAACCGGACGTTGTAAGAAATGTAATGAGGATTAACTTAACGAACATTATAGTTATAATGGTTCGGATAAGTTAAGTCTACATGGTAAGGCAATCATAGTCTATAATGGTCGAGATATAGTATTTGGGCTAAACGATTCCGTCAGAGAGCGACGGTTAATACGTACTAGCAACCGATTTAACTCATTGTGAAAGACAGTGTAGACGAGACGGGAAACTAGTTTGTTGGTTGTTTGTGGAAAACTACTCAGTATACTATATTGAATACTTTTAGAGACTAGATGTGTGCTAAGGTGTAAGTGTTATAAGAAGAAAATAAGAATGTAAATTATCATAAAAGATAATCGTAAGGTTGTGACATTTCCATATGTCATAACAACCGAAGGAATGAAAGTAAAGTTGGTCGCGTAGACTTAAATTACAAGAACGCGAACCATAAGAAGTAAAGTGAAGTTGAAACCAATGCATAAGTCAAATATTTGACTAATGGATATATGTTATTCCTTATATGATACATAGGAATTTTGATGAGCAGTTCAGCATAAACCGTAAGCGGTAGCTGTTCGTAAGGCAAGTTTCCTAACTTCATTCATTTTTATATGAATGCTAGTTTCTTAAACTTTCCCACGGATATGATGCTACAATGTACAATTATCTACTCATACCTTCAATTGAATACTTCAATAACATGCACAAGTTTACTAATTGTTTCATTACAATAATCCCTTCCCAAGTTCGTTATAACCTTTACATTTTTTCGGGGTCATAGTATCATATATTACAACAATAATACTATACTACTACAAGGATAACTAAGTATCCATCTTGGACTTGCCCTTGTCCTTACCGGATCCTTCGGTCCGATTGCTCTTAGCTGAAACATATGATTTAAGCAAGAATGAGCATAACTAGCTCATCAAGTTTAACCTTTTACCTTGTAACCACAAAATCAAGAATCATATAGTTTCATTTTCCATAACTGTATAATAGTTATGAAATAGTAGGAATAATCAAAGTAATGTTTTGAGTTCCTTTAAAACCATTCTTAAGGACACATAGTCACTTAAGAATCTGAGTTGGTCCTAGACCATGAACATCATTCACTTTTTCAAGCATAAAAGAACATCCCGGCACTAAGGCCGTATGCTCGATATATCTTACAAGCACGTCCACGTGATCAGCTTGTAGTACTCTATGTTGATTAACACTCCATTCTTTAAACGTTTTCATACTTAAACTTTGTGGCAACTTAGTGCCTGTTGAGTTAACAACATTAAACATTTGTGTATTCATACTCAGGTTTTCCTTTGAATCTGTACCAAATCAATTGGCATAGGATAGCACATCAATAATACTTTGAAAGATTTATGAAAAATCAATCAAAATACTTTACAGATACGTCTAGCCGAAACAAATGGCATCGACTATACAATAACAGTTCATGCATAGGCAACTATGCATCATGACAGCTTGTCCATCATAAAGTATAGACAAGAGTTTAGAAAGTTTGCAATAAGCATAAACTGAACAAGGTTCGAAAACTTGCATAACGTAACGTTAATATAAGAGTTAGAAAACTTTTCTTTACATCTTTAAACCTTTTAAGTGTATGCTATTCAGTCTTTACAATCTCTACAAGATATAAACACATAGCATACCAATCAGGTTATCATAACCGATATACATTGTGTAACCTATCTTCTCCTTCTCGTATAACCTAACTGAATTGTTAACCTAATAACATCTGCTCAAGTTATTTAACATTCTTCACGGCTTATTAATGTTCATTAGTCATAAGCCGACCCTCGTCGATCATTGTTATGCATAACGACCGACGAAACATTAATCGATTCGTTATATCAACCACATTCTCATCGAATTCTCGTCATCGGACTCCATATGGAAATCAAGTAAGTTTTAACTTCATTTCTCAACATTCATGTACTTCGTGTTTGTTTTGCTAGAAACATAAGCATGCAATCAAATTACATAAACGCAGCAGAAGGGATAAAAAATTAGATTTTAAAATTTCTTACAAACCCTTAACCATGATCTTTCTTGTGCATCAATTATCAGTCAATACATAGAAGGAGAAGATGGAATTATACCTTTGAAGATCCAAGCTTCCTCAGGTACAAGTTCTTCTTCTTTGATTCCTTTGATTCCTCTGTAGTGGCTCCTTCCCTTGATCAATGTTAGCCACCCAAATGTTTGGCCTCTAACGGTGATCCACCAAGGAAGATGAAGAACTCAGGAAGATGGGTTATTGGCTTAACCCTTGTTTCTATCTCTATAGAATATGTGTACTCCCAACCCTTGGAAAAATTCACGTACCTTATTTCTGATATAAGACTCTCTTATATAGATATTAGGTTAACCCTTCTAATCCAATTAGAATAGGGTTTTATTTAATTAATTAATTAAATACTTTTAATTAATTTATATCCTAATCTTATTAAGATTGAGAGAGTACTGATATTATATTAATTCATAACTCCTTTAAAATTAAAATAATAATAATAATAATAATAATAATAATAATATTAATAAGACTCCTCTTATTAATTTATATTTAATATTTTTAAAATATTAAATAATAAACATTAAGCTATTTAATTTATTCTATCACCATAGATTAAATTAATTATACTTAATGCATTATTACTATCATGCTATTTTCTTATTAAATAATTCTTATTCCTTTTATGGTATGACCCTTTAGGTTCTCCATATTAAACCGGTTGTGAATAAATCAATTAGAACAATTCTAATCTTATTTAAATAAATAAATTAAACTAATAATATATTTAAATAAATAACATCTATTCTACAATAGGGATAAGCCTCCCTAGCGATCAACGACTTTCTAGATAATAAAGATTTCAACATTAATCATAAAAGAACCTGTGAGTTAATAGTTACCGTACAATTCAATCCTTCCACCATACAATGTCCCAATTAAATATAAGACATGAATTTACTGTCAAGTCTTAATTTATTTAATCATATGTATTTCGATTAGAAAACACAAACTCAAAATAATACAAATTAGAAACCTCTTTCTAATTTCATTCCACCTTGGCCAAGGATTCCTGGGTTGTCATTTAACGAATCACATAGGACATATCTCCTCTTTTACTAGAGGTGGTAGATTCTTTATTGATCATACATTATCTCCATATATAACTCATTATACCCATGCATACCCTATATATACCTTAAAAGGCCTTAAGGAATAAGTCAAAGTATAATTTGTCACATACAAGATACTATGATGATCTCAAGTCCAAGGATCACTTGTACTACTATCACATTAAGAATTCCTATTGACAGGCGAGTAAAACTCCATTAGGTATTCCATAGCGAGTCACGTTCAGTGAACTTATTCTCCAATAAGCACCTACATACTTGCTTTAGTGTCTCCACACAAATAACCATGAGATTAGTCATCCTCATCTAATGAGCAAGCAACATATGTACCAATCTATCCGGATTTACTAATCCCCATTTTAGTAATCCCACGATTGGGAACTATTTTAGTTTTTAAGCTTTCTAAGAATTTAGATCTCATTAGCATGATCTCATCATGATTCTAAAAGCATTGTTTAAAACTATGAGTTATTTACATATTATAAAAACAGCACCATGTAGATAATTAAATGCCTTAAATGAATATTTTATTAATAAATAAATAAGATTGTTTATAAAGTATGTGATTTATCATCATACATAATTGGCTTGTATGCACACTAATATCAATCTCCCACTTGCACTAAAGCCAATCGCCATGGTATCTCATACCCATCTTCTCTAAGTGACGATCAAACTGCTATTGTGTTAGAGCTTTAGTAAATGGATCTATGTTGTCTTGAGAGTCCACACGCTCCAAGGTGACGTCTCCTCTTTCAATGATCTCCCCGATCAAGTGAAATCGCCGCAACATGTATTTGGATTTTTGATGAGACCTGAGTTCCTTAGCCTGTGTAGCCACTCTGGTGTTGTCACAGTATACAGGAACTGCTTCTCCAATGCTAGGAACCACACCAAGTTCAGTTATGAACTTCTTTATCCAAACAGCTTTCTTTGCAGCTTCACTTGCAGCTATATACTTTGCCTCTATCACTGAATCAGCAACTGTTTGCTGCTTGGAACTCTTCTAACTCACTGCGCTCCGTTCAAGGTAAACACATACCCTGAAACAGATTTACTGTCATCTTGGTCTGTTTGAAAACTTGAGTCCGTGAATCCCTCGAGTTCAATAAGCTCCTAATTCCCAAAAATATATGCAATAATGCCTAAGTCCAAAAATATAGGCACTGAGCTCCTAACACCTAAACTGTTCAAAATTTTTAACTTTTTCAAAATGCGTAGAATTAAACAGGGGGAAGGAAAATATAAAGTCATGTAACCAGAATTAAACAAGAGGGAGAAATAGAAATATGTGACAAGAATTATATATGAGTGAGAAAAGAGATATGATGGGGTGCCTCCTATCGAGCGCTTGTTTATAGTCCATTAGCTCGACTCTGTCTGAATTGGTCAAGTGGTGAAAAGAATCGAGGTGACCTTCTTTCGATTCACTTCGCCTCCATAATAATGCTTTAACCTTTTTCCATTCACTTTGAAAGGCTTGTTTGGGTATTGGTCAAAAATCTCCACTGCGCCATGTGGAAACACAGTTTTCACTGTGAAGGGGCCCGACCACCGTAATTTGAGCTTTTCAGGAAAGAGTTTGAGACGAGAGTTATACAGCAACACTACTTGCCCCGGCTTAAATGTCCTTTCCATTATCTTTCAGTCATGCCATCTTTTTACCTTTTATTTATACAGCTTGGAGTTTTCATAAGCTTGCAGTCTGAATTCGTCGAGCTCATTAAGTTGGAGAAGCCTCTCCTCCCTTGCAGCCTTTAAGTCAAAATTCAGCTTCTTTATAGCGTAGTATGCCTTGTGTTCAAGTTCCATGGGAAGGTGACAGGCCTTCCCATACACAAGCTGATATGGTGACATACCAAGTGGTGTCTTGTAGGCAGTCCTATATGCCCACACTACATCGTCAATCTTTAGGGACCAATCCTTCCTCGTGGGATTCATAATTTTCTCTAATATTTGTTTCACCTCACGATTCGATACCTCAGCTTGGCCGTTTGTTTGGGGATGATACGCCGTAGCAATACGGTGATTCACCCCATACCTGGCCAAAAGTGCAGTAAACTGACGATTGCAAAAGTGGGTTCCTTCATCACTTATAATGGCTCTAGGGGTCCTAAAACGTGTGAATATACTTTTTTGAAGAAAACGCAAGACCACCTTAGCATCATTAGTTGGTAGTGCTGCTACTTCTACCCACTTGGACACGTAATCCACTGCCAGCAACATATATAGATTTCCACATAACGAGACAAAGGGCCCCATGAAGTCTATCCCCTAGACGTCAAAGATCTCGACCTCTAGAATCATATTCAAAGGCATCTCATTCCATTTGGATATATTGCCCACTCGCTGACAACGGTCACATTTCTGGACGAAGTTGTACGCATCTTTAAACAATGTTGGCCAATAAAAGCCTGCTTGAAGTACTTTGGCAGTTGTCCTCTCTCCCCCGTAGTGTCCTCCATAAACTGATGAGTGGCAATCCTGTAGTATGCTTTCCATCTCACTTTCTGTGATGCATCGTCTAATCATCCTATCAGCGCACTGCCTAAACAAATACGGCTCATCCCAACTATACCATCTAGCATCATGTAGAAACTTCTTCTTCTGGGCTCTAGTGAAGTCAGAAGGGATAATATTGCTCACTAGGAAGTTCGCAAAATCCGCAATCTAGGGCATTTCGCCTTGGACCACGAATAACTGTTCGTTCGGAAAGGACTCATTAATTATCACTTTGTCGTATGTGTTCATTCACGGGTTCTCCAGTCGAGATAAATGGTCAGCCACTTGGTTTTCGGTCCTCTTTCTATCTTTGATTTCCAAATCAAATTCTTATAAAAGAAGTATCCACCGGATGAGACGAGGCTTAGCATCTTTCTTACTAATCAAGTATCGGATTGCTGCATGATCGGTGTATACGACTACCCTTGTCCCAATCAAATAACACCTGAATTTATCAAAAGCGTATACCACCGCTAGAAGCTCCTTCTCTATGGTGGTGTAGTTCAGTTGGGCATCCGTCAGGGTTTTGCTTGCATAGTTTATCACATGAAAAACATATCCTTGCGTTTTCCCAAGACGACTCCCACAGCAAAGTCACTAGCATCGCACATCAATTCAAATGGAAGAGACCAGTCAGGAGCTGTAATGATGGGTGTCGTAGTTAATTTCTTCTTTAAATACTCAAAGGCAACAAGGCATTCTTCGTCGAATTTGAATAGGACATCCTTCTCAAGTAAACTGCATAAAGGCTTAGTGATCTTTGAGAAGTCTTTTATAAAGAGATGATAAAATCTTGCGTGCCCGAGGAAACTACGAACCCCCTTTACTGAGGTTGGTGGCGGTAAACTTTCAATGGTCTCCAATTTTGCTCTATCCACCTCTAAACCTTTTCCAGAAACATTGTGGCCCAAAATAATGCCTTCCTGTACCATAAAATGGAAATTTTCCCAGTTCAGAACTAAGTTGTTCTCAACACACCTCTTTAAGACCAATACCAGATTCTCCAAAAAGATATCGAAAGAGCCTCCCAAGACGGAGAAGTTGTCCATGAAGACTTCTACATTTTGTTCGACCATATCAGAGAATATTGCCATCATGCATCTTTGGAAAGTGGCTGAAGCGTTGCATAGCCCGAAAGACATCCTCCTAAATGCAAATGTACCATATGGGCAAGTGAAGGTAGTCTTCTCTTGGTCCTCTGGGGCTATAACAATCTGGTTATACCCTGAATAACCATCCAGAAGGCAATAATAGTCATGTCTTGCTAGCCTATCCAGCATCTGGTCAATGAACGGGAGAGGGAAATGGTCCTTCCTTGTACCTTTATTCAGTATGTGATAGTCTATGCAGATTGTCCACCCCGTAACTGTCCTGGTAGGTATAAGTTCATTCTTCTCATTTGACACGACTGTCATGCCTCCCTTCTTCGGGACGCACTGCACCAGGATCACCCAAGAGCTATCGGAGATTGGATAAATTATTCCAGCATCTAACCACTTGAGGATCTCTTTTTTGACGACCTCTTTCATAATCGAATTCAATCTCCGTTGTTGCTCAACCGTAGGCTTACTGTCATCCTCCAGAAGTATTTTGTATATGCAGTACGAGGGGATGATCCCCTCGATGTCAGCTATAGTCCGCCCAATAGCTGATTTGAACTCTCTTAGAACCCGCATCAACTTGCTTTCCTGACAGGATGAAAGAGCAGAAGAGATGATAACTGGCAACGTGGAAGATTCTCCCAGATATGCATATCTCAAATGATCAAGAAGAGGTTTAAGGTTAAGTGTGGGAGCCATCTCAAGAGAAGGCTTTAGTCGCACGGTTGACTCCCCGGTATGTTCGAGTGGTTTGATGGGAATCTTAAACTTTTTCATATGAGGCACTGTGTTCAAAATTTGGATGTACTCCACCACATCTGTATCCTCCAAGTCAGAGTCTCCCAATAGAGCACTCTCTAATGGATCCATGCTCATCAATTGTTCAGTCTCCTTATGCAGTACCCTGTAGACCATATCAACTCTGAAGCATTCTTCTTCATTTGTGGGAAACTTCATAGCTTTAAAGACATTAAATGTGGCCTCTTGGTCTTCAACCCTCATAGTCAGTTCTCCCTTCTGTACGTCTATAAGTGTTCGCCTAGTAGCTAAAAACTGTCTCCCAAGAATGATTGGTATGTTTTTATCCTCTTCAAAATCCAGAATGATAAAATCGACAGGGAAGATAAACTTATCTACCTTCACCAACACATCTTCTACGATACCTCTTGGGTAGGTGATGGACCTATCAGGTAGCTGCAATGATATACTTCTAGGCTTAGGAGCCGACAATCCCAACTAAGTGAATACCGATAGAGGCATCAAGTTTACAATTGCCTCCAAGTCGCATAAGCACTTATTGAAGGACAACTTCCCAATAGAGCATGGTATCGTAAAACTCCCCGGATCCTTAAGCTTTGGAGGTAATTTTCTTTGCAAGACTGCACTGCATTCCTCTGTCCAAGGCCACTGTTTCATAGTCCTCTAGCTTCTTCTTCCTTGATAGTATCCCTTTCATAAACTTCGCGTAGCTTGGCATTTGTTCCAAAGCTTCGGCGAAAGGAATATTAATCTGTAGTTTCGTGAACACCTCCAAAAACATCGCGAACTTCTTGTCTAATCTCTATTTCTAAATCCTCTGAGGGTATGGTGTAGGAGGGTAGATCACTTGTGGTGTAGCCTTGATTTTCTCAGTGTGTACCTTCTTTCCTGACAAAAGTGCCTTGTCCCCATCTTTTCCATCTTTCAAAAATTCTTCAGAATTTTTTGCACATGGGCACGCCAGGTTTTGATCTTCCTGGGGTGCGACTATGCCAACCTCTAGATTTTCCAGTTGCTTCCCTGATCTCAATGTAATGGCTTGACATTGTTCCTTGCCATCCCGTCTTCCTGGATTTGCTTCAGTACTGCTTGGTAGAGTCCCTTACGGTCTGTTAAGGACTGTATTGGCAATCTGGCCTATTTGAGTCTCCAATGTTTTAAGAGACACTGCTTGGCTCTTAACCATCAACTTGAATTCTTCTATCTCAGTTCTCTCCTCTGATTGTGGACTAAGAGCTGGATTGTGTTGATGTTGTTGATAAAATCCGGAAGGATGTGATGGTCTAAGGGCATACTATTGTTGAGACTGTTGTGGCTGAGATTTTTGTTGTTGGTATGGTTGGTATTGAGACTGTTGAGCATTTTGGTTGGTACTCCAGCTGAAATTAGGAGTGATCTTATTCCTCAACTTCTGTTCCTTCCTATCTATATCTGGACAGGAACTTCCTCGTATAATAAGTCTTTCTCGACTTGGATCGGTTCATAGGAGATAACATGCTTGTAGTCCGGTTTATACGGCCACAATACTGACACGTGAAACACGTTGTGAATGTGCTCAAGTTCAGGAGGTAACGCTACCTCGTACGCCACTTCACCGACTCGCCTCAGAATCTCGAACGGTCCTATGAATCTAGGGCTCAACTTTTCCTTCTTCCTAAAACGAATCTTCCCTTTCCAGGGAGTTACTTTCAGAAAAGCATAGCTTCCTAATTCAAAATCTTTCTTCTTGCGATGTAAGTCATCATACTTCTTCTGGAGATCTTGAGCCGCTACCAGTCGTGCTCTTATCACCTTGATAATCTCTACAGTCTGCTGCACCAATTCTGGTCCCAACAGTTGACGTTCACCTACTTCGTCCCAACACAACGGTGTTCGACACTTTCTCCCATATAGCGCTTCGTACGGTGGCATTCCAATACTAGCATGATAACTATTATTATATGCGAACTCTACTAATGGAAGGTGATCCACCCAGCTACCGTTGAAGTCCATCACACAAGCTCGGAGCATGTCTTCAAGTGTTTGAATTGTTCTCTCGCTTTGTCCATCGGTCTGCGGATGATACGCGGTACTCATTCGTAACTGTGTCCCTATTCTTTCTTGAAAACTCTTCCAGAAGTTTGACGTGAATCGCGAATCTCTATCTGATATAATAGATACCGGCACTCCATGTCTTGAGATAATTTCCTTGACATACAATTTGGCTAGCTGGTCCAAACTATACTTAATCTTAATCGGCAAAAACTGAGCTAACTTGGTAAGACGATCTACAATCACCCATATGGCATCGTGCCCTTTCTGCGTTGTCGGAAGTCCCACCACAAAGTCCATTGTGATGTGCTCCCACTTCTATTCTGGAATCTCTAACGGCAGTAGTAACCCGCTTGGTCGTTGGTGCTCTGCCTTGACTCTGACAACTTAGACATCTACTTACGCATTCTGCAACCTTTCTCTTCAAGTTTGGCCACCAGATGTGGTGACGCAAATCTTGGTACATTTTCGTGCTTCCTGGGTGTATCGTGTATCTCGTACTGTGTGCTTCTTGCAAAATCTCTTCTCTTAGTTCTGGTACTAACGGTACCCAAATTCGTCCTTCGAATCTCAGCAGTCCAGTGCTATCAACCTTATATTTCAATTCACCACCTTCAGCCAATCGTTTCTTGATGTTATCACAATCTTCGTCCTTATCTTGTGCCTTCTTAACCTTATCTAATAAAGTCAGACTCCCTGTCACTGTAAATAATTTCTCGTCGATCTCCATCGGATACTTAACCTCCAAGTCTAGTCGTTCGAAATCCTTCACCAATTCCTCTTGAATGGTTAACTTCAATAACTTCTCTCTGCCTTTTCTGCTCAAGGCATCTGCCACCACATTTGCTTTGCCTGGATGGTATAGAATCTCACAATCATAATCTTTAATCAATTCTAGCCATCGCCGCTGCCTCATGTTTAGCTCATTCTACGTGAAGATATACTTCAGACTCTTGTGATCCGTGCATATTTCACATTTCTTGCCATACAAATAATGCCTCCAAATCTTCAAGGCTAAAACTACCGCTGCTAACTCTAAGTCATGAGTCGGATAGCCGTTCTCATAATCTTTCAGTTGACGTGAAGCGTACGCAATAACCCTGCCGTGTTGCATTAGTACACAGCCAAGACCTTTGTGTGACGCATCACTATACACTACAAACCCTCCTGTGTTATCCGTTAAAGCCAACACAGGTGCTTGACAAAGCCTCTTCTTCAATTCTAGGAAACTCTCTTCACACTTCTCCGTCCAAACAAATTTAATTATTTTTCTAGTAAGATTGGTCAACGGCGATGCTAATTTCAAAAAATCCTAGATGAATCTTCGATAGTATCCTGCTAATCCTAAGAAACTTCTGATTTCTGTTGGGGTCTTCGGCTGCTCCCAATTGATAACCGCTTCTACTTTTGCTGGATCCACTGAAACACCATTCTTGTCGATAACGTGCCCCAAAAACCGCTCCCTCTGCAACCAAAATTCACACTTTAAAAATTTTGCATATAGCTTCTCTTTCCTTAATGTCTCCAACACTATTCGAAGATGCTCGGCGTGTTCATCCTCTGTCTCTGAATACACTAGAATGTCATGGATGAATACGACAACAAACTTATCCAAATACTGTTTGAACACTCTGTTCATCAAGTCCATAAATGCTGCCGGCACTTTCGTCAATCCGAATGACATTACCAGAAACTCAAAGTGTCCATACCGAGTTCTAAATGCCGTCTTTGGAATGTCTTTCGACCTCACTTTCAGTTGGTGATAATTGGTCCTCAAATCAATCTTCGAAAAGTCCTTTGGCCCTTTCAACTGATCAAATAAATCGTTGATCCTAGGCAATGGGTACTTGTTCTTAATGGTGACCTTGTTCAACTCTCGGTAGCCGATACAAAGCCTTAGCGATCCATCTTTCTTTTTCACGAATAAGACTGGCGCTCCCCACGGTGATACTGCTCGGTCGAATGTATCCCTTATCCAATAACTCTTACAATTGAGCCATCAGTTCTTTCATCTTTACCGGTGCCATACGATACGACGCTTTGTATACTGGTGCTGTCCCCGGTGCCAAATCAATAACAAACTCAATTTCTCTATCCTGTGGCAATCTCAGAATCTCGTCTGGGAAGACATTAACGAAATCCCTTACAATAGGTATCTGACCTAGTTCACCCTCGACTCGTCGAGTTTCAACCACGTGAGCCAAATAACCTATACAACCCTTCCTAAACAATCTCTGCGCTTGCACCATCGTCAGACAATGAGATTGTCTCGGTGATTTACTACCATGAAATACTACCTTCGACTTATTCAGAGTCTTAAGGCTTACACATTTCTTCTTACAATCAATAACTGCTCCGTGAACCGATAACCAATCCATTCCAAGGGTTACATCAAACTCCCCCAAACGAATCGGTATCAAATCCACTATGAGCTTTAATCCTCGCAATTTGTTATAACAGTTCCTATGAATGTATTCTACGGGAAAAATTTCCATGTTCGCTACTTCTACGCTCATAGGGTGTTCTAATCTTTCACGGGGTAAGTCTAACCATTTAGCAAATTCTTCGAAAACAAAAGAACAGGTTGCACCCGAATCAAATAACACATATGCATCTATATTGTTGATTGGGATGATACCTGACACCACGTCCTTAGACTCCACCGCATCCTGTACGGTCATGTTGAACGTGCGTGCCGTTGGTCTGTTGACTTAACTGGCTGGCCCTCCGATGCTCAGTCCATTGTTGTTGTTGTTACGATTGTCGCTAGCTGCATCGCCCTTTCTCTTCGGGCAGTCCTTAATTTGATGGTCTAGGGCTCCACACAAGAAACACCCTCCTTTTTGCTTGTTCGTACACTGAGGAGCCATGTGCCCCTGATGTCCACAACGGTAACAAACACTCTTTCCCTTCATGCACTCCCCCGAGTGATTCCTCCCACAGTTGTTGCACTTTACACTTTTCTTGGCCTCTCCCCCGGACTTGTTACCTCCAGAGGATTGGCTCTCCGTCCATTTACGCTTGTTGGGGTTGCTGCCTCCGCTGCTTCCCCCCTTCTATCCTTCATGTCTGGTCTTCTTTTCTTGTTTAAATCTAGCAATGGCTTTATTGCCTCCTTCGGCAATGATAGCCCTTTCCAATAGATCAGAGTAAGTTTTAATCTTCAATACCGCAACTGCTTTCTGCACCCATAGTTTTAGTCCTAATTCGAACCTCCTTGCCTTCCAGGTCTCCGTGTCAACCTGATGTGTAGCGAATCGAGCCAACTCGTTAAATTTTGCCGCGTACTCTGCGACAGACATACTACCTTGTTTCAATTCCAAAAACTTAACCTCCATATCTTGTTGCGTATTCTCCGAGAATTAATTCTCGAGGAATAGCTCCTTAAATTTGTCCCAAGGAATAACTCCTTCGCCTGCCCGTCCCTTATTGGCTTTCCACTAATAATTAGCTTCGCTCTTCATCATGAAAGTGGCAAAACTCATCTTCTGTGCTTCGGCCACTCGTGCGACCTCAAACACTTTATCCATCTCTTCTATTTAGGTTTGGGCTTTGATTGGGTCTAAGGTTCCCCGGAACTCCGGTGGTCCTACCAATTTAAAGTCCTTAAAGCTAGCCAAGTGATGACCTGGCTGCGCTGCTGCTGTCTGGGGTCTATTTTGCATTGCTTCTGTTAACAGGTCAACGAAGTTTTGCATTGGGTCAGCATTCCTCCCTCCGTTGTTAACGGATCCTTCCTCCCTCTGGTTTTGTGGTAGTCTCCTAGGCGGCATGATCTGAGGAAAGGAAGAAAATATTAGGTTTTTACGTGATATGCTATTCATGTTAGCATTAAGAAGTTTAAGACGTCTATCAATCATATTTCATTCAAATAAACAACTTCAGTATCACAATAAAACTCGATGGATCTCCTCAACCCATCACTTATATACTCTATTTGAGTTTTCTACTAAGGTTATAACCTAGGCTTCACATTCTTAATGTTTATAACCTACTGCTTTGATACCAACCTGTGACACCCCCAAATCTGGGTTCTCTAACCCCTATTTGGTCGTCACGATACAATACAAATATACACCTCTAAACAACATACAATAACTAAATGCGGAAATATAATAAACGTATGTCGTTCATTCAAAAGGTGTTACTTGTCTCAAGATTCGATAACCTTAATACAAACATACAAACATACCCTAGAATAGTCATTAGGGTTCATATTACATAACAGTAATTTAATTAAGCATAAAGATAAAGTCTGCTCCTTGCAAACTAATCCTACATCTTCCCTTTACCCTTGTCCTTCCCTGAAGTCTCGGGCTTAGCTGCAATATAAGTCATGATATAGCAAGAATGAGCAACAAGTTTGCTCAGCAAGTTTAAATACAACAATAAAGGATATATCATGATGAATATAAAATATCTGACAATTAATTCAACAATATGAATATCGAAAGCAAGAATAATGATTGCTTTTAGAATAACTGATAGTCAAGTAGACTTCGAACTATAAAACTCCAATGGAATCAACAGCTGATTGACCCTTTGGTTACTGGCTACAGAATAAGTACTTGAGGGGATCAGCCATGCGTACGCCATGTATATGCATAACATTCAACTCTGCTGTTTGTATCTTATATTAGATACCTGCTACTCCCTTATAATATAAGGGTGTTCTTTTAGTCTAAGAATCCTTACCATCAATTGGTTTGGATAGCTTTTATAAAATTTCATATACCTATCTGACCGAACAAGGGTTCAGACTCTATCTGACACAGTTCAAGAATTATAGAACTTTAAATGATGTACAAGTCCAAGACTGTACGAACTCAAGTGCACCAAGTGCGAATAACAATAATATCGATGTGGAATAATTGTAAAGTAATTAAACCACCTAATAGAATGCTTGGAAATAAAGTTCAAGCTTTAAATAATTAACTGTCAATACGATAGTAACCTTCTCAATACAATATGAGAAGGATAGGAAACTTGCACGATAAAGTGTGTAAGGTAGGGAACTTGCATTCAAATCAAGTGAAGTTTAAGAAACTCGCTTACAACATTCCTTGAGTAAAGTAAACACAAGGATAGGATACTTGCCTGTTTGTTCAGCTACCAATAAGTTCTAGCTTTAATTAACTTGCATCGAAACGACCTAACATTAATAAGTCGGCCTTTCAATTTGCATTTATAAACTAATATAAGTCTATACTTATAATAATCCACTTATCGTATAAGTTTATCACATAAGATCACGTTCAATATCAAACATACCATTTATAGCATCATAATATGTTAACTGTTAAAATCAGACTTTAAACAAATTGTCCGGACCTGAAAGTGTCCCGATGCAACTCTAGCATACAACTACTGACATTAAACCAATACACATGCTTATCAAGTTATAATTTCTCATTCGAAACTAGCATGCTCTTCCTAATCCAATTCAAAGTCATATGTTTTTATGCCGGTAAACCTTAAGTTACACAAGTTCATACTACAACGATTCACTACTCCGGTCATATTATCTCATAACGAGACTAAACATTACTTAATATGCGTGCTCGGGTATACTACACATATATTCACATAGTTCATAATTCATTTTCTATGATTAGGCATGCATATGTGAAATTCGTATATGAACAAATGATGGTCATGTTAATATGTCTATAGGTATAACGAACTTTAATACACATGCTCGCATGATCATAATATCATTCACATGGTAATCGATGCTATTTAGTTTTCTCATTCTAAGTTTTCTTTGAAAAGTATACTAAGTCCACTAAGTACATGCAAGGCACCTTGACATATAACTCATATGTATTTGAAACACATATCAAAGCCACATAAATGTTCTCATATGGTCAGAATCTAAGAGACTCAAGTCTTGGCCAAGTTTGTTTTCAAAGTCATTAAGTTTCTCCTTTGAAAACCTTTAAATCCATCAATCTCGTATGCTAACGTGTTTAACATTTTAAACATGCATTTCAAGTTAATATAACCCTACTATCATGCTCATAATATCAGAATACACATACTCGATAGGTTCATAACAAGTTTACTTTAGAAATTTCTAAGTTCATATTCGAAATTATAAGTTTTCTTTTAAATCGTATGCTTTCCTTCCCTAATATATGTGCTAACATGGTCACATGCCTCATGCTACGCCAAACTACTCATATATGCCCATGAATTCAGTTCACATACTTGCTCCAACAAAACATTACATGATAGTCTGAACATAAATCAAAATGAAGCCAAAAATTCTACAGTAGGCCTTGCGCAGCTGGCCAGTTCAAAACTGGCGCAGCTGCGCCGGTAGCAGTCCAGACCAGACGCAGGCTGCTTCGGTAGTTTCTAGTCTAACTTACAAAATTTCATACCAAATTCGTTCCAGCCATCATGCAATACATTTCTAATATGGTAGTAAACTAGCATAGCAAATAAATATACTCCAATCAATTAACCCATGCTCAATTCAAAATCAAGAATTTAGAAATATTAAAGAGAATGAAAGAACATGAAATGGGAAATAGAGATTATACCTCTGTTAATGGAAACTGAGTTTACTTGATACAATGATTCTTACTATGCTACTATAATACTCCCTCCTAACTTAATTGAATCTCCCAGCAATTGAAATGAGAAGAAGATAAGTTCATTATATAGACAATTTCTTACTCGGTTCATGCTATTGCTCATAAATCCAACCCATTAGAGAACAAGATTGCACAATGGGTAACAAGAAGTTGGTGAGGAGTAGTTGAATTACACTATTATGCCCACTCCCCTTGCAATGATCCCATCTATGTTGCTGAGTTTGAGAGTGTAGGAGTAGGCTAGCTTATTATTTGTTCACGTGAAGGAGAAGAATGAGCTCATATTATGGAATAAGCCAAACTCAGCAATTGCAAAGTGTGTATAATATATGCCCACACTCAGGTTTATAATAACTACACTTAGATAATATAATATATATACACATAGTATACACATAGGTTATATGTAATTATTCCATATATATTTAAATAGGTGTTACAATGCTATCTCAATTAATAAAATAATGTATCAAGTAGGTATATATATACCAATCATATAATTCATGTACATTTTCCTTAATACCAATTATAAAGTAATTGGTTATGATCATTACTTATTATCATGATTATAATAATATAATTATAACAACTTAATACAATCATTATTAGTTAATAATTGATCTTATTATATGACAATAGGGTATACATGAATGTCCACATAGTGTCATATACGTTCAATTTACCTAATCTTACTATATAGTCCATATATGCAATATACACCACATTAATATGTCACATTGCATTATATATAATATAGATAGCTACCATATATTTAGAGGTTTAGTATCGCATGCTTGTATAAAATAATTAGTCAAGTAAACATAATTATATATTATATTCATTGCTTCTTTGTTTATTAATATATTACTCCCAACAATAATAATTTCATACGTTATCAATTAATTACTCAATATTGAAATTAATCACTATGTTCAATTCATGCCACTATATTCAAATAAGTTTAATATTTAATTATTAATAATCTCATCAATTCTCTGATATTAAAGTCTTAGGGTTAGTCCACTAATTTAAATAAACCATTAGTGACTCTCTTAATCATTTCACAAATTCACATAACCACATAAGGTTTAAATAAACTCACAAAACTAACTCGTTAAAAATTAAATCACATATTTAATTAGTAAAGAGTTTAAAATTCATGGTCGTTACAAAAAGATATAACGAGAAATCTATCAAAAGAAGTCTATGATATCTGCGTCTAGACAGTTAACCTGCTGCAACTCCTACTGAGTCACTAAATCTCTGCCAGAAGGAATGTCTGGTCGATTGAGTGGAGGATCTGCACCAGTATAACTGCCAGAATATGAACCTCTAGAGGGGCCAGCTTCGGACCTTGAAGGATCATAAGAATCTGCCTCTGAAGGATCCCTGCCAAGGTGCCTGATAAAAAACTGTGCCCGCTTCAACCGCTGGGTCAAACTGGAAATCTGCTCCAAATAAGTAGGCTCTCTAAGGCAAGCTATCTAATCTATCATCATAACAGACCCATGCACCATGTCTGCTATGAACTGAGTGCACGAGTCTGAGCTCCAATAGTACGAGGACTCCCCCAGCGATAAAAGGCCTCCTGACTGTGAGGACCCTTTGATAGGGTGAAGCCATCTAAGCCCACCAAAGGAATATTTGCGACTGTCTGAAATAAGGGCCAATGATGCCTAGCAGGAGGAGTGAATGGAATGCAGATCTCTCTTGTGACGCTCCTGAAAGCTCGCTCTCCCAAATAGCGCTCCTAGCCTCCATCGGTCAGAAGGGGAATCTGATGAGTGGACAATATAAACTCTAATCCGGTCGGGAATCCATCCTCGAATCCGACAGTCAGATAATCCGGGGTGTAAGGAACCCACGTGATGGATCGACAGTTAATAGCTCTAACTGCAAGCGGGAATGGGTGAATCCCTCTGCTACAGGGACCTCTGTAAAGGTGGGGTAATGCTATCGTCGTCCTCGAGGATAGGTCTCTAGACCTAGAGTAGTAGCCGAGCATATGCAAGGGAGCCTCAGTGATAAAGATTGATAAAAAAATGAGGAAGATTAAAAGGTGAAAGAGAAATTACTCACCAGTAAAATGGGATAAAAATCCAGCCAAGCCTCCGTCACGCCCTCAGAGCATAGGCGTAACCCATGAAGAAAATAGGCAAAAGTGAAGGTGCCCTAGTTAAAATCCCTGATGCACTCCACATCTCGAGTAGCGCTCACCAGAGCGAAAAGAGACTGTCGAGGAGTTATTTGCTATGAAACAACCCCTGATAATCACCAAGAACAGTCGTCTAAGAATGTGATCTCTAACCCTCTGATCATCATGCAGAGTCTCGGTCAAAGCCCCGCTCTGAGCATTAACACTCAAGGGCCCTGAACGAACTGTCCGACCCTTGATGGCAGTCGCAGGAACCCCTAGACGGGATCGAACGGAAGCAGGTGAAATGTCAACCACCAAAAGGCACTGGCTCCCCTATAAACTCTAACCCTGTGATGAATCGCCAATCCATTGGTGTCATCATAATCTGGCAGTCCAACAAGTGGAAAGACTGGGTCTGGTGGAACCAGCGCTCAGATAAAGCCCGCATATAACCCCAAGGGCAACGACGGGGAGGAATAGAGAAAAAGGCCTCGAAACCCCAAGTGTTAACGATGTCTTGATACTCTAGATAGAGAGTATGATACAAGGAGTGGACGCTAAACCAGTTCCCCATGGGCTGAGTAAAGCCGGGAACTTGCATCAAATTGCAAATACAGATTAAACCTTTGTCTTGAATCGGCAAAAGAAAGAAAAGTCCAGAATAGAAACTTCAGTCACCTCATTGGCATGAAGATAAATCGAAGGATGGCGTCTCAAATCATCCAAGAGCTCAAGAATCGTCACAACGATGGCTGGAAGCTCCCGATGCAAGGTAGTCAGAGCTGGAGCGGGATCCACAAATGGGACATCCTCCTTATCATCCACATCATTCGGCCTCTCAGCCTGGATCGGACGAATTATTGACTCAGCTAACCGGCAAGGCTGCCGGGCTGGACGAGGCTGAGGGACATAAGAAGTTTTCCTCCTCCTCACACCTGCAGAGACCCTGCTAGAACTTCCTAGTCTATCTGAATCTATAACCTGAACAAAATCTCCAAATCACCTCAGAAAGGGTGAGTTAAGCCTTAAACTTACTGCCTATTAAAATTAAATCATTGATTTATGCATATTCTAAGTCCTAAAGCATGCATTAGTTAACATTAATCTCCAGTAGAGTTAAAATTGCATGTCCATTAAATGCTCAGGCTTTTAATTTTTTTTTTTGCCAGAGTCTCTTTTGTAAAATGGACTATCCGCATACACATAGGCATGGCAAGGTGGCCATTCAATAGGACACCTACCCAAAATTATTACCATTTCATATATATGAAAAAACATCAAAATCAAAGTCCCCATGGCAGCTAAATTACTATAGTGTATTTTAAGTTAAAAATCCAGGCTCATTTGTCCTCAAATAGGATGAGTAAACTAGCCAAAAAGGGCGCCAAATGACTGTCTCAAAAATTAATTTTTTACATCAAAACATTCAGCATAGTAAAACACACACATTTACTAAGTCTAAAAATTTTTATCAAGTCATATAAGTTTGCATATTCACTATATTGTGTTTAGAAGCATTTTATATGAAATCTAACGTTCTAACGGTCAAAACGTGAAAAGAAAGGATGTAAACGTTACTAGGGTTGTGTAGAACGATTGTACGGTGATGGATTTTGAAAAAAGAAGCCCGAACTCAGTAGATCTGAAGAGGAATTTTTGGATTTTCTATATAGTTCAACTTAAAAATGACTTGTGAAAGCCACGGGGGGACCAAATTATACCTGTAGGCTCTACCTGCGGCAGTCGCAGGTAGACCTACGGCAGTCGCAGGTAGACTTATGGCACCCTAGGGTGGGTCCCACCCCCTCTGGTTTGGTCCAAATGAGGTTAAAGCGGAGTTCCTAGAGGCTGAAAAGTCAAAACAGGGAAAGAAGTGCTACGCGATTGAGCAGAACATGCCCGAAACCCTGAATCCGAGTGTCAAACTCCTATTGAAAGAAAATCTATATGTAAGCCATTGGTATGGACCTTGGTATGGTATTTGGAATTCCAATGATGAAAATTACTGAAAACTGCCTCTGTCAAAGCATCGGGAAAGATCTGGTGATGAAAGGCCGTTGAGAAATGCATCAACAAGGGTCAGATTATCTGACATTGCAAACCATTGGCGACAACTCCAGCGTAGCATCGGGAAAGATCCCGAGATGAAAGCCATTGAGAACTGCTTCAACGAAGATCAGAGTATTTGATATTGTAAAATCATTGGCGACAACTCCAGCGTAGCATCGGGAGAAGTCCGGTGATGAAAATCGTTGACAACTGCTTTAACGAGGGTCAAATTATCTGATATTGTGAAATCGTTGGCTACAATTCCAGCGTAGCATTGGGAAAGATCCGATGATGAATATCGTGGAAAAATATCCTTCCCTGGGAGAACCGATGATGGAATCTGTTATAGAAATCCCTAGCCGGGGCTTCAAATCAGTTAAACCGATGGTTGTAAACTACCGTTCGAGTAGGCACCGAGGAGGTTTGGTGATGGTCAAACTCTACAAACTACCATTTGAGTAGGAATCAAATTAGTTCAATTGATCGTGGTAAACTACCGTTCGAGTAGGCACGAGGAGGTTCGGTGATGGTCAAACTTTGTAAACCACCGTTCGAGTAGGCTTTAAATTAGTTCAACCGACCGTTGTAAACTACCATTTGATTAGGCACCGAGGAGGTTCGGTGATGGTCAAACTCTGTAAACTACCGTTCAAGTAAGAATCAAATCAGTTCAACCGACCTTTGTAAACTACAGTTCAAGTAGGCACCGAGGAGGTTGATAAGTAGGTTTTATACCTACTTATTGAATATCAACTTGCTGTGATTATGGCTTAGACTGAAGCATTTTATTGTCTTTTAATGCATTTTAACTTTGTGTTGTGCATTTTTGGCAGGAAACTCTTTTGGCAAAGAATTGGCAAGAACTGGCATGATAATGGACAAAATGGCATGGACTTGGCAACAAGGAAGGAATTTGGCATATGATGGACTAAAAGGCTTCATGGAGGTCTTATGATGAACAAAAGGTGGAGTTGGCATGAAGGCGCAGGACAAGGCATGTGATGATGGCTTAGAAGCAGCAAAAGTGAAGGAACAAGAAGCATGAAAGAAAGCATGGAAAGAAACACCAAAACCAGCATTACACCAGCAGAATTGCAGGCTTAGCGCGGCCGCGCCGTGTCACAGAGGAAGAGCCGCGCACCCACGCCAATTAGCAGAGCAGAGAGGGATTTCTGGGGAAGTGCGCGGCCGCGCCCCAAATGTACTAAGGGACCGCGTGGCCGCGTCGGTCAAGCCTGATGACTTTTTACTTATCTAATTCGGCTGAGTGTGTTGTATTTAAGGGTGTATTGCAAATGAACGAAAAAAAGAGGATTAGACTTCATTTATTACAAGCATTAAGTTTTCCTATTTTCTAGGGCGAGAGAGCTTGAGGATCTTGAAGCTTCACTTCTTCTCCCTTCTTGCTCTAGGAGATTTCATTTTGTTAGGGTTTACTTTGGAGTTTATTTGTGGTCTAAACTTGAGCTTACTAGAATTCTATTAGAAGGGGACCCATAAGATTTGCATTCTCTATCTTTCTATTCTCTTGCTTTCATAGTTGCTTCAATGCTTGGTTTAAATCCCATAATGGTTGGTGGTTCAGGGATGAACTAACTACCATTGTGGGATTCTAATGGATCTTATTACTTAATCTAGGGTTTTATGCCTTATTGATATGTATATTTGATTATATATGGTTTGCCTAGCATGGTTGTATTGTATGTTTAGATGTTTGATCAACATATGCTGTAATAGTTTATATGGAAACGAAAGAGGAAGTGTAAACTTAGATTTTTCCATGCTAGCCTATGTTCGTGAAACTTGCATTCGATGAGTTTTGTGATTCGTAATCCGGATAGTAATATACCGTATTGCCATATGTAGTCTATTGGGGGCTTGCGTTTAAACTGATATAGCTTGTAAATCACATAGACATATAGTGATTTAGGTTTTATTGGTGTTCATAAGATTTCTATCTCTTTTGTCGATATTATATGATATGGACTTGGTAAATTGATAAATAGCCTTGTCTCAGATTCGTGCTCCCGACTAGCATTCCTAAATAATCAATTATGCATGACATGAGGTGTGTAATCTAGACGATGCAATAGGTGAAGTTAGGATCCCATATTTCTCCAATTTGAACCCCTTGTCTGCCAATTAGTTAAGTTTATCTTAAAATCAGTCTAGTTATTAAAGCACACTTTGATACTAGTTTGAGCAGACGAAAATAACTATAAGATTATTGCATGATAGTTTAAACCTAACCTTTTTTCTCCGTGGGAACGATCTCGATTTATCGCTGTATTACTTGTCGACCGTGTATACTTGCACGCATTTTATGCCCGTTTTGTTAACACCAAAACGGCGCAACAGAGGTTCGGTGATGGTCAAACTCTGCAAACTACCGTTCGATTAGGAATCAAATCAGTTCAACCGACCGTTGTAAACTACTGTTCGAGTAAACACTGAGGAGGTTCGGTGATGGTCAAACTCTGCAAACAACCGTTCGAGTAGTAATCAAATCAGTTCAACTGACCGTAGTAAATTACTGTTCAAGTAGGCACCGAGGAGGTTTTGTGATGGTCAAACTATGCAAATTACCGTTCAAATAGGAATCAAATTAGTTCAAACCGACCGCTGTAAACTACCATTCGAGTAGGCACAGAGGAGGTTTGGTGATGGTCAAATGCTGTAAACTACCATTCGAGTAGGCATCAAATCAGTTCAATCGACTGTTGTAAACTACCATTTGGGTAGGCATCGAGGAGGTTCGATGATGGTCAAATCGTTGTCAACTATTGTTCGAGTAGATAGCAAGAATTCTATCCCTGACAAAAACGTCGGCATCAACCGAACAGTAATCCAAACCGTTGGAGAAAACCCTAACGTAGCATCTGGAAAAAGACGATGTAAACCGGTGTAAGTTATCATCAGGATAGGCATCGAAAATCCTCAATAAGGTCATTCGTCATAAAAAGAATATCCTCAGCGGAGGAAAAGTCAAAAAGTGTATCTGAAGACAGAAAATGTTGGTGACAACCCCGATGTTGAATTCATAAAGGTTCAAGGGTATCAACCATTAAAATCTTCCCCACAGAGATCTTGAAGACATATCTACACCAATTTGTCTAATCAGTCTCCATAGCATTGATGGATATCTTAAACTGTTGGCTTTAACCCAATGTAGCATCGGGAAAGATCCGATGATGAAAGCTTTGCAAACTATCGTTTGAAAAGGCGTCACAAGAGTTCAATGAAAGAAATCATTGGCAACTCCATCCCTAGCAGAAGTGGCGGGAGCAGCCAGTGATAGAATACCATAGCAACTAACACCGCAAGAGCATATAACATTCGTGACATATTATATCATGTATTGCATTACATTTGCATATGTCATATTTCTAGTGTCTAGCAGTCTTAATCTTGTTCATTCCATTGCATTGCATAAACATGACAAAGAGGGGAATCTGCAAACACTAAAAATTTTGCATTTCTGTTGCTAACCCTGTAGGAGGGTAAAACCATCTTTTACCTTCCAGAGATAACCTGGAAGTCCAAATCATCAAATCTAACTCTTGCGACAACACTGGGAGATACAGTTAGCCCCGACGACAACCCCGAGAGATGAAATCCAACCCCGACGACAGCCCCATGAGATTAAGTCAATGACAACATCGGGAGATACAGTCAACCCCGTCGACAACACCAGGAGACCAAATCAAGCCCCGACGACAACACTAGGAGATCAAATCCAAAGATATAGTCAACCCAAGTGACAACCCCGGGAGAAACTGCCAACCCCGAAGACAACACCGAAAGATATATCAAGCCCTGGTGCCACCACCAGGAGATCAAGTTAACCCCGATGACAACCCTGGGAGATACAATCAGCCACGATGACTACACCGGGAGATACAGTCAATCCCGGCGACAACCCCGGGAGATAAGGCCAACCCCGACGACAACCCCGAGAGATCAAATCAACCTTCGAAGACAGCCCCGAAGCATCAAATCATCCCTAGAGACAACCCTGGGATATCAAGTCAACCTCGGAGATAACCCTGAGGAATAACAGTGGGATCAAACCTCGGAGACAACCCCGAGAAACAGTTGAAAACTCTGTCAATCCTGGAGACAACCCCCAGAAGGGAAAAATGGTCATTTTACCGACTTGTCATCAAATCAAGAAAGCAAGCAAAATCAATGCCATGAAGGTCATACAGAACCATAATATCAATCCCGAGTGAAAATAGCACAAGATAACTCAACGGACGGACTGCGAAGACTCGAAGATCTGGTCATGGACCCATTTTCTCGAATTCAAAAAAGGTCAAATTCGTTATGTAAGAACCCGAATTTTTAAAAAAAAATTATTAAAATGAAAATTTAATAAATAAAATTTTTAAGGTATGTATTGGGTTCGAATATATATATATATATATATATATATATATATATATGTGTGTGTGTGTGTGTGTGTGTGTGTGTGTGTGTGTGTTATGAGATAGGAAGTATTGTGCTACATAGGGTTATATGAACTATGTAATATGTGGTTTTGTGATTTATAAATATATTATTAATATATATTTGTTATTTATTGTAGAGACAATTTAATTGAAGTAAAGGAGATGGATAAAATTATCTATCGATATTAAATAATTTATAGAATTATTTTATCATAGTAAGTTGGTGACATTAAATATCTTTGACGAATAAGTATCATCTTCTTGAGTATATATACTAGTGACTAGTATAATTGTAATATATGCTATTATTAGTGCTTAAGCTATCCATGGATGAATTGAGATACTAAAGCATGAATTAGTTAAGGGAATTAACTAATAAGTATAAATGTTGGTTGAGTGAAATTGAAAGTTATATTATGGAATAATATAATATTAAAACCTAAATCAACTATGGTGATTTAGTAAAAAGCGGATTAACTCACTTGAGTAAAGGGTAAATTAATATATGTGTTAAATATGTAATAATAGTTAGTACTTTTATATATATTACTTAGATGGTAATATGTGAGAGAGTCTAATGTGCAAATATCATTAATAAATATTGATTAAAAAATTAATTAATATTTGAGATATGGTTAAATGTTAGATTTAAAGAAATTATTTTGGAGACAATTTATTGAAAGGGAAGAGAAATAGTTATTATATATTTCTAATAAAGGATATTAAAATAAATTTTAATATTGAATTATTTTAATAAAGGAGAAAATGTTATTTTTGAATAATAATATATTTTTGTATAAGGTAATAGGTATGATTAATTAATATGGTAAATATATTAAAACATATTTACTATATGTAAATAAATTGATGGAAACGATTTATTATAATAGAAAATAAACTTATTATCTATTTTCTATATATAATATATGTACATGTGCCGTACACGTAATTATTTTAATAGATATTATATTAAGAATAATATCTTGAGACAAGAAATAGATTATTTTCTGATAATGAATGTCTTTATTTGAAGAAAACATAATATTTTATGTTATGGTAAAATACATAAATTCTAATGTATTTTCAAGAGAGTTAATTTAATGAAAGAAAACTAAGTTATTTTAATGTATTAAATAACTTAAGTTATTATTTTATCGTGGATATTATTATTTAAATAATTAATATAGTAAATCTTAATTATTCTAAGCGTAAAGGTTATACAAATTATAAGTGTATAATTAATTGAGGTAGCTTAGCATTTAAAATGCTTGAGTCACACAAACATTATATAAAAGAATATTAAGTGTGGTGGAGATAATAAGCTTAATATTGAGCTTGTGAGAAATGCCTGTGTGGCACGATAATAGATCCGGTGATGAATTAAATTATTTAAGGATGAAAGAATTATTAATTAAACAATTAATCTATATTAATTGTTAATTTTTTTATATAATGGTATATTGAATTATTATTATTGCGAGTGATAGCATGATAATAAGTTTATTGTTTATAAATATAATAAGGTTTATATTTATGTGGTAATTAACCATATAAATGTTAATTAATTGTTATGGAGATTAATAATTACATTGATTGATGAGGGATGAATTAATTAATATTTTGCCATTGAGTATAATAATATATAAATAAGTAGATTATTAATATGATTATAATTGCTCAAATTGTTGATATGTGCAAAGGATGTGATTATTAAGAGTTTAACATATAGTAGTTACACATATTTTATATAAAGTGTAGTGCAACATTAATGTGACTATATTATATATATAAACTATATAGTAAGATTAATTGCATTATGTGAGTTACATAATGGTAAGTGTTTACGTGACAATAAGTGTATGGGTAAACATTGATGTATAGTAATATCAATAACTATTGTTAATTGATAATGTATGCAATGAGTTATTATAATTATTATAATAACAGTGATGATGGTGAGTATAGCATGATAGTGAGTAAGTTTTGAGAAAGATATTAGTGAGGGAGAGACTTGTTATAGCAAGAATCATCAATTGCAGAGGTATAATCATTTATACTCATGTTCTTCTTTTCTGTGAATTTCTAAGTTATAGATTCTTGAATTAAGCATGAATTTTATGAAGTTGTGATTGGATAGTGTTTGATAGTTGTTGTATTAGACTTATAATCATGTTAGTTATGTTATAGGGCTGGTGCAGAATGACTTTCATATGAATTTCTGAGTTGGGTTTGTTAAAACTGCCGAAGCAGTTCAGGTTCTGGTTTGGCTAGACACCGGCGCAGCTGCGCTGGTTTTATACCTGGGAGCTGCGCAGGGTCCTTGAAATTGAATTTTGTTTCCCTGCTAGAAACTGTTATATGCTATCATATGGTACCTTGATAGAACAAGCTTTTGAACCAAATTAACACACATATATGAGTACATTCATGTAGTATGAACAAGTTTAACGATGTTAGTACACACGATTGATAAAAACTTATGGTTTTGAAATAAAACTTGTAGTTTGGGATTGGAACCTTGACATATTTGTACCATATGTGTATTCTGATTTTTAGACCATGATCGTATGGTCTATATTGATATGAGAACTAAGTCTAAAGTGTTAGACACACTAGCATACTTGATTTAAAGTTAAGATAATTTCAAAGATAAGAAACTTAAGAACTTTGAAAGCAAACTTGACCAAGACTTATGTCTTTTAGATTCTGACCATTTGAGTATGCATATGTGGCTTATATACGTGTTCTAATACATGTTAGTCATGACTACGAGACCCTTTACATGTACTATGTTGCCTAAGTTGACTTAGTGCGATTTTTATGAAAACTTAGAATGTGAAAGGTAATAGCATCAAACACTGTGTGAGTTACATTATGATCATACAAGCATATATACTAGGATTCATTATGCCTATAGACATGTTGACATGAGCATCCCGTGATGAAATGTGGATTTCACCTATGCACGCATATTCAAGAAAATGAATTTCTAAAGCATAGACTATGTGATTAAGTATACATGTGTAGTATAAGCACGAGCATGCCTACTTAGTATTGTTTAGCCTCTTTATGTGGTAATATAACGTTAGTGGTTGACCCTTGAGGCATAAACTTGATTTACTTGAGGTATATGAAAGTCCGGCATGAATACCATATGATTTTGACTTGGAATAGAATGAGCATGCTATGTTTTAAAACTTGAGTTAATGCCCTTATAAATATGTATACATGATGAACATAGTAACATGTTTACATTATTATTTCTAAGTTATAAAATAGAATCTTAATGATGCATTAAGTGTTGATTTGTACAATGGTTATATAAAAATCGAAAACTATAATTCCGTTAAGGTTTGAGAAACGTATGAATAATAAGGATCATATAAGTTTTAAATATATGTCAAACACCTTTAGTTAAGTGTGTGATACATGTATATGATGGATGATAGTAAGTATGTATGGTTGAGATATATCTATACGTACCTAGCTATACTAAGCATATAATAAGAAAGTGAAACAAGGTTCTAAGAACCAAGATAGAAAATAATGTAATACTTATTATTATATTGAGAATGTATGAATATATGACTAATGGATATGAATCCATGATTATATAACTGTGTAGGATTACACGAAGCGTAAATATCTTAAGAAGTTAATTCGTAATTGTTAAACTACGAATCAGGCAAGTCTTTCAGTTCCAATTTGATATATGAATTCAATAACTGTTAGTTGAATTATATTATGCTATATGAATTCAATAACTGTTTGTTGAATTATATTATGCTGTGATGATGTGAACTTATATATGAACTGTATATTAGGTATGTATGAGATTGAAAGTTGATCTTTGATGATATGCTTGTTATGTGAGAAGTAACATGCTTAATAAATATAAATTGATTATAAATGCATGAACTGAGTATGATGTTATATACTATGTGATGCATGAAAACTGTTAGAATTACTGAGCTGTCGAGCTCACTCTTGCAAATAATCACTTTTGCAGGTTAAGGACTCACGATAAGAGTAACGTGCTACGTGATAGAGTTCGAAGATTTTTGTTTATTTAGACATATGCTATCGAACCATGTTTAGGTTCTAGGAGTTGTACTTGATAAATGTTTACAATGTTTAGTACTTGTCGTATCGTAAAGATGTTTTAGTTAATACATAAAGTATGTCGAATTGAGATGTATAAATGTTTATACAATAATTCGGATATAGTGAATCATATATAGTGATTCAAGGATTTGTAATTGATTTAAGATTGTGGAATCAATAAAAGATTTTATTCAAGGAAGATTGAAAAAGTTTAAGTTATTTCGTATTTTTATAATATCGAGCATGATATAAGACAGGAATGGTAAATGACCAAGATTGTAACTTGTATAAGTTAGGAGTCATTATACGAGATCCTGATAATGAAATGAATTTATATTCTAAATTGTAATAAAGCAAGTTTTATTCTTTAAAGTTATGAATAAAAGATGTAAATATTTGACTAGTAGTATCGTGACACACCGGATCCGAGGTTCGAAGGGACTCGAATTTGAGGGCGTCACAGGTTGGTATCAAAGCTCTAGGTTATAAACCTTAGGTAAGTGTACCTTAGACTAGAACCTGAGAGAAGGAAAGATAAAGATTAAAATATATACGTGAAGATTCAAAGAAGAATCTTGTCGTATCTACAGAATGAGAATCAGGAGTTACCTAACTCCGGTAATAAAAATGTTAAGACAATGTCTATAAGATGAATATGACAAAGATAATAAGAATGAACTCGAATGGAGTTTAGTTGATATGGGAAAGAACCCTAAGGTAAATTGATGATCACGACGTGATCGGATTGAGCTATGAAATGATAGATAGTCTGCAACTTCTAAGTGTGTATAGCTTGGTGCTATGAGAGAATGTACTATAAAAGTACTAGATGAACTCATGAGGAGTTGTATGTGATGAAACATATAAAGTTCGTAACGAGCAAGCTAAGAGTAAGATAGAGTTAAGTGTTGGATTTCCATTGAGGACTCATGTGATGGCTTAGTTGTACAAACTTTTGTATGGGCAGAGGTTTGTGCTTGCGCTGAGTGCATCCCATTGATAATCGTTGGAATGTTAGTGTCGCGCTATCATTATACATATGGTGAAAAGGTGATTCTTTTCTCATGTTTATTTTGATAGATAGAGATTTCTAGGATTAAGATTAGGTGCGAGTTCTTAAGACTCATGCCTATGACAAGTTCGTAACTCATAATCGTATGGTGGAAACCCTCAGCGAATGGATGACTTTGGTCTGACTAGGATAAGTTCCTAAACCCATATGATTGTGGTAAGTTCCTGAACTTCCATGGTGTGGTAAGTTGTTGAACTGTACTAGGAATAGATATATTATATATCAAGAATTAAGAGTTTTGGAATAGTAAGCATTGATGGTAGTAATATATTGAAGTGATGGAGAAATTTGGATTTTTTAAAATCTTTTAGCTATGCTAGATTTTCAAAATTTATTGACTTCGTGCTAGTGTTTGCACTTCTGTTTTCTTGAGAAAACATTGGGTCAGGTAACTGAACTAATGAGTTTTAAAAACAACACCGTTATTCGTATGTCTAAGCTATTTGTTTCGGGTAAGACAAAAATGATTTGAAAATCTTTCAAAATATATTTTGATCATGTGCATCATTTGATATGGTGTACGATGGTAAATGTGACACCCCCAAATCCGGGTACTTTGTTTCCACATGATTTGGTGTTCACTTTCTAACTATAACAAACATCTACCCAATATATCTTAAAATAAATTACAACCTTTATTCAACTATTAATAAAATCTCCCTTAAAACAAGGGTTACAACCTTCTCAAAATCAATCACAGGGTTACTCTAACCTTGATATGAATATAATAAAGTGCGGAAATAAAACATAAAATTCAATTATTACAATCATTCTCAATTAAATAAAAACAAGTCTTCACTTGCTTTGCTTTCCCTTGCCCTTACTTGTAGACGGAGCATCAGCGTTATCAACCTTAACTGAAATTGTTATTTAATGCAAGAGTGAGCAAACCACAGCTCACTGGAGTTTAACAATAATATATACATGAAAGGAATTCTTTAAAAAGAATCTGAATAACTTAGCTTACTTCAACAATAAAGAATTGAATAATAATTCTCTGTCAACATTAAAATTCGAATATAGAATTTATCTGAGTGTCATAAGACCTTTGAACTCTTGTCCTAGGTTATAAATATTTCTATTTAAACCTTTAGCAGTCAATAAGACTATGGACCTTAACTCGTACTTAGGGGGATCAGCCCTTTGTACCATGTATTGTGCACAAACATCTTAACGCTATGCGTAGTAACCTCCCCTAGTAAATAGGGTTGTTCAACTCAGTAATTTGAATTCAAGTCCGCACCAAAGAAAGTTTGGTTTGGATAAGCTTACAAGGGTAATTTAGAATTCACGTTCATCAACTAAGGATTAGTTGAATCAACTTCCAATAATTCATAAATAAAAGAATTATGAATTAACATATGCTTTAGAATCAACTTAAAGCATTTAAAATAATAACTGGATCTTACTTGAACAATAAGTTAAGATCATTTCAATTAAATAAACAATTGTCTAATACAGAAATAGAAAGGACATTCTCAACAATGATTATATGAATTCAAGAATTTGTATATAATCAACAAGTTTAGGGTACAGAAAACTTGCATAAAATTAACGAGTTTAGGGTTTAGAAGACTTGCCTCAAGCGCAAGCTACTTAACACAATTCACGTACTTTAATACTTCCTACACATATATATTTAATCACAATAACCTAAATTAGTTAACACGTAACTAATTCACATAAGTGGTTAACCCTCATGTTTAACTCACTCTAATAATAATAATCAACTATCACATAGTTAATTAAATCAATTATGTATTTAACTAAATTATAATTAAACAATTATAATTCAAACACTTAATTAAATTATAATTACTTAAATTATAATTATAAACAAATTATAATAATTATAATCAATTAAACCACATCATGCATTTAATTACACAAATTATAATTAATCATGAAATTATCAATTTATAATCCATAATTAAACATGCATTTATTAAATTATAATTACATAAATTATAATTTAAATTAACATCTAATTGATTAAAATAAATCAACTTCTATACATTATAATTTCACAAAAATTATAATTTAAATTAAACATTTACTCTTAATTATAATTAATAAAATTATAATTAAGTAACTTATTGTACAATTAAACAATTATAGTTTATAATTTAAATACCATATTAGTTTTTTCAAAACTTTCTTTTTCTCGAATTATGAAATTATCAACTTTATGTTAACACATGTTATAGCCGCTAGATACATGCTCATTATCTTAGCAATAATGTAATGGAAACATAACAACACACTGCACACTTGACTAAAACTCACTGCCACTGCACTGTGCAAGGCGCAGCTGCGCAGCCACAGGCCTTGGCACCGGCGCAGTTGCGCAGGGTAAGGATCTGGGAAGGACAAGCGGCGCAGCTGCGCTGCTCCTGGCCTTGCTGCCGGCGCAGCTGCGCAGCAACTCGGCCAAACGCAGACAGCCACGTTACTCTGCTTCACCGATTAACCCATACAAGCCAACAAATGGATATTTACAGTAACTTAAACATTGTAAATCATACCTATGCAATTATACATATATATAACATACTTCCACAACACAAAACCATTTAAACAATGATAATCACAAGTTTTAAAAATCCAATTTGGCCATTTTCATGAAAACTCATATATTTTCCAAAATAAGTCATTGTAATCAAATTCTTAAGCAATTCAACTTATAACACATGCTTTATTCTCATGATTCAAGGTAGTATCATAGAAAATTTCTAAACAACATACTAACATATACCAATTTCTCAATGTAAAATCACCCATAATATATAAACTCATGAAATTCCATATGAACTCATATAAACATGAATTTTCTGTTAAAATATATTTCTACAGTAATTTAATTTCTGAAAATCATTGATAACCATATAATTCACCATGAACAACACCACCTATATATATATATCATCCATGTTTATACTATTACATGAAAAATCTGTTTTCACAGAGAATAAAACATGAAACTTAAATCGAGTTTTGAAAATATGAAAGTAGAGATTATGGATTACCTTTCGGTGATAGGAGAAGAAAACAAAGATTCACCCTAGCCTTCACAAGCTTCTTCTTCCTTCTCTTCTTCTCCAACTCTTCTCTGCTTTCTCTTTTTCCTCTACTCTTTTCTTTCTTCTTTGCTCTTAGTTTAGACTTAGGATTAATCTAACGTAGTATAGAACTAACGTAATATAATATAATACGCGTACTAACTAATACTAATTAGCCTAATTAATTTAGCAGTTACATAAGTTTCAAAATTCAAAAAGCCTTAAGGCTTTGTTTGGTCAAAACAACATTATTTTAAAAAATATGTTATTATTACTAAGGCCATGTTTGGTAGAATAGATTTAAAACAAATGCAAAGCCTTGTTTATTTAAACTCATTTAAAATCATTTTTCTTTTATTTTAACAAATTATTTAATACATACTTTAATGTCACATTTTAATTAATTAAATATCAATCATCTAATTTAATCAATTAAAATATAACATCAATTAATCACATAAAATTGTCACATAATTATAATTACTCGCTAATTATAATCCATGTAACACTTCATCACATAATTCATCTAATTCAATTATCTCAATTAAATTAGAACTATAACATAACATTAATATTAATTAAATAAATATTACACATTCATTTAATTAGTATATAACACTTAATTAAATCACTCCATAAATCACATAATTTATTTATTTAACTCAATAAATAAATCACATAAAATATTTATTTATCTCAATAAATATTAAAATTAATTATAAAATCTCAATCGTTATAATTTTCCCTCCTTAAAAGGATTCTGTCCCCAGAATCACACAAAAACAAATCTCGTCTATTACATTCTTCCCTCCTTAAAAGGATTCTGTCCCCAGAATCAGTATATATGGGGTTACACATAACTAAGCAAATAAATGCGGATAAGACTTCATCATAATATCTTCGAGTTCCCACGTAGCTTCTTCAGCACTGTGGTTCCTCCAGATTACCTTAACAGAAGGTATCACTTTATTCCTAAGTACTTGTTCCTTTCTATCAATTATTTGAACAGGCACTTCTTCATATGTTAAGTCTTTATCAAACTGTAAAGGTTCATATTCTATTATATGTTTATAATCGTGCTTGTAAGGTCTTAACACAGAAATATGGAAGACATTATGTATATTCTCGAGCTTCGAAGGTAATGCAATCTCGTAAGCAACCTTGCCGACCTTTCGTAGTACCTCAAAAGGTCCAATGAATCGGGGACTCAGCTTCCCCTTCTTACCGAATTGAATTTTCCCCTTCCAGGGAGATACTTTTAGGAACACGAAACTTCCTGGTAAGAATTCTCGGTTCTGTCGATGTAAATCGGCATACTTCTTCTGTCTGTCTTGAGCAGCAACTAATCTCGTTCTGATCAGCTTCACAATTTCGGCGGTTTGTTGTACCAATTCTGGTCCCAACAATTGACGTTCACCGACTTCATCCCAGCACAAAGGAGTTCTGCATTTTCTACAGTATAACGCTTCGTAAAGCGGCATGCCAATACTCGCATGATGACTATTGTTGTAGGCGAACTCCACCAATGGTAGATGATCCTCCCAGCTTCCTTTGAAGTCCATCACACAAGCTCTCAACATATCCTCAAGCGTTTGAATCGTTCTTTCGCTCTGGCCATCGGTCTGAGGATGATACGCTGTACTCATTCGCAATTGCGTTCCCAGACATTCTTGCAATTGTTTCCAGAAATTAGACGTAAAATGCGGATCTCTGTAGGACACAATCGACACTGGAACACCATGTCGAGAAATAATTTCCTTGACGTATAGCTTCGCTATCTTATCCAGGTTGTACTTAACCCTGATCGACAGAAAGTGGGCTGACTTCGTCAGTCGATCCACTATAACCCATATCGCATCGAATCCTTTCTGAGTCGTTGGAAGTCCTACCACAAAATCCATCGTGATGTGCTCCCACTTCCACTCTGGAATTTCTAATGGTTGCAGCAAACCACTTGGTCTCTGGTGTTCTCCTTTAACTTTCTGGCACGTTAAGCACTTTGCAACACATTCAGCAACGTCCCTCTTTATATTCGGCCACCAGAAATGATGCCTGAGATCCTGGTACATCTTCGTACTCCCAGGGTGAATAGAATATCTAGAACTATAAGCTTCGCTCAGAATCTTTTCTTTGACCTCTGGTACTGGCGGTACCCATATTCTACCTTCAAATCGTAACAGACCTTCATTATCGATCTTGAACTTGAACTCTTCGCCATCGGTTATCCTCTTCCGAACCTTTTCACTTTCTTCATCGTGAAGTTGTGCTTCTTTCACCTTGTCTACTAGAGTAGAACCAGCGGTTACTTGAAACAACATCTCATCCAATTCCTTCGAAAACTTCACCTCCAACTCCAATCTAGCCATCTGTTCTATTAACCGATCCTGATCAGTTAACACGTTCAGCTTCTCCCGACCTTTTCTGCTCAAAGCGTCGGCAACAACGTTAGCTTTACCCGGATGGTAAAGTATCTCGCAATCGTAGTCTTTAATCAGTTCCAACCATCTTCTTTGGCGCATGTTCAAATCCTTCTGGGTAAATATATACTTTAGACTCTTGTGATCTGTGTATATTTCACACTTTTCTCCATATAAGTAGTGCCTCCAAATCTTTAGGGCAAACACTACTGCCGCCAATTCTAGATCATGGGTCGGATACCCCTTCTCGTAATCCTTCAGCTGATGTGACGCATAGGCAATGACTTTGCCGCTCTGCATCAATACACAACCTAATCCTTTATATGAGGCATCGCTATATACTACGAAATTCCTTGAACTATCCGGTAAAGACAATACAGGCGCAGTACTCAACCTCTTCTTCAGCTCTTGAAAACTCTCCTCACACTTCTCCGTCCAAACAAACTTAACTATTTTACGAGTCAAATTCGTCAACGGAGTTGCGATTCTAGAAAAGTCTTGAATAAATCTTTGGAAATAACCAACCAATCCTAAGAAACTTCTCACTTCAGACGGCGTCTTCGGCTGTTCCCAACTAATTACGGCCTCAACTTTCAACGGATCTACCGAAATACCATCCTTGTCGATCACGTGGCCAAGGAATTGCACACGTTCCAACCAAAATTTGCATTTCGAGAATTTAGCGTAAAGCTTCTCTCGTCTCAGTGCTTCTAAGGTTAGTCGTAAGTGTTCAGCATGCTCCTCCTCGGTCTTGGAATAAACCAGGATGTCATCTATGAACACTACCACGAACTTGTCCAGAAATGGCTTGAACACCCTGTTCATTAAGTCCATAAATGTAGCTGGGGCATTCGTGAGACCAAATGACATCACCAAGAACTCGTAATGACCATACCGAGTTCTAAAAGCCGTTTTCAGTATATCTTCCTTCCTCACCTTCAACTGATGATACCCGCTTCTCAAATCGATTTTCGAGAAGTATTTCGCACCCTTCAGTTGATCAAACAAGTCATCGATCCTAGGTAAATGGTACCTATTCTTGATCGTAACTTTATTCAACTCTCTATAATCAATGCAAAGACGCATCGACCCATCCTTTTTCTTTACAAATAAGATAGGCACTCCCCACGGTGAAATGCTCGGTTGAATATACTTCTTGTCCAGTAATTCTTGTAGTTGAACCATCAGTTCCTTCATCTCGACTGGAGCCATTCGGTACGGAGCCTTCGAAATTGGAGCAGTTCCCGGCGCTAGATCGATCACGAACTCTGTCTCTCTATATGGCGGAAGTCCTGGCAAATTACTCAAAAAAACGTCCACAAACTCCTTAACTACCGATATTTCCTCCACCTTCGGGCTTTCCTTACGCGAATCTACTATGTAGGCTAGATATCCTACACAGCCTTGCGTCAGAAGTTTCTTGGCTTGCATAACCGTCAGACAACTCGCTTGCCTAGGCGATTTACTACCATAGAACACCAACTTCGACGGAGTCGTAAGGTTTATCGACTTCTTCTGATAGTCGATTACCGCCCCATGGTTGAACAACCAATCCATACCTAGTATGACGTCGAATTCTCCAAGTTTTATCGGAATCAAATCTACTCTAAGCTCCTGACCCTTAATGTCCAATCTACAATTCTTATAAACGCTCCTAACAGGAATAACCTCCCTATTCGCAATCTCTATGTTCAAAGGGTAAATTAACTCCTCTACAGGTAAGTCTAGGGTTCTAGCAAAATCATCAGATATGAATGAGCAAGTAGCACCCGAATCAAATAATACATATGCATTTATACTATTGACCGAAATAATACTTGATACCACATCTTTTGATTGCACAGCATCCTGCACCGTCATATTGAATGTCCGTGCAGTGGGTCGAACAGCTTGCAATAGTGTAGCGATAGTAACGGTACTGCCACTTCCATTCCCTCCGCTCCCTGTTGACCCTGCCGTCAGCTTCTTCGGGCAGTTGCGAGCCATGTGATCTTTGGATCCACATGTAAAGCAAGCTCCCTTCTTCGATTTTGGGCAATTAGGCGCGATGTGGCCTTTCTGACCACAGTTGAAGCACACCCGCTTCCCCTTCATGCACACGCCAGTGTGATTCTTACCGCTTGTAGCACATGCTTTCGAACTTCCTCTTCTGCTGGCTTCCTTGCTGACTCCCAGCAGAGGTATTATCAAACCACTTCCTCTTCTGGTTCACAGTGCTGCTACCCCCAGACTTGGTTTCTACCTTATTCTTCTTCTTCTTATCGTGGTTGAACTTTGTCACCGCTTCGCTTCCTCCCTCAGTAAGTATGGCCTTCTCCAGCACCGCTGCAAAGGTATTCAGCTGGAACATGGAAACCTTGCTGTAGAGCCAGGGCTTTAGTCCCCGCTCAAACCTTCTCGCTTTCCTAGCGTCAGTGCTGACCTGGTATGTAGCGAACCTGGCCAACTCGTTAAACTTAGCGGCATACTCAGACACCGTCATCCCTCCTTGCTTAAGTTATAGGAACTGGACCTCCATCTGGTCCTGCGAACTCACTGGAAAATACATCTCGTAGAACATTTCCTTAAAACGTTCCCATGTGATGACTCCCTCTCCCTCTCGAGTTTTGTTAGCCTGCCACCAAAAGCTAGCATCCGACTTCAACATGAAAGCCGCGAATATTGTCTTTTGGTCTTCTCCTACCCTAGCCACGTCAAACACCTTCTCTATTTCCATAACCCACGTTTGAGCCTCGATAGGGTTAGTCGATCCTTTGAACTCAAGCGGTCCTACTGCCTTGAATTCCTTGAACGTTGTTCCTTGTACTTGCGGCTGATTCGTAAGAGCTCCTGTTAACAGGTTCACTAACTGCTGAACCGAATTGGGATTCGTTCCCTCGTTATTGTTATTGTTCGTCGAACCCTCGGGGTTTTGACGTGTCACCCTTCTTCTAGGAGGCATTTTCTGTTAAGAAAATATTATTATTAGACCTTTTATCCAACTATTAAGTATCCAAGTTCATACTTAAACGTTCTAGACAATTCAGTTCACATAGAACACCAAGCACGTCAATAGACTTCTTTTATTCATTAGTCGTAGTTTAAAAACATCAAACTGATAGCACTTCTGCTATTTTTATCATCCTTCCTGAACTGGAAAAGTTACAGGATTACATTATTAGCTTATCCCATTCTTTTCTCAAATTATGGGATTTACTTTACTTATTACAAAAAGTAATACATAAACAAAACTCTACTATTGTCACTACTGCTACTGCTACTGCCACTGCCTAGGCATATTAATACGTTGCACAGCCTCTCTGCGTTCCGCTTCCATTACCCGAAATGCCGTTCTTCGGTCCACTACATACCACGGTAAACCTTGGAACTGAGTTGGGTAGTAGAAAATACGGTCCTGAGCTCTGTCTATCGCTGTATGAAAAGCATATTTTATTTCCCTTAGCTTGGCCCTCTTGGCTTCAGCTTCATCTTCAGCTCGATCAGCTTGTTGATTAGCCCTCAAGCTTGACTCTTCAGCTCTGACACGCTTCCTCGACTCCTCCTGGATGTCTTGCTTCAGCTTTGCCAATTCAAAATGAGCAGCATCTCTTTCGACCTCCATATGTATCAGGTTCCACTGTGCATCTCCTAGTGCATTATCCATCTCTTCGATAGTCTCATCACGCTGCTGAATAGTCTCCTCGAGATCTCCTATTCATCCATGAAGTTCCACAATGCTATCGTAGACTGCCTCGTACATCTCAGCACTAGTAGAGTGAGGTGGGAATTCCTCTTCGGGATCCTCTTCCTCCTCTTCAGACTCGTCCTCGTCCTCATCCTTTGGAATAGGTGTCAGCTCACGCTCCCGACCAGCTACGGTGATCACTGGAGATGGCTCTCTCCTAACCAGTTGCTCCCAGACAACATGTATGTAACTGGGCTCTTCCTCTCTAGGCACCTGAGGTACATCCTCTCTAGCCTGACTAGGTTCTCCCACGTTCGACATCCTGACAAAAGAATTTTAAAGTTCATTATTACGTGATAACGAATCGTCACTCTTCGAATACTATAATGTAAACACATAGGCACATAAGGTAGTTTATTATCTTTACCTATCACACCTATCTTCTCGATCTTACCATAAGGCTACTACCTAAGGTTTTTCCCCACCTAAGGTTTCATAACCTACAGCTTTGATACCAACCTGTGACACCCCCAAATCCGGGTACTTCATTTTCACATGATTTGGTGTTCACTTTTTAACTATAACAAACATCTACCCAATATATCTTAAAATAAATTACAACCTTTATTCAACTATTAATAAAATCTCCCTTAAAACAAGGGTTACAACCTTCTCAAAATCAATCCCAGGGTTACTCTAACCTTGATATAAATATAATAAAGTGCGGAAATAAAACATAACATTCAATTATTACAATCATTCTCAATTAAATAAAAACAAGTCTTCACTTGCTTTGCTTTCCCTTGCCCTTACTTGTAGACGGAGCATCAGCGTTATCAACCTTAACTGAAATTGTTATTTAATGCAAGAGTGAGAAAACCACAGCTCACTGGAGTTTAACAATAATATATACATGAAAGGAATTCTTTAAAAAGAATCTGAATAACTTAGCTTACTTCAACAATAAAGAATTGAATAATAATTCTCTGTCAACATTAAAATTCGAATATAGAATTTATCTGAGTGTCATAAGACCTTTGAACTCTTGTCCTAGGTTATAAATATTTCTATTTAAACCTTTAGCAGTCAATAAGACTATGGACCTTAACTCGTACTTAGGGGGATCAGCCCTTTGTACCATGTATTGTGCACAAACATCTTAACGCTATGCGTAGTAACCTCCTCTAGTAAATAGGGTTGTTCAACTCAGTAATTTGAATTCAAGTCCGCACCAAAGAAAGTTTGGTTTGGATAAGCTTACAAGGGTAATTTAGAATTCACGTTCATCAACTAAGGATTAGTTGAATCAACTTCCAATAATTCATAAATAAAAGAATTATGAATTAACATATGCTTTAGAATCAACTTAAAGCATTTAAAATAATAACTGGATCTTACTTGAACAATAAGTTAAGATCATTTCAATTAAATAAACAATTGTCTAATACAGAAATAGAAAGGACATTCTCAACAATGATTATATGAATTCAAGAATTTATATATAATCAACAAGTTTAGGGTACAGAAAACTTGCATAAAATCAACGAGTTTAGGGTTTAGAAGACTTGCCTCAAGCGCAAGCTACTTAACACAATTCACGTACTTTAATACTTCCTACACATATATATTTAATCACAATTGTAGGGGTTTTCGGCACATAAACGCAGCAGAAATTAAAAATTTTCGAAACCCTAAAACTGGATCCATGCGAAAACATATTAATTCAGAGGTTAAGATATGTTTTACCGATTATTCAAGCCTGAAAGGATACGATGGAGATTCTGGAACTGCTTCGAATCCTCAACGCAATCCAACGGAACTGCGCCTCTACGGTATCCACACGAACGTCCCGCGAATCGTCACACGATCTGCAGCAAGGAAAGCTGCGGTACTAGCCGCCAAGGATCTGGACTTTTTGAAATTTTTCTCTCTAGTCTCTCTCTAAGAGCGACTAGGGTTTTGATATCGAATAATACCTTAGACGGCTGATATATCATATATATAGCAGTTAAAGGAATTAACCAAAACCTAATCCAATTAGAAATATAAAATCCGAATTTATATATATATATATTATATCTTAATTAAGTCTTACTTAATTAATATACATATATATATATACAAATTATCCTATTAATTTAAATTCATAATTTAAATACTATCAATCATATTGATATATTTAAATCCATACAATTTAAATTAATTCCCTTTTAATTACGTTCTAAGTGTGTGACCCTATAGGTTATTATTATGTTGGCAATAATTTTAAAATCATATTATAAAATTATAAACAGTGAGTGGCATCTAGTAATGCATCACTGCTACCCAAATAATAATAAGATCGGTGATTCGATACAACCTTTTCGTGACCAATGTTTCAGTGTAATTTAATCCTTTTAACCTTGACATCCTAGATTAAACTCGAGGCATGGAATGTGTCATCCTCTTCATAATTTAATCTGAGTTTTCTTGATCGATGAGTAGACTATATGAAACAAATCACTATTTGAGCATGGCCATGCATTTCATAGTCCTACTCATTCAAGAGGCCTATGGATATCACCCCTAATATATTGGAGGGTTAAATTCCATCTAGATCACTCATATTCCTCACACGATTCATGATGTACCCAATAATCACCTTTATCGTCCATCTATTAAAGGTGGCCTTTGATGATATCAAAGTACATAAATTCTCGTGTAGTAATATAGTGATTTCAGGTCGGAGGATCATTATATCATTGTCACTATGAGAATTACTTATGACACTTTGCATAATGCTCCACGTAGAATTCTCATGGTGGGTCTGCCCAGTACATTGTTCTCTAACATGTACCTATGCATTAACTCAATATCTCATATATTTATGACCAATGAGATTTGGCCATCAGTCAATCCACATACTAGTCTCAATGTATCATTGTTGTCCCATTAACAATGACACTCGACTAGGGACATTTAAGAGTAATGATACTAATTGTAACTATATGATCTCATGTTCAAGTCACATACTTGAAGCCATATAATTTGTATCACTATTCTAAGGACTTTTATTATGTTAACATTTATATAACGCAGTAAATAAAACCATAATAAAATAATTCATTTATTCAATCAAATATAATATCAAAAATGTTTAAGCAATTACATCAAAGAATTAGCCTCTAGGGCATAAACTCTAACAACAATAACCTAAATTAGTTAACACGTAACTAATTCACATAAGTGGTTAACCCTCATGTTTAACTCACTCTAATAATAATAATCAACTATCACATAGTTAATTAAATCAATTATGTATTTAACTAAATTATAATTAAACAATTATAATTCAAACACTTAATCAAATTATAATTACTTAAATTATAATTATAAACAAATTATAATAATTATAATCAATTAAACCACATCATGCATTTAATTACACAAATTATAATTAATCATGAAATTATCAATTTATAATCCATAATTAAACATGCATTTATTAAATTATAATTACATAAATTATAATTTAAATTAACATCTAATTGATTAAAATAAATCAACTTCTATACATTATAATTTCACAAAAATTATAATTTAAATTAAACATTTACTCTTAATTATAATTAATAAAATTATAATTAAGTAACTTATTGTACAATTAAACAATTATAGTTTATAATTTAAACACCATATTAGTTTTTTCAAAACTTTCTTTTTCTCGAATTATGAAATTATCAACTTCATGTTAACACATGTTATAGCAGCTAGATACATGCTCATTATCTTAGCAATAATGTAATGGAAACATAACAACACACTGCACACTTGACTAAAACTCACTGCCACTGCACTGTGCACGGCGCAGCTGCGCAGCCACAGGCCTTGGCACCGGCGCAGCAGCAACTCGGCCAGACGCAGACAGCCACGTTACTCTGCTTCACCGATTAACCCATACAAGCCAACAAATGGATATTTACAGTAACTTAAACATTGTAAATCATACCTATGCAATTATACATATATATAACATGCTTCCACAACACAAAACCATTTAAACAATGATAATCACAAGTTTTAAAAATCCAATTTGGCCATTTTCATGAAAACTCATATATTTTCCAAAATAAGTCATTGTAATCAAATTCTTAAGCAATTCAACTTATAACACATGCTTTATTCTCATGATTCAAGGTAGTATCATAGAAAATTTCTAAACAACATACTAACATATACCAATTTCTCAATGTAAAATCACCCATAATATATAAACTCATGAAATTCCATATGAACTCATATAAACATGAATTTTTTGTTAAAATATATTTCTACAGTAATTTGATTTCTGAAAATCATTGATAACCATATAATTCACCATGAACAACACCACCTATATATATATATCATCCATGTTTATGCTATTACATGAAAACTCTGTTTTCACAGAGAATAAAACATGAAACTTAAATAGAGTTTTGAAAATATGAAAGTAGAGATTATGGATTACCTTTCGGTGATAGGAGAAGAAAACAAAGATTCACCCTAGCCTTCACAAGCTTCTTCTTCCTTCTCTTCTTCTCCAACTCTTCTCTGCTTTCTCTTTTTCCTCTACTCTTTTCTTTCTTCTTTGCTCTTAGTTTAGACTTAGGATTAATCTAACGTAGTATAGAACTAACATAATATAATATAATACGCGTACTAACTAATACTAATTAGCCTAATTAATTTAGTAGTTACATAAGTTTCAAAATTCAAAAAGCCTTAAGGCTTTGTTTGGTCAAAACAACATTATTTTAAAAAATAGGGTATTATTACTAAGGCCATGTTTGGTAGAATAGATTTAATACAAATGCAAAGCCATGTTTATTTAAACTCATTTAAAATTATTTTTCTTTTATTTTAACAAATTATTTAATACATACTTTAATGTCACATTTTAATTAATTAAATATCAATCATCTAATTTAATCAATTAAAATATAACATCAATTAATCACATAAAATTATCACATAATTATAATTACTCGCTAATTATAATCCATGTAACACTTCATCACATAATTCATCTAATTCAATTATCTCAATTAAATTAGAACTATAACATAACATTAATATTAATTAAATAAATATTACACATTCATTTAATTAGTATATAACACTTAATTAAATCACTCCATAAATCACATAATTTATTTATTTAACTCAATAAATAAATCACATAAAATATTTATTTATCTCAATAAATATTAAAATTAATTATAAAATCTCAATCGTTATAATTTTCCCTCCTTAAAAGGATTCTGTCCCCAGAATCACACAAAAACAAATCTCGTCTATTACATTCTTCCCTCCTTAAAAGGATTCTGTCCCCAGAATCAGTATATATGGGATTACACATAACTAAGCAAATAAATGCGGATAAGACTTCATCATAACATCTTCGAGTTCCCACGTAGCTTCTTCAGCACTGTGGTTCCTCCAGATTACCTTAACAGAAGGTATCACTTTATTCCTAAGTACTTGTTCCTTTCTATCAATTATTTGAACAGACACTTTTTCATATGTTAAGTCTTTATCAACTGTAAAGGTTCATATTCTATTATATGTTTATAATCGTGCTTGTAAGGTCTTAACACAGAAATATGGAAGACATTTTGTATATTCTCGAGCTCCGGAGGTAATGCAATCTCGTAAGCAACCTTGCCCACCTTTCGTAGTACCTCAAAAGGTCCAATGAATCGGGGACTCAGCTTCCCCTTCTTACCGAATTGAATTTTCCCCTTCCAGGGAGATACTTTTAGGAACACGAAACTTCCTGGTAAGAATTCTCGGTTCTGTCGATGTAAATCGACATACTTCTTCTGTCTGTCTTGAGCAGCAACTAATCTCGTTCTGATCAGCTTCACAATTTCGGCGGTTTGTTGTACCAATTCTGGTCCCAACAATTGACGTTCACCGGCTTCATCCCAGCACAAAGGAGTTCTGCATTTTCTACAGTATAACGCTTCGTAAAGCGGTATGCCAATACTCGCATGATGACTATTGTTGTAGGCGAACTCCACCAATGGTAGATGATCCTCCCAGCTTCCTTTGAAGTCCATCACACAAGCTCTCAGCATATCCTCAAGCGTTTGAATCGTTCTTTCGCTCTGGCCATCGGTCTGAGGATGATACGCTGTACTCATTCGCAACTGCGTTCCCAGACATTCTTGCAATTGTTTCCAAAAATTAGACGTAAAATGCGGATCTCTGTAGGACACAATCGACACTGGAACACCATGTCGAGAAATAATTTCCTTGACGTATAGCTTCGCTATCTTATCCAGGTTGTACTTAACCCTGATCGACAGAAAGTGGGCTGACTTCGTCAGTCGATCCACTATAACCCATATCGCATCGAATCCTTTCTGAGTCGTTGGAAGTCCTACCACAAAATCCATCGTGATGTGCTCCCACTTCCACTCTGGAATTTCTAACGGTTGCAGCAAACCACTTGGTCTCTGGTGTTCTCCTTTAACTTTCTGGCACGTTAAGCACTTCGCAACACATTCAGCAACGTCCCTCTTTATATTCGGCCACCAGAAATGATGCCTGAGATCCTGGTACATCTTCGTACTCCCAGGGTGAATAGAATATCTAGAACTATAAGCTTCGCTCAGAATCTTTTCTTTGACCTCTGGTACTGGCGGTACCCATATTCTACCTTCAAATCGTAACAGACCTTCATTATCGATCTTGAACTTGAACTCTTCGCCATCGGTTATCCTCTTCCGAACCTTTTCACTTTCTTCATCGTGAAGTTGTGCTTCTTTCACCTTGTCTACTAGAGTAGAACCAGCGGTTACTTGAAACAACATCTCATCCAATTCCTTCGAAAACTTCACCTCCAACTCCAATCTAGCCATCTGTTCTATTAACCGATCCTGATCAGTTAACACGTTCAGCTTCTCCCGACCTTTTCTGCTCAAAGCGTCGGCAACAACGTTAGCTTTACCCGGATGGTAAAGTATCTCGCAATCGTAGTCTTTAATCAGTTCCAACCATCTTCTTTGGCGCATGTTCAAATCCTTCTGGGTAAATATATACTTTAGACTCTTGTGATCTGTGTATATTTCACACTTTTCTCCATATAAGTAGTGCCTCCAAATCTTTAGGGCAAACACTACTGCCGCCAATTCTAGATCATGGGTCGGATACCCCTTCTCGTAATCCTTCAGCTGATGTGACGCATAGGCAATGACTTTGCCGCTCTGCATCAATACACAACCTAATCCTTTATATGAGGCATCGCTATATACTACGAAATTCCTTGAACTATCCGGTAAAGACAATACAGGCGCAGTACTCAACCTCTTCTTCAGCTCTTGAAAACTCTCCTCACACTTCTCCGTCCAAACAAACTTAACTATTTTACGAGTCAAATTCGTCAACGGAGTTGCGATTCTAGAAAAGTCTTGAATAAATCTTTGGAAATAACCAACCAATCCTAAGAAACTTCTCACTTCAGACGGCGTCTTCGGCTGTTCCCAACTAATTACGGCCTCAACTTTCAACGGATCTACCGAAATACCATCCTTGTCGATCACGTGGCCAAGGAATTGCACACGTTCCAACCAAAATTTGCATTTCGAGAATTTTGCGTAAAGCTTCTCTCGTCTTAGTGCTTCTAAGGTTAGTCGTAAGTGTTCAGCATGCTCCTCCTCGGTCTTGGAATAAACCAGGATGTCATCTATGAACACTACCACGAACTTGTCCAGAAATGGCTTGAACACCCTGTTCATTAAGTCCATAAATGTAGCTGGGGCATTCGTGAGACCAAATGACATCACCAAGAACTCGTAATGACCATACCGAGTTCTAAAAGCCGTTTTCAGTATATCTTCCTTCCTCACCTTCAACTGATGATACCCGCTTCTCAAATCGATTTTGGAGAAGTATTTCGCACCCTTCAGTTGATCAAACAAGTCATCGATCCTAGGTAAAGGGTACCTATTCTTGATCGTAACTTTATTCAACTCTCTATAATCAATGCAAAGACGCATCGACCCATCCTTTTTCTTTACGAATAAGACAGGCACTCCCCACGGTGAAATGCTCGGTTGAATATACTTCTTGTCCAGTAATTCTTGTAGTTGAACCATCAGTTCCTTCATCTCGACTGGAGCCATTCGGTACGGAGCCTTCGAAATTGGAGCAGTTCCCGGCGCTAGATCGATCACGAACTCTGTCTCTCTATCTGGTGGAAGTCCTGGCAAATTACTCGGAAAAACGTCCACAAACTCCTTAACTACCGATATTTCCTCCACCTTCGGGCTTTCCTTACGCGAATCTACTATGTAGGCTAGATATCCTACACAGCCTTGCGTCAGAAGTTTCTTGGCTTGCATAACCGTCAGACAACTCGCTTGCCTAGGCGATTTACTACCATAGAACACCAACTTCGACGGAGTCGTAAGGTTTATCGACTTCTTCTGATAGTCGATTACCGCCCCATGGTTGAACAACCAATCCATACCTAGTATGACGTCGAATTCCCCAAGTTTTATCGGAATCAAATCTACTCTAAGCTCCTGACCCTTAATGTCCAATCTACAATTCTTATAAACGCTCCTAACAGGAATAACCTCCCTATTCGCAATCTCTATGTTCAAAGGGTAAATTAACTCCTCTACAGGTAAGTCTAGGGTTCTAGCAAAATCATCAGATATGAATGAGCAAGTAGCACCCGAATCAAATAATACATATACATTTATACTATTGACCGAAATAATACCTGACACCACATCTTTTGATTGCACAGCATCCTGCACCGTCATATTGAATGTCCGTGCAGTGGGTCGAACAGCTTGCAATAGTGTAGCGATAGTAACGGTACTGCCACTTCCATTCCCTCCGCTCCCTGTTGACCCTGCCGTCAGCTTCTTCGGGCAGTTGCGAGCCATGTGATCTTTGGATCCACATGTAAAGCAAGCTCCCTTCTTCGATTTTGGGCAATTAGGCGCGATGTGGCCTTCCTGACCACAGTTGAAGCACACCCGCTTCCCCTTCATGCACACGCCAGTGTGATTCTTACCGCATGTAGCACATGCTTCGAACTTCCTCTTCTGCTGGCTTCCTTGCAAACTCCCAGCAGAGGTATTATCAAACCACTTCCTCTTCTGGTTCACAGTGCTGCTACCCCCAGACTTGGTTTCTACCTTATTCTTCTTCTTCTTATCTTGGTTGAACTTTGTCACCGCTTCGCTTCCTCCCTCAGTAAGTATGGCCTTCTCCAGCACCGCTGCAAAGGTATTCAGCTGGAACATGGAAACATTGCTATAGAGCTAGGGCTTTAGTCCCCGCTCAAACCTTCTCTCTTTCCTAGCGTCAGTGCTGACCTGGTATGTAGCGAACCTGGCCAACTCGTTAAACTTAGCGGCATACTCAGACACCGTCATCCCTCCTTACTTAAGTTCTAGGAACTGGACCTCCATCTGGTCCTGCGAACTCACTGGAAAATACATCTCGTAGAACATTTCCTTAAAACGTTCCCACGTGATGACTCCCTCTCCCTCTCGAGTCTTGTTAGCCTGCCACCAAAAGCTAGCATCCGACTTCAACATGAAAGCCGCGAACATTATCTTTTGGTCTTCTCCTACCCTAGCCACGTCAAACACCTTCTCTATTTCCATAACCCACGTTTGAGCCTCGATAGGGTTAGTCGATCCTTTGAACTCAAGCGGTCCTACTGCCTTGAATTCCTTGAACGTTGTTCCTTGTACTTGCGGCTGATTCGCAAGAGCTCCTGTTAACAGGTTCACTAACTGCTGAACCGAATTGGGATTCGTTCCCTCGTTATTGTTATTGTTCGTCGAACCCTCGGGGTTTTGACGTGTCACTCTTCTTCTAGGATGCAATTTCTGTTAAGAAAATATTATTATTAGACCTTTTATCCAACTATTAAGTATCCAAGTTCATACTTAAACGTTCTAGACAATTCAGTTCACATAGAACACCAAGCACGTCAATAAACTTCTTTTATTCATTAGTCATAGTTTAAAAACATCAAACTGATAGCACTTCTGCTATTTTTATCATCCTTCCTGAACTGGAAAAGTTACAGGATTACATTATTAGCTTATCCCATTCTTTTCTCAAATTATGGGATTTACTTTACTTATTACAAAAAGTAATACATAAACAAAACTCTACTATTGTCACTACTGCTACTACTACTGCCACGGCCTAGGCATATTAATACGTTGCACAGCCTCTCTGCGTTTCCGCTTCCATTACCCGAAATGCCGTTCTTCGGTCCACTACATACCACGGTAAACCTTGGAACTGAGCTGGGTAGTAGAAAATACGGTCCTGAGCTCTGTCTATCGCTGTATGAAAAGCATATTTTATTTCCCTTAGCTTGGCCCTCTTGGCTTCAGCTTCATCTTCAGCTTGATCAGCTCGTTGATTAGCCCTCAAGCTTGACTCTTCAGCTCTGACACGCTTCCTCGACTCCTCCTGGATGTCTTGCTTCAGCTTTGCCAATTCAAAATGAGCAGCATCTCTTTCGACCTCCATATGTATCAGGTTCCACTGTGCATCTCCTAGTGCATTATCCATCTCTTCGATAGTCTCATCACGCTGCTGAATAGTCTCCTCGAGATCTCCTATTCATCCATGAAGTTCCACATTGCTATCGTAGACTGCCTCGTACATCTCAGCACTAGTAGAGTGAGGTGGGAATTCCTCTTCGGGATCCTCTTCCTCCTCTTCAGACTCGTCCTCGTCCTCATCCTCTGGAATAGGTGTCAGCTCACGCTCCCGACCAGCTACGGTGATCACTGGAGATGGCTCTCTCCTAACCAGTTGCTCCCAGACAACATGTATGTAACTGGGCTCTTCCTCTCTAGGCACCTGAGGTACATCCTCTCTAGCCTGACTAGGTTCTCCCACGTTCGACATCCTGACAAAAGAATTTTAAAGTTCATTATTACGTGATAACGAATCGTCACTCTTCGAATACTATAATGTAAACACATAGGCACATAAGGTAGTTTATTATCTTTACCTATCACACCTATCTTCTCGATCTTACCATAAGGCTACTACCTAAGGTTTTTCCCCACCTAAGGTTTCATAACCTACAGCTTTGATACCAACCTGTGACACCCCCAAATCCGGGTACTTCATTTTCACAAGGGTAATATAATATTAAAACCTAAATCAACTATGGTGATTTAGTAAAAGAGGGATTAACTCACTTGAGTAAAGGGTAAATTAATATATATGTTGAATATATAATAATAGTTAGTACTTTTATATATATTACTTAGATGGTAATATGTGAGACAGTCTAATGTGCGAATAACATTAATAAATATTGATTAAAAAATAAATTAATATTTGAGATATGGTTAAATGTATAGATTTAGAGAAATTATTTTGGAGACAATTTATTGAAAGGGAAGAGAAATAGTTATTATATATTTCTAATAAAGGATATTAAAATAAATTCTAATATTGAATTATTTTAATAAAAGAGGAAATGTTATTTTTGAATAATAATATGTTTTTGTATGAGGTAATAGGTATGATTAATTAATATGGTAAATATATTAAAACATATTTGCTATATGTAAATAAATTGATGGAAACGATTTATTATAATAGAAAATAAACTTATTATCTATTTTCTATATATAATATATGTACATGTGCCGTACACGTAATTATTTTAATAGATATTATATTAAGAATAATATCTTGAGACAAGAAGTAGATTATTTTCTGATAATGAATATTTTTATTTGAATAAAACATAATATTTTATGTTATGGTAAAATACATAAATTCTAATGTATTTTCAACAGAGTTAATTTAATGAAAGAAAACTAAGTTATTTTAATGTATTAAATAACTTAAGTTATTATTTTATCGTGGATATTATTATTTAAATAATTAATATAGTAAATCTTAATTATTCTAAGCATAAAGATTACACAAATTATAAGTGTATAATTAATTGAGGTAGTTTAGCATTGAAAATGCTTGAGTCACACAAACATTATATAAAAAAATATTAAGTGTGGTGGAGATAATAAGCTTAATATTGAGCTTGTGAGATATGCCTTGTGTGGCACGATAATAGATCCGGTGATGAATTAAATTATTTAAGGATGGAGGAATTATTAATTAAACAATTAATCTATATTAATTGTTAATTTGTTTATATAATGGTATATTAAATTATTATTATTGCGAGTGATAGCATGATAATAAGTATATTGTTTATAAATATAATAAGATTTATATTTATGTGGTAATTAACCATATAAATGTTAATTAATTGTTATGGAGATTAATAATTACATTGATTGATGAGGGATGAATTAATTAATATTTTGCCATTGAGTATAATAATATATAAACAAGTAGATTATTAATATGATTATAATTGCTCAACTAGTTGATATGTGCAAAGGATGTGATTATTAAGAGTATAACATATAGTAGTTACACATATTTTATATAAAGTGTAGTGCAACATTAATGTGACTATATTATATATATAAACTACATAGTAAGATTAATTGCATTATGTGAGTTACATAATGGTAAGTGTTTATGTGACAATAAGTGTATGAGTAAACATTGTAGTATAGTAATATCAATAATTATTGTTAATTGATAATGTATGCAATGAGTTATTATAATTATTATAATAACAGTGATGATGGTAAGTAATAATGATGCCCAATTAAATTGTATTCGGTGTTAATAAAATATACATGGAGTACATATTGATACATTGTAATTAGATATATATATATATATATATATATATATATATGTACCATACTTGATACATTGTAATTAGAGATTACATTTATAATTCATTCATTACCTAAGTTATATGAAATGAATGTGTATATATATATTTTATACCTATGTGTTTATAAAATGAAATGTGATATAGCCTTAGTAAGTGGTAGATTATATATATATAACATTAGTATGTGGAAATTGTAAGCAAGTTGCTGAGATTTAGTAGCATTGTCCAACATTGAGTGCCCATTTCATTCTTCACGTGAACCCACATGGCTAGTCTATTTTATCTCCTTCTCAAATTCATCAATTGTAGAGCAAATAATCATGGGGGAGTGGAGATAATGATGGGATTCACCAACCTTCTACCTAATCTATATGAACCATTGTGCAATCTTGTATTCCTTTGGTTTGGTTTAATGGAGAATTTCAATGTCTGGTTATTCAATTTCCTATAAATATCACCTCTTTTCCTCTCATTTTCTTTTGCTGAGAATTATGTGAAGCAAGGCTAGTGTGAGTATAGCATGATAGTGAGTAAGTTTTGAGAAAGATATCAGTGAGGGAGAGACTTGTTATAGCAAGAATCATCAATTGCAGAGGTATAATCATTTATACTCATGTTCTTCTTTTCTGTGAATTTCTAAGTTATAGATTCTTGAATTAAGCATGAATGTCATGAAGTTGTGATTGGATAGTGTTTGATAGTTGTTGTATTAGACTTATAATCATCAATTGGGTTTGTTAAAACTGCCGAAGCAGTTCAGGTTCTGGTTTGGCCGGACACCGGCGCAGCTGCGCCGGGTTTATACCTGGGAGCTGCGCAGGGTCCTGGAAATTGAATTTTTTTTTCTGATAGAAACTGTTATATGCTATCATATGGTACCTTGATAGAACAAGCATATGAACCAAATTAACACACATATATGAGTACATTCATGTAGTATGAACAAGTATAACAATGTTAGTACACACGATTGATAAAAACTTATGGTTTTGAAATAAAACTTGTAGTTTGGGATTGGAACCTCGACATATGTGTACCATATGTGTATTCTAATTTTTAAAGCATGATCGTATGGTCTATATTGATATGAGAACTAAGTCTAAAGTGTTAGACACACTAGCATACTTGATTTAAAGTTAAGACGATTTCAAAGATAAGAAACTTAAGAACTTTGAAAGCAAACTTGACCAAGACTTATGTCTTTTAGATTCTGACCATTTGAGTATGTATATGTGGCTTATATACGTGTTCTAATACATGTGAGTCATGACTACGAGACCCTTTACATGTACTATGTTGCCTAAGTTGACTTAGTGCGATTTTTATAAAAACTTAGAATGTGAAAGGTAATAGCATCAAACACTGTGTGAGTTACATTATGATCATGCAAGCATGTATACTAGGATTTAATATGCCTATAGACATGTTGACATGAGCATCCTGTGATGAAATGTGGATTTCACCTATGCACGCATATTCAAGAAAATGAATTTCTAAAGCATAGACTATGTGATTAAGTATACATGTGTAGTATAAGTACGAGCATGCCTACTTAGTATTGTTTAGCCTCTTTATGTGGTAATATGACGTTAGTGGTTGACCCTTGAGGCATAAACTTGATTTACTTGAGGTATATGAATGTTCGGCATGAATACCATATGAGTTTGACTTGGAATAGAATGAGCATGCTAGGTTTTAAAACTTGAGTTAATGCCCTTATAAACATGTATACATGATGAACATAGTAGCATGTTTACATTATTATTTCTGAGTTATAAAATAGAATCTTAATGATGCATTAAGTGTTAATTTGTACAATGGTTATATAAAACTCGGAAACTATAATTCCGTTAAGGTTTGAGAAACGTATGAATAATAAGGATCATATAAGTTTTAAATATATGTCAAACACCTTTAGTTAAGTGTGTGATACATGTATATGAAGGATGATAATAAGTATATATGGTTGAGATATATCTATACGTACCTAGCTATACTAAGCGTATAATAAGAAAGTGAAACAAGGTTCTAAGAACCAAGATAGAAAACAATGTAATACTTATTATTATATTGAGAATGTATGAATGTATGACAAATGGATATGAATCCATAATTATATAAATGTGTAGGATTACACGTAGCGCAAATATCTTAAGAAGTTAATTCGTAATTGTTAAACTACGAATCAGGCAAGTCTTTCAGTTCCTATTTGATATATGAATTCAATAACTGTTAGTTGAATTATATTATGCTATATGAATTCAATAACTGTTAGTTTAATTATATTATGTTGTGATGATGTGAACTTATACATGAACTGTATATGAGGTATGTATGAGATTGAAAGTTGATCTTTGATGATATGCTTGTTATGTGAGAATAACATGCTTAGTAAATATAAATTAATTATAAATGCATGAACTGAGTATGATGTTATATGCTATGTGATGCATGAAAACTGTTAGAATTGCTGAGCTGTCGAGCTCACTCTTGCAAATAACCACTTTGCAGGTTAAGGACTCACAATAAGAGTAATGTGCTACGTGATAGAGTTCGAAGATTTTTGTTTATTTAGACATATGCTCTCGAACCATGTTTAGGTTCTAAGAGTTGTACTTGATAGTTGTTTACAATGTTTAGTACTTGTCGTGTCGTAAAGATGTGTTAGTTAATACATAGAGTATATCGAATTGAGATGTAAACGTTTATACAATAATTCGGATATAGTGAATCATATATAGTGATTTAACAATTTGTAATTGATTTAAGATTGTGGAATCAATAAAAGATTTTATTCAAGGAAGATTGAAAAAGTTTAAGCTATTTCACATTATTATAATATCTAACATGATATAAGACAGGAATGGTAAATGACCAAGATTGTAACTTGTATAAGTTAGGAGTCATTATACGAGATCCTAATAATGAAAAGAATTTATATTCTAAATTGTAATAAAGCAAGTTTTATTCTTTAAAGTTATGAATAAAAGATGTAAATATTCGACTAGTAGTATCGTGACACACCGGATCCGAGGTTCGAAGGGACCCGAATTTGGGGGCGTCACATGTTGCCATTGTGTAGCTCTCGAAAATGGCTTTTTGGAAAGGTATAGGACGCCTCAATCGGACTCCCGGATTGAAAGTTATGAAGGTTCGAAGTAGACAGTGCGTTGGTCGGAGTGCACGTACTTCGAGACAACGGGACCCACGGGATCGAGGCCCACCCAGGGAGCCGCAGGTAGACCCGCGACTATTTTGGTCTATAAATAGAGACCCTCACCGGCCAAAAAGAAAAAGAAAAAAAGAAGAAAAGAGAGGAAATTTCGTCCATTTCAGCTCTTAACCCTACCTACAGTGCTCCAAACTTCAATTTTTCTCTTCCAATACATTTGTATATGTATATATACTAATATATTAAATTTTAACTGGTGGAAATAGAGTTTTCAAGCACTCCAAGTAGTTTAAAGCTTTTAGCGCTACACATTGTAAGATTTCTTGTGATTTGAAGCTTTTTACTGCTTTCATATATATATATAAGTGTATATATATATTTATAGCTTCTAGTTTTGCCTGGATTTCAAATCCATGGCCTTTCTGGCATACATTTATATATATAAAAGTATATATATACATTTTAAATGCTTTTGCAGCCTGAATTTTAAATCTGTGGCTTTTATCGCTTTAATATATATATAAGTGTGTGTGTGTATATATATATATATATATATATATATATATATATATATGGGGTTGCATCCACAGCAACCGATTGCTGGAAGCAACCACTTTATCCCACTCCTTGTAGTAGCTTTTGACTCAATTTATCCCTCAAGTACAGTGGGCCCCATTATAATAATAATTCCCAAATCCCATATAAAGGGGTTGCTCCCAGCAACCGGTTGCTGTGGATGCAACCCCTATATATATATATATATATAAGTTTTATTTAGCCTGGATTGTTAATCTGTGGCATATATATATATATATATATATATATATATATATATATATATATATATATATAACTATATATATACTTATACTAACTCGTTTGGCCTGGATTGCTAATCCGTGTCCTTTTTAGCTTCAATATATATAAGCATATATATATATATATATTTATATTTATCAGTCATGTTTGGATTTGAAATCCGTGGCTCTTTTCAGCTTTAATATATATATATAAGTATATATATATATATATATTATTTGTTCAATGTGATTAAATATTTGTTTTAACTGTTCATTTGATATAATTCTGTACTGATGTAGAGTTTATGGACTAGGTTTGTCTGAATCTAGCTATCTCTAACTTTCAATCGGTTCAAAAGCTGTCAAACTAGAACCGTTGAGCTAGAATGGCTAAGATTTATTTAAATCTAGCTTTCTTTCTAGTTTTGTAAATATTAAAGCGACTACGCGACCTTAGATCCATATCTAGAGGGAACGGGAAGCTTTGGCTACGCGCATGCAAGGATTTTAACTGATGAATCCTTTGTCTTGCGACGTCTAGATTTTAATTTTATATTTTATTTCAATATCTCGGCTGTGCAGGCTTTTTGATAATATTCTGTGAGCCTAGGATTCCCGGGATCTACGATTAATCACATGGATCTAGATTCGGTTCCCACGATGGACAATTTTGAACTGTAAATACAGCCTGTCGCTTTCTTGTAAATGTAAAACAGTGGGACCTTAAAACGGTTATCTAGATTTAAGGTCTCAGCATAGTAAATTGTGGTTTGTAGTGTTCTAGTCACTTCGATGGCTTTTATGTCCATAAGGAGCCCGACACTTGTATATAAATTCTTTGGTCGAGGATGCTTCACATTCCGACAATAAAATCAAAATCAGCCGAAGGCAGAATAAAATGGAAGTATCAAAAGGCTTCAATTCTTATGCGAGCGAAATGGTTTGAAAATCACTTTTCAAAACATCACTTTCATATCCTGTCTAAAAATAGACTTTTCATTAAATCAAACTCTTCGTATATAGGTCCAACGAAGCACATCACTACTTTCAAAAAAAGCACTTAGACCCAATTACTACAAGCACACACACATACACTGCAAAATAAAATAGGAAAATTGAAAAAACGCGGTAACTGTGTTTCACGAAAGTCGGGGGGTGCCTAACACCTTTCCCCCGCTTAATCAAGCCCCTGAACTCTATGAATTTCGGTTTCCAAGGCCAAGTTAAACAGAGTCTAGTAATTGGGCCTACTTGCAAACTTGTCAAACAAAATTTGGTTGAGTTGGTACAACCATTTCAAATATACCAACTGGCGACTCTATAAAATCAAACTTTTCAAATCGTTAACATTATATGTCGGTCTTTTCCTAAAAAAATTCACCCTCAAATCAAACAAATAGAAAACAAACAAGGGTAGAAACACATTAGGGAAAGGGGGATCGCCAAAGATTTTTCCCGACGTCGACACTTATGATCATTTATGTGGAGACACTAAAGTAAGTATGTATGTGCTTATGGGAGAGTAAGTTCACTGAACGTGACTAATAAGGGAACCCTAATGGAGTTTTACTTGTCTGTCAATAGGAGTTCCTAATGTGATAGTAGTACAAGTAATCCTTGGACATGAGACTATCATAATATCTTGTATATACTGAATTATGTTTTGACACATTCCTTAATACTCTTGAGTATGTCGTAGGGTATGCTCGAACATAATAAAGTATATATGGAGATAGGTGAATGATCAACAAAGGATCTACTGCTTCCAGTAAAGGGAGAAAATGTCCTATGTGATTCGATAAAGTGACAACATGGAAATCCCTGGCCAGGATTGAATGGAAATTAGAAAGGAGTTTCTAATTTACATTAACTATTGTTGTGCATTTTAGAATCGAAATACATATAATTAAATAAATAAAAGTTGACAGTAATTCCATGTTTTGAATTTGATTGGGACATTGTGTGGTGGAAGGATTGAATTGTACGGTAACTATTTACGGAATAGGTACTTTGATTAACGTTAAATTCATATTATCCGGATAATCATGAAAAATTATTTATTATGTGTCACTCATGATGTAGAATAAATATTATTTATTTATATTTGAATTAAAGGGGTTTAATTCATTATAAATAATATTAGAATGATTCTAATTTATTTATTCTACTACTGGCTTAATATTGAACCTAGAGGGTCACACCACAAAAGAGAAAAATATGATTTTAGAATTGATTGGCTTAATAGTAATAAATTAAGTGTATTTAATTTATTAGTGAAATAAATTAAATAGTTTAATATTTATAATTAAGTATTTGGAGAAATACTAATATTATAAATTAATAAGATTAATCCTCTTATTATTATTATTATTATTATTAAATTGACTAAATAATAATAATATAGTATTTAGAGAAATACAAATATTTATAATTAAGTATTTGGAGAAATACTAGATTATAAATAAATAAGAGTATTATTATTATTATTATTATTATTATTATTATTATTATTAAATTGACTAAATAATAATAATATAGTATTTAGAGAAATACAAATATTTATAATTAAGTATTTGGAGAAATACTAGATTATAAATAAATAAGAGGAGTATTATTATTATTATTATTATTATTATTATTATTTTATTTAGTTCCTAATTAGATTGAGAATTATGTGTGTTAATATGAGTTTAGAACTGAATTTTTTGATTCAATATGTATGTTGATATGAGTTTAGAACTGATTATCTGGGCAAAAGAACTGTTTGCTGGATTCTGCTATGCAGCGCGGCTGCACCTGTTGTCAGAATCCATTTTTGGAGTTGCAGCGCCACCGCGCCGTTTCCCAATATAAATTGGGTGCGACCGCGCCGTTTCTCAGTATAAATTGGGTGCGGCCGCAAGGGTCCCCGTGTTGATTTTTTTCTAAATTATTTAAATTAAAATAAAAGGTTTGTTTTTGAATTGAAATATGATTAAAATCGAAGGGAGTTGACTCTTCTATGGTTATAACCTAGGTTTCGCATCCTAACGTTTATAGCCCACAACTCTGATACCAACCTGTGACGCCCCCAAATCCTGGTTCCATAACCTTGAGTTGGTGCTCACGATCCATCATCTTCAAACATATTCTATAAACTAACGCGGAATATATAAACATAAATTGTACATTACAAAAAGGTTCTACAACATTCCCAAGGTCTAACAACCTTAACTTAATACATACACCTTAATTATTCAAAAGGGTTACATAAGCAATTTACATAAGTTAACAAAATAGTTAAACGTGTATATTAAACTATTCTTGAACATTTTCCTTGTCTTTGTCCTTCTTTGAGCACTCGGGCTTAACTAAAATAATTATCATGGTATAACAAAAGTGAGCAACTACTTCGCTCAACAAGTTTAAGTAAACAATAAATACAAGAACGATATATCATGATTGAAAAAGAGTAATCTTCTGAATTTTCAATAATATATAATGATTGTGAAAGAACGAGAATCAAGTTTCAATATATGCAAGTTTGAATCAATACTGCTGAGTGGCCATCATAGACCATGAACAAATACTAAGGTATATCAGTAATTAAACTGAACCTTTTAGTGGTTTGGTACTTGAGGGGATCAACCTCTCATACCTTATGTATATGCATAACATTTAGGAAACTGACGAATATTCGTTTTTTTTCAAAATATTACCTGAATAAAAATTACTCTTTCTCAATCTTACTGTAAGAGTCTACACCAACTATTAGTTTGGAACAACTTTTAAAAATATTCGAGTTAACGAATTTATACATGTTTTGTCTAGCCTACATAATTAACTTAGACTTACTTCTTAAATAGTTCGTAAATAACAGAACTTTAATTGTTTCACAGTTCAATAATGAAACAGATATACAATAACACACAAGTGCAATTAACAATAATAATATCGATGTAGATTAATTTTCAATAATTAAACCACTCAGAGATCTTCAATGTAGATACCAGTCCGTGTATAGGAAACTTGCACTAGGTGCGAGAATATCAATAATTATCATTGATGCAGAATAATTGACAATAATTAATTTACTAACATGCTTGAACAATAATAACTCAGATTTGAATTAGGAAACTTGTCTGTTCCGCTGATTACCGCTAAACAATCTAGTTTAACTTCTTATGAAAAGACCTATCATTAATAAGATTGATATTTCAATTAGCATAACACATCTTGATTCATAATACTACTACTTTATTATAAATTATCAAATATTTAATTACATAAATAAACAGTAGGTAATACCTCAAACCATTAGTAATATTATCGTCCTTTGATAATATTGCTATCACTTAACTCTCATATTAAACTCTCGTCTAATATTATTAATAATTTAATAAAATTTATTCATTTACTAATATTATTAATTATTTAATAATATTTTATTTATTTACTAATATTTTAATCATTTACTAAGATTTTTAATCATTTTAATAATATTTTAATTATTTACTAATATTATTAATCATTTAATAATATTTTATTCATTTTATAAATAATTTAATTTAATTGTTTATCTCTTGTTATTTATATCATTTAACAACCATAAAATGCCATTCTTATAGCATTTTAGTCAAAATAACAAAATTACCCTTATTTAATCTTAATACATCTTTCTAATGAGTATTAGTCAATAAATTACATTTTGACTTATTATAACTTAATTTCTTTAATTATTCTTAACTCATTCATAGGCATTAAACATACATACTTAACTTATTATTTTTATATCTTCAGGAAAAAGTTAATATATTTTATTTTAGTCACAAAATAATTTTCTTGTAATTTTCCAAGTTCATGTCTTATTTTTAAATAGCCCATTTCTGTCCGAAACTACAACATTTATTCAATATTATCCTTTTATCCAAAAATTCCTACATTTACGGAGTAGTCTCATATCATCATACACTGACTCCAGTAAAAATTTTATAATTTTCTGAGCTATGGATCTCTACTTATAACAGTTTCTTTTAAAAATCGCACAATCTTTAACGAACCATATCTCCGTCTCACGAAGTCAAAATAAGCTCATTTTTGGATGGAAGCTAGATAACTTCATATATTTTCATATCACAGAAGATCAAAAATTTTAAGCTAACTAACTGGCTGAAATAGTCCACGGAAAACTATGGCCATGAAGGTTTTGGGATTTTCCAGCAAAAACTGTTTTGGTAAAAACTGCGCTACGGGCGGCTCATTCAATATCTTTTAGCGATTCCAGTGGGGTTCTTTAGTTAGCTCATAGATATAACTCACGGCTTTGACGGATCTCAAAAATAAGCTATGGTTCGAATATGGTGATTGTCCAAAGTGGACTAAATTTTCTAGGATTTTTGAGTAAAAACATTTCTTGTTCATCTTTACCATCAAAGCTCATCAACACATAAAATGAACACATCTAACCATAAAGCATCATCTATCATATATATCTACTACCATAAGGTTCAAAAACATATACTTATCATTTGTTTCCAAAACAACAATATATATAGATACTCAAAACTACTTAGGGTTTGAGATTAAGGAACTTTTAAACCTTCTAGAATTAGATGCACAATTTCTTCTCCTTCCAAGGTATGTGATGAAGTTTGAAGACATATATATATATATATATATATATATATTTACACACACACATTCATTACACTTCTCCTCTTTTCTTTGTTATCCCACATTTTAAAGGATTACTAATTTATTAAGCTAGCTTTTCTAGGGACACAGGCTATGATATTTGGTGAACAACTTTGAAAAATGAAATGAAGTAATTATATCCCCATGTCCCCCTCTCAATTTGGCAGCCCCCCGCCCCTCTAATCGTCCCATTTTGTTGATATTCTTTAAATGTTTTAATGATCAATTTACCTTCTAGAAAGTCTACCACAAGATGGGTTAAGGTTTGGGCCAATTACTATATACATTTGGGCTATCAATTAAATTATTTGGGCCACATAAACTAACACATGCCCAACACATTTAATTCACATTACCCTTTTTTTAATTAGGGTTACTAGTCCATTTACTTTGGACTTTAATTAATTACCCACATTGGTTTAATTATATAACCCAATTAGACTTGCTATAAAATAGGTTGAGATATTAAATTAAATCTCTTAGCTAGTCCACTAGTATGTAATTAAATGTTAGGTATGAAAGATTCATGAACGCAATCAAATTACATAAAATAAGTAGAAGCATGGTAAATCAGAGTTTTAAAATTTTACAAACCATAAACCCGGATCATCCTTTATGCACAGTTATTAATTAAACGAAATAGATTAAAAATAAGATTCATACCCTTGATGATTCTAGCTTTCTCAGGTACGAGTTCAACTCTAAATCTTTTCGTGCTCTCCTTGAATTTACCAGGTTAGATTCCTTCCTTAGATCAACGTTAGCCACCCAAGCGTTTGGCCTCTAGAGGTGATCCACCGAAGAATAATGTTTACTCAAGAAGAAGGGTGTTTGGCTAAACCCTAGTTTTCTTCTCTCTAGAAAAGGAGTGCTCTCCCAACTCTTGAAATAAAGTGTCTAATCTTGTTCCATAATAAGACTTTCTTATTTATAAATGTAGGCAACCCTCCTAAACTATTTAGGATTAGGGTTTCATATTGATTAATTAAACACTTTTAATTAATTAGGCTTCCCAATCCTATTGGGAATAATTAAACTCTTTTAATTAATTAGCCTCCTAATCTTATTAGGAATATATATATGAGAGAGTATCTTATTAATTAATTTCCAAACTCATTTAGGGATTAAATAATAATAATAATAATAAGACTCCTCTTATTAATTTATATCTAATATTTCCAAAATATCAAATAATAAATATTATGCTATTTAATTTATTCTATCACCATAGATTAAATTAAATACTCTTAACTTATTATTACGATTATGCCATTTGCTTTTTAAATAAATATTCTTCCTTTTATGATGTGACCCTTTAGGTTCTACATATTAAACCGGTTGTGAATAAATGAATTAGAACAATTCCAATCTTATTTAAATAAATAAATTAAACTATTTAATTTAATTAAATAAATAACATTTATTCTACAATAAGGGTAAGCTCTTTAGCGATCAACGACTTTCCAGATAATATAGATTTGAACATTAATCATAAAAGAACTTTTGAGTTAATAGTTACCGTACAATTCAATCATTCCACCATACAATGTCCCAATTAAATATAAGACATAAAATTACTGTCAAGTTTTATTTTATTTAATTATATGTATTTAGATTCCAAAATGCATAACTCCGAATAATGCAAATTAGAAACTATTTTTTAATTTTATTCCACCTTGGCCAAGGATTCCTGGGTTGTCATTTATCGAATCACATATGACATATCTCTTCTTTTACTAGAAGTGGTAGATTCTTTATTGATCATTCATTATCTCCATATATAACTTATTACACTCAAGCATACCCTTTGATATACCCTAAGGGTCTTAAGGGATATGTCAAAGTATAACTTATCATACACAAGATACTATGATGATCTTAAGTCTAAGGATCACTTGTAGTACTATCACTACAAGAATTCCTATTGACAGGTAAATAAAACTCCATTAGTTATTCCTTAGCGAGCCATGTTCAACGAAGTTATTCTCTAATAAGCACCTACATACTTGCTTTAGTGTCTCCAGACAAATGATTATGAGATCAATCATCCTCATCCAATGAGAAAGCAACGTATGTATCAATCTATCCGAATTCACTAATCCTTTTTTTAGTAATCCAACGATTGGTAACTATTTTAGTTTTAAGCTATCTTAGAATTTAGATCTCAATAGCATGATCATCATCATGATTCTAGAAGCATTGCTTAAAACTATGGGTTTATCACATTTTATTATTAAACATCATGTAGATAATTAAATGCCTTTAATTAAATAACTCTTTTATTAATAAATGAATAAGATTGTTACAAAGTATATGCTTTATCATCAAACATGATTGGCTTGTGTGCATATTACTTTCAATCTCCCACTTGCACTAAAGCCAATCATCATGGTATCTAATACCCTTATTCTCTAAGTGACGATTATCTTGCTGCTGGATAAGCTTAAGTAAATGGATATGTAATGTTGTTCTTGACAGTTCACGATCTCTATAGTGACTTCTCCTCTTTCAATGATTCCTTTAATCAAATGAAAGTGCCACAACACATGTTTGGATCCTAGATGAGACTTAGGAACTATTCCTAGTTCTGTAATGAACTTTTCATCCGAAACATCAACTTGCAGCTTCATTTACAGCTATATACTTTGTCTTTATCACTAAACTAACAACTCTTTGCTGTTTGGAACCTTTTCAATTCACTACACCACCTTTCAAGGTAACGACTTACCCTAAAGTGGATTTGTTGTCGTCTTGGTCTGTCTAAAAAAATTTGAGTCTGTTTAGTCCTCTAGTTTTAATTCAAACCCATCATGAATCATGATTACATCCTTAGTGTCGGTTAAGTACTTTAAGATATTTTTCACTGTTTTATAGTGATCTTCTCCAGAATATGACTGATCAACATCAAGTCTCGTACATTTTATTGCATATATGATAGTAACTCATGCAATCTCTCTTTTATTAAGGGCAATCTTAGAGAGATATACTCCATGGCTCATCATCATTAGACATCTCTTGGAGTTTGCCATTCTAAATGCCTTTAGCATTAAATGAATATACGTTCCTTGGGTTAAGCCGAACATCCTTTTAAATCTATCTATATAGATTTATATCCCCCAATTAAGGATGTTCTACCCAAATCATTCATGGAGGAATGTTTAGACAACTTTATCTTTACTGATTGTAGCATTGGTATGTCATTCCTATCCGTAATATATCATCATATAATACTAGGAATGTCACAACGCTCCCACTGACCCTTTTGCACACACTACGTTCATTCTCGTTTTTGATAAAATAACACTCTTTTGATTGTCTCATCAAAACGAATGTTCCATCTTTGAGAAGATTTCTTCAATCCATAAATGGATTGTTGTAGCTCATATACATGATTTGCATTAACCATTCAAACAAATTCATCTGGTTGTATCATACATATATTCTCCTCTAATAATTTATATTTGAAGAAGGACGTCTCTACGTCCATTTGCCAGAATCTGTAATAATAAACTTCATTCGCAAGTAAAATTCAAATGGGCTTGAGCATTTTTATCGATTAAAGGTTTTATTATAGTCAACTATTTGACTTTATTTAAAACTCTTTCAAACCAGTTTGGCCTTATAGGTTTCCAGCTTGCCATTTGCTCCAAAGATCTATTTTAAATTTTATGGTTATCTGCCATTTCTCTGAGTGTCTACAACTCTCATCCTTATTGTGTATTACTGGATCATCATCCTATATGATGCGTACCTCATCATCATCATCTATGATGAATCCATACCTCCCAGGTATCTTTAGTACTATTCCAGATTCATCATTCGGTTGTGATACAATAGGTCTATCTACAGGTCCCTCCTTTTGATTAATAGTGATTTGTGGTTCTTGAACTCTTTCAAGATCTATTATCCTCCCACTAGCCCTTCAATGATAAAAACTTTTATCTTAGAAGGCAGCGTGTTTCGCAACAAACACCTTTCACTAAATAGGATTATGAAACATATACCTTAAATTTACTTTAGGATGTCCCACAAATCTGTACTTCTCAAATCTTATCCCAAGGTTATCCTTTTGAAACCTTTTCACATAAGCTGGACAACCCTTTATCTTAGCATACTTAAGATTAGGAATCCTCCTTGTCCATAACTCTTATGAAATTTTGGGGACAGATTTTGAGGTTACTTTATTTTATAGATATGCAGCCGTTTTCAAGGCATTAGCCCAAAAGGATATTGGAATGTCGGTAAAATCATTATGGATCGCTCCATATCCAACAAGGTACAATTTTTCTTTTTAGATACACCAATCAATTATTGTGTATCAAGAAACGTCCATTGCGAGAAAACCATTTGAGATCATCTTAAAACTTATTGCACAAGTATTTATTCCTCGATCCAATCGAAGAATCATAATACCTTGTCAATTAGTTTTACTTCTAAATTCTTTGAACATTTCAAATAATTCAGATTTGTATTTCACCAAATACAAATATTCAACTCTTTGAATGATCATCTCTTTTTCTTTTACTAGTTTGTTCAATTTAAAATTATTTTCATGTAAGTCAAGTATGTAAAGTCCATTCAGTAAATTATTAATTATTTAAACTAATGCACTTGCCCGTAGGCGGCGCTAAACAATAAGTTCCTGCAGTTAATGGACCACCCTTTGCTCCATTCCCACACGCAGGAAGACTTCCCCTTGTTTAACTTTCTACTTCTGCTTGGTCCTTTCATAAATCTATATTTATGTGAACTATAGCCGGTATCTAATACCCAAGTAGAAACTTTACTTACTGAAAGATTTATTTCAATCATGAACAAACATGTATTTGTAACCGAAGCTTCACTAAGCTTCTTCTGGTTAGCCTCTGCAAGATGCTTCTCGCAGTTTCTATTCCAGTGTCCAGGCTTATTGGAGTGGAAGCAAACTCCTTTACTATCTGTATCAGTATTGTTCTTATTATCGTTTGTATTTTTCCTTTCTATTTATCTTTTTTTGAATCATTCTTCTTTTCAGAAGATTCTTTGGCCCCTACTAGTAAGACTTAACCTTTGTTGGTTGGAAAGTAACTCTCAATAGTTTTCAATATATTAAGCAAATCAGCAAGGCTGATATCTAGCTTGTTCATGTGAAAATTCATAACAATTATGATAAAGAGTCTGGGAGTGAGTGCAAGATCAAATCTTGGCTCAACTCTCCATCCATGACAAAACCCTGTTATCCTAATTGTTCAATCAGATTGATCATCTTAAAGACATGTGTCTTTACTGTAGTACCATTGGTCATTCTAGATTTGAAGAGCTCCTTAGATATCTGATATCTATTAGTCCTACTTTTCTCACTATTCAACTTTTTGAAGTGTAGGAATATAGTAAGAGCATCCATAGTTTCATACTGAAGCTGAAGCTCGTTACTCATGAATGCGAGCATGATGCATTAAGCCAACTGTGCATCATCTTGCTACTTTCTAAAAGTAACAATCTCTTTGTCAAAGGCATTGTCTACAACCATTGCAGGGATAGGCGTATTAAGGACATAAGATACCTTTTCAGCCTTGAGAAATATTCTCAAATTCCTTAACCAATCCGTTTAATTTGGTTCGGTTAATTAGCATCTAATATGCTACGCAGTGATAGCAATTTAGACATTGTAAAATTTTGTAAATTAATTTGTAAGTAACAACATTATAGCATACATTCTTTTATTAATTACCAAAACAAATTAAGACTTGTTTTAAATTGGTATCTCCCACTATTTTCTTCAAACTATATTACCTTCACTTATATAGTTCGACAATATCTAATTAAAGAACTGCTTGTGAGAATAAGGATCTCATTTCAAATGTTTATTGCCTTGTGGTGACACAACAAACTATATATAAATAAATAAGTAGACAACTATTGTCAATTACATCACCATGTAACTCTTTTTATGCCTTTTAGATTATTTTGATCAAGTGGTGACACATCCAAACCAAAAATGTCCAAGTTAAGTCCAACCTAGCACTTTTATATATTCAAATAGAAAAATTATGTCCTTGTGGTGACACAACAAAACAGTATTGTTCAATTTCGTTATAAGCATCAAATGTGATAAATCAACATCTTAAATATTTAATACTTGTCTTGTGATGACACAACAAACTCATATTAAATATTTAATACACTATTAAATTTATCATGCTAGAAGGCGACGTTCGATATTCCAAATATCTTTTGAACGCTTAGGACTTAATATAAATTCTTTGAGGGGTTTGTTATTATTTGTCTCATCTTGTTTAGCGCACATGCACACACACACACACACACACACACACACACACACACACACACACATATATATATATATATATATATATATAGAAAATACATGTCATATTAATTGACATGCGAAGCATGTTGCACATATATATATATATATATATATATATAGTATAAGCATGCATATAGAATACAATATTCTACTCGAATTGATTATGGACTTTATTCTAGTTTGGTTCACTAGATCCACCAAGTAAACCAAGAGGTCAAACCTAGGAGTGAAAGAATAAAATTTAAATATAACTATTACATTTAAATCTCGTCCTCCATTACAAACGGGTCTTCATGTGCTCCTTGCTCCTTTGGTCTCCAATGCTTCAAGTAATTCTAACTAAACCTATTACATAAACTATTTACAATAAATAAAAACATTGATCAGCAATCGAGGGAAGTGCATAGGAGGGAGATAGAAATTACATCAATAACAATTAGAGAAGACGAGGTACGCAGACCCCATTTATAAAATCCATACATTCAAGCATCCAACTAAAATAAAATCCAATCATATTGGTTAATAGTCCATAATCAACCCCATTTATTATCATACACATCAACATATGCATCAATAAATAAAACATTCATCTCATGAATAATAAACATTCAATATATACATTGATATCAATTTAATGGGCAATTTTAGTTAGCATAAAATTCAATTCTGAATTAAAATAAACTCTTTTATTTTAATCCAAATTTAAATCAAAATAAACCTTTTATTTTGATTTATCCATTTTTGAATAAAATTAAACTCCTTTATTCTTAATGAAATTATTTATTCAAAATAAACTCCTTTGTTTTAACTTTTAAAACTATTATGGAAAAAAAATATATGGAATCTAATCCCTTATTAAAAAAAACTCCTTTATTTTGATTAATATGAAATCTTATTTCATATCTAAACAAAATCTTTTATTTAAGGAAACATGGAATCCCTTTTTCTAATCACAAATAAACTCCTTTATTTTTAAAAAACAAGAAATTCAATTTCATCTCCAATTAGTTATCATGGAATCCAATTCCAATTCTAATTAGTTAGCATGAAATTAAATTCTAATTAAAATAAACATCTTTATTTTAATCCAATTCCAAATAAAAAAATTAACTACTTTGTTTAAATTTAGAATTACTAAAAAAATATATAATTTAATTTTAATTAAAATAAACCTTTTATCTTAATTAAAATAAAATAAAAAAATAAATTTTGTTTCTGAAGAGTGGTGTTGCGACGCTGCTAGTGAACTAGCATCAGGCGCTGCGACGCCATATCATCAGTGTCAAAAACACGGAGCTCGCGCTGCAGCGCACCAATTGAACTGACTTTGGGCACTGAAGCTGTAATAAACGAGATTTTTGTATTTTAATTTTAAATATTTATTGAATTAAATAAATATCGTAGAGTAATTTAATTAAGTGTAATATATTAATTAAATTTGTTAGAAATATGCATGAGAATGTTGTTACTCTTTATACAAGTTTTGATTATGAATTTAATAAATAAATATGCAAATATGTATGCATTGATGAAAGCTATAAATTCCTTAATCGATGATAGGCAATGTTTACAAGGACTTAGACTGAAAAGATCAAATGTGTTAGGTTGATCCTACATGAATGAACAACTTTGTGAAGTCCTTTAAAAGATTACAATGTACAAGGACTATGAATAAAAAGATCAAGCTTGTTAGGTTGATCTTATAAAATATAATAAATAGGCTCGTATAATCGTAGTGCACTGCACCAACCATCACAGTCTACTAAGAGAGTCAAAGAAGAATCGTAGTCTATCAAGGCAGAATCGTAGTCTGTAAAGATAGCAACTCTCGAAGTCGTAATCTGTCAAGAAGGCCACTCTCGAGATCATGAAGAGAGCCTGCCGAGCGCCTACAGAGCCAAGTCAAGAATCGTAGGCTTCACTCAAGGTCGTGGAGTCTGCAGATCATAACCGAGGCAGAAATTGTAGTCGGGCAAGTCAGTCAAGAGTTGCAAATGTTAATGAAGAAATAGTAGTCTGTCATATGAACTACTCTCAGAGTCGCAGACTACACTCGGAGTCGTAGTGTCTACAGATCGCCTATGGGCAAAATTGTAGTCTATAGAACCAAAGCAGAATCGTAGTCTGCATAACCAGAGCCAAATCATAGTTAGTTAAATGTTCATAATGCCAAGGAAGAATCGTAGAGCACTCCACGATTCTCAACAGATGAGCATTCTTGAAGTGTACACAAAGATCTCATTCTCTGGTAAGAGTAGTCAAGTTTCAGAAAGTAGTCTACTTAAAGAATATCAGAAAGCATTCTCTGAATGGCCTGCAAGAAAATAGAAGATCGAAGCACCAACTCTATCAGCAAGGCTGATTAAGAAGTGAAGAGCCATTCAGGAGAAGTCTTCTACAAGCGCTCATAAGAAGACAACGATCCTAGTGGTGACTACAACGATCGTGGTGTTTGCCAAAGAGCAGTAGAGACTGATAAAGCACCTACAGAGATAATGGCCAACCTATAGAGGAAAGACAAAAAGGATTGTCTATGCTCAGCCTCACCATGAAGAGTGACCAGGAGATCACAGAGCAGAAAGTTGAGAAAGTTGAGCATGACTAATTAGAGGAGTCTTGTAAACCAAAGGGCCAAGACAGTCAGCCAAGCTATCAGGATGCGAGACAAGGCAAGCAGGATCATAGAGCAAACAGCAAGAGCGAAGTGCAAGATGGTTAGACATTGGCAAATCACATAGCACTCTCAGAATCGTAGTGTTGTCAAAGTCAGTCACCTTGTAACATCCACAGACAAACTATGACCAAGCACATGAACGTCAGCATCAGAATTGTGGAGTTCGTTCTTCTGATTATTGAGTCTCAGCAATGTCTCAATATGAAGACTGACAATCTAATTTTTCTGATTGAGAGTACCGATGCAGTCACCAACATCCTTGGTCTGAATCAAGGAAACAAAAAGGTGAACTAAAGGTGACTACCAACCTGACTTTTGAAAGTGACATCTCTGAGGTGTTAGGTGAAACAGTAGACTGTTGTGTCAAGAAAGTCAAAAAGGAGATGTCACGTCAACTCAGCATGTCTACATCAAAGAACTAAGAATCCTTGAAGCATTTCAAATAGCTTCCAAAGGCTATATTCCAACGGGAAGCTGATGGAGAAGTATATAACAGCTGAAGCTTCAAAGGTGAAGGGTTGTTGACTCGGAGTAAGTCCTACTGAGCTTAACAGAGAAAACATCTCAGTGGCAGTGAGACTACCATAGTAAAAGTGAAGCACATCTGATGAAGGTCTTTGACGGTTAAAGGCTTCACTCAACACGAAGGAGAATGCCAAACAAAGTGTCATCTGAGCTGAGAGCCGGAAGGCCAAAAAAAGAAGAACTAGAGTGGCAGATTAGAAAGCAGATCCTCCAGAGCCACTCTACGTTTCACCATGAAAAACCTGAGCTGAAAAGAATATGCAGAGCAGAATCTGCACACAAGACAACAAGTGTTCAAAGGCTGCTAAGTACCAGAAGAAGCCTACCTGATATGCAAGACTTAGCAGTTCCTTAGTGGTGATAGTGTGATATGCTGATATCAGATGAAGTCAAGCATCAACAACAAAGATCAGCTGCACCAAGGAGATTAATAAGGACTGCTAAGTACACTAGGATGTCAAGCTTAATGAACATCTTAGCAGTCCATCAGTTATGATCAAGTCTCAATACTGAATGTTAGAAGATCACAAGAAGCTGCTAAGTACCAGAAGATGAACAAACTGAATGTCATCTTAGCAGCTCAGCACCAACAACAAACAAACAACCAGGGCTTGAGGGGTCCTTGTCTTAGTGACTAAATCAAAGTCAAGTCTGCTGGGCTTACTGAGTACCGGAGGGTACAAGAGATTCTAAGTCTGCTGGGCTTAGTCTACAGTTCCAAGTCTGCTGGGCTTGAAGAGTTCTTAGTGAACTAGAGTTCCAAGGCTGCTGGCCTTGAAGGAATCTTAGTGATTCAGAGTTACCCTTTCCTTAGTGGAATCCCTGCTTGTTGAAACAGAAGACTGGAGTAGGAGCATTTCATCTCTGAACCACTTAAAACCCCTGGTGTCATTTACTTTATGTCATTTATATTCCGCACTATAACTGCTATAACTACTTACACCTAAACTAACAATAGAACTATATTTAACAAGATATCCTTGAAGGGGATCTTAACTTATTCTGCTGTGCATGAACTGATTCTTCTATTTGTCATCTGCTAATTACTTAGCAATACAAAAGAAAATAAAAACGCTTTTAAAATTAAAAAGAATCTATTCAACCCCCCTTCTAGATTTGTTATGTGCCCCCTGGGGACTAACAATTGGTATCGGAGTAGGTTCTCAAGCTGTATCCAAAAGCTAACCCTTTGAGTTTGGTCCGCGGCACAAATAAGTTCTAAACATAGTATTAGTGGTAAGTCATTTCTGAATGAAGATGAGCTCACAAGTTGAAAATTATACATATAGGTAAATGTGCATATCCACCTGAAGCTGTCCAGATTGGTCCCTGTCCGTTAATGCAATTGCAATCAGGCCAATCACTGCCAATAGTCAATCAGCAGTTTGCAGCCTATTGATGGGAAGTCAAGATGCAGCAAGAACAAAGAATCTGACATCCACTATTCTGAAAGATGAAATGCCTATACATGTTATGAGATGCTTATCTAGAGGAGAGAGGAGAATTCTTCAAATATATATTTGGCTAAATCCATGTATCTGAACCTTGAGGTTCGAGGGCGTCAAAGAATTCAAGTTTCCAAGACTTTCCACTGATCATAACTCAAAGACTCTGCTTGATTGATCTAAAGCAATAGGGAGCAATAATAGTTGTCAGCATTAACCATACAAAGATGTGCACAACAATGCTTCATATCATTGTGCAAATAAACAGGAAAACTAACTGTCAAGAAACTGACAGTGTCAAGGTATGTATCCTCATCACTATATACATACATCATATTGCATCACCTTATGTGTTATAATAGTATTCTCTCAAAAGATCATTTTCTTCCTAAAAAGGGAAAGAGAGAAAGTACATTTGAGGTTGGAAACTATTTGCTGAAAAACTTTCTCTTCACCTATGTTTTAAGTTGAAAATAAATTTTTGAAAGAAATCTGATATATGCCTTAAGTACATTACAAACTAAGAAGTTTAAGTTACTCGACCTTTGCTGATGGGTTGGTATGTTTGTAAATTCATACAAACCAATGTTTTGTGTTTTTGATAAAACATAGAGTGTGATCAACACTACATGTGTATCTTGAAAGTTCTTGGAAACTGATCAACACCACGAACCAAAAAGATGCAAATAATTAATAGAGTTGATCCTCACTCTGTGAACATTCAAAATCTGTGAACATAGCAAAAAGCAAAGGGTGTAACAACCAAAGAAAAAAAGATTAACATATCAAAAATGTTTAATCATACACACACTCACAATCATGCATTATAATTGTCATTATATCTAAAATTGATATATACATGAATATGATTGTTGATGCTTATATGATGAAAATCCAAAAGTATGAGGAACTAAGGTTTTTGAGAAAATTAACCTAGCAGGACCCAAATAGCAATGGGTACCAAAATAGAAAATCATTTAACCTGCAGGTACTCGGTCTATCTGACCTCACTAAGGAAAATTGAAGCACATGACTTCATTTACAAAGCCTCTACCAGCTGCAAGATCAAGATCCCTCAGCAATGCTCTCATTCAAGGTCATCCAATCCCAGAGCTTGCTTCTGTAGATTTGATGTGTCCCTAAGGATGAAGATCTCATGAACTTAAATGGATTCCAAAATCCTTAATATGATCATCATGATACTTCAAAACGAAGTTGGCTATTCATGTCAAGATGTAAGAGACCTTCCTTGCTTATCCATGCAAAGCATATCATCTCAGAAGGAACATCAAAGAAGATCATATCAAGGGATCATCAACTAATGGTGATGACGTATGGATCATAAAAGTAAAACTCTACGAGTACAGAAGATGCTAAAGTCTGAATGATAGAAACTACGTTCGTAGTGTCTAGTCAGCAAATCGTGGAGTAACCAGTTCTAAAGAATACACTTTATGATGAAATGAAGCTAATTCAACCCTAAAAATTCTAGCTAGAAGGAGATATGCAAGGCAACCTTACTTATGTATGAACAGAAGAGTAGCCCATCTTTCTCTAAGATGATAGTATCAACTATGGGAAGCAGTGATCTGCTAAGTTTAGCAGCTCTAAAATTGAAAAAGGAGCTGTAGACACTAAAAAATTTATTTTCCTGTTATTGACCCTGCAGGAGGGCAAAATTGTCTTTTCAACCCCGATCCTAATACCGGGATGCCAGTTCAACCCCGGTCCCAATACCAGGAAGCCAGTTCAACCCCAGTCCCAATACCGGGATGCCAGATCAACCCCAGTCCTAATACCAGGATGCCAGTTCAACCTCGGTCCCAATACCGGAATGCCAGATTAACCCCAGTCCTAATATCGGGATGCCAGATCAACCCTGGTCCTAATACCGGGATGCCAGTTCAACCCCGGTCCTAATATCGGGATGCCAGATCAACCCCGGTCCTAATACAGGGATGCCAGTTTAACCCCGATCCCAATACCGATATTCCAGATCAACCCCAGTCCTAATACCGGGCCATTAGGTCAACCCCGATCTCAATATCGGGCCGTCAGGACAACCCCAATCTCAATACTGGGCCGTCAGGTCAACCCCAGTCTCAATATCGGGTGGTCAGGTGTACCACAGTCTCAATACTGGGCCCTCAGGTCAACCCCAGTCTCAATATCGGGTCGTCAGGTCAACCCCGGTCTCAATACTGGGCCCTCAGGATCAACCCCAGTCTCAATACCGGGACATCAGGTCAACCCCGGTCTTAATACCGGAATATCAATTCAGCCCTGGTCATGACTCGGGAGGTGCAGCTAAGCCCCGGTCAGAACCGAGAGATCTATTTCAGTCCCAGCTATAACCCTGGGAAGCCAATTCAACCTCCGAAGCATCACATCATCCCCAGAGATAACCCAGGGAGGCTAAGTCAACCTCGGATATAACCATGAGGAAGACCCGAGTCGGATGGGATCGAAACCTCAGAGACAACCCCAGGAAATCAGCTGAAGATCATGTCAGCACTGGAGGCAACCCCGAGAGAGGCAAAATGGCCATTTCACCAACTTAAAGCTGATTCGATCAAAATCAAGCCGAATTAATGTCACTAAGGTCAGAAAGAACCATAACAATGATCCCAAGTGGAAACAGCGCAAGACAACTCAACTGATAAATTACGAGGAATCGAAGACCTGGTTATGAACCCTTTTTTTGGACTTAGAAATGGTTTACTCCTATGTCATTACGACACTCTCGGCGAGGGCTTTTCAGAAAGTTATAGCACGCCTCAAACGGACGCTCCGATCAAAAGTTAGAAAGTTTCGAATCTGACCTCGCATTGCTCGGAGTGCACATACTTTGATACAATGGGACCCGCCAAGTGGGCCTGCCACGTGGGCCCTGCCATGTGTAGCTGCAGGTAGACCCACAATTACCGCTGGTAGAGTCGCTTCCACCGGGTCTATAAATAAATGTGCGCCCCCAGCTCATTTCATAATTCAAAAACGCTCTGAACCCCTGCCCGTTTGGTTTCTCAGCCATATTCTTGTCTTCCAAAACCAAATTTTTTTACTCTAACACGTAGATATACCCACATACTACCACATATCAAAAATTAACAGATAGATTTAGATGTTTAAAGCCTACGATTTGGCAAAAAGCCAGTGTAGCAGCCCATTGTGAGTATTTTTACGATTATAAAGTTATTACTACTTCTTTGTACTTTTATACACTTGCACGTTAAGTTTCGTTTTCTGAATATGCCAGGGACTTAGTTCCGTGGCCATTTTTGCTAACTTATGGTACATTTTAGTACCTAAACTCATTTTCTGGCATTTCTACAACTCGGATTGACGATCCGTCACTTCTAACAGCTTTCTTATACTAATATCTGCGTTTTGAGCAACTTCACCGGACTAGGTTATCTTCCCAGTCCGGGTTTGGCTTTTTTTTTTGTATATATTTAACTATATATATACTAACTTTTCAATTATGTCAAGCCCGGATGTCAAATCTGCGGTAGTTTACTACTTTTATATATATATATATATATATATATATATGCACCATTCACCAGATTGGGTTATCTTCCCAGTCCTGGTTTTACTATTTTTTTGTCTATATTTAACTATGGGAGCATTTCAAGAGCATAACTCTTAAAAGACATAACAAGCATAACACCTTTAGCGACTGACCAAACCGTTGCCTGTCCGTCGCCATAGGTCTTATCCGACGGACAATATATAGTGATAGATAGACCTATGGCGACGCATTTAGCGACGGTTTGGTCCATCGTTAAAGGGGAGTTATACTCTTTAAGGAGTTAGGCTCTTTAAGAGTTATGCTCTTGATCCTTGCTCATTTAACTATATATATATATATATATATACATTTCAGTTTGGCCTGGATCATTTCGTGGGTTTTTATTGCTTTATATATATATATATATATATATATATATATATATATATATATATATATGGGCCTAGGATAGAATGTCGATTACCCTTTTACAGCTTATATATATATATATTTCAATTTTGTCGAGCCTGGATAACTTCGTAGCTCTTTACAGCTTTTATATATATATGGGCCTAGGATAGAATGTTCATTGCCCTTTTACAGCTTTTATATATATATATATATATATATATATATATATATATATATTTCAATTCTATCGAGCCTGGATAACTCCGTGGCTCTTTTATAGCTTATATATATATATATATATATAAATGGGCTTAGGATAAAATGTTCATTGTCCTTTTATAGCTTATATATATATATATATATATATATATATATATATATTTCAATTCTGTCGAGCCTGGTTAATTCTGTGGCTCTTTAATAGCTTATATATATATATATATATATATATATATATATATATATATTTCCATTTCAGTCCGGGTAAAGGATAGAATATTCGTCGCCCTTTACCGCTTTTATACATATATATATATATTTCCATTCTGTCCAGCCTGGATTACTCTGTGGCTTTTTACAGCTTTTATAAATATATATATATATATATATATATATATATATATATATATATTTACATTCCAGTCCGGGCATCGAAGTGAAAATCCATCGCCCTTTACAGCTTTCGTATATATATAATTATATATATATATTGTGCTTTACTCATTTTTATTAAATTCTTGCTTTAAATATTCATTTGATATGAATCGACACTGACATTTCTGCGGGCGAACTAGATTTCTTTAAATCTCGCCAACTCTAGCTTTAAAACGGTTCAAAATAGGTTCAGACAGAACCGGGAAGCTAGAATAACTGAGATTTATTTAAATCTAGCATTTTTTAGTTTCAGTTATGAAAGCCATCTCGCGACACTTAGATCACTATCTAGTGGGAACGAGACGCTTCGGCCATGTGCGAGCCAGGATTTACTGATGAAACCTTGGTTCTGGCGATATTTGGATATATTACTGTGCATATTTGAGCTGTGCAGGTTTTATTGGCTTGCCTATGTGAGCCTAGGAATCGTGGGATTTATGATCAAACTGATCAGAATTTAATTCCCACGATGAAAAACTCTACTTTACAGATGTACCCTGCCAGTTTTTCTGTAAAAATGTAAATCTGAGAGACCTTAAAACGGTTATCCGGGTTTAAGGTCTCAACATAATGAGAATAATGGTTTGTCGTGTCAGAGTCACTCCGATGGCTGTTATGCCCATGAGAAGATCGACACTTGTATATATTTTTTGGTCGAGGATGCTTCGCAGCCCAACAATCACCATTTAAATTGTGCCATAAGGCTGAAAAGATAAAACTGAAGTATCGATATACTTCAATTCCTATGTTATCATAAGGGTTTGAAAACCTGTTTCGAAATATCATTTTAATTAATCTTGTATAAAAGAAATACTTTTGCAAATCAAATCAAACCCTTTGTATATAGGTTCAACGATGCATAAACATACTTTCAATCAAAACATAGGCCCAATTTCTTTTAGCATTCACACACACACATTGCAAATTTAAAAGCAAAATATTGAAAAGATGCGGTACAGTGTTTACACAGGAGCTGTGGGGTGCCTAACACCTTCCCCACACTTAACCAAGCCCCCTAACTCAAAACTTCGATTTCAAAGATTAAGTTTTGATAGTGTTCAGCAATTGGGTCTCTTTCAAACAAAACTCGGTTGAGTTGGTACAACCATTTCAAATCTACCAACTGGTGACTCTGTAAAACGTTCAAATCGTCGACATGATACATGTTGGCGTTTTCCTAAAAAATCCTTTAAAACTTTTTTCACAATAAAAAGAATAAGGGTAGATAAAACTTAGGAAGAGAGAAAGATCCGGGTTTGAACCGACCCAAATTTTTCCACCGACGTCGACATGTGGCGACTCTGCTGGGGACAGTAGAGGGCTTAGGATGCTTTCGAATCTTTTCAAAAATTTCCCTTTCATATCTGCGTATGTGTGAATGCTACGTCTTTACATTGAATGAATGCATGAATGCTGCGTCTTTACCTTGAATGAATAGGAATGAATGTTTTCCTTCTTTGTATTAGTGCTTCGCACAAATGTTAGTGCTTTGCACCAATGTCATCATATGCATACGGTGAGACGCGATGTATGTGAATGTATGTTGTGTGATTCCTCCACCAAGAGGCAAACCCGTCGGTGACAGAGTAATGTCTTTGAGGACGACTAAGTCTTCGGGGCTCTTGAAAAAGCACCACTCAGATTCACTCCAGTTGAAAGATCGGATTAATTTCTCCTCTAGTAGATTGCGATGATCCTGGGGACCTTCATGCCGAAAAACCCGCGAGAGTAGCCTAAGATAGGTTAGCCTCTAATTAACCAAACCCAAAGGGAAGCTTCCTCATGCCTTCCTCTTTCAATTCAATGTCAAGTTTTCAAGTTCCAATGTAAATATCATAATGTACATTCCATGTCATGTAAAGCCTGTCATATTATCCTGTCATCAAAACAACTGACCTTTGTTTTGCAGGATAAAGATTAAAAAACCCCTAAACATGACACATTGCATAACATGTATATAGTTTGTGTCTATCAAGACTAAACTACCTACTTGTTTTGCAGGTAAGAGTGGTCTCATTACTAGATCACAATCTAAAAAGTCACAAAGCTTATCCACCAACATGGCTGAAAGTGGCCACTACGAATCAGGTTCCGTATCTCGAAAGGAGTTTGAGGGACTTAAGAATCAAATAGCAGAGTTGGCTATCCTCCTAAGAGAACAAAGTAAAAACACTCAGGGCCAGACAACGCTCAATCAAACAGAGCCTTCCTCACAGGGTGGCAATAAAAGTGTTGACAAAAAGGGGAAAATGCAGATACCTGAACCTCGATCTAGTCAAAGAACCAACAAAACCCCTGAAATCACAAATCTCAGGGAAGATCGGGAAACTGGCAATATCCCAAGGAAAGTCCAACAAATGGAAGAAACCATCCGATCAATCAAAGGGACTGAAAACCTTGGAAGTGTAACCTATTCAGATCTCTGCATATTCCGAGAGGCTAGATATCCTGACAAATTCCAAGTCCTAGAGTTTGAAAAGTACAAATGGGGCAGGCGATCCCTATACGCACTTGAAAATATATATTGGCGAGCTAGGGTCTTATGCTAAAGATGAAAGCCTCAGAATGCAGCATTTCCAAAAAAGTCTCACTGGAGAGAGGCTAGGATATGGTATGCCCAACTTGATAATACAAAAATCCACAATTGAGAAGAGCTAGCTCATGCCTTCCAAACTCAATATAGCTTCCAGTCTCAGATGGCTCCGAATCGGTATCAAGTGACCAAGGTCAAAAAACAAAATAACGAGTCTTTTCGCGAGTATGCCCAAAGATGGAGACGCCTGGCAGCACAGGTCAGCCCGCCTATGACCGAAACTAAAATGGTAATGACTTTCATAGACATCCAAGAGGCACCTTACTATGAGAGGATCTTAGCTGGAATAGGAAAGCCATTCTCAGAGATGATCAAACACGACAAAATAACAGAGATGGGCCTGAAAGCAGACAAGATTAAAGATCTCACGACCTTGAAAGTAGTCGTCGATCATATACAGTCTAGCAACTATGCGAGTGATCCCATGAGGATACCCCAGAAAGGCAATGAAGATGTATCTCTCATTGTCCAGGGGCAATCCAGGAGACCCAACCGTAGCCCCCCCCCATTTGGAAGAGGGAAGGCAATCTATTATTATAACAAACTGCATTCAACCAATGCCAGGACAGAAAGAGAAAATTTAAAAGAACGAAAAATCGGGTGTTCACTCCACTAGACGATTCCCTTGAAAACATGTTGGTGATGTTAATAGATCACAAGAAAATTACTGAACTGGATCCACCTCTGGATCCAAAATGCAGAAGATACAATCCTAGCCAGAGATGTGCTTACCATTCAGGATCTCCAAGACACGATACACAAGATTGTTGGTCCTTGAAGTATAAAATATAAAACCTGATCAAAAACGGAGATGTTGTACTCCAACAACCTGACCATCCAAATGTCAACACCAACCTTCTGATGTCGCATGATACGGAGGGTGTAAACATGATTGGGTCATGAAGTAATGAAATGCATCCAAATCGTAAATACATACGAAGGATGGATGAATACCCCCAAAGGAAAAAACAAATGTCCTAGAGCTGGAAAATGCAGAGGAGGGTACGACAGTGATGCGAAAATTAGATACAATCCAACATCAAGTAACTCTGCTGGCTAATCAGATAGTGCGCCAACATCAGGATACAAGGCAGCTTTTCACTCAACTATCAGAAAGCCAAGAGAAAGAGGAGGTTATTCAGAATGTAAGCATATCTCCCTCCAAGATCAGCCAACTAAATGAAGAAGATCAAAGCATGCTGAGTAGACGAGAAAGGTGGAATGGCAAAATTACTAGAAGATCTTGTCAAAGGAAAAATCGTCGGGAGGAATGCGAATTCCCAAATAGGAAATATCAAGCAACATTCCAAACACTGGCAAACCCTCGAAATCCTACGGCACCGAGAGTCGGGGAAAGTAGGCGAAGAAGGGTATTCACACCTTTGGGGGACTCATTAGAAAATGTGTTAGCATTGTTGGTGGCGCAGAAAAAGAATACTGAGTTTCTGCCTCCTGCCATGCCCGAGATAAAATGTTATGATTCCACCAAGATATGTCTTTACCATTCTAACTCTCCTGGACATGCAATTGAGGAATGCTGGACTTTAAAACACAAAATCCAGGATCTCATTGAAAATGGAGAACTGAAGATAGAAGTCCCTATGACCAAAAAAGGTGAAAGGGAAATAAGGAGCTTAAGATGTCCACTCGAAACAAGCAGTTCAAAGGATGTGACGGCTATGAGCATCAATCCTGGCAGATCACTAGGTGGACAAATCTTAATGCTAGGAGTGAAGAGGAGATAAGAGAGTCCTCTAAGGAAATTCATCCACCATCATCAAATATCTTGTTGCCCAAAAGCTAGCAACCACATTCCTGATTTTACCCTCCTGGATGATGCGGAGGAAATACTGATCCTTCCCTATGTGGAAAAAGCCCAAAAGGAAAGTTCCTTGCGAGAAGTACAACAACAGTTTGAGAGTGATCTCATAGTCAAAACCTCTCAAGCCCATGGGAAAGGTGAAGGAACAGATGAAGAAAAAGGTGGTGAAGTTCTCAAGGAAGCCAACCCATCGAGGAATCTAGAGTTTATCCCTTTCTGCGATGAGTCCAGTTTGAGCCTCCTTAAGGGATATGCTGATTCAGGAGGCGATCAAGTTATGGCCGGGATTGAAGATATTCATGACCAGGAGGTAACCTCTATCACAAGCCTCGAAGGAAACATAACCACTTAAAACTAGACTATCAGGCCTCAGCTAGCCAAGAAGACATAGATCCAGAGGAAAGTTACGAGTTCTAAGAGACGCTGGGACATTATAACTTTATTAGCATTATGCCTTTTATTTTCCATGCATATATAAAAAAAACCCAAAAATCAAAAAACCAAAAAATCAAAAAATCAAAAAAATCAAAAAATTAAAATCAAGCAAAATCACACAAAGCCTGAACTACGAATGACCGAATCTCCTCAATCCACGGGAGTACGTAGGAAGCCATTCCTGGTGCAGTCAAACCAAAACAAAAAGTTCAAAAACCCATCAAACCAAACTCAAACTCAAAAGAGAAACTTCTCAAACCTCTCACACAAAACTTGAACTACGATTGACCTGATCTCCCTCCACCCGGGAGTACGTAGGCAGCCATTCATGGTGTGGTGTGACCTTCAAAGAAAGAACAAAAAACCCAATAAGAACAAGTCCTAAGACACTGAAACTCGATAAAACCCAAATTTTATCAAGTCTCCCTGGTCAACAGACCCAAAGGCACCTCAAATGTAATTCCATCAAATCCAGCACAAGTCCCGAAAAGGAAGAGACATCGATACATCAATACTACCCGTTACAGGGATGAAATGGAGATCATCATAGGATGCAACCTGTCAGCAACTCATCACTCCTATTGTGTGAGAAGACTTGATCTCCTTTGACCCACAGAGGCACATAGGCTACCGTCGTGTCAAAGTCTATCTCATACCCGATGACCTGTTCCCTGAGCAAAAGGCCACGGATTAAACCTCAAAGATCAAACCAAATCCAGTTAAAGCCATTACATCACCAACCATCAAAAGTCCTTGAGTCCAATTCAGTGGAATCTGCAGGCCTTTTGATATCAACCATCAAAGTCAATTGCGCCCATAAGTTAAAAACAATGACTGGGGCATTCAAGCATCAAGACCCAAATCCACTATATGTTCACCATGTGGTTCCAAAAATAAAATACTCTTGCAATCTCGGCATCTCATCAGCCTATCTATCAAAGAGTCTACCCCAGACAATAAGAAAGACTGGGGCAAGTTCAGAATCAATGACAACCCAATGTTGGGGCCCTTGCAATAAGATTGGACCTAATTTTTGAAATTATGACAACTCAACACTGGGCATATGTCAACCATCCAAGGAAAATGCACCAGTCGGCACCATCAGCATGGTCTGTCATCATCAGAGCTTCCATTATTGGAGATCCGGTATGATCAATCTGTCTTTTCTAGTCATAATTTTCTTAGAATACTGCGATCCACTGATAAGGTACGACTCTTTCATCTCTTTATGTGCTTTCAATTTCTAGTCGCATGCATTGGCAATGGTATACATGTTAAGTATAGATAAATCTTGCGTTAGAATCTTAGGAAAATGTTTTAAAAAGAGAAGATTTTTGTTTAACTTATTATGAATTGGATTAATTCTGATACGCGTCCATGGAGTAAGAATCCCGGGAATGATTAGAGAATTAAGACAATTCAACCTTTTGATTAGGCGTGACATCCTAGTTTAAAGCACTTTTTGGAACAAACTTAACCTCATATGCATGTTTTCACTTTGTGATCACCCTAACTCTTAGCTGTGGGGTATAAAACTATGACAACAAGGATGACGATTAGTAGCCAGTCTAATGTCTCGAATCGTGGCCTGGGTTACTCGAATTATTAAGCCTGAGGGGTGTCTTTACATCTGGTGCCCTAAAGCCATCTGGTTTGGGAGCCACCTGCCCAACGCTCGTTACATGGGTAACTTAGTGCCTAAGAAAACGAGCATTACAAGAAAAAGAAGGCAAAACCTGAGAAGATCCGAATCGTGGCTTAGGTTACTCGAGTAATTAAGCCCGAGGGGTGTCTCTACACCTGGTGCCCTAAAGTCGTCTAGTTTGGGAGTCACCGGCCTAACACTCGCTACACGGGTAATTTAGAGCATAAGAAAACGAATCTTGTACAAGCTCAGGCGAGTATCAAAAAGAGTAAACCGCTTGACTTGTCTCGAAGAGTGGCCTTTGTTACTCGAGCCATAAACCCGAAGGGGTGTCTTAACACCTAGTGCCCTAAAATCGTCTGGTTTAGGAGTCATTGGTCCAAAACTCGTTACATGTGTAACTCTGAATAGCCTAAGAAAACGAGACAAAGTTAAGCGAGGAAAGAAAAATTTTTACAAGAAAAAAAATAAGATCAACTAAAAGTCATAGAAGAGAAACCCCTACTAAGGGTTGCTGTTGCGCTGTTTCGGTGTTAACAAAATGGGCACAAAACGCGTGCAAGCATACACGGTCGACTAGTAATAAATTTGATAAGTAAAGTTCATTCCCACAGAGAAAAGGAGTTAGGCTTAAACTATCATGCAACAATCCTATAGTTATTTTCGTCTGCTCAAACGAGTATCAAAGTGTGCTTTAATAACTAGACTGATTTTAAACTAAACTTAACTAATTAACAAACGAGGGGTTCAAATTGGAGAAATATGGGATCCTAACTTCACCTATTGCATCGTCTAGATTACACACCTCATGTCAAGCATAATTAATTATTTAGAAGTGCTAATTGGAAGCACGAATGTGAGACAAGGCTATTTGTCAATATACCAAGTCCATATCATATAATATCCACAAAAGAGATAGAAATCACATGAACACCAATAAAACCTAAATCACTATATGTTTATGTGATTTACAAGCTATATCAGTTTAAGTGCAAGCCACCAATAGAATACATATGGTAATACGGTATATTTCTCTCCGGATTACGAATCACAAAACTTATCGAATGCAAGTTTCACGAACATATGCTAGCATGGAAAAATCTAAGTTTACACTTTCTCTTTCAATTCTATATAAACTATTACAGTAGATGTTGATCAAGCATCTAAACATACAATACAACCATGCTAGGCAAAGCATACATAATCAAATATACATAACAATGAGGCATAAAACCCTAGACTAAGCAATAAGATCCATTAGAATCCTATAATGATAGTTAGTTCATCTCTGAACCACCAACCATTATGGGATTTAAACCAAGCATTGAAGCAACTATGAAAGCAAGAGTATTGTGAGAACTCGAATTTTCAAGAATTATCAATAATGAGAATTTAATAAATAAAATTCTTAAGGCATGTATTGGGTTCGAATATATATATGTGTGTTATGAGGAAGGAAGTATTGTGTTACATAGGATAATATGAACTATGTAATATGTGATTTTGTGATTAATAAATATATTATTAATATATATTTGTTATTTATTGTAGAGACAATCTAATTAAAGTAAAGGAGGTGGATAAAATTATCCATCGATATTAAATAATTTATAGAATTATTGTATCATAGTACATGATGCCATTAAATGAATAATCTTCTTTCTCTTGACTATAGATACTAGCAACTAGTATGATGTATTATGGGTCGTAGTTAGTGCTTAAGATGTCCATGAATGGATTGTGTGATAACTCGAATTTTCAGAAATAATTAAAATAAGAATTTAATAAATAAAATTCTTATTATAGAATGTGTCGGGTTTGAATAAGAATTTATATAGGTGTTATATATTTTGAATTTTATGTTACAGGTGGAAAGAAACCCATAAATGAGATTTTATAGTTGGTTAAACTATTAAGGAAAAATAGAGTTTTAAAACTTGAAGTTTGATCTTTAAATTATTAAAGAAAGTAGCAATCGATGATGTGAAATCAAAGAAGAGATTGAATTTAGATGAGTTAACATTTATGAAGTATGTGCAAAGTATTTAGAAAGGGAGGTTATGTGTTTGTTAAGCAAGAAATTATCTGCGTTTGAACTTGAGGTGGCGCAGCTGCGCCACTTCCAAGCTTATGACCAGCGCAGCTGGGCCGGTCTGGAGAAGGTTCTGAGTATGTTTGTGAAATTTGAAGTTCAAGACATGAATATTAAGGACTCATATGTGTAATAAAAGTCATAATTGGTGATTTAGTTGTCCATGAATGGATTAAGTTAGCAAAACAGGATTTGAATAAGAGTTAATTAATTAACCCGAAAGAAATATTGGTTAATTAAGATATATTATGTAATATTATAATATAATGCTAAAGCCTTGTGTGGCCGTGGCGTGACAGTAAATTGCATGAAGGCGTTAATTCACTTACATAAGATGGTGAATTAATATATGTGTTTTGCATAAAGAGGATGAAATGAATATATTAATTAAGATTGTAATTTTTGATATATTACGAAGTATGATAATATATGAAAAGGTTTAATATTTGAAAGATGTTAATGGAAAATAAGTGATGGATAATGGAAGAAACCCAATATATATGTAAGTGAATATTGGTTAGAGATTTATATATTAAATTAATACTTAAGATGTGGCTAAATGTAAAAATGGAAGAAGTTGTCTTAGGACAATCGGATAATTTTACTTATAATCGTATAATTTAAATAATGGAGTAAATGTTATTTATTCTAAGGGTAATGATTATTTTTGAAAATAAAGGTGTTATAAGTACAAGTTCATAAGTGTATAATTTTTCAAGAGAAGTTAAATAATTTAGTATTAAAGTGAAGTATGTCACACAAACTTTATATTAAATGAATATTAAAATAATAGGGAATTGGGGAAAAAGCCAAACGTGGCCTAGACCCCTAGTATTTTATTGTTGAGATTATAAGCTCGAGTGATATAACTCTAGTAAGTGGGATAAATAAGCCTTGTGTGGCATGAGTATTAAAGTTAAACTAGACTAAAGGTTTAACTAAAATTATTAAAAGAGAATTAATGAAAAGAGAATAAATGATTGATATTGATCATTGTGATATTTATGTGTGATAGGAAATAATGGGTTGAGAGTACCCAACTGAATTATATTTAGCCCAATTAAAATATTATTTGGACTAGCCCAATGTACATGAGATATAAGATTATATATGGGTGTATATTTAAAATATAAGTATACTTCTTATAGGTGGGTAGGTACATATATATGTGTATATATGTACCCATAACTTAATTTAAGGTAGTAATGATAAGTCATTACAATTGATGTAATAAGCCCAAAAGGAAATTATTTTAGTAGGATGTGGACCATTTTACTAGTAAGTAAGGAAGTAATGTAGTTGTCCCAATATCAGTGTCTCTCTAATAATATCAACCGTGTGATAGGCCATTGGCCTATCCTATTCCTTCTTCACTAAGTGTTATAGCTGATGATGGCTAGATAGCTGATAATCATGGCTAATGGAATAGTGGAGGAGAGAGTAGGTGACCAACTCTTTATTGCTCTTTGGTTTCTTCTTCTTGATAAATCAAAACGTTGTGTAAATGCATTGTCTGTGTATGAAAATCTCTATAAATAGAGCCTCCTTCTTCTCACTTCCCGTTTGTTGAGATGTCTGAGAAGTAGCTATGGAGAGTTAATAGAATTAGAGAACAATTGGAGGATTGAAGAGTTATAGTTAATAATTTCAAGCATTTTAGAGGTAACATTTCTATTGTATATGTTCTTAAATTCAAAGTTCTTCAATTCCTAAAAAATGTCAAGAAATACTTGCTTTTAAGTTAAAAAAATTGATGGCTAAATATTGTTGTAATCCATGAATTGTTGTTAGATACTGATAATATAGTTAAGTACGAAAACAACGGAAGTTACACGGACCAATTTGGTTTAGAAACAAATCCGTAGTAGTGGAATTTGCTAAACTTGTCAAAACATAAAAATTTAGTATGAACATGAGTTTTGGATTAATATTTGGGTTAGTTAATGTTTATGTTAATTGTTGATTCTTTGGTATGTTGTATTATGAGTTACGAATCCATAGAATCAAAAACGGAATGAATTGGATGTGTATAACTCGAGTTATGATGATCAAAAAGTGAAATGGTCTGCATAATCGCGAAGATCAGAGTCTGAAAACACCTTCTTCCTTATGTGGCGCAGCTGCACTGCCCCCAAGGCCATTTGGGGCGCAGCTGCGCTGGAGCAGGGTCAAACAAAAAAAACTATTTTGACCTACTGTAGTAAATTAGGCATAACTTCTTCATACGAACTCTGATTGAGGCGATTCAGGATGATTCGAAAAGATAACGAGTAGACATACAACTTTCATTCTTTAAGTTTTTCGATTTGAAGTCGTTAAGAGGGGTAAAAATGTCCATCTTTGTGACTTCTATGTATTCGAAAGCAATCAGAGGGCGTCGGACATGCACTTACGCAATTGTAGTGCTCCCGATGACAAAATATGTTATTCTAAGTGATAAAACATAAATATGCATGATAATAGACATGACATATAGTTAAGATTACCTTAATTATAATGGATTTCGTTAGTATGATTTAGCACGAGTTGTGAAAAGAAACTTGAAGTTTTGAAAACAAATCTTGACGAACCTTGAGTCGTTTAAGTTCTGACCTTGTAGCATATTGATATAACTGAGTATGCGTACAAATGAGCATGAGTAGTGATTTAAAGTTGCTTTACTTATTATCAACTTACAATAGCTTAGTTGAAAACGATTTCTAAAGAAAACTTAAAACTTTGAGAACGAACTTAAAGGAACTCGTGTACTTAAAGTTCTAAACATGATAACATACGTACATGGCTTAGTTAACTATGAAATGAGATTTAAAGTTGCACTAAGTTGCTTTAATATGGCCTAGAATGACTTTTGAAGGCAAACTTAGATGCCTTGCAAACTAATACCTATGAGCATTGTGTTGCCTACCCTCTAAACTTATAGGATGGCATGCTAGTACTATTTATGTAATTAAACATGACCTATAAGTGCACTTATCTAGTTTGCCACAATAAAAGTCATTAGAGCATGATTTTAAAAGAAAGTTCCAATGATGAACTATACTAGCTATATGTAGATAAGTTGAATACATGTAAGCATGCGTATTGAAGGAGGTTTAACATCGTTATGTGATTTAGTGATTTCATAGTTAGTCTCTTGTTGCATGAACTCACTTAGCTTTGAATGAATGGAAAGTTTTGAATAAAACTATAAAGTGTGAAAACAACTTAAAGAAAACACAAGAGGCACTAAATCTGGACCAAGACCTCTAAATGTGTGTTTATGTTATGTGTTAGTACCATGCATGCTAAGAAATGAGATGGAACCTGAAATCAAAATCTAATTCTGGACTGGTCAAGGAATGGCGCAAATGCGCCAATCCCAAGGCCAACTGAAGCGCAGCTGCGCTACAAGGCAGTATTGCCTAATTATTTTAAATATGATATGAACATTTAAAGCATGTGTATATGAATGTCTTAAGCTATAATACTAGACTCAAGTGATGTTTTAAGAATAGAAGCATGTAATGGTTATATAAAACCTAAATTAATAATTCTATTAAGGTTTGAGAAATGTAAGAACAAGGTAGATCACACATCTATAAACTTTAAAAATGTGTCGAACACATAGCGAGTCAAGTGTGTGATAAATATATATATATATATATATATATATATATATATATATGAATGTTGATGTCAAGTACGGGTGGTTAAGGTACACCTATACATACCTAGCTATTCTAAGAGTATGATGAGAAAGTGAAATGAAGGTTTTACAAACCTAGTTAGAAAGCGATGTAATACTTATTATTATATTAAGAATGTATGGATGCATATGACTGATAAGTATGAATCCATAATTGTATAATTATGTAGAAATACACGAAGTGCATATATCTTTAAGTAGTTAAGTCGTAGTTGTTAAACTACGAATCAGGCAAGTCTTTCAGTTCCTATTTGATATATGAATTCTATAACTGTTAATTGAGTTATATTATGTTATGAGAATGTTGATGAATATATATGAAATGTATATGAGATATGTATGAGATTGAAGGTTGATCTTTGATGATATACTTGTGAAGTGAATCTATATGCCTGTTATGTGAGAAGTAACATGCGTAGGAAATATTAATTGATTATGGATGCATGAATTGAGTATGATATTATATGATATGTGATGCATGAAAACTGTTAGAATTGCTGAGCTGTCGAGCTCACTCTTGCAAATAACCATTTTTTGCAGGTTAAGGACTTACGATTAAAGTATTATGCCACATGATTGATAGAGTTCAATAGTTTCGTAAGGAGATCGATGTAGTTATCTAATGATACGATCTTGAACAATGTTTAAGTTTTATATGATGTAGTTGATAGTTGCTTATGATGTATAACACTTGTCGTGTTGAAAAGTTATACTATGTGATACATAGAAGACATCGTATTAAGATTAAGCATTTATACTATAACTCAAATAGAATGAATCATATCATATAGTTGATTCAGGAATTTATAATTGATTCAAAGTTATGAAATCAATAAAAAGATTTTATTCAAAGAAAATTGAAAAAGTTTAAATTATTCCGTATTTTTATAATATCGAATATGATGTAAGACAGGAATGGTAAATGACCAAGATCGAAACTTATAAAAGTTTGGAGTCATTATACGGATCCTGGAAATGAAAAGAATTTATATTCTAAATTGTAATAAAGCAAAGTTATATTCTTTAAGTATTGAATAAAAGATGTAAAAGTTTGACTAGTAGTACCGTGACTGCACCGGATCCGAGGTAATTGAAGGGAACCAAATTTGTGGGCGTCACAAGAATAGAGAGATAGAGAATGCAAATCTTGTGGTTCCCCTTTCAATAGAATGCTAGCAAGCTCAAGTTTTGACCACAAACAAGCTCCAAAGTGAGCCCTAGAAATGGAAATCTACAAGAACTAAAAGAGGAGAAGAGTTAGTATCTTAAGCTCTCTAGCTCTCTAACCCTAGAAATGTAAGAACTTGTAATAAGTGATAAGTCTGATAATGATAAGTCATCTGTAAGGACCGAGAATTTTATACGACGATAAGTTTACGAATGAATTTATATATATATATATATATATATATATATATATATATTTTATTTTATTAACTATTATCATTATTGTTATCAATAATATTTTGAATATATGCGATATGAATTAAGCAAGTTAGTCAATTTAATGATTATGAGTTGACTAAGAAAGGAAGCTAAGATGAATAGTTGTTCAAAACCCTAATTTAAATTTCAAATAAGGATTTGAATATTAATACAATTGTTATTGTATTTATGATGATATATATGTACATTATGTGATTAATGTTAAGTGATTAGTTATTGATATGAATTATAAATATTGATTATATGAGTATGTGAGTTTTTAAAGAATTTATCAACATTGATAAATGTGTTATGAATTATATGGAATAATATTAGAATTTTAAAATATATACTAACCCTAAGGGATTTATTTTATATATCTCTATTAGTTAATTTTATAACTTAAGTAAAGCAAATATAATTGGGTTATAGAATTAAATGTATATGAGTGATTATTTAAATTACATATGAGTAAGATGGAAACTCTAATTAAATGTCTAGGGTAAGATAAAATTAAAATCATTGGACCTAACCTAATTTACATGGCCCAAATAATTGCTTAGGAAGCCCAAAAGAAATTAATTATAGCCAAATCTTTTTACTAGTTGAAGAGGGGCATATTGGACATTTAATAATCTAATTAAGGCATTAAAAGAAAACAAAGTTTGGACAAAATAAAGGCCACATGGGCGGTGTTGGAGAATAGAAAGAAGGGGATGTAAGTAATAATTACAAGTTACCAACTCCTACTAACTCCAAGCTTAGTTGTCAACCTTTCATTTAGCCACCTTCTTTCTCCATTTCTACAAGCAACTTATGTTTACAAGTTAAAGCAACTTTAAGAGATAAGATCAAGAGATACGGGGAGATAAGATATGCATATAGGATTTGTATGTATATGTTATTAACTAGCTTATAAAAAACTCTATCTCATTCCTAGATCAAAAGTTTGTTTCATTTCCTTAAGAAATAAAAGAGAGAAAGAGAGAAAAACAAAACCAAGAGGGAGAGAGAAGAGAGAGATGTTCAGCAGCCCTTAAAGGGGAAAAGAGAGAGAGATTTGTGTGCTCTTAGCTTCATAAACAAACTTAGGTAGAAGAAGAGAGAAGCATACAAGGAAAGGTATAACATTTAACTAGTTTATGCATTTATTTTAATTATTTTCAATCAAAACTTGGATCTAAGATTTTAAAACTCCAAAACCTTAGATCTATATGTTTATAAGTCTATTATGTTTAGATCTATCACTTTTGAGTATAAAAAGTTAGATCTAAAGCAAGAGATGGAAGCTATATTTTGAATAGTTAGAAAACCCTATTTATTTGTTAGTATTAATTATGTTTTGTTTGATTTAGTGAAGTTTTAATGAAATATATGATAGATCATGGTAGATCCTTGATCTTAAGGAGTATTATTTTATATTATGACGGTATATGATGTTTATTGTATGATTAATCAAAAGATCATGGAAGATTTCTTAAAAAATCTAAAAGTGAGGAAATCAGATTTATGAGAAAACGTAACTTGAAATTCAAACGATCATATCTCTCAATATATTTTGAATTCTTGAGTATGGTCAATTTTTGGAGTTAGATCTATGAGTCTTCTAACAGATCCAAGGGGAATCACTGAAAAATTCCATGTAGATTTTCGTCTGGACAGTTTTTAGCAAAGTAGGAAAAATATGAAAAACCCAAAAAATAATCTGTCCAGATTTTTCAGGGCCAGTTTTGTCCACTTAATTTGTATAATAAATACCAATCTTTTGGAAATTAAAATATATGTTATAAAGTAGCTTGTGTCCAAAAATGAGCTCATTCCGACTTAAAATGAGCAAGTTATGACTATTTCAATATTTGCAGTTTTTTCGACAAAAATCACTATAACTGGAGTTTTATAACTCCGATGGCCATGAAATTAAAACTGTAGGCTCACGATAACATATGTAAGATCCCGCCAAAAGTAGGAAATTTCTGGAGTTAAGCGTGAGGTAGTTATTTTCTTAAGAAATTAACTAGAGACGAATTTTTGAAAAATACTAAAGAAAATTAAAAAATTTCTGAAAAATTATTTTTTTGTATGGAATACATGTATTTATGTGTGGGCAAAAGATAAAAAATAATAAGATGATTAGATTAAAAAAAGGGGAATCCAGCTTGCTGGATTGGCCATCAAGTTGCTGGATTGCCATCTGATTTGCTGGATTGGCCATCAAGTTGCTGGAATGGTCTGTTTAGTGAATCCAGGTTGCTGGATTGTAGGACAGTTGAATCTAAGTTGCTGGATTGGATGTCAGTTGAACCCAGGCTTGCTAGATTGGAGGTCAATTGAATCCAGTCTGTTGGATTGGAAATAATTGGTTAATTAAAATTCAGTCTGAATCCAGGTTGCTGGATTAGGTATTCGGCTTACTAAATTATAAAGGACTTATAAAATAAAATACTAAGTGTTAATTCACAAGTTATATGATACAGTAGTGTTAAGTCTAAGGTAGTGCAATCGTACCCTTTAGTGGTTGATGTATAGTAGCTGGGCTAAACGACTCCTTCATATGGGGAAGGTATCTACGAATTAGTAACCGATCTAACTCACTATGTAAACAGTGTAAACGAAACGAAAACTAATTTGTTAGTTGTTTGTGAGAAACCACTCAGTATACTATATTGAATACTATTAAAGACTCGATGTGTGCTAGGTTTAAACTTGTGTATTCGTATGGTGTTATCTAATGATTGATTATGTGATTACATGTTAGATAAAATATTATAACTAAGATATGTGATGCTAATTAAGAGATCGATCTTATTCATGATAGGTCTTACAAAAGAAGTTAACTTTAATTACGTAGCAGTAGTCAACAAATCAGGCAAGTTCCCTAACTCAACCTCGAGTTATTATATTTGAAGTATGTTACTGGATTAATTATTGACAATTATTCCACATCTATGATATTTATTGATATTCACATAATGTGCAAGTTGTTATTGATATGCAAGTTCTCTAACTCCACTTGAGTTATTAATTTCAAAGCGTGATTAGTGAATAATTATTGTTAGTTATTCACATCTATACTGATTATTGTTATTCGCATGTAGTGCAATTGATTCTTGTTCTATTATTTGAACTGTTTATAAGTCATGACTCAGCTAATTGTTTTGGCGAGACTAATATTTGTTAAAACATGAAATGTTCTATTTATTATGAACTGAGTTATTTTAAGATTTATGTCATTGTTTTCGGCTAGATCCATATTGATATTATATGTTGAAATCATAATATTTCTTTGAAAGCAATTCAAACCATATTGTTGTGGTACAGACTCTTGATATAAGACTGAGATGAACAAACTGTATTGTCGTAAAATGACCCATGCGCGATTATTAAGTATTATGCATAATATAAAGTACAACGAAGCTAATCACTTTATGTACTGCAGAAAAATATGATTTAATATTTATGGTTAATTTATATTTTTGTGGAAATTTAGTTTTAATAACTAATGATTCCTCTATTAGTTCATAATCACTGTATGATTACTCAGCATGAATCTGGGTATATCCCACTTTATTTATTATTGTTGCAGTATTGTTAAATATTCTTATTCACTCGAATATGATTGACTTTTTGAAAGAATTTTACTCTTTCATACTTGATATGTTATTCAGCAGGAAATATAAGAAAATTTTGTTATTGGGATTGAATTATTATTCAGCTACTTTGAAATCATGTGAATATTGTTGAAGTTCTATAGAAGCTAGACTCTTCTATCCTTGATCTATATCCTTTATTACATACTTTAACTTGCTGAGCAAACTCGTTGCTCACCCTTGCTTAAATCAAAAACATTTCAGCTAAGGACGAGGTAGCAGAAGGCTTTAACAAGGACAAAGATAAAGACAAAGAAGCTCAGGAGTAACTAGTAGTGACTTTTAATGGTTGTGTTACTTTATCCGTTAAGATTCTTTGGAGGAATCACGCAGTCGAAGAAGCTACGTGGGAACTAGAAGAGAAAATGAGAGCAAATTATCCGTTTTTATTTGAGTAACCTTAATTTTACAATTTCGAGGATGGAATTTTTATAAGGGGGGAGGGATGTAACGACCAAGAATTTTAAACTCTTTATTAATTAAATATGTGATTTAATTTTTAACGAGTTAGTTTTGTGAGTTTATTTAAACCTTATGTGGTTATGTGAATTTGTGAAATAATTAAGAGAGTCACTAATAGTTTATTTAAATTAGTGGACTAACCCTAAGACTTTAATATCAGAGAATTGATGAGATTATTAATAATTAAATATTCAACTTATTTGAATATAGTGGCATGAATTGAACATAGTGATTAATTTCAATATTGAGTAATTAATCGATAACGTATGAAATTATTATTGTTGGGAATAATATATTAATGAACAAAGAAGTAATGATATAATATATAATTATATTTACTTAACTAATTATTTTATACAAGCATGCGATACTAAACCTCTAAATATATGGTAGCTATCTATATTATATATAATGCAATGTGACATATTAATGTGGTATATATTGCATATATGGACTATATAGTAAGATGAGGTAAATTGAAGGTATGTGACACTATGTGGACATTCATGTATACCTTATTATCATATAATAAGATCAATTATTAACTAATAATGATTGTATTAAGTTGTTATAATTATATTATTATGATCATGATAATAAGTAATGATAATACCCAATTACTTTATAATTGGTATTAAGGAAAATATACATGAATTATATAATTTGTATATATATATATACCTACTTGATACATTATTTTATTAATTGAGATAGTATTGTAACACCTATTTAAATATATATGGAATAATTACATATAACCTATGAATATACTATGTGTATATATATTATATTATCTAAGTGTAGTTAATATAAACCTAAGTGTGGGCATCTATTATACACACCTTGCAATTGCTGAGTTTGGCTTATTCCATAATATGAGCTCATTCTTCTCCTTCACGTGAACAAATAATAAGCTAGCCTACTCCTACACTCTCAAACTCAGCAACATAGATTGGATCATTGCAAGGGGAGTGGGCATAATAGTGTAATTCAACTAGTCCTCACCAACTTCTTGTTACCCATTGTGCAATCTTGTTCTCTAATGGGTTGGATTTATGAGCAATAGCATGAACCGGGTAAGAAATTGTCTATATAATGAACTCATCTACTTCTCATTTCAATTATTGGGAGATTCAATTAAGTTAGGAAGGAGTATTATAGTAGCAAAGTAAGAATCATTGTATCAAGTAAACTCAGTTTCCATTAACAGAGGTATAATCTCTATTTCCCATTTCATGTTCTTTCATTCTCTGTAATATTTCTAAATTCTTGATTTTGAATTGAGCATGGGTTAATTGATTGGAGTATATTTATTTGCTATGCTAGTTTACTACCATATTAGAAATGTATTGCATGATGGCTGGAACGAATTTGGTATGAAATTTTGTGAGTTGGACTAGAAACTGCCGAAGCAACCTGCGTCTGCGTCTGGACTGCTACCGGCGCAGCTGTGCTAGTTTTGAACTGGCCAGCTGCGCAGCTGCGCAGGGCCTGCTGCAGAATTTTTGGCTTCTTTTTGATTTCTGTTCAGACTATCATGTAATGTTTTGTTGGAGCAAGTATGTGAACTGAATTCATGTGCATATATGAGTAGTTTGGTGTAGCATGAGGCATGTGACCATGTTAGCACATATATTAGGGAAGGAAAGCATATGATTTAAAAGAAAACTTATAATTTTGAATATGAACTTAGAAATTTCTAAAGTAAACTTGTTATGAACCTATCGAGTATGTGTATTCTGATATATGAGCATGATAGTAGGGTTATATTAACTTGAAATGCATGTTTAAAATGTTAAACACGTTAGCATACGAGATTGATGGATTTAAAGGTTTTCAAAGGAGAAACTTAAGAATTTTGAAAACAAACTTGACCAAGACTTGAGTCTCTTAGATTCTGACCATATGAGAACATTTATGTGGCTTTGATATGTGTTTCAAATACATATGAGTTATATGTCAAGGTGTCTTGGCATGTACTTAGTGGACTTAGCATACTTTTCAAAGAAAACTTAGAATGAGAAAACTAAATAGCGTCGATTACCATGTGAATGATATTATGATCATGAGAGCATGTGTATTAAAGTACATTATACCCATAGACATATTTACATGACCATCATTTATTCATATACGAATTTCACATATGCATGCCTAATCATAGAAAATGAATTATGAACTATGTGACTAAAATATATGTGTGTAGTATACCCGAGCACGCATATTAAGTATTGTTTAGTCTCGTTATGAGATAATATGACCGGAGTAGTGAATCGTTGTAGTATGAACTTGTGTAACTTAAGGTTTACCGGCATGAAAACATATGACTTTGAATTGGATTAGGAAAAGCATGCTAGTTTCGAATGAGAAATTATAACTTGATAAGCATGTGTATTGGTTTAATGTCAGTAGTTGCATGCTAGAGTTGCGTCGGGACACTTTCAGGTCTGGATAATTTGTTTAAAGTCTGATTTTAACAGTTAACATATTATGATGCTATAAATGGTATGTTTGATATTGAACATGATCTTATGTGATAAACTTATACGATAAGTGGATTATTGTAAGTATAGACTTATATTAGTTTATAAATGCTAATTGAAAGGCCGACTTATTAATGTTAGGTTGTTTCGACGCAAGTTAATTAATTATTCGTAGCTGAACAAACAGGCAAGTATCCTATCCTTGTGTTTACTTTACTCAAGGAACATTGTAAGCGAGTTTCTTAAACTTCACTTGATTTGAATACAAGTTCCCTACCTTACACACTTTATCGTGCAAGTTTCCTATCCTTCTCATATTGTATTGAGCAGTTTACTATCGTATTGACAGTTAATTATTTAAAGCTTGAACTTTATTTCCAAGCATGCTATTAGGTGGTTTAATTACTTTACAATTATTCCACATCGATATTATTGTTATTCGCACTTGGTGCACTTAAGTTCGTACAGTCTTGGACTTGTACAACATTTAAAGTTCTATAATTCTTGAACTGTGTCAGATAGAGTCTGAACCCTTGTTCGGTCAGACAGGTATATGAAATTTTATAAAAACTATCCAAACCAATTGATGGTAAGGATTCTTAGACTGAAAGAACACCCTTATATTATAAGGGAGTAGCAGGTATCTAATATAAGATACAAACTGTGACACCCCCGAATCCGGGTCCTCTGACCCCAGTCCGGTCGTCACGAAATGACACTAAACATCCACCTCTAAACAACATACGATAACTAAAGTGCGGAATATAATAAACGTACGTCGTTCATTTAAAAGATGTTACTAGTCCCAAGATTCGATAACCTTAAATACAACATAGAAACATACCCTATAATAGTCATTAGGGTTCATATTACATAACAATAATTAATTAAACATAAAGATAAAGTCTGCTCCTTGCAAACTAATCCTACATCTTCCCTTTACCCCTGTCCATCCCTGAAGTCTTGGGCTTAACTGCAATATAAGTCATGATATAGCAAGAGTGAGCAACAAGTTTGCTCAGCAAGTTTAAATACAACAATAAAGGATATATCATGATGAAAAGAATATATCTGACAATGAATTCAACAATATGAATATCGGAAGCAGAATAATAATTGCTCTTAAAATAACTGATAGTCAAGTAGACTTTTGAACTATGAAACTCCAACGGAACCAATAGCTGATTGACCCTTTGGTTACTGGCTACAGAATAAGTACTTGAGGGGATCAGCCTCGCGTACGCCATGTATATGCATAACATTCAACTCTGCTGTTTGTATCTTTATACTAGATACCTGGGGTACTCCCCTATCATATAAGGGGTGTTCTTTCAGTCTAAGAATCCTTACCATCAATTGGTTTGGATAGATTTTATAAAATTTTATACAATTGTCTGTCCGAACAAGGGTTCAGACTCTATCTGACACAGTTCAAGAATTATAGAACTTTAAACAATGTACAAGTCCAAGACTGTACGAACTTAAGTGCACCAAGTGCGAATAACAATAATATCGATGTGGAATAATTATAAAGTAATTAAACCACCTAATAGCATGCTTGGAAATAAAGTTCAAGCTTTAAATAATTAACCGTCAATACGATAATTACCTGCTCAATATAATATGAGAAGGATAGGAACTTGCACAATAAAGAGTGTCAGGGAACTTGCATTCAAATCAAGTGAAGTTAAGAAACTCGCTTACACGATTCATTGAATAAAGTAATGCAAGAATTTAGGATACTTGCACAAATAAGAATTAAAGAACTTGCACAACCAAAGAGTGAAGTTCGGAGACTTGCCTGATTGTTCAGCTACAATTAAGTTCTAGCTTTAATTAACTCTCGCTGAAATAACCTAACATTAATAAGTCGGTATTCCAATTAGCATGCGTAAACTAATACTAGTCTACACTTACAAGAATCTCTTTATCATATTAATCTATCCATAATTCACGTAAGTCAATCTAATCATGTCATAGATTTAATAACTTTAGATTATCTAGTTTCTATGCATCAATATAGGCTTGAACACATAATACTTCAAGTTACTTATATTTAATCAACATACATGCTTTATGATTATAATTTCAAGTTTGAAAACCTAGCATGCTCAACCTAATCCTAATTTAAAGTCATATGCTCTCATGTCGGTAATTTGTATACTTTACACAATACAAGTTCATGCTTCATGTTATCACATAACAAGGCTAAACAATATTTAATATGCATGCTCGAGTATACTACACACATATACTTTAATCACGTAGTTCATGCTTCAGAAAGTCATTTCTTATGAATACGTACATGTGCGAAATTCACGCTTTGACCAAACGAGGTCTATGTTAATATGCTTATAGGCATAACGAACTCTAATGTATATGCTTGTATAATCAATACGTAATCCACATGGTATTTGATGTCATTATCCTTCACATTCTACGTTTTCATCAAAAGTTGCACCAAATCAACATGGGTAACATAATACAAGTAAAGCGTCCCATAGTCATGACTCACATATATTAGAATGCATATCTAAACCACATGAAAGCTCTCATATGGTCAAAAATCACAAAACAAAGTCCTTGGTCAAGTTTTCTTTTCAAAGTTCATAAGTTTCTTATTTCAAAATCGTCTGAATCTTGCAATCACGTATGCTAGTGTGTGAACCCACTTTAGACTCGCATTTCATGTTAATATAAACTATACTATCATGTTCATAAAATCAGAATGCTCAAATACATGATATGTCCATAACAAGTTCACTTTAAAAATTTCTAAGTTCATTTGTAATCTTTTAATTCCTTTTATCATTTGTCATTTGAGGGCACTAACACGATTATACATATTTATCTCACATGAATGTGTTCATACATGTGCTAATCCAGTTTCATGCTTAACCAAAAAGGGTACCATAAGTTAACATATAGCAGTTGCTAGCAAGAAGGCAAAAACAATTCTCCAGGACCTGCGCAGCTGCGCTGCTACCAGGTGTAAACCCGGCGCAGCTGCGTCGGTGCCTGGCTCAACCAGAGGCTTCGTGCAGTTCGGCAGAACTGAAACCCATCTCAAAAAATAACTTCAAAAATCTCTTCAAATATTCATTTAACAGTTTCAACAAGTTTATATAATCATATAACACTTTAATACTCATATCTCATAATTCAATTACCAACAATTCATGAACAATTCAATAATCAAGAATTTTGAAAGTTATGCAGAGAATGAGAATGGGAAGTTATACCTCTGTGATGGAAACCAAACTTGCTGTTACAGATATATAATGCTACTATGCTACTCCCTCTCAATTCTCTTTCTATCAATTCCAAGAAAATCTCAGCAATAGAAATTGAGAAAGGGAAGAACTCTTATATAAAAAAATGAATACACAGTTCTTGATTTTACTCACCAAATTAATACAAAGGATTACATGATTGCATGCTAGATAACAAGAAGTGGGTGAATGCAATCATAAATCCCACTCCCCCTATAATGATCATGGCTAGCTTTGATGAATTTGAGGAGGGTTATAGGGTGGTGTAGCCATGTGAAAGTTTACGTGTGGGAATGAAATGAGGAACTCTTATTTTGGGACAAGCCAGTTAACTCAGTAATGTAGCAACTAGCAAGCTATATATCATATATGCCAACACTAGACATATAATAAATACACTAAGTTATATACTATGTATATATACACATAGTATATACATAGGTTTTAAGTATTTATTCCATACACATTTAAATAGGTGTTACAATGTTATCTCAATAAAATAATGTATCAAGTAGGTATATATATATACCAATCATATAATTCATGTACATTTTCCTTAATACCAAATGTAAAGTAATTGGGTATTATTATTACTCATTATTATAATCATTATAATATAATTATAATAACTCAATAAAATAATTATTAATTAATAATTGATTTTATTATATGACAATAGGGTATACCTAAATGTCCACATAATGTCACATACTTTCAATTTATCTCATCTTACTATATAGTTCATACATGCAATATACACCACATTAATATGTCACATTGTATTATATATAATCTAGATAGCTACCCTATATTAAAGGTTTAGTATCGCATGCTTGTGTATAACAGTAAATTAATAATATTATATTGTTAGTTCTCTTACTCATTAATTATTATCTATTCATAATAATAATTAAACAACACATTATCATAATTGAAATTAATCAAACACGTTCAAATCCTGCCACGATATTCAAATAAGTTGAATATTTAATTATTAATAATCTTATCAATTCTCTGATATTAAAGTCTTAGGGTTAGTCCACTAATTTAAATAAACTATTAGTGACTCTCCTTAACCATTCACAAATTCTCACCACCACATAAGGTTTAAATAAGCTCACAAAACTAACTTATTAAAAATTAAATCACATATTTAATAAATAAGAAGTTTAAAATTCATGGTCGTTACATCCCTCCCCCCTTATAAAAATTTCATCCTCGGAATTGTAAAAATAAGGTTACTCAAATAAAAACGGATAATTCGCTCTCATTTTCTCTTCCTGCTCAATATAATATGAGAAGGATAGAAACTTGCACAATAAAGAGTGTCAGGGAACTTGCATTCAAATCAAGTGAAGTTAAGAAACTCGCTTACACAATTCATTGAATAAAGTAATGCAAGAATTTAGGATACTTGCACAAATAAGAATTAAAGAACTTGCACAACCAAAGAGCGAATTTCGAAGACTTGCCTGATTGCTCAGCTACAATTAAGTTCTAGCTTTAATTAACTCTTGCTGAAATAACCGAACATTAATAAGTCGGTATTCCAATTAGCATGCGTAAACTAATACGAGTCTACACTTACAAGAATCTGCTTATCATATTAATCTATCCATAATTCACGTAAGTCAATCTAATCATGTCATAGATTTAATAACTTTAGATTATCTAGTTTCTATGCATCAATATAGGCTTGAACACATAATACTTCAAGTTACTTATATTTAATCAACATACATGCTTTATGATTATAATTTCAAGTTTGAAAACCTAGCATGCTCAACCTAATCCTAATTTAAAGTCATATGCTCTCATGTCGATAATTTGTATACTTTACACAATACAAGTTCATGCTTCATGTTATCACATAACAAGGCTAAACAATATTAACTATGCTTGCTCGAGTATACTACACACATACTTTAATCACGTAGTTCATGCTTCAGAAATTCATTTCTTATGAATACGTGCATGTGCGAAATTCACGCTTTGACTAAACAAGGTCTATGTTAATATGCTTATAGGCATAACGAACTCTAATGTATATGCTTGTATAATCAATACGTAATCCACATGGTATTTGAGGTCATTATCCTTCACATTCTACGTTTTCATCAAAAGTTGCACCAAATCAACATGGGTAACATAATACAAGTAAAGCGTCCCATAGTCATGACTCACATGTATTAGAATGCATATCAAAACCACATGAAAGCTCTCATATGGTCAAAAATCACAAGACAAAGTCCTTGGTCAAGTTTTCTTTTCAAAGTTCATAAGTTTCTTATTTCAAAATCGTCCGAATCTTGCAATCACGTATGCTAGTGTGTGAACCCACTTTAGACTCGCATTTCATGTTAATATAAACTATACTATCATGTTCATAAAATCAGAATGCTCAAATACATTACATGTCCATAACAAGTTCACTTTAAAAATTTATAAGTTTACTTGTAATCTTTTAATTCCTTTTATCATTTGAGGGCACTAACACGATTATACATATTTATCTCATATGAATGTGTTCATACATGTGCTAATCCAGTTTCATGCTTAACCAAAAAGGGTACCATAAGTTAACATATAGCAGTTGCTAGCAAGAAGGCAAAAACAATTCTCCAGGACCTGCGCAGCTGCGCTGCTACCAGGTGTAAACCCGGCGCAGCTGCGTCGGTGCCTGGCTCAACCAGAGGCTTCGTGCAGTTCGGCAGAACTGAAACCCATCTCAGAAAATAACTTCAAAAATCTCTTCAAATATTCATATAACAGTTTCAACAAGTTTATATAATCATATAACACTTTAATACTCATATCTCATAATTCAATTACCAACAATTCATGAACAATTCAATAATCAAGAATTTTGAAAGTTATGCAGAGAATGAGAATGGGAAGTTATACCTCTGTGATGGAAACCAAACTTGCTGTTACAGATATATAATGCTACTATGCTACTCCCTCTCAATTCTCTTTCTATCAATTCCAAGAAAATCTCAGCAATAGAAATTGAGAAAGGGAAGAACTCTTATATAAAAAAATGAATACACAGTTCTTGATTTTACTCACCAAATTAATACAAAGGATTACATGATTGCATGCTAGATAACAAGAAGTGGGTGAATGCAATCATAAATCCCACTCCCCCTATAATGATCATGGCTAGCTTTGATGAATTTGAGGAGGGTTATAGGGTGGTGTAGCCATGTGAAAGTTTACGTGTGGGAATGAAATGAGGAACTCTTATTTTGGGACAAGCCAGTTAACTCAGTAATGTAGCAACTAGCAAGCTATATATCATATATGCCAACACTAGACATATAATAAATACACTAAGTTATATACTATGTATATATACACATAGTATATACATAGGTTTTAAATATTTATTCCATACACATTTAAATAGGTGTTACAATGTTATCTCAATAAAATAATGTATCAAGTAGGTATATATATACCAATCATATAATTCATGTACATTTTCCTTAATACCAAATGTAAAGCAATAGGGTATTATTATTACTCATTATTATAATCATTATAATATAATTATAATAACTCAATAAAATAATTATTAATAAATAATTGATCTTATTATATGACAATAGGGTATACTTAAATGTCCACAAAATGTCACATACCTTCAATTTAACTCATCTTACTATATAGTCCATACATGCAATATACACCACATTAATATGTCATATTGTATTATATATAATCTAGATAGCTACCCTATATTAAAGTTTTAGTATCGCATGCTTGTGTATAACAGTAAATCAATAATATTATATTGTTAGTTCTCTTACTCATTAATTATTATCTATGCATAATAATAATTAAACAACACATTATCATAATTGAAATTAATCAAACACGTTCAAATCCTGCCACGATATTCAAATAAGTTGAATATTTAATTATTAATAATCTTATCAATTCTCTGATATTAAAGTCTTAGGGTTAGTCCACTAATTTAAATAAACTATTAGTGACTCCCCTTAACCATTCACAAATTCTCACTACCACATAAGGTTTAAATAAGCTCACAAAACTAACTTATTAAAAATTAAATCACATATTTAATAAATAAGAAGTTTAAAATTCATGGTCGTTACACAAATAGCAGAGTTGAATGTTATGCATATACATGGCGTACGCGAGGCTGATCCCCTCAAGTACTTATTCTGTAGTCAGTAACCAAAGGATCAATCAGCTATTGATTACATTGGAGTTTTATAGTTCGAAGTCTACTTGACTATCAGTTATTCTAAAAGCAATCATTATTCTTGCTTACGATATTCATATTGTTGAATTCATTGTCAGATATTTTCTATTCATCATGATATATCCTTTATTGTTGTATTTAAACTTGCTGAGCAAACTTGTTGCTCATTCTTGCTATATCATAACTTATATTGCAGTTAAGCCCGAGACTTCAGGGAAGGACAAGGGTAAAAAGAAGATGTAGGATTAGTTTGCAAGGAGCAGACTTTATCTTTAAGTTTAATTAAATTACTGTTATGTAATATGAACCCTAATGACTATTCTAGGGTATGTTTGTATGTTTGTATTAAGGTTATCAAATCTTGGGACTAGTAACACCTTTTGAATGAACGACATACGTTTATTATATTTCCACATTTAGTTATTGTATATTGTTTAGAGGTGGATATTTGTATTGTATCGTGACGACCGAATCGGGGTTAGAGAACCCAGATTTGGAGGTGTCACACTTTTGATAGGCCTTTGTTAGATATTGGGCGGCTGTGCCCCATTTCTCGTTATCTCTTTTGATAGGCCTCTGTTAGTCATTAGGCTGTTGTGCCCCATTTCCCTGTACTTTTTATTTTGCATTTTAGTGGCAGACAGAGATGATGCTTTCAGTAGATAGTGTATTTAGAAATGCATGATATTTCCTATCTATTGCATCCTATTATCATTTATCCTTATCATCTATCATGATGCATGCATTATGTCATGGATATACATTCAGATAGGTGAGTTTAGCTTTGACCCCTGGATGGTCTCATGATATGGTTCTACAGATGTCTTCATCTACCATTAGCCATATTGAGCACACGCCACCATCATTTATAGCATCTTCTTTGGGATCCTGGTATGACAGTTTGCCTCCCACAGACAGGGTGACAGCTGATCAGTTGTTGGGGCATTGTGACGCCCCCAAATTCGAACCGGCCACGGGGTCTCTCGAATTCGATTCGTCACATTCTCACAATAATACAATAATAATATGACTAAATGTCGCATCGTACAACGGAAATATAATACACAACTGCTACCGAATAGATTACATTTAATTAATATAATTTATTCACGTCCCAATGTCTCGTAACTTAAACATTGATTACATATCTTAAACATAACTTAAGCATGCATAACCATAACTAATACATAAGAGCATAAATTCTTATTACAATCATAAAATTCTACACAAATAAAGCTACTCAGTAGCCTTTCCCTTGCCCTTGTCGGTACCCGAGGGTCTGCACTGCTCTACCTTAACTGAAAATATTTTTAGGGAAAGCAAGAATGAGCAACAAGTTTGCTAAGCAAGTAATATAACAACAAGGGTGAGTAATATAGTTCTCGAATCCCAAAAAGAGTATAACAATGATATGATAGTTCAAGGATAGCAAGAATATCAACAGTCCTCAATAACAGTCACTAAGGACAGAAAGATATCAATATGATTCAATGCTAAATCAATTTAAGATTTCAAGATAACTAAATACTGAGAAGTCGCTAAGGACTATGAACTTCTACTAGAAATAACAGTAATATACTGAAAATCCAACAAAACAAGTACAACAGGTGATCAGCCTAAAGTACTCTACGTATGCATATCGTTCAATCGTACTAAAGTGTGCGCACGTCGGTCTCCCGACAAAAAATATTTCCCTTCAAAGAAAGTTGTTCATCTCAGTCAAACACAAGATCCCGCACTAATCAATTAGTTTGGGTCGCCTTTCAACAATATAAGTCTATCCGAATCAAATGGCATAGATCACAACAATTATAAGTTCAATATCAAGATTTAAAGTTCGAAGAATATAAATTGACTTTTATTTTATTCATGAAGTATATGATTCATAATATCTAAATTTCAATCTCAAAAGCTTACTTGTACGACAATAATAGCAAAATCTTAATAAACGCTCAATAAAGAGTAAGGTTAGGAACTTGTTTACAACGTTCCTTAAATAAAGTAAATACAAGGATAAGATACTTGTACAATAAAAGTAGGGTTCAGATACTTGCCTTATACGTAGTTTATCCGCGAAATTAATCAACACTTTCGAATCCTATCGTAATATAGTTACGTATATATATGATATCCATTAGTCATATATTTTAGCATCATATCTTACCTTGGATATACAATCAACATATAAACTAAGTTTTATCCTAGCTACACCGTCATACCATATATAGTATTATATTAATTCACAAGTCTCGACTAATATACTTTTATCCTTAACGTTCCTCTTTTTGAGTTAAACACACTCCCATATCATTATTATCACATAAGACCATAATCAATACCAATCATATTTCATTTAGTAAGTTATGGCATTGTTATAAGTTAACCGTCAAAATTGGATTGAAGTATCAACATGTGATATTTCATAACTCATATACATGTTAAAGGGTTCTTCCATGTTTGTACAACCTTAAAAAGTTCAATTATACATGTTATAATTCTAAGTCACGATTTCTAACGACTTAGGGTCATACAACGCCATGGATTCACATAAGTTGTCACGCTTGTCACTTAGGCATATAAGGTAGTCACATATTTTATTGGTAGGCATGCTCACATGTTTCTATGTCATGAATGCGTGATTCTAGCATTGCTACTTGTTTGTAACTTAATCGAACTCATGCTTGATTAACTTGCATTACATCTAACAAGTGTGTTCATATGTATGATATACTAGTGATGTTACACGTACTATTAGACATGTTAAAATATCAGAATTTAGAACATGTCAAAGTCCACTTTTTAAAGCTTATATTCTTGTTAGTAACGTTTACTAATGAGTTCAACATGCTCATGCTACATTACGAATCATATAAACATAAGTTAATAGGTTATTCATGCATTTCTAAACCATACTACCATGCTCGCAAGATCAGAACATCCACATGGTATATACGTATATCAAAGTCCATTTATAAACTCTAAGTTTGTTCTTTTACTTGAAAACTTATTTTGATTCATGCTTGGATAGCCTAACAATATAACTATCATATTGTCACATGTCAAGGCATATCAGAACGTAATACATTTGCACATAAGGTCAGATCATGTATTACAGCCGTGTTTATCAATCTAGTTTACAAATCTTTAGGCTTCCTTCGAAATACTCAACTAAAATAACTAACATGGCTAGTAATATACATAGCAACCTTATTCCACATGTTAAGGTGAGTTATATGCATATTTTAACTAACATAACATGCTCAATACATTATAAGACATAACAAAAATCATTAACAGATTCTGCGGAGGGGCGCAGATGCGCGCCAGTTGTACTAGGGAGTGGCGCGGCCACGCCACTCCGGTTCCAGTCCAGAAATTTCTCTGCTAATGCAGAGCTTCAGCCAATCCCTACATTATTTCATGAAACATGCTTATAAACAGCCACATTACATATATAACATGCATATAGACTATCCTAGTATGTTAACATCATTTCATCTATTAATTCCAAGTAATTTCTATTAACCATTGAACTAAAAGTTAAGAACACAATGCAAGGATTATACCTCTTGGGCTTGAATTTGCACAAGGCTTGCTCCCTAATCTCAGAATTCTTCCTAAAAAATGTCCTTACTCTCTCTATATGCTCTCAATATCTCAGCAAATCAAATTAGAAGGAGAAGGGCTCCATTTATATAATTCTCAATACCCAGTCAATGAATTCTCCCACTAGAATAAACCAAAGGATTGAGGGATTGTTTGATGGTTATGGAGAAGTTGGTAGATGGTTATTGGATTGCATCATGACTCCCACTCCCCCAATTATTATGAGCTAGAAGGCTATCAAAGTTGCTGAAATTGAGAAGAGGTGTAGTAGGCTAGCCTCATAATGCTACACACGTGAGGAAGAAATGAAGGAGAATGGACACTCAATATGGAACAAGCCCTCTAATTCTCAGTATTGCAAGGAAGGAAACACCATATATTATACACTTAACACACAAATATGCTTACCTTGGCTTAAATTCATTTAGGGCGCACATGGACCTAAAATATCACAACAACATTACATGGTCGCAAATTGAGGTACATGTATACACATTGATATATAATCCATGTACATTTTAATAATATCAAATTATGAGTTAATTGAATAGTGACATACTACATTATCACAAATCTCATTATTACAATTATGTAACTTATTGAAATAGTTGTTGCTATTAATTATTCACATACTTTAATTTAATATACCATATAGTTTTCATTAAAGTGCTATACCTACCACATGGTCACATAGGCATTATTTATACAACTCATATGATATAGTTTCCATATTGCATATTCTCACTAAGGTGTCACACTACACTTTATATAATATAGTTTGGTCCCTTATGATATAATGTACATACAAAATGTATTCTTATAAGTCCAACCATGTGACTCATTTCCTTTTGTTATATAGTTTCTATATTACATAATTATGTCAAAATATCACATTATACATTATATTATATAGTCGTAGTTACTATACAACATGTGACTATATATTAAGCAATTTAATTGAATAAACATTAATCTCAAAATATAAATTAACTATTTATTCATTAATATGTCATTATTCATAATAACCATTAATTAGCAATATATTATTAATTAATCATCCAGTCACTAATTCTTTCTTTAATTAATTAAATCATCATAATTCTCATCACTGTGCCACACAAGGCATTCATTGAGCTTATCATAAACTCCACATTTTTTTCTCAATTATTATTAATTCAATTTGAAGTAATTAAGTTAGCTCATCTCATAGCACATAAATATTTATATTCAAATAAATATCCGACTTTCATTAATATATTCACTTAAAAATATTCAAAAATTCTCGGGTATTACATCCTCCCCCCTTATAAAAATTTCGTCCTCGAAATTGCTACAAGGTTACATAAATAAATGGGGATAATTCCTCATTATCCTATCTTCTAACTCCCACGTAGCCTCCTTGACATCGTGGTTACGCCAAAGTATTTTTACAGATGAAATAATTTTATTTCTTAAGGTTTGCTCTTTCCTATCTAGTATTTGGATAGGAATTTTTTCATATGCTAGGTTCTTCTCCACTTGAATGGGCTCATAAGAAATCACGTGCTTGTAGTCGACCTTGTACGGTTGTAACACAAAAATGTGGAACACGTTGTGGATGTGCTCCAACTCTGGTGGTAATGCAACTTTGTATTCCACTTCGCCCACTTGCTTCAGTATCTCGAACGGTCCTATGAATCTTGGACTCAGTTTTCCTTTCTTGCCAAAATGGATTTTCACTTCCACGGAGATACCTTCAAAAATACGAAACTGCAGACTTTAAAGTCTCGGTCCTACCGATGAAAATCTGCGTATTTCTTCTAGCGGTCTTGAGCTGCTACTAGTCTAGCACTTATCACTGTCACCACGTCTGAGGTTTGTTGTACTAGCTCTGGTCCGAGTATTCGTCGCTCTCCGACTTCATCCCAACATAATGGCGTTCTACACTTTCTCCTGTAAAGAGCTTCGTACGGTGGTATGCCGATACTCGCATTGTAACTATTATTATATGCGAATTCAACTAAGGGTAGGTGGTCGTCCCAATTTCCCTTGAAGTCCATCACGCAAGTCCTAAGCATGTCCTCTAGCGTTTGTATAGTTCGCTCACTCTGTCCGTCTGTCTGAGGATGATAAGCGATACTCAATCTCAACTATGTTCCTGTTCTCTCTTGCAAGCTTTTCCAAAAATTTGACGTGAAGCGCGGATCTCGATTAGAGACAATTGACACTGGCACTCCATGTCGTGAAATAATCTCCTTTACGTACAGACTCGCTAACTGATTCAAACTATAGCGGATCTTGGTCGGTAGAAAATATGCGGTCTTCGTTAGTCGATCCACGATAACCCAAATGGCATCATATCCTTTCTGTGTAACTAGAAGTCCTACCACGAAGTCCATCGTAATGTGCTCCCATTTCCACTCTAGTATTTCCAGCGGTTGTACTAAACCACTCGGTCGTTGGTGCTCTGCTTTAACGCGTTGGCAAGTCAAAAATCTACTGACGCACTCTGCGACTTCCCATTTCAAATTGGGCCACCAAAAATGTTGCCTCAAGTCTCGGTACATCTTAGTGCCTCCCAGATGAACGGAATACGTTGTATTGTGTACCTCGTGCAAAATCTCTTCTCTCAATTTGGTTACCACTGCCACCCACACTCTTCCTTCGAATCTTAAAATACCGTCTTTATCCATTTGGAATTTCTCTTCCTCATTCTCTGCGATCCTCTTCCTGATTTTCTCGCACTCCTCATCTTTCTCTTGTGCTTCTTTTACTCTATCCAACAATGTCGGACGAGCTTCCATTACAAATAACTTATCTTCAGACCTCTCTGGTCCCTTTACCTCTATTTCCAATTTCTCCATTTCTCTTATTAATTCGTCCTGAGTCGTCAACTGAAACAATTTCTCCTTTCCTTTCCTGCTCAAAGCGTCGACAACCACATTTGCCTTACCCGGGTGATAAAGAATATCACAATCATAATCTTTGATTAATTCTAACCACTTCCTCTGATGCATATTCAACTCTTTCTGTGTGAAGATATATTTTAGACTCTTGTGGTCCGTGTATATCTCACATTTCTCTCCGTATAGATAATGCCTCCATATCTTTTAAGCAAAAACTACTGTCGCTAACTCTAAGTCATGAGTAGGGTATCATTTTTTGTAATCCTTTAATTGTCGTGATGCATACGCAATGACCTTGCCGTGTTGCATGAGCACACAACCAAGTCCCATGTGTGATGCATCACTATACACCACAAAATTTCCCGCATCATCTGGTAGTAACAACACAGGCGCTTCGCTCAATCTCTTCTTCAACTCTTGAAAACTCTCTTCGCATTTATCGGTCCATACAAATTTCACCGTCTTCTTCGTCAGATTGGTCAACGGGGTTGCTATCTTAGAAAAATCCTGGATGAATCTTCGATAGTACCCGACTAACCTTAAGAAACTTCTCACCTCCGTCGATGTTCTCGGTTGTTCCCAATTACTTACTGCTTCGACCTTTGCAGGGTCTACTGAGATTCCATTCTTATCCACCACGTGGCCTAAGAATTGAACCTTCTCCATCCAAAATTCACACTTAGAAAATTTCACATATATCTTCTCCTTCCTTAATGCCTCCAAAATAATCTTCAGATGTTCGGCATATTCTTTCTCTGTCTTTGAGTAGATCAAGATGTCGTCGATAAAAACTACCATAAATTTATCCAAGTATGGCTTGAAAACTCGGTTCATCAAGTCCATGAATGCTGTAGGAGCATTAATCCATCCAAATGACATTACCAAAAACTCGTAATGTCCATAACGGGTTCGAAATGCAGTCTTTGGTATGTCCTCATCCCGTACCTTCAGTTGGTGATAACCTGTCCGTAGGTCGATCTTTGAAAAACACTTTCCTCCCTTCAGTTGATCAAACAAGTCGTCTATCCTCGGTAGCGGATATCTGTTCTTGATTGTTACTCTATTCAATTCACGATAATCTATATAGAGCCTCATCGACTCGTCCTTTTTCTTAACGAATAACACTGGTGCTCCCCAAGGAGACACACTTGGCCGTATGTAACCCTTATCCAATAATTCTTGCAGTTGTATCATCAATTCCTTCATTTCTACTGGCGCCATACGATATGGAGCTTTCAAAATCAGTGTCGTTCCCGGTGCTAAGTCTATTACGAATTCAATTTCTCTGTCTGGTGAAAGACCAGGCAGATCGTCCGAAAATACATCTCAAAATTCATTCACTACGGATATATCCTTAATTTCTACTCCCTTTTTCCGAGTATCTACGATATAAGCTAAATAACCTACACATCCTTTTCTTAAAAATTTCTTGGCCTGCATCATTGTAACGCAACATGATTGCATAAGCGATGAGCTACCATAAAACACTACCTTAGACTTACTCGGAGTCTGAAGGTTCACACATTTGTTCTGACAATCAATTATCGCTGCATAGGTTATATAACCAATCCATTCCCAGTATTATGTCAAATTCTCCCAATATAATAGGAATCAAGTCTATGCTCAGTTCATGTTCCCTAATGTTTGCACGATAATTTCGATAAACGTATTCTACAGGGATTACTTCCTTATTCGCAACTTCTATGTTCAAGGGGTTTTCTAATCGTTCTCGTGGTGTATTAAGTTTACTAGCAAATTCTTCAGATACAAAAGAACAGGTGGCACCCAAATCAAATAATATATAAGCATTTATATCATTGATTGGGATTATACCTGACACCACGTCCTTCGCAGCCACTGCGTCCTGGACGGTCATGTTAAAGGTTCTGGCAGTTGGATTGTGCCGGTCCGCCGATCATCAGTTTGTTTCCCCCTTGTTGGCTCCCTCCGCTACTTCCCTTCATTGGGCAGTCCTTAATTTAGTGCTCAGTTGAGCCACATGCAAAGAATCTTTGTGTCTTTTTCGATTTCGGGTAGTTGGGTGAAATGTGCCCCTCCTGACCGCAGTTGTAGCAAGTGTCGCGTCCCCTCCAACACTCCCTTTGATGGTTCTTCTGACACTTATTACAAGCCCCACTTCTTTTCTTAAATCCTCCACGAAAGTTCCCCGATTGATTGTTGTTGTTTTTGTTGTTGTTGTTGTTCTCCCATTTTCTCTTTCCCAAATTACTTTCTCCACTGCTGCTTCCTCCAACATGACTTTCTCCTCCCGTATTCTTTCCTTTCTTCTCTTTGTTATACAAGCTCAAAGCTTCACTTCCTCCCTTAGCAATAATAGCCTTCTCCAGCAGTGTCACAAAAAAAATCAATTTGAAGAACTGATACCTTGTTGAACAACCACGGCTTCAGCCCTTGCTCAAAACGTCTCGCCTTCCTTTCTTCATCTCCTACTTAGTGCTCTGCAAATCGCGCTAGTTCGTTGAACTTAGTCGCGTACTACGCCATCGTCATATCACCTTGCTTAAGTTCCAAAAACTTCACCTCCATCCTAATCTTCATGCTTTTTCAGAAGTAGTTCTCTAAAAACAGAGTTTTGAATCTATCCCATGCTATTATCCCTTCTCCAGCTCTTTGCTGATTAGCCTCCCACCAGTAGTTGGCTTCGCCTCTCATCATATATGTAGCGGATACAATCTTTTGGTCTTCACCCACACGAGCTATAGTAAAGGCCTTCTCGATATCCTTAACCCATGTTTGTGTAATGATTGGGTCGATAGTACCCTCGAACTCCGGGGGTCCTACACTCCTAAAGTCCTTAAAGTTTTTGACTGGTACTCCTTGAGGATTGGGGCGAACGGGTTCATTGTTCCTTCCCCTAAGGGCCTCTCCTAACAGTTCTACCAGCTTCTGGATCGGGTCTACTTGTTCCCTCTCATTGTTCACTGACTCCTCAGGTGCAGTCAATCTACGTCTGGGCGGCATTATCTGCATCACAAACTTTCATTTTATTATTAGTCACTTATATTACTTAAGTATTTCTTTTAATACTAAAGGCATAAAATTTTATAACACATTTCTGAAATACGCTCCATTTATATTCATATGCCAAATCGTTTCATTACATGATTTTCCCTAGTATATTTCTATAAATGTTATCACATATATCCCCTAATATCACAAAAGACGGGGAACACTAACATACTTCCATACTACCCCTCTAACAAAAGCTTACCGGGGTTTACATCACTATCCCATATCTTACACAAAAGACTGGGACTACATCACAGTATATACAACACATAAAGTAAATACTACTAAGCTACAGCTAGACTGACTAAGGGTCTCATCCCATCATCCCACGCTCCACAGCGCTCTTGTACTCGAGCTGTTCTATGTACGCAACCAACTCTCGGCTCATAGTATGTAGGGTCTGTCCTTGCTCCACTGGGTAGTGGTACACACCATCAATCACCCTCTCAAAAGCTAAACGGAACACATACCCCATCTTGTTCATCTTCCTCGTCTTGCATCTGACCTCATCCTCTAGGTCATCAGCTCTCTCGTTAGCCGCTTCCCACTTCTCCTCGAAGTGTATCCTATCTATAACCTCCAACTCTAGCTGAGTACAGAGTGCTTCCTTCTCCGTATTCTCACTTAACTCTCTCTGTTCTACCTCTTCTAACTTTCATGCTAAGTCTACATTTCTGGATACCGACCTGTGGAATAAGGTTCCCATCTGGATCCATGCCTCCCTGCGGCATGCAATCTCTACCTCTAACTCCTGCATGTCAAATTTCCTCTGGTGGTTCTCGTCCCTCAGCTTCTGGAACTTTGACTCTCTCTCCTGGGCCTCAGCCTCTAGCTCCTGGACTCTACAATCCAACTCTAGGATCCACTCCTCATACTCGCCTAACATCTTCTCCTCTACAGTAGCCTCATCAAAGTCCTCCACTGGCTCATCCTCCATTGGCTCAGCCTCCATCGGCTCCTCCTCTGGATCGGACTCTATCTCAATCTCGTCCCCGTCGTCAGACTCGAACGGTGCAACAGCCTGCACTAGTATAGCCTCTAGAGGTGCCTTGTATACTACATGTATATCCCTGGGCTCCTCCTCTGCCACTCTACTAGGTACCCCTGTGTCTACCATCCTACAATCACAAACACAAGACAAACAAACAGCAACTCCATTAGAATGTTAAATAAACCATAAGTTTATTGTATAGAATTAAGTTACATTTCATAACACACTAAGTCTCTCTAGGAAAACTCTATATGAGTTTTATCTCCTAACTATTTAAGTTCTCCTAAGTTATAATCTAAGGACACTCGCTCCTAAGGTTTATAGCTACAGCTTTGATACCAACCTGTGATGCCTCCAAATTCGGACCGGCCACGGGGTCTCTCAAATTCGGTTCGTCACATCCTCACAATAATAAAATAATAATAATACGACTAAATGTCGCATTGCACAACGGAAATGTAATACACAACTGCTATCGAATAGATTACATTTAATTAATATAATTTATTCACGTCCCAAGATCTCGTAACTTAAACATCGATTACATATCTTAAACATAACTTAAGCATAACTTAAGCATAACTAATACATAAGAGCATAAGTTCTTATTACAATCATAAAATTCTACACAAATAAAGCTACTTCAGTAGTCTTTCCCTTGCCCTTGTCGGTGCCCGAGGGTCCGCACTGCTCTGCCTTAACTGAAAATATTTTTAGGAAAAGCAAGAATGAGCAACAAGTTTACTCAGCAAGTAATATAACAATAAGGGTGAGTAATATAGTTCTCGAATCCCAAAAAGAGTATAACAATGATATGATAGTTCAATGATAGCAAGAATATCAACAGTCCTCAATAACAGTCGCTAAGGATAGAAAGATATCAATATGATTCAATGCTAAATCAATTTAAGAGTTCAAGATAACTGAATACTGAGCAGTCGCTAAGGACTATGAACTTCTACTAGAATTAACAGTAATATACTGAAAATCCAACAAAATAAGTACAACAGGTGATCAGCCTAAAGTACTCTACGGTATGCATATCGTTCAATCGTACTAAAGTGTGCACACGTTGGTATCCCGACAAATAAAATTTTCCTTCAAAGAAGGTTGTTCATCTTAGTCAAACACAAGATCCCGCACTAATCAATTAGTTTGGGTCGCCTTTCAACAATATAAGTCTAGCCGAATCAAATGTCATAGATCACAACAATTATAAGTTCAATGTCAAGATTTAAAGTTCGAAGAATATAAATCGACTTTTAACTTATTCATGAAGTATATGATTCATAATATCTGAATTTTAATCTCAAAAGCTTACTTGTACGACAATAATAGCACAAGCTTAATAAACGCTCAATAAAGAGTAAGGTTAGGAACTTGCTTACAACGTACTATAAATAAAGTAAACACAAGGATAGGATACTTGTACAATAAAAGTAGGGTTCGGATACATGCCTTATGCGTAGTTTATCCATGAAATTAATCAACACTTTCGAATCCTATCGTAATATAGTTACGTATATATATGATATCCATTAGTCATATATTTCAGCATCATATCTTACCTTGGATATACAATCAACACATAAGCTAAGTTTTATCCTAGCTACACCGTCATACCATATATAGTATTATATTAATTCACAAGTCTCGACTAATATATTTTTATCCTTAACGTTCCTCTTTTTGAGTTAAACACACTCTCATATCATTATTATCACATAAGACCATAATCAATACCAATCACATTTCATTTAGTAAGTTATGGCATTGTTATAAGTTAACCGTCAAAATTGGATTCTAGTATCAACATGTGATATTTCATAACTCATATACATGTTAAAGGGTTCTTCCATGTTTGTACAACCTTTCTAAGTTCAATTATACATGTTATAATTCTAAGTCACGATTTCTAACGACTTAGGGTCATACAATGCTATGGATTCACATAAGTTGTCACGCTTGTCACTTAGGCATATAAGGTAGTCACATATTTTATTGGTAGGCATGCTCACATGTTTCTATGTCATGAATGCGTGATTCTAGCATTGCTACTTATTTGTAACTTAATCGAACTCATGCTTGATTAACTTGCATTACATCTAACAAGTGTGTTCACATGTATGATATACTAGTGATGTTACACGTACTATTAGACATGTTAAAATATCAGAATTTAGAATATGTCAAAGTCCACGTTTTAAAGCTTATATTCTTGTTAGTAACGTTCACTAATGAGTTCAACATGCTCATGCTACATTACGAATCATATAAACACAAGTTAACATGTTATTCATGCATTTATAAACCATAATACCATGCTCACAAGATCAGAACATCCACATGGTATATACGTATATCAAAGTCCATTTATAAACTCTAAGTTTGTTATTTTACTTGAAAACTTATTTTGATTCATGCTTGGATAGCCTAACAATAAAACTATCATATTGCCACATGTAAAGGCATATCAGAACGTAATACATTTGCACATAACGTCAGATCATGTATTACACCGTGTTTATCAATCTAGTTTACAAATCTTTAGGCTTCCTTTGAAATACTCAACTAAAACAACAAACATGGCTTACTATATACATAGCAACCTTATTCCACATGTTAAGGTGAGTTATATGCATATTTTAACTAACATAACATGCTCAATACATTATAAGACATAACAAAAATCATTAACAGATTCTGCAGAGGGGCGCGGTCGCGCGCCACTCCTGTTCCAGTCCAGAAATTTCTCTGCTAATGCAGAGCTTCAGCCAATCCCTACATTATTTCATGAAACATGCTTATAAACAGCCACATTACATATATAACATGCATATAGACTATCCTAGCATGTTAACATCATTTCATCTATCAATTCCAAATAATTTATGTTAACCATTGAACTAAAAGTTAAGAACACAATGCAAGGATTATACCTTTTGGGCTTGAATTTGCACAAGGCTTGCTCCCTAATATTAGAATTCTTCTTAAGCAATATCCTTACTCTCTCTATATGCTCTCAATATCTCAGCAAATCAAATTAGAAGGAGAAGGGCTCCATTTATATAATTCTCAATACCTAGTCAATGAATTCTCCCACTAGAATAAACCAAAGGATTGAGGGATTGTTTGATGGTTATTGAGAAGTTGGTAGATGGTTGTTGGATTGCATCATGACTCCCGCTCCCCCTTTTATTATGAGCTAGAAGGCTATCAAAGTTATTGAAATTGAGAAGAGGTGTAGTAGGCTAGCCTTGTAACGACCCCAAAATTCGTACAATATAATTTTCCTTTCTCGATAGTTAACAATACAACTTTATTCTAACTTTACATCATGATTCGATATTAAAATCACTAAAAATACAAAATAATTAAAATTTTTATCTAATCCTTTCTTTATTGTCCTGAATCTCAACCTTTACATAACATCTCTTCGATTCAAATCTATATCATGAATCGTTACAACAAAATGACTATACAAGTCTTACATCATGAAGCAATATACATATACATCGAATAGCTCAACTTACAATTTATCAATCATGTTACATTTAAAATAATTACATTACTCATCTAGAATAAATAATTCCTCGCATCGCTATTGATCTCAATTAAAGTTTAACTAGCACATATCATTACTTTGCATTCTTGACCTGCAAAAATGGTTATTTGCAAGAGTGAGCTCGACAGCTCAGCAAGTTCTAACAGTTTTCATGCATCACATAGCACATAATAACATGCTCAATATACATCTCATAATAATTAAAGTAACATGACATACATGCTTCAATTCACATAGTAAATATAAAGATTGAGTTCCTTACTCAATCAACATTCTTTAATCAATCAATGTAGTCATAAATTGACTTTAACATTCATGTTTACAACATATATAACATATCATGCTCTTTGCAAAATAATTTAAAACAGTTCATAATATCATCAAGTTCACATAGAAAATAGGAACCGAAAGACTTGCCTAGCTCGTAGATTACCAAATACCAAAAAATAGCTTAATATAATCTGCTTAATGATCCTACATAACGTATTACCATACGCATCAATTATTAGTCACCTAGCAACGCTTATCAAACGTTTAAGTAAATACTACTTTATACTTTTTAATTCTCTTCTATTTACTCGTTTGACACTCGCTGTCAAATCATATGTATAATTAACAATATCAGTTAATTATCACATAGCTAATCCTCATCGTTAGTTATCCACTTTAGGTTAACTCATTCCTCTTTAACTAATAAGTTAATAATTAATTACCACATAATTATTCACATCGCATAATCATATTATATTTCACATAATTAATCAATTAATAATTACTTACTCATTTTAAATTATAATTAAATAAATTATATTTTAAACATCCACTTTAATCAAACTATAATTAAACAATCATAATTTATAATGAATCAACTACATCATGCATTAAATCATAATTTAAACATATTTAAATTAAACCATTACTTAGATTATAAATACTCAATTTCTATTCATGCCCTCATTAAATTATAATTATATAAAAACTTTTACCTTGATTATAATTATTCCAAATTATAATCACATATTAGGTTATAATTAAATAAATTATACTTCAAGTTAAACATTTACTTTGATTAAAACAATCAACTCGATTCATTATAATTTAACAATCATAATTTATATTAAACCTTTACTATAATTATAATTATTCAAATTATAATTATATATATCATATTAGCTAAGTTATATTTAAACAATTATAATTTAATATCTATTATAAACAATTCAAATAATACTTTAAGGTTTTTCAAAACCTCTTTTCTTTCCCAGTTATGAAATTGTCAAATTTATGATAACAATATGTTATTGCAACTGGGTACATGATCATTATCATAGAAACAAAATAATTTAGGTTTTAAAACTTGAACAAATAACTAGAGTTCTCTGCCTCTGCTCAGCCAGTGGCGTAGCTACGCAGCCACAAGCCTTGGCACCTGCGCAGCTGCGCAGGTGTCAAAACCCAGAAAACCCAGTGGCGCAGCTGCGCTGTTTCTGCCCTTGTTTCCGGTGCAGCTGCGCAGGAACGCAGACAAAAACAGTGCAGCAACTGGCACTTTACTTCACTCTAACCCAAACAATTCAACAACCGCAATAACCAATCACTCAAACAATGTAAGACATGCATACACAATACTACACATGTTATATAGATGCTACCAATCACAAAAATTGTCCAAGTAATGAAATCAAAGGTTTTAACAACTCAATTTTGACATTTTCATAGAAACTCATATATTTTCCAAAATCATTCACTGTTAAATAATTTCTTAAGAAATTCATGCATTTTCTTTTCATGATTCAAGATATCATCAAAAATAATTCTAACAAGCATATTAACATATACTAATTTCATCAATTTTACTCTAAAATTAACCAAAACATGAAAACTCTACGTGAACACATATTCTCCATTTAAAACATGTTTTTACCAAAACTTTGATTTTTGAAAATCCTTGTTTATGGCATACAATTCATATATAAATCATTATAGACACAATATATATATGTACAATATATATATATATATATATATATATATACATCATATATGTATAACTTTCATGCTAAATCATATACACAGAGAACCCATACTCATGAACAATCATAAGGAAAACATATAAAAACATAAGGGAATTAAGACATACCCTTTCTGCTTAGCTGTTTAAAGAAGAATATGATTATTCTCTTACTTTCTTCCTTTCTTTCCTTCTCTTCTTCTCTAATTCTTCTCTGCTCTTTCTTTTTCTCTCTAGCAAACTAACTTTGTTTTTCTAACACTTGTTTTAATCTAACGTAACATACATATAATATAATATACATATATTACATAATTATAATACATATAACTTCCACTACATAATGGCATATATTAAATATAATAAGTACCATTAATATATAAGTTACAATTAGAATTTAAAAAGCCATAAGGCTTGTTTGGCAAAATAAGTTATTTTTTAAAAAAATAAGTTTTTAAATAGTTAAGGCCCCGTTTGGCAAAACGGACATAAAAATAGTGCAAGGGCCTTGTTTGGGAAAACGATTTTAAAAAAAAACTCTTTTTATTCTTTTCATAAATCCTTTAACACATATTCTTAATGTTATCCTTTAATTAATTAAATCTTAACATTCTAATTTAATTAATTAAAAGTCTAACATCAATTAAGCACATAAAATTAACACATAATTATAATTACTTGCTAATTATAATTGCATATAACACTAATTGTAACGACCCCAAAATTCATATAATAATATTCTCTTTCTCAATCGTTAACAATACAACTTTAATCTATCTTTACATCATTATTCGATATTAAAAACACTAAAATTGTGAAATATTTAAAACTTTTATAAACTCTTTCTTTATTACCCTGAATCGCAACCTTTACATTACATAACTTCGATTCAAATCTAAATCATGAATCGCTACAACGAAAGGACTATACAAACTCTTACATCACTAAGCAATATCTATTATATGTCGGATAGCTCAACTTACAACTTAACAATTAAGTTACAATCAAAACATCAATTACAATTTGAAATTTAACATTAGTAATCTTCGTGAATATTGATCTCTACAATTCACTAAGCACATATCATTACCTTGCATCCTTGACCTGCAAAAATGGTTATTTGCAAGAGGACAGCTCAGCAAGACCTAACAGTTTTCATGCATCACATAGCACATAATAACATGCTCAACATACATCTCATAATTACTGAAGTAACATAGCATACATGCTTTAACTCACATAACAAATATAAAGATTGAGTTCCTTACTCAATCAATATTATTTAAATAAATCAATGTAGTCATACATTGACTTTAACATTTCATGCTTATAACATATATAACATATCATGCTCTTTGCAATACAATTTAAAACAGTTCATCATCAAGTTCACGTAAAAAATAGGAACTGAAAGACTTGCCTGGCTCGTAGATTACCAATTACCGAAAAACAGCGTAATATAATCAGCTTCATGATCCTACATAACGTATTACCATACACATAAATTATTAGTCTCATAGCGACGTTTAGCAAACACTTAAGTAACTTCTAATTTATACTTTCTAATTCTCTTCTATTTACTCGTTTGACACTTATTATCAAATCATATGTATAATTAATAATATTAGTTAATTATCACATAGCTAATCCTCATCGTTAGTTAACCAATCTAGGTTAACTCATTCCTCATTAACTAATACGTTAATACTTAATTACCACGTAACTAATCACATCATATAATCATATTATATTTCACATGATTAATCAATTAATAATTACATACACATTTTAAATTATAATTAAATAAATTATAATTTAAACATCCACTTTAATCAAATTATAAATAAATAATTATAATTTATAATAGACCAACTACATCATGCATTAAATCATAATTTAAACATATTTAAATTAAACCATTACTTAGATTACAATTAATCAATTTCAATTCATGCACATATTAAATCATAATTAAATAAATTACAACTTAAATTACACTTTCACCTTAATTACAATTATTCCAAATTATAATCACATATTAAGTTATAATTACACAAATTATACTTCAATTTAAACATTTACTTTGATTATAATTAATCAAACTATATTCATTATAATTTAATAAATTATAATTTAAATCAAACCTTTACTATAATTATAATTATTCAAATTATAATTACACATTATATTTTATTAATATAATTCATTACTATTATTTTAGCATTATAATGCATGCTTATAATGTCCTCAATTTATCACATAAACTTAGCTTTCACAATAGAAACAAAAACCACAAAAAAAAAAAACAATTTTATTTTCTGCATATCCCCTGCCGGGGCGGGGTAGCAAGGCCCGCCGGGGCAGGCCCCCTCAAGGGGTCAAGTTTTTCACGCTAATTGTGCAGAGAAAAAGTCAATTTGACTTATTTTTTTACACCAAATTTCACTTTCAGTCAATACAATTCATAATAATTTGATAGAAAACAAAATTCTAAACTCCCAAAATGTTTTAACATATGAAACCATCAAAACACACAATTTTAAACAACCAATTTTCATAATTTTTAAAAGAAAACCCATTGATAAGCTTTCTTGAAGAAAATTAACACTAAAATCTCTTTTTAAATCAAAATACCCAATCAAAACAAATTTAAATTTGTTTAAAAACTTGTTATCATCATCTAACCTCAATTTAAACAATCAAATCACAATTTTTGATTCCAAATAGGCAAATTATCAAACTATTTCACAATAACTTTTGATGAACACGAATTTCCTCATATTCATCATATATTCATGAATTAACCAACTAAACCATCATATAATTCAATTATAAGCAACTATTATCATAATTCACACATAGAATTTCATATATAGCATATATATCCCCAACCTCATAAGTTTTCATGAATATTCATATTTTCATAAAACTAAAACTTGAATCTCGTAAAGCAATTCTTAAAACTCTCAAGTTAGAGATTATACCTTTTGCTTTGATTAGGAGAACAAGATGAAGATGATGATGGTGAGGCGTTTGATTCTCTCAAACTTCTTCTTCATCTACCTTCTTTCTCTCTTCCTCTTCTCTTTTCTCTCTATCTTTTCTCTAAATTTTCTCTTTGTCTAACTCTTTGTTTTGTTCTTTCTAAACTAACGTAGTTTTTACAAAACGTAAACTGATATCATATATATTATATGTATAGCTATATAATATATATTTAACTCCCAATTATTAAATCACCCATTACTACCATAACTACAATTAATACAAAGAAGTTACAATTTGAATTTTAAAAGTCTAAGGCTTGTTTGGCAAAACTCATCATTTTAAAAACAAGTTTTAATAGTTAAGGCCCCGTTTGGCAAAACTGATTTAAAAACAATGCAAGGGTCTTGTTTGGAAAAACGGTTTTAAAAAAACTCTTTTAAATTTTTTTTAATAAATCATTTAACACATACTTTTTAATGTTATCCTTTAACTAATTAAATCACAACATTCTAATTTAATTAATTAAAAGTCTAACATCAGTTAATCACATAAAATTGTCACATAATTATAATTACTCGCTAATTATAATTGCATGTAACACTCATCATATTACTCACCTAATTTAATTATCTCAATTAAATTAGAACTACAATATAAAATTATTATATTAATTAAATTAAATACTAAATATTTATTTAATTAATATATTACACTTAATTATATTACTCTATAACCATCACATAATTTATTTATTTAACTCAATAAATAAATCAATTAAAATATTTATTTAATTCAATAAATAAATATATAAATTCTCTTTACACTAAATCACATATTTCACAATATATGACATATATACACATACTCAAACTCAAAACATCTCATAATAAGAATTTTATTTATTAAATTCTCATTTATAATTCTTAAAAATCCGGGATGTCACATCCATCCCTCCTTATAAGGATTCCGTCCTCGGAATCAACGAAACTTCCCTTACTCGGTTTTCACAAAAAATCTCTTTCACAATTTTATTGTTGAATAACTTCAACACATTATCTTAATGATATTTATATAAACTACACATATATCTCTACTAAATTCACATCTTCAACATGGTTAAGGTTTTATTACTTAACCTTCAATCAAACACAATCGTATATCAAATATTATATATCTTCTTTAACTCATTCATTTTCTTTCCAAGGATCATTACTATATATTCTACTCGTAGAATTCATATACTACATAATTCACCATCTATAATTATTCTGGTTATCACATTCACCCCTTCTTCTAAGAATTTCTTCCTCGAAATTTAAGTATGTCAAAATAGATTTTACGTTAATCTCTATTCACTGGGTAAATGCGTTCTACAACTACTTCTTTCTAAAGAATATCCTTCTTACTACATTCTCCTTCAGAATAATAAGAATCTTCCACAATTGCTTAATAATTAGGAAACGATATAAATAACTCAGGAATTTAAAAGATTCTAAATCATGCTGAGTGGTCGCAAGACCTTGAACTTATTTTTAGGATTATTAGTGCTTCACCCCTGGTACTTCACACTATAAAACCGCATCGGTACTCTAGGTGGCCAGCCTATCGTACCCCTACGTCGGGCCCAAACGTAGTACATCGTAACGATTATATGCGTTACACTCGAAACTATTGTCTCTGATAACATGTCCCCTTTGATAGGGTTGTTCACCTCAGCTTTCAACATCTGAATCCGCACCAAAATAATTTGGTTTGGCATAGTTTGACCAAAAACGCTTGAATTTCATAAACATCTTTCAATATTTGTTTAGCTGAATCAAGTAGCATAGACTTCTAGCAATAATTCGAACATCAATCGAAATATATATATATATATATATATATATATATATATTTAATCAACTCAATAACATAATATTTTTTTTCGTTTACGGAAACTAAAAGTAAATAAATCTCTTTTTTTTAATAGTTTACGAAAACTAAAAACTAATAAATCTTTTAATAATACCCTGATACCGTACCGTAGTAATGGTACGTTGAGGATTTCGTCATTACATGACGTTGTCATACTACATCATACCATAGTGGGCTGACGATCATACGATCACATTCAACACTAGGTTTAACTGCATTGATAACTTTCTCGATTATTATTTCTACACCATATCAAATGATGTATAGAACATATAAAATATATTTTGAAAACTTCAAATCATTTTTGTCTAGCTGAAGCAATTAGCATAGACATGTGAATAATAACACTATTTTAAAAAATTCATTGGTTCCATCATTTGATCCAATATTTTTTTTAAAAAAACAGAAGTGCAACATCAGCACGAAGTCAATAAATTTCAAAAATCTAGCAAAGCTAGGAGATTTAGAATATTAAAATTTCTCCATCAATTAAATCTTTACTCCATCATTACTTAAACATTCTATCAATCTTAAACAACAGCAATGCTTTTTATACCATAACCTTTCTATACCCAGTATAGTTCATCGAACTTATCACACTTTAGAAGTTCAGTTACTTGCCACAATAATATGAGTTTAAGAACTTGTCCTAGCAATACGTAGTCAAAGAACTGATCAGAGACTGTCCATATGCTTAGGGGGTTCAAAAACATATATACGATTATGAGTCACGAACTTACCATAAGTATGAGTTTTAAGAACTCGCCTAACCTTAAGATCATCTACTGTAATCTTAATATCATCTAATATATCCTCTATTGACTCTAACTATCAAAAATATTATATGAGAAAAGAATCACCTTCTCGTCATATATATATATATCGATAGCGCGACACCAACTTTCCAACGATTATCAATATGATAAGCCTTGTGCAAACACAAAAGCCTGCACATACAAAGATTTGTACAACTCAGCCACCACATGAGTTCTCAATTGAAATCTCACTTAACTCTATCTAACACATAACTTCTCGTTCTATACTCGATACAGACTTCTGTATCTCATCATTTATAACTCCTCGTGAGTTAATCTCGTACTATATCATAGTACATTCTCGTTATAGTCTCAAACTATAACTATTCAATCATTAAAGACCATCTGTCTTTCAACTTTAAAAAAAAATATCACACCGTGATCTTATTATATAACCATCCCTCTTATGATTCTCATTATCGTTTTGTTTTAAAAACTTCTTATCTCTACCTATCATCATGACATATCATGATTTCATTATGCTTTTAAACTTATAGACTTCGTCTATTCCTCGTTATTCGTCAACAATATTATTATTGGAGTTAGACAACTCCTGATTTTATCTTTATATCTCTTCAAGATTCTTCTTTGAATCTTTTTGTTTATTAAACAACTCTTCCTTTAAGAATTTCTAATTCCATTCATATAGTTCAATATTTTATTCGAGTTTTATTCCTCGCCATTCTAATCTTCTTCTTATAACATTTATAGGACTTAACTCATCCTATACATCTACGTACGTAAAAAGAATCACCTTTTCGTTATACGTAACTTAAACTTAACTTCTTATTCTCTAAGGTCATAGCCTAAGGTACTCTTACCTAAGGTGTATAACCTACAACTTTGATACCAACTGTAACGACCCCAAAATTCATATAATAATATTCTCCTTCTCAATCGTTAGCAATACAACTTTAATCTATCTTAACATCATTATTAGATATTAAAAACACTAAAAATGCGAAATATTTAAAACTTTTATAAACCCTTTCTTTATTGCCCTGAATCGCAACCTTTACATTACATAACTTCGATTCAAATCTAAATCATGAATCGTTACAACGAAAGGACTATACAAACTCTTATATCACTAAGCAATATCCATTATATGTCGGATAGCTCAACTTACAACTTAACAATTAAGTTACAATCAAAACATCAACTACAATTTGAAATTTAACATTAGTAATCTTCGTGAATATTGATCTCTACAATTCACAAAGCACATATCATTACCTTGCATCCTTGACCTGCACAAATGGTTATTTGCAAGAGTGAACTCGACAGCTCATCAAGACCTAACAGTTTTCATGCATCACATAGCACATAATAACATGCTCAATATACATCTCATAATTACTGAAGTAACATAGCATACATGCTTTAACTCACATAACAAATATTAAGTTTGAGTTCCTTACTCAATCAATATTATTTAAATAAATCAATGTAGTCATACATTGACTTTAACATTTCATGCTTATAACATATATAACATATCATGCTCTTTGCAATACAATTTAAAACAGTTCATCATCAAGTTCACGTAAAAAATAGGAACTGAAAGACTTGCCTGGCTCGTAGATTACCAATTACCGAAAAACAACGTAATATAATCTGGTTCATGATCCTACATAACGTATTACCATACACATAAATTATTAGTCTCATAGCGACGTTTAGCAAACACTTAAGTAACTTCTACTTTATACTTTCTAATTCTCTTCTATTTACTCGTTTGACACTCATTGTCAAATCATATGTATAATTAATAATATCAGTTAATTATCACATAGCTAATCCTCATCGTTAGTTAACCAATCTAAGTTAACTCATTCCTCATTAACTAATACGTTAATACTTAATTACCACGTAACTAATCACATCACATAATTATATTATATTTCACATGATTAATCAATTAATAATTACATACTCATTTTAAATTATAATTAAATAAATTATAATTTAAACATCCACTTTAATCAAATTATAAATAAACAATCATAATTTATAATAGACCAACTACAAAATGCATTAAATCATAATTTAAATATATTTAAATTAAACCATTACTTAGATTACAATTAATCAATTTCAATTCATGCACTCATTAAATTATAATTAAATAAATTATAACTTAAATTACACTTTCACCTTAATTACAATTATTCCAAATTATAATCACATATTAAGTTATAATTACACAGATTATACTTCAAGTTAAACATTTACTTTGATTATAATTAATCAAACTATATTCATTATAATTTAATAAATTATAATTTAAATCAAACCTTTACTATAATTATAATTATTCAAATTATAATTACACATTATATTTTATTAATATAATTCATTATTATTATTTTAGCATTATAACGCATGCTTATAATGTCTTCAATTTACCACATAAACTTAGCTTTCATAATAGGAACAAAAACCACAAAAAAAAAAAAAATTAATTTTATTTTCTGCATATCCCCCGCCGGGGCGGGGTAGCAAGCCCCGCCGGGGCGGGCCCCCTCCAAGGATCAAGTTTTTCTCGCGAATTGTGCAGAAAAAAAGTCAATTTGACTTATTTCTCCACACCAAATTTCACTTTCAATCAATACAATTCATAACAATTTGATAGAAAACAAAATTCTAAACTCCCAACATATTTTAACATATGAAACCTGTTGGGTTTGTACAAAATCGTGACGCAATCAAATTGTAAAAATTAGCGGAAGCATGGTATATCAGAGTTTAAAAAAATTTCTACAAAACCATTACCCGGATCATCCTTTATGCAAATTATTAATTTAAAACGATAAATAAGAAGTTATGAAATCATACCCTTGTAGAACGAAACTTCCACAGGTACTAGTTCAACTCCTTGTTCTTCGTGATCTCCTTGAATTTCCGGGTTAGATTCCTTCCTTTGATCAACGTTAGCCACCCAAGTGTTTGGCCTCTAGAGGTGATCCACCAAAGAAGATGAATTATCAAGAAGGAGGGTGTTTGGCTTAGTTTTTCTATCCTCTATAGAAAAGGAGTACTCTCCAACAATTGGAATTGCATCATCTAATATCTATTATAAGACTCCTCTTATATAGATATTAGTCAACCCTTCTAATCCTATTAGACATGGGATTTCTTTTAATTAATTAAACTCCTTTAATTAATTTAGGCTTCCCACCACATGGGAATAATTAATTAAATTCATTTAATTAATGTGTCTCCTAATCTTATTAGGAATAAATGAGAGTACTAAATATTAAATTAATTACTAAACTCCTTTAGAAATTAAAATAATAATAATTGTAATAATATTAATAAGACTCCTCTTATTAATTTATATTTAATATTTCCAAAATATTAAATAATAAACATTAAGCTATTTAATTTATTCTATCACCATAGATTAAATTAATTACACTTAATGCATTATTACGATTATGCCATTACCTTCTTAAATAATTATTCTTCCTTTTATGGTGTGACCCTTTAGGTTCTCCATATTAAACCGGTTGTGAATAAATCAATTAAAACAATTTTAATCTTATTTAAATAAATAAATTAAACTAATAATCTATTTAAATAAATAATATTTATTCTACAATAGGGATAAGCCTCCCTAGCGATCAACGACTTTCCAGATAATATAGATTTCAACATTAATCATAAAAGAACCTGTGAGTAAATAGTTACCATACAATTCAATCCTTCCACCATACAATGTCCCAATTAAATATAAGACATGGATTTACTGTCAAGTCTTATTTTATTTAATTATATGTATTTCAATTAGAAAATGCACAACTCCAAATAATACAAATTAGAAACTCCTTTCTAATTTCATTTCACCTTGGCCAAGGATTCCTGGGTTGTCATTTAACGAATCACATAGGACATATCTCCTCTTTTACTAGAGGTGGTAGATTCTTTATTGATCATTCATTATCTCCATATGTAACTCATTATACCCAAGCATACCCTATATATGCCTTAAAAGGTCTTAAGGAATAAGTCAAAGTATAATTTGTTACATACAAGATACTATGATGATCTCAAGTCCAAGGATCACTTGTACTACTATCACATTAGGAATTCCTATTGACATGCGAGTAAAACTCCATTAGGTATTCCATAGCGAATCACGTTCAGTGAACTTATTCTCCAATAAGCACCTACATACTTGCTTTAGTGTCTCCACACAAATGATCATGAGATCAATCATCCTCATCCAATGAGCAAGCAACATATGTACCAATCTATCCGGATTTACTAATCCCCTTTTTAGTAATCCCACGATTGGGAACTATTTTAGTTTTAAAACTTTCTAAGAATTTAGATCTCATTAGCATGATCATCATCATGATTCTAAAAGCATTGCTTAAAACTATGGGTTATTTACATATTATAAAAACAGCAACATGTAGATAATTAAATGCCTTTAATAAATGAATATTTTATTAATAAATAAATAAGATTGTTTACAAAGTACGTGCTTTATCATCATACATGATTGGCTTGTATGCACACTACTATCAATCTCCCACTTGCACTAAAGCCAATCGCCATGGTATCTCATACCCATCTTCTCTAAGTGACGATCAAATTGCTGTTGTGTTAAAGCTTTAGTAAATGGATCTGCAATGTTGTCTTGAGAGTCTACACGCTCCAAGGTGACGTCTCCTCTTTCAATGATCTCCCTGATCAAGTGAAATCGCCGCAACACGTGTTTAGATTTCTGATGAGACCTGGGTTCCTTAGCCTGTGCAACTGCTCCTGTGTTGTCACAGTAAACGGGAACTGCTTCTCCAATGCTAGGAACCACACCAAGTTCAGTTATGAACTTCTTCATCCAAACAGCTTCCTTTGCAGCTTCACTTGCAGCTATATACTCTGCCTCTGTCACTGAATCAGCAACTGTTTGCTGCTTGGAACTCTTCCAACTCACTGCGCCTCCGTTCAAGGTAAAAACATACCCCGAAACAGATTTACTGTCATCTTGGTCCGTTTGAAAACTTGAGTCTGTGAAGCCCTCGAGTTTTAATTCAGACCCACCGTAGACAAGAAAAATATCCTTAGTCCTTCTCAAGTATTTTAGGATATTCTTCACTGCCTTCCAGTGCTCTTCTCCTGGATTCGACTGGTATCTGCTCGTTACACTAAGTGAATGAGCAACATCCGGTCTAGTACATATCATACCGTACATGATAGATCCTATTGCAGAAGCATAAGGGATCTTACTCATACGGTCTCTCTCCTCAGGTGTCTTTGGGGCCTGTTTCTTGGAGAGATGTATTCCATGGCTCATCGGCATGAGACCTCTTTTGGAATCTTCCATGCTAAATCTCTTTAGCATTGCATCAATGTACGTTCCTTGGGATAAACCAAGCATCCTTTTAGATCTATCTCTATAGATCTTTATCCCCAAAATATAGGATGCTTCTCCCAAGTCCTTCATGGAGAAGTGTTTAGATAACCAGATTTTAATTGATTGTAGCATAGGAATGTCATTCCCTATCAGTAATATATCATCAACATATAATACAAGGAATGAAACTGCGCTCCCACTAACCTTCTTGTACACACATGGCTCATCGTCATTTTTGATAAAATCAAACTCTTTGATTGTCTCATCAAAACGAATGTTCCATCTACGAGAAGCTTGCTTCAATCCATAAATGGATCGTTGCAGCTTACAGACTTGATTTATTCCAACCTTTGAAACAAATCCCTCTGGCTGTGTCATATACACATCCTCCTCAAGTTTCTCATTGAGGAAGGCCGTTTTCACGTCCATCTGCCAGATCTCATAGTCGTTATAAGCTGCAATCGCAAGCAAAATCCGAATGGACTTTAGCATAGCTACTGGTGAAAAGGTTTCATCATAGTCAACTCCTTGTCTTTGTTTGAAACCTTTTGCAACCAGTCGGGCCTTATAGGTCTCCACCTTGTCGTCCGCTCCAGTCTTTCTTTTAAAGACTCATTTACACCCAATAGGCTTAATGCCTTCAGGTGGTGAAACCAAAGTCCATACTTTGTTTTCATACATGGAGTCCATTTCGAATTTTATGGCTTCAAGCCATTTCTCTGAGTCTTTATTACTCATAGCCTGTTCGTAATTCAATGGATCATCATCATTCATGATGTGTACCTCATCGTCATCCCCTAAAACGAATTCATACCTCTCAGGTATCTTCGGTACTCTTCCAGATTTACGAACAGGGTGTGGTATAGTAGGTTCTTCTACTTGGTCAGGTACCTGACTTTGATCCGTGGTAATTTGTGGTTCTTGAACTTCTTCAAGATATATCTTACTCCCACTGACCCCTTCATGGATAAACTCCTTTTCCAAGAAGGCAGCATGTTTCGCAACAAACACCTTTTGATCAGTTGGATGATAGAAATAATACCCTACAGTTTCTTTAGGGTATCCCACAAATCTACACTTTTCGGATTTAGTTTGTAGCTTATCATGTTCAAACTTTTTGACATAAGCTGGACAACCCCAAGTCTTAACATGCTTAAGATTTGGTTTCCTCCCCTTCCACATCTCATATGGAGTCTTTGGGGCGGATTTGGTAGGTACCTTGTTAAGTAGGTATGCAGCCGTTTCTAGGGCATATCCCCAGAAGGAAATTGGAAGGTCGGTAAAACTCATCATGGATCGAACCATGTCTAACAGTGTTCGATTTCTCCTTTCAGATACTCCATTTAACTGTGGTGTACCTGGAGGAGTCCATTGTGAGATTATACCATTTTCTTTGAGACAATTGAGAAACTCACCGCTTAAGTATTCTCCGCCTCGATCTGATCGAAGTATCTTTATACTCTTGCCCGTTTGTTTCTCTACTTCACTTCTGAATTCTTTGAACTTTTCAAATGATTCTGACTTGTATTTCATTAAATACACATATCCAAATCTTGAGTGATCATCAGTGAAAGTAATAAAATAAGAATACCCACCCCGTGCACTTGTTGTCATAGGCCCACAAACGTCTGTGTGAATCAATGTCAACAACTCTGTAACTCTTTCTCCTCTTCCACTAAAAGGAGATTTAGTCATTTTACCCATGAGACAAGATTCACAAGTTGGATATGATTCATAATCGGATAGCTCGAGGAGCCCATCTTTATGCAACTTAGGATAATCTTGTTTCATTGATATGACCGAGTCTACAGTGCCACATGTAGGTATAATTAATATCATCTCTTTTCCTTTTCTTAGTTTGTTCAATTTGAAATATATTTTCTTGTAAGTCAAGTGTATAAAGTCCATTTCGCAAATTTTCAATACCATATAAAACATCGTCTTTATAAATAGAACAACTATTGTTCTTTATAACAACGTTAAATCCTTCCATATCCAATACAGAAATTGAAATAATGTTTTTAATAATATTCGGAACATAATAACAATTATTAAGATAAATGGACTTGCCCGAAGGCATTGCTAAATAATAAGTTCCTACAGCTAATGCAGCAACCTTTGCTCCATTCCCTACTCGTAGGATCACCTCATCATTGTTCAGCTTTCTACTTCTGACCAGTCCCTTCACATTATTACATATGTGAGAACCACAGCCGGTATCCAATACCCAAGTAGAATTTTGACTTTCTGAAAAATTAATTTCAATCATGAACAAACCTTAATTGGAAGTCGAAGCTTCTCCAAGCTTCTTGTCTGCCAGAAACTTCTTGCAGTTTTTCTTCCAATGACCCGGCTCGTTGCAATGGAAGCACATTACTTTGCTAGCTGGATCAGATTTCTTTTGTTCCTTTATGTTCACCTTGCCCTTGGTCATCCGAGATCGGAAGAGCTCCTTAGATATCTCATATCTAGCAGTCCTACTTTGTTCACCATACAACTCCTTGAGGTGAATCAACATAGTAGGAGCATCCATGTTTTCTTGCTGACGCTGAAGCTCGTTATTCATGGATGCGAGCATGATGCATTGAGCTACAGATGCATCATCTTACCACTTTACAATGGTGGCAATCTCTTCCTCAGAGGTTGTTTCTGGAACAGTTCCAGGGACATGTGAGTTTAGGACATAAGAAATCTTTTCAGCAGTGAGAACTATTCTCAGATTTCTTAGCCAGTCCGTATAATTCGGCCCGGTAAGCTTATTAGCATCAAGTATGCTTCGCAGTGAAATTAGTGATTTTGACATTTTTAAAATTCTGCATGTGAAAAACAACATTTTAGCAAACATTCATTTTATTAATTTTGCATACCAAAATAAATTTAGGTCTTTATTTTAAATTGGTATCTCCCACTATTTTTATCAAACTATATTACCCTCACTTATATAGTTCGGCAACATCTAATTAAAAATTTACTAGTGAGAATAAGGATCCCATTTCAAATGTATATAACCTTGTGGATAGCACAACAAGCGATATACAAATAAATAGGTGGACAACTCTTGTCAATTACATCACCATGTAATTCCTTTTATTTTGCCTCTTAAATCATAATGGTCAAGTGTGTGCACATCCGAACTAAAATAATTTAAGTTAAGTCCAGCCTAGCACTTTCATAAATTTAAAAAAGAAAAATGTTCGTCCTTGTGGATAGCACAACAAGACTAGATCGTTCAATTTTCTTGATAAGCATCAAATGTGATTAATTAACATCTTAAATACGCAATACTCGCCTTGTGGATAGCACAACAAGCTCATATTAAATATCTAATACTCTATTAATTTATCATGCTAGAAGGCGACGTTCGATATTCCAAATATCATTTGAACACTTCGGAATTAATATTATTTCTTTGAGGGGTTTGTTATTATTAGTCTCATCTTTGTTTAGCGCGCATGCACATATATATATAAAATACGCGTCATTTTATTAAACATGCGAAGCATGTTTGCATAAAATATAATATATATAATATTTAGCATGCAATATAGAATACTATATTCTACCCGGATTGATTATGGACTTTTATTCTAGTTTGGTTCACTAGAGCCACCAAGTGAACCAAAAGGTCAAACCTAGGGGTGCAAGAATTTAAATTTAAACGTAACTATTACATTTAAACCCGGGCTCCATACAAACGGGTCTTCACGCGCTCCTTGCTCCTTGGTCTCTAATTTTTAAAGATAATTCTAACTATTTCTATTACATTAAACTATTTAATTTAAATAGAAACCTTGATCAACAGTCAAGGGGAAGTACATAGGAGGGAGATAGAATTTTACATCAAGAAAAAAAAAATTAGAGAAGACGAGGTACGCAGACCCCATTTAATAAAACCCATTCATTCAAGCATTCAACTAAAATAAAATCCAATCACATTGGTCAAATAGTCCATAATCAATTCCCATTTATTTTCATACATATCACCATATATATCAATAAATAAATATTCATCTCATGAATTAAAACATTCCATATATATATGAGTATCATTTAATGGGCAATTTTAAATTGCATGAAATCCAATTTCAAGATTAAAATAAACTCTTTATTTTAATTATAAAATTATTTAGAATATAATATATAAATATATCATATTTATTTATTTTTTTAAAAAGTCACCTTCTTTTATTAAAAGAGTCCTGCAGGTTTATTAAAAAAGTCCTTTCCTGATGGGTCACCTTCTTTTTGGAGTAAGAAAGAGACAACACCTTTTCTTTGCAGAATTCAAGATTAGCACAAAAAAAAATTGTGATTCGTCCCAAAAAAAGTCTTTTTTTTCTTCTTTTTTTTCTTAAAAAATATAATTTTATACAATAAAATTATGCCCAATAAATTATTTTAAATACATACCCATATGTATATGAAATCAAAAATAAATTAATAATTGCATAAAGATTTGGCTCTGATACCACTGTTGGGTTTGTACGAAATCATGACGCAATCAAATTGTAAAAATTAGCGGAAGCATGGTATATCAGAGTTTAAAAAAATTTCTACAAAACCATTACCCGGATCATCCTTTATGCAAATTATTAATTTAAAACGATAAATAAAAAGTTATGAAATCATACTCTTGTAGAACGAAGCTTCCACAGGTACTAGTTCAACTCCTTGTTCTTCGTGATCTCCTTGAATTTCCGGGTTAGATTCCTTCCTTTGATCAACGTTAGCCACCCAAGTGTTTGGCCTCTAGAGGTGATCCACCAAAGAAGATGAATTATCAAGAAGGAGGGTGTTTGGCTTAGTTTTTCTATCCTCTATAGAAAAGGAGTACTCTCCAACAATTGGAATTGCATCATCTAATATCTATTATAAGACTCCTCTTATATAGATATTAGTCAACCCTTCTAATCCTATTAGACATGGGATTTCTTTTAATTAATTAAACTCCTTTAATTAATTTAGGCTTCCCACCACATGGGAATAATTAATTAAATTCATTTAATTAATGTGTCTCCTAATCTTATTAGGAATAAATGAGAGTACTAAATATTAAATTAATTACTAAACTCCTTTAGAAATTAAAATAATAATAATTGTAATAATATTAATAAGACTCCTCTTATTAATTTATATTTAATATTTCCAAAATATTAAATAATAAACATTAAGCTATTTAATTTATTCTATCACCATAGATTAAATTAATTACACTTAATGCATTATTACGATTATGCCATTACCTTCTTAAATAATTATTCTTCCTTTTATGGTGTGACCCTTTAGGTTCTCCATATTAAACCGGTTGTGAATAAATCAATTAAAACAATTTTAATCTTATTTAAATAAATAAATTAAACTAATAATCTATTTAAATAAATAATATTTATTCTACAATAGGGATAAACCTCCCTAGCGATCAACGACTTTCCAGATAATATAGATTTCAACATTAATCATAAAAGAACCTGTGAGTAAATAGTTACCATACAATTCAATCCTTCCACCATACAATGTCCCAATTAAATATAAGACATGGATTTACTGTCAAGTCTTATTTTATTTAATTATATGTATTTCAATTAGAAAATGCACAACTCCAAATAATACAAATTAGAAACTCCTTTCTAATTTCATTTCACCTTGGCCAAGGATTCCTGGGTTGTCATTTAACGAATCACATAGGACATATCTCCTCTTTTACTAGAGGTGGTAGATTCTTTATTGATCATTCATTATCTCCATATGTAACTCATTATACCCAAGCATACCCTATATATGCCTTAAAAGGTCTTAAGGAATAAGTCAAAGTATAATTTGTTACATACAAGATACTATGATGATCTCAAGTCCAAGGATCACTTGTACTACTATCACATTAGGAATTCCTATTGACATGCGAGTAAAACTCCATTAGGTATTCCATAGCGAATCACGTTCAGTGAACTTATTCTCCAATAAGCACCTACATACTTGCTTTAGTGTCTCCACACAAATGATCATGAGATCAATCATCCTCATCCAATGAGCAAGCAACATATGTACCAATCTATCCGGATTTACTAATCCCCTTTTTAGTAATCTCACGATTGGGAACTATTTTAGTTTTAAAACTTTCTAAGAATTTAGATCTCATTAGCATGATCATCATCATGATTCTAAAAGCATTGCTTAAAACTATGGGTTATTTACATATTATAAAAACAGCAACATGTAGATAATTAAATGCCTTTAATAAATAAATATTTTATTAATAAATAAATAAGATTGTTTACAAAGTACGTGCTTTATCATCATACATGATTGGCTTGTATGCACACTACTATCAATACCATTAAAACACACAATTTAAAACAACCAATTTTCATGATTTTTAAAAGAAAACCCATTGATAAGCTTTCTTGAAGAAAATTAACACTGAAATCTCTTTTTAAATCAAAATACCCAATCAAAACATATTTAAATTTGTTTATAAATATGTTATCATCATCTAACCTCAATTTACACAATCAAATAATAATTTTTGATTTTAAATAGGCCAATTATCAAACAATTTCACTATGACTTTTGATGAACACGAATTTCCTCATATTCATCATATATTCATGAATTAACCAACTAAACCATCATCTAATTCAATTATAAGCATCTATTATCATAATTCACACATAGAATTTCATATATAGCATATATATCCCCAACCTCATAAGTTTTCATGAATATTCATATTTTCATAAAACTAAAACTTGAATCTCGTAAAGCAATTCTTAAAACCCTCAAGTTAGAGATTATACCTTTTGCTTTGATTAGGAGAACAAGATGAAGATGATGATGGTGAGGCGTTTGATTCTCTCAAACTTCTTCTTCCTCTACCTTCTTTCTCTCTTCCTCTTCTCTTTTCTCTCTATCTTTTCTCTAAAATTTTCTCTTTGTCTAACTTTTTGTTTTGTTCTTTCTAAACTAACGTAGTTTTTACAAAACGTAAACTGATATCATATATATTATATGTATAACTATATAATATATATTTAACTTTCAATTATTAAGTCACCCATTACTACCATAATTACAATTAATACAAAGAAGTTACAATTTGAATTTTAAAAGTCTAAGGCTTGTTTGGCAAAACTCATCATTTTAAAAACAAGTTTTAATAGCTAAGGCCCCGTTTGGCAAAACTGATTTAAAAACAATGCAAGGGCCTTGTTTGGGAAAACGATTTTAAAAAAACTTTTTAAATTTTTTTTTAATAAATCATTTAACACATACTTTTTAATGTTATCCTTTAACTAATTAAATTCTAACATTCTAATTTAATTAATTAAAAGTCTAACATCAATTAATCACATAAAATTATCACATAATTATAATTACTCGCTAATTATAATTGTATGTAACACTCATCACATTACTCACCTAATTTAATTATCTCAATTAAATTAGAACTATAACACAAAATTATTATATCAATTAAATTAAATTAAATACTAAATATTTATTTATTTAATATATTACACTTAATTATGTTACTCCATAACCATCACATAAATTATTTATTTAACTCAATAAATAAATAAATTAAAATATTTATTTTATTCAATAAATACATATATAAATTTTCTTTACACCAAATCACATATTTCACAATATATGACACATATACACATACTCAAACTCAAAATATCTCATAATAAGAATTTTATTTATTAAATTCTCATTTATAATTCTTAAAAATCCGCGATGTCGGGAATGTCACACTCATCACCTTACTCATCTAATTTAATTATTTCAATTAAATTAGAACTATAACATAAAATTATTATATCAATTAACTCAAATACTAAATACCCATTTAATTAATATACTATACTTAATTACCTTACTCCATAATAATTATGTAATTATTTATTTAACTCAATAAATAATTCAATTAAAATATTTATTTAATCAATATATATTAAAATTAACATTTAAATTCTCTTCATATCAATTCACATATTTCATAATATATGACACGTATTCACATACTCAAACTCAAAACATCAGATAATAAGAATTTTATTTATTAAATTCTCATTTATAAATTCTAAAAATCTGGGATGTCACATCCTTCCCTCCTTATAAGGATTCCGTCCTCGGAATCATCGAAACCCTACATTACTAAGGTTTCCATCAAATCTCTTTAAAAATATTTATCGTTGAATAACTTCAACACATTACCTTAATATAAATTATACATATATATTCTACTATATTCAGTTCTTCAACAAATTTTAGGTTTTATTTCATAACCCTAAATTAAACACAATTATGTTTCAAATATTATATATTCTCTAACTCGTTCATTTCCTTTCTAAGGATCATTACTACATACTTTACTCGTCGAATTAATATATTTCGTACTTCACCATCTATAATTATTCGGGTTATCACATTCACCAATTCTTCTAAGAATTTCATCCTCGAAATTTAAGTCTATCAATCTATATATATCATTCTATCAAAATAGATTTTACGTTAATCTCTACTCACTGGATTAAGGCGTTCAATAACTACTTCTTTCAGAATAATAAGAATCTTTCACAATTACTCAATAATTGGAAAGCGATATAAATAACTCAGAAATTTAAAGATTCCAAATCATGCTGAGTGGTCACAAGACCTTGAACTTTGTTTTTTTAGGTTTAACAGTGCTTCACCCCCGGTACTTCACACTATAAATCACATCGGTACTCTAGGTGGCCAGCCTATCGTACCCCTACATCGGGCCAAAATGTAGTACATCGTAACGACTATATGTGTTACACTCGGAACTATCGTCTCCGATAACATGTCCCCTTTTATAGGGTTGTTCACCTCAGCTTCTTAACATCTGAATCCGCACCAAAATAATTTGGTTTGGCATAGTTTGACCAAGAACGCTCGAATTTCATAAACATCTTTCAACATTTTGTCTAGCTGAATCAAGTAGCATAGACTTCTAGCAAAAATTCGGGCATTAATCAATATATATATATATATATATATATATATATTTAACCAACTTAATAAAATTCTATATTTTTTTTCGTTTAAAGAAGCTATAAGTAATTTTTTTTTATATAGATTAAGGAACTAAAAATAATAAATCTTTTCATAATATTCTGATACTGTACCGTAGTAATGGTACGTTGAGGATTTCGTCATTACACGACGCTGTGACACCCCCAAATTCGGGTACTTCGTTTCCACATGATTTGGTGTTCACTTTCTAACTATAACAAACATCTACCCAATATATCTCAAGATAAATTACAATCTTTATTCAAAATAATAAAATCTCCTTTAAAACAAGGGTTACAACCTTCTCAAAAATCAATCCCAAGGTTACTCTAACCTTGACAAAAATAATAAAGTGCGGAAATAAAAACATATCATTCAAGTCTTATTACAATCCTTCTCAATTAAATAAAAACGATTCTTCACTTGCTTTGCTTTCCCTTACCCTTACTCGTAGGCGGAGCATTAGCGTTATCAACCTTAACTGAAATTGTTATTTAATGCAAGAGTGAACAAACAACAGCTCACTGGAGTTTAACAATAATAAATACATGAAAGAATATCTTTTAAAGAATCTGAACAACATAGCTTGCTTCAATAATAAAGAATTGAATAATAATTCTCTATCAACATTAAAATTCGAATATAGAATTTATCTGAGGGTCATAAGACCTTTAAACTCTTGTCCTAGGTTATAAGTATTTCTATTTAAACCTTTACCAGTCAATAAGACTAAGATCAAATCATTAATTTTAATGATGTTGGAAAACAGCTAACCAAAATCGAGAATCAGGTTAATAACTTAAATAATAAATATCAAATGATCCCTAAACCTGCTAACCTCCAACCTGTCACTATCAAACCTCCTCTTGAAGTTACAAACTTTAAGATGCGATCTACTAAAACAGATGATGATTTTATTGAAAATCTTCTTAACAAAATGAAAGATTTAAAAATTTCTATAGGATCTTCATCTCAAATTAATGTTATTTATGATAAACCTTCCTCCAAAATATTGAAGATATTCATGAGGAAAACAATGATGATGAACCAGATCTTACACACATATTTGAGATACATAATAACTTTCAGGATATTGATTCTGTTAGTAAGATTGGTTATAGCCAAAAGCCTATTCAGAGAACTAGGTTTTCAGCACCAAATAGATATTATTATCCTAGACCTACACCACAAGATATCCTTTATGAAGAAGACTTTCTTCATTCCCAGAAGTCTTATCATGGTATGACCATTTATGAATAGAACATAGATGGTAAAACCGAATACCAGATCTTTGAAACCATACATCATATGATGATATATGCTACTGTTTGTCGGCAGAATAATAATACTGATCATCAGATCTGTAGATTTCTTGCTGCTGATTTTACCGGTATTCTTAAAGAATGGTGGGATAATGCCATCACTGATACCCAGAAAGAAGAAATCTTAAAATCCTTTAAGACTGAAATTGACCCTATTACTGCCGTTGAAACTAAAAGAGAGGATGCTTGCTATACTATGGTACAATCTATCCTCCACTATTTTGTTGGACCAGGACTTATGAATGCCGATAGAGGTAGAGAATTGTTATAAAAACTCAGATGTCCTTCTTTAGCCTATTTTAGATTGTATAAGGATGTTTTCCTTATGAAGGTCATGCAAAGAACTGATGCTAATAGTGAACATTGGAAAGCCAAATTTGTTGATGGGCTTCCTACTTTCTTTGCTGAAAAAGTTCGTAAGAAACTTAGGGATAAACATGATCAAATGAGTATTCCTTATAACCAGTATTCCTATGGTCATTTAGTGGCTATTATTATTGAAGAAGGATTATCATTATGTAATGATATGAAACTTCAGCATCTGATGGAACAACAGAATCTTACTAAAAGACATGAATTAGGAGAATTCTGTGATCAATTCTCTTATGAAACCAAGATCCAGTACCCTTCTAAACCTAGGAAGCAACAGCATAAGATTAAAACACACAAAAAACGTCCTTCTTCTAGAAAAGATACTTCAGGAAAACCTTCTAGGAAGAAGAAGACTAGTAGTAAAAAAGATAAATCTACTGTAAAATGTTATAAGTGTGGAAAAACAGGACATTTTGCTAATAAATGTAGGTCTAAGGTTAAACAGAAACTTAAAGAATTATCTCTTGATGAAGATGTTCAACTTGAGATTCTTAATTGTCTGTCCAGCAGTGATAATGATAATGAAGAATCTGATCAAGAGATTGATGAGATCTACTCTTCTTATAAAGAAGAGGATGACCAGGAACCCCAGACTTGTGTTACTTATTCTCCAGATGGCTGTAACACAGTTGCTGAAGCCAATTATTGGAAAGCCATTGTTGAAATGAATGGTTTAGATATTGGCCCAAGCATTAATGTCCTTACCAGTTCCCAACAATCTATGCTTGACATAGCTGATCTTATAAAAGATCCAGAAATTAAATTAAAATTTCTAGAAACTTGTTATAAGAATCATAAAACTGAAGATGATATTCTCCCAGTAGAACAATACAGTATACGTGAGGTTATGAAAAGAATGCAACAGGCTTCTACTAATGATAACCCTGTTACTATTAATGATTTAAAAGCAGAAATTAATCTTTTAAAAACTAAAGTTAAACAACTTAAAACAGCTAATATTATTATTACAACTAATTTAAATAATATTAAGCAGCATTTAAGCACCAAACCAGAATCTTCTAAAAAGAATAATGAAGTTACTGATAATCAGTATCTTATGCTCATGAATCAAGTTGTTTTCCAAAAATGGTATGCTTTATATCCATAGATGTTGTTTCCATGATTATTTGTTCATAGATATAACGGTATTGATCAAAATGGGTAGGAAATTGCTGAGTCACTAAATAGCGCCTCTTAATTTCCCATGGAACTTTCATCCATTTTTCATCATTTGGTTCAATATAAAGAATTATTTCTTCAATATTACTGTTAGGAATATACTGTTCTGGTAAGAGTAAAACATCCTTTGCTGTTTGAGTGGAAGAAGATGTACTGTTGGGAGTATTAATACTTGGAAATTTTGTATAATACTGTTGTCTGCCTCGGCCTCGGCCTCGGCCTCTTCCTCTAATCATCAACCCTGTAAATATTCACGGGTTAGAAAATCCGGTAATGAGTTATTTTCTCCTTTTATATATTCAATATCAAAATCAAATACTGATAAAATACTTTGCCATGTAACAAATATTTGTTTAGAGGCAAGATTCTGTACATCATTCTTAAATATTTGTTTAGCAGCAGAACAGTCTACTCTAATAAGAAAATGTTGGTTTAAAAGATCATCCTGAAATTTTAAAACACATTTGACAATAGATAGACATTCTTGTTTGATTGTAGGGTAGTTTAAAGCAGCACCCTTCCAGGTTCCTGAAGCAAAACGAAGTAATTCTTCTTTTTTCTTAATAGGGTTATACTGTTTAAGTATCCCACCATAGCCTTGATTAGAGGCATCAGTTTGCACAATTTTCTTCCATTCAGGATGAGGAAGGGACAAACATGGTAACTGTTTAACCTTTTGTTTAATTTTCTGAACAGCTTGAGTATGCTCTTCAGTCCAAGGCATAGGATTCTTCTTTGTCATGTTCATTTCATTGCATTGCATAAACATGTCAAAGAGGGGCATCTGTAGACACCCTAAAATTTCATTTTTCGTATACTAACCATATAGGAGGGAAAAAGAGTAATTTTACCCCGGAGACAACCCCGCAGAAGGGCAAAAGTGTGATTTTACCCCAACCACAAGCAAGGATCGCAAAGCTAAGGATGAGGTTATAAGAAGCCACCACAGCAATTGTGACGAACGAGACTTTTGTAATTTATTTTAAATATTTATTGAATGAAATAATCCTTTTAAAGGGGAAAGATGTGACGAACGAGACTTTTGTAATTTATTTTTAATATTTATTGAATTAAATAAATATTTTATTGATTTATGTATTGAGTTAAATAAATGTTTGATAGAATTGTGGTAGATTAATTTAATTAAATGTGCTACATTAATTAAATTAATGTGGAATAATTTTATAATTCAAAGTGTGAATTTAATTGGGATGATTAAATTAAATGAGTTGTTTAATAATTGTAATGTTATTCTAATTAATTTAATAATTAATTAGAGATTTAATTATTTGTCATAATTCATATATGAGAATTTTAATTATGTGATGATTCGATTTAATGTGTAATATTACCTTTAATTTAATTTAATTTGATTAATATTATTTGATTAATTAAAGTGTGACAAATAAACTATATAATAAACAAGTTAATTAAAATAAACTAAAAGGGAGTTTTTAAGTGACAAACCAAACATAGCCTTAAGAACATGGGAGCAGTTAAGGCCATGAAGCACTTAACCGCTACCCATGTTGCGCCAGTTAATTTTATACGTATAGTTATATTAGCTTATTATCAGTCTTTTTGAAAACACAAGTCAGAGAATACAGAGAGAAAAAGAGAGAGTTTTGAGAAAGAAATTGAGATTGAAGAAGAAGTTTGGAGAATTAGAAGAAGAATTCCTATCATCTTGCATAATCCAATCAGCAAGGGTAATCTCTTAGTCTCAAACTTTAATTTACGTTCTTGAGTTTTCTCCATGAAAGTTAATTTGAGTTCTCTGTAAATTAATTTTAATGGCTAAATTGTTAAGAACTTGATGTTATATGTTTATTAGTATATATAATTTGTTTTTATATGATTGGTATGTGATTTAGAGTAATAAATCCATGAAATTATGTTTAAAATTAGAGTTTAGAGTTACAGAGAAGTAATATTTCAATATGGCTTATACGTATAAAAATTTATTTTTAAATTGCATATTCATTGGTGAATTGATGATTGATTATGTTTATATATGCAAAAACGAAAAGAACGAAACTTAAACGGACTGATTTGACATCATAACGAATCTGTAATATGTGATTTCATGAAATTTGATGAAACTTTGAAAAATAGAATTAACATGAAATTTATGGGTTGAAATCTAGTTGTTTATGTGATTTAAGTTGTTAAAATCAGGTTATGAATGTTGTAAAACGTTTCTGTAAAATTCAGAACCTATGGGTAGCATTAAATTTGTTGTTTGAGCGAAGTTTTGGCCTATTTTTGCTTATTTGGCTTTTTATGTGTTCTTCGACAGCTCTGTTTGCGTCCCACTGTGTCGCGGCACTGCAGAGCCTGTTCTGTGAAGAAACAGAGCGCTGCAGCACCAGGCAGTGCCTACTGACGTGTCTCGGTGCCGCAGCACCTGTCTCCAGTTCAATCTGGGGCGTTGCTACGCCACTTGGCAGTTTTGCCCAGAAATGAGAATTTAAATATATAAGTCCATGAAATGTAATTTAAACCTAATTTAATGAACATGGGACTGTATAAATTATATAATGAGGTGTTAAAACAGATTAACAACATGTCAATGATGTTTTTACGTGATTAATCAATTAGTCGAATATAAACTTAAAGTCATTATTTGTGAAGTCCAATAATGTGTTTAAGAACTAATGTATTTGATTTGATTAATATAATCAGACTTCGAGTTAAGTTAAGACAAAAGAGAATATACTCATGATGCTAGTTATGTTATAATTAATTGATATTGTGAATGTAATAGTATGTAGAATTAATTGAGGAACGTGAATAGTAAAAGTAATCTACGCACGAGGCAAGTTTCCTTACCCTATCTTGATTACAATTAAGCAAGTCTTAAATCCTATTCTTATATCGAACAAGTTTTGTACTTTTGTTATTCAAGTTCATGATTCCAAATGAGATGATTTAATTCTTTGAAGGTTATACTTCAATTATTCAATGTTGATTCACTCGTATACAATTAAGCTTAAATCTTCGATTTGAATACCATTTATATTATTGCATTGAACCTTGAATGACTAGCGAACCCTTTTTATTTCAACTAGTCCATACTTGATGAGCATTCTAAATTTTAGAACTACTTTTGAAGCTTATCCAACCCAAACTTCCTTTAGTGCGGACTCTGATGTCAAACTGAGATGAATAACCCTTTATAGGGGATTATTTTACGCGTTAGCGTTGAGATGTTGTGCACATACATGGTACTAAGGGCTGATCCCCCTAAGTACGAGAAGTAAGGTCCATATAGTCTTCCGACTATTAAAGGTTTAAGGTAGAAATACTTGATAACCTGGGACATAGGTCTTGGTCTTGTGACCCTCAGATGTACTTTTGATTCTTGTTTTCTATCTTGATTCAAAAGCCGATCTTTCTATTATCCAGTATCTATTGTTTACTCACGTGTTATCATTATTATTATTGTTATACTTATGGGCAATTGTTGCTCACTCTTGAATGATAACATTGCAGCTGAGGTTAAAAGGGTTGATGAGCCATCTACCAGTAAAGGCAAAGACAAGGCAAACAAGTGATGAAGACTTGTTTATTATTATTTGAGAATGTTATTGTTAAGACTTATTATGTTATGTGAATGACTTATTTGCTTATGATGGTTCCGTATTTGATGTTTTAAGGTTAGATAACCTGGGGATTGATTATTTATAATGTTGTAACCCCTTAAGGGGAGGATTTCTATTTTTAATTATGAGTTTCATTTATTATGGGTAGTTAGATATGTTATCATTGGACAGTGAACACTAAATCCTGTAGAATTGAAGTACCCGAATTTGGGGGTGCCACAAGTTGGTATCAAAGTTATAAGTTATGAACCTTAGGTGGGGAAACCTTAGGGTAGTAGCCTTTTAGGAGATCAAAAACATAGTGGTGATAAACTCTTATTGAGTTCTAAGAAATGAATTAAGGAATTCATTGAAGATAATAAAAGACTTTATGTGCTATGTGCTTATATGATATACTTATGTGCGCGAGTATCGATTAGCATCACGTAGAAACTAAAAACTTAAAATTTTGATTGTCAGGATGTCGTATGTTGGAGGATCTAGTCAGCCTAGGGAGGTTGATCCCCGAGTAGCTAAAGAGGAGGAGCCCCGAGACATTCATACCGTCTGGGAGCAGTTGGTTCGGAGAGAGCCATATCCGTTGATCACTGTTGTGGGTCAGGAGCATGAGCCTATGTTTGATTTAGAGGAGGACTCTGAGGAGATAGAGGTAGAGGCTGAGGAAGAGGATGAGGACCTTGATGAGTTTCCACCAAACTCTAACAGTGCTAAGATGTATGATGAGCTTTATAACCATAACATAGAGTTACAAGGTAACGTTAGACAATTGAAGGAGTTAGCAGATGTATAATAGTCTGCTATAGAACAGAAGGATGACAAGATTGAGGATCTTAACGAACGTCTTGGAGACGTGGAGTGGAAACTGGTTCAAGAAGAGAGCCAAAATGAAGAATTATCGACTGAGGTAGAGAAACTAAAGAATGATTTGAGAGAAGAGTCGGCAAAGTGTGCTAGAGCAAAGGACGCCTGGATGAAGGCTTCTCGACGTGCAGATCTTGCTGAAGATAATGATCAGGCAAAGAAAGCGAAGATTGAGGAGACGGACTACACTTTTCTAACAGCGATTGATAGGGCCCAGAATTGAGTTGTCTACTGTCCAGTTCAGTTCGAGGACTTACCCTGGTACATGCTGGATCATAGGATGATGTTTCGTATCATGGAAGAAAAGCACAAAGAAGCTATTCGACGTCTTAGTAGGCCGTGATAGGAATAGTATGAGTTATGTGATTATCTATTGTAGTTAATAATGTAAATTCCACTATGGTTATAAACAATGGAATATGATGATTTAAATCCTGAAGATTCTTTATCTCGTGATAGTTGATGTAAATAGCAGTAATGCTATCTTGTTTATGTTTAAAACTTTTGAATTAATAAAATATCAGAGTTTGTTTGAGATGTTATGTGTTAAGTGATAATCTTAAAATGTTTAAGCTAAGTCTTAAATATTTAAGAAATTGAGTAATGATCTAATAAACGTATATCTTAAACATAAAAATGCCGCCAAGAAGACGCCAAACCCATCAACAAGCTCAAGAAGGATCAACTAATAACAACAACGCCGATGCCGATGCCAATGCTAATCCTGTACAGCAATTGGTTAACCTCTTAACGGGAACAATTGCAAATCAGCCGCAAGCTCCACAAGTCACGTAATTTAAGGACTTCAAGGCAGTAGGACCGCTATAGTTTAGGGGATCCATGAACCCAACCAAAGCTCAGATTTGGGTAATGGAGATGGAGAAGGTGTTTGATGTTGCAAGGGTCAACGACGACCAGAAGACTGCCTTCGCAACATTTATGCTGAAGTCAGAGGCCAGCTACTGGTGGCAGGCGAACAAGGTTCGAGGAGGACAGGGTGTGATCATATGGGATAGGTTCAAGGAGATGTTCTTTGAGATGTACTTCCCAACGAGCTCTCATAACAAGATGGAGGTTCAATTTCTGGAGTTAAAGCAGGGTAACATGTATATACCAGAGTACGCCATGAAGTTCAACGAGTTGGCAAGGTTTGCAACTTAACAGGTGAATACGGATGAGAGGAAGGCTAGAAGATTTGAACAAGGGCTGAAGCCATGGTTGTACAGCAAGGTGTCAATGTTTCAATTAAACACTTTTGCAGTTATTTTGGAGAAGGCCATCAACGCAGAAGGTGGAAGCGATGCTCTGACCAAGTATAATCGGAAACAGAAGAAGAAGAAGAAGAAGAAGAAGAGTGAAGGTGAAAACAGCAAGTCTAATGGCAACAAAGGTGGAGGTGGTAATAATCAAAAGAGGAAGTGGAATGATAATATATCTACTGGAAGTCAGCAAGGAAGTCAGAAAAAGAAGGTGGAGGCTTGTCCTACCTGCGGGAAGAATCACCTGTGGGTATGCATAAAAGGGAAGAGGGTTTGCTATAAATGTGGTCAGGAAGGCTACATAGTGCCAAATTGCCCTAATCCTAAGAAGGGCGCTTGCTTCACTTGTGGGTCGAGGGATCATCTGGCTAGAGATTGTCCCAAGAAGGCAACAGGAGGAGCAGGAGCAGATGGAAGTAGAGGAATCAGTGGTGGTAGCACTTTAACTATCACTGGATCCACGCCAACAAACCGACCTACCGCCAGAACTTTCAACATGACCGTGAAGGATGTTGTTCAGTCATGTGATGTGGTGTCAGGTATCATTATGATTAATAATATAAATGATTACGTGTTATTTGATTCGGGTGCTACTTGCTCGTTTATATCCGATGACTTTACTAAGAATTTAGATTTGCCTAAGGAGGAATTAGATTACCCTGTGAACATAAAAATTGCGAATAGGGAAGTGATTCCTATTAGGTTTATACACAAGAATTGTATGGTGGACATTAAGGGAAATGTGATGATCGTAGATCTAATCCCGATTAAACTTGGGGAATTCGATGTTATTTTGGGGATGGATTGGCTATTCAATTATGGGGCGATAACTGATTATCAAAAGAAGTGTATTAACCTTATGACCCCATCAAAGGTTGTATTTTATAGCAGCAAGTCGCCAAGACAAGCGAGTTGTCTGACGATGATGCAGGACAGGAAGTTATTGAGACAAGGTTGTGTAGGGTATTTAGCCTACATAGTTGATAGCCGAAAGGAGAGTCCAAAACCAGAGGAGATACCTATCGTTAGAGACTTTGTAGACGTATTTCCAGATAACTTGCCAAGACTTCCGCCAGATAGGGAAGTAGAATTCGTGATCGATTTGGAGCCAGGAACTGCCCCAATATCGAAGGCCCCGTACCGTATGGCTCTGGTATAGATGAAGGAATTATTGGTGCAGTTGCAAGAACTATTGGATAAGAAGTATATTCAGCCGAGCGTATCACCATGGGGAGCGCCGGTGTTGTTCGTTAAGAAGAAGAACGAATCTATCTGGCTTTGCATTTACTACAGGGAGTTAAACAAGGTCACGATAAAGAATAAGTATCTGTTGCTAAGGATCGATGACTTGTTTGACTAGCTGAAGGGAGCTAGGTATTTCTTAAAGATAGATTTGAGAAAGTAGGTATCATCAGTTGAAGGTGAGGAAGGAAGATATTCTGAAGACAGCGTTTAGTACTCGTTATGGTCACTACGAGTTTCTGGTGATGTCATTTGGTCTAACGAATGCTCTTGCAGCATTTATAGGTCTAATGAATATGGTTTTTAAACCATTTTTGGATAAATTCTTGGTGGTGTTTATCGACGATATTCTGGTGTATTCTAAAACCAAGTAAGAGTATGTGGAACATTTGAAGATGACATTGGAGGCGTTAAGGAGAGAGAAGTTGTACGCCATGTTTTCAAAATGTGAATTCTGGATAGAGCCGGTGCAATTTCTTGGACATGTGAATGATAAGAACAAAATTTCGATAGATCCCTCAAAGGTTGAAGCGGTACTAAACTGGGATCAACCAAAGGCATCGTCAAAAGTAAGGAGTTTTCTAGGATTGGCAGGTTATTACAAAAGGTTCATTCAGGACTTTTCCAAAATTGCGACTCTGCTGACGAATTTGACTAGGAAATCGTTGAAGTTCGTCTGGATGGAGAAATGTAAGGAAAGTTTCCAAAAGATAAAGAAGAGGTTGAATATGACACCTGTGTTATCTCTTCCGGATAGCATAGAAAATTTTGTGGTGTATAGTGATACATCGCATAAAGAACTAGGTTATGTGCTTATGCAAAACGAAAAGGTCTTCGCGTATGCATCACGAAAACTGAAAGATTATGAGAAGGGGTATCCGACCCATGATTTGGAGTTGTCCGCGATAGTGTTCGCTCTGAAGATCTGAAGACACTATCTCTATGGGGAGAAGGGTGAAATATATACAGACCATAAGAGTCTGAAATATATTTTCACACAAAAGGATTTGAATATGCATCAGAGGAGGTGGTTGTAATTGATAAAAGACTATGACTGCGAGATTTTATACCATCCGGGTAAAGCTAATGTGGTTGTCGATGCCTTAAGCAAAAAGGGTCGCGAGAAATTGATGTTGTTGACCGCTCAGGAAGAGCTAATTTTAGCGATGGCAAAAATGGAGTTGGAGGTGAAATATCCTAAGGAGTCTGACGAAAAATTATTTAAAATGGGAACCGGCCCAACTTTGGTGGATAAGGTTAAGGATGAACAACTTAAGGATGAGGAATGTTATAAAATCAGGAAAAGAATATCTGAAGGTGATGAAGTGAAATTCAAAGTTGATAACGAAGGGTTATTGAGATTCGAGGGAAGAATTTGGGTTCCGTCATTACCAGAGATTAAAGAGGAAATTTTAAGCTAGGCTAATAGTTCAAGGTATTTAATTCACCCGGTGAGTACGAAGATATACCAGGATCTCCGACAACATTTCTGGTGGTCGAATATGAAAAGGGACATTGTTGATTGCGTAGCCAAATATTTGACATGTTAGAAGGTTAAAACAGAACATCAAAGGCCGAGTAGGTTGTTACAACCATTAAAAATATCGGTATGGAAATGGGAACATATTATAATGGATTTCATATTAGGTATTTCGACGACTCAGAGAGGTTTTGATGCAGTTTGGGTTATCGTAGATGTGACAAAATCAACGATTTCTTACCAATCAAGATCAGATTCAACTTGGATCGATTTGGCGAAGTTGTATGTGAAGGAGATTGTTTCAAAGCACGGAGGACCAGTGTCTATTATTTCTGAGCGAGATCCGCGTTTCACATCGAACTTCTGGAAGCGACTACAGGAATGCATGGGAACGCAGCTACGAATGAGTACAACATATCATCCTCAGACCGACGGACAGAGTGAAAGGATGATTCAGACATTGGAGGATATGTTAAGAGCTTGTATCATGGATTTCAAAGGGAATTGAGATGATCATCTAAAGTTGGTGGAATTTGCTTACAATAACATCTACCACGTAAGTATTGGCATGCTGCCTTACGAAGCGTTGTACGGCAGAAAGTGTAGAACTCCATTATGCTGGGATGAAGTTGGCGAACATCATTTGCTAGGAATAGAATTGGTACAACTGACCGTCGAGATCCTCATGGTGATCAAGACAAGATTGATAGCTGCTCAAGATAGGCAGAAGAAATACGTCGATCCACACCGCAAGAATCGAGAATTTGAATCTGGTAACTTTGTTTCTTGAAAGTGTCTCCCTGAAAGGGAAAGATCCGATTGGGAAAGAATAGGGAAATTGACCATGAGGTTCATTGGACCCTTTGAAGTGTTGCGAAGATTTGGTGAAGTTGCGTATGAGGTAGCCTTACCTCCGGCATTAGAGCATATCCATAATGTTTTTCATGTTTCCATGTTACGATCATATAAACCCGATTACAAACATGTTATAGAATATGAACCCCTACAATTTGAGAAAGATTTATCATACGAAGAAGTTCCTGTTCAGATAGTCGACAGGAAAGAACAAGTGCTCAGAAATAAAATAATACCTTCTGTTATGGTAACTTGGAGGAACCACAACGCTGATGAAGCTACGTGGCAACTCGAAGAACAGATGATGAAAAATTACCCTCTTTTATTTGCTTAATATATGTGTAGCGATTCTGGGGACAGAATCTTTGTAAGGAGTGGGAGAATGTAACAGGACGAATTAATTGAATCGTGATTTTGAGGGCAGAATCCTTTTAAGGGGGGGAAATATGTGACGAATGAGACTTTTGTAATTTATTTTAAATATTTATTGAAGGACAGAATCCTTTTAAGGGGGAAAGATGTGACGAACGAGACTTTTGTAATTTATTTTAAATATTTATTGAATTAAATAAATATTTTATTGATTTATTTGTTGAGTTAAATAAATGTCTGATTGAATTGTGGTAGATTAATTTAATTAAATGTGCTACATTAATTAAATTAATGTGGAATACTTTTGTAATTCAAAGTGTGAATTTAATTGGGATGACTAAATTAAATGAATTGTTTAATAATTGTAATGTTATTTTAATTAATTTAATAATTAATTAAAGATTTAATGATTTATCATAATTAATAAAAAAGAATTTTAATTATGTGATGATTTGATTTAATGTGTAATATTGCCTTTAATTTAATTTAATTTAAATAATATTATTTGATTAATTAAAGTGTGACAAATAAACTATATAATAAACAAGTTAATTAAAATAAACTAAAAGGGAGTTTTTAAGTGACAAACCAAACATAGCCTTAAGAACATGTGAGCAGTTAAGGCCATGAAGCACTTAACCGCTACCCATGTTGCGCCAGTTAATTTTATACGTATAGTTATATTAGCTTATTATCAGTCTTTTTGAAAACACAATTCAGAGAATACAGAGAGAAAAAGAGAGAGTTTTGAGAAAGAAATTGAGATTGAAGAAGAAGTTTGGAGAATTAGAAGAAGAATTCCTATCATCATGCATAATCCAATCAGCAAGGGTAATCTCTTAGTCTCAAACTTTAATTTACGTTCTTGAGTTTTCTCCATGAAAGTTAATTTGAGTTCTCTTTAAATTAATTTTAATGGCTAAATTGTTAAGAACTTGATGTTAGATGTTTATTAATATGTATAATTTGTTTTTATATGATTGGTATGTGATTTAGAGTAATAAATCCATGAAATTATGTTTAAAATTAGAGTTTAGAGTTACAGAGAAGTAATATTTCAATATGGCTTATACGTACAAAAATTTATGTTTAAATTGCATATTAATCGGTGAATTGATGATTGATTATGTTTATACATGCAAAAACGAAAAGAACAAAACTTAAACGGACTAATTTGACGTTATAACAAATCTGTAATATGTGATTTCATGAAATTTGATGAAACTTTGAAAAATAGCATTAACATAGAATTTATGGGATTAAATATAGTTGTTTATATGATTTATGTTGTTAAAATCATGCTATGAATGTTGTAAAATATTTCTGTAAAATTCATAATTTATTGGTAGCATTAAACTTTGTTGTTTGAGCAAAGTTTTGGCCTATTTTGGCTCTTTTTTTGTTCTTCACGAGCTCTGTCTGCGTCCCACTATGTCGCGATGCCGCAGCGCCTGTTCTGTGAAGAAACAAAGCGCTGCAGCGCCAGGAAGTGCTTGCTGATGTGTCGCGATGCCGCAGCGCCTGTTCTGTGAAGAAACAGAGTGTTGCAGCGCCAAGCAGTGCCTGCTAACATGTCTCGGCGCCGCAGCGCCTGTCTCCAGTTCAATCTGGGGCGCTTCAGTGCCACTTGGCAGTTTTGCCCAGAAATGAGAATTTAAATGTATAAGTCCATGAAATGTAATTTAAACCTAATTTAATGAACATGGGAATGTATTAATCATATAATGAGGTGTTAAAATAGATTAACAACATGTCAATGATGTTTTTACATAATTAATCAATCAATCGAATATGAACTTAAAGTCGTTATTCCTAAAGTCCAATAATGTGTTTAAGAACTAATGTTTGTGATTTGATTAATATAATCAGACTTCGAGTTAAGTTAAGACAAAATAGATTATACTCATGATGCTAGTTATATTATAATTAATTGGTATTGTGAATGTAATCGTATGTAGGATTAATTGAGGAACGTGAACAGTAAAAGTAATCTACGCACGAGGCAAGTTTCCTTACCCTATTTTGATTACAATTACGCAAGTCTTAAATCTTATTCTTATATCGAACAAGTTTTGTACTTTTGTTATTCAAGTTCATGATTCCAAATAAGATGATTTAATTCTTTGAAGGTTATACTTCGATTATTCAATGTTAATTCACTCGTATACATTTGAGCTTAAATCTTCGATTTGAATACCATTTATATTATTGCATTGAACCTTGAATGACTAGCGAACCCGTTTTGATTCGACTAGTCCATAGTTGATGAGCGTTCTAAATTCTAGAACTACTTTTGAAGCTTATCCAAACCAAACATCCTTTGGTTCGGACTCTAATGTCAAATTGAGATGAACAACCCTTTATAATGGATTATTTTACGCGTTAGCGTTGAGATGTTGTGCACATACATGGTACTAAGGGCTGATCCCCCTAAGTACAAGAAGTAAGGTCCATATAGTCTTATGACTGTTAAAGGTTTAAGGTAAAAATACTTGATAACCTGGGATATAGTTCTTGGTCTTGTGACCTTCAAATGTACTTTTGATTCTTGTTTTCTATCTTGATTGAAAAGCCAAGCTTTCGATTATCCAGTATCCGTTGTTTACTCGCGTGTTATCATTATTATTATTGTTATACTTGTGGGAAATTTTTGCTCACTCTTGCATGATAACATTGCAGCTAAGGTTGAAAGGGTTGATGAGCCATCTACTAGTAAAGGCAAAGGCAAGGCAAACAAGTGATGAAGACTTGTTTATTATTATTTGAGAATGTTATTGTTAAGACTTATTATGTTATGTGTAAGACTTGATTGCTTATGATGTTTCCGCATTTGATGTTTTAAGGTTAGATAACTTGGGGATTGATTATTTATGATGTTGTAACCCTTTAAGGGGAGGATTTCTATTTTTAATTATGAGTTTTATTTATTATGGGTAGTTAGATGTGTTATCATTGGACAATGAACACCAAATTTTGTGGAATTGAAGAACTCGAATTTGGGGGTGTCACAACAATCCCCGAGCAGCAAACTACCCAAGGCAAGCCAGTTGACTACCCTTTGACGCCGAAAGATACCTTTCTGCTTTTTGCTTCTTTTTCCCAGAACCAAAAATGGTCAGACTCAATGTCATTGCATAGCACTCGGAAAGAGCTTTCATAAATGGTTTGCCACATCTTCCAACTATTCCCGGATTGAAAGATACGGACAATCAAAGGAACGAACTTTGAGACTACGGGACCCACGGTACCCAACAGCATGTGCAACTGTGACTAGCCGCAGGTACACCTACGACTGGTTTCGATGTCGATATGAAGGCATCAGCAACTCATTTTGAAAGACAGATCTCATTCTAAAGAGAGAAACAACATTTTAGAGAGAGAGGGGCTTGGATTTAGCTCTCAAAAATCATTAGATTCAAGTTATATCCAACATTATATAGTTAGATCATATACATATAGAGTGATATAGAGTAGTTTCAAGTCAAAGGAAGCTTATATCTTCATTCCCCAAGGTGGAAGACTGAATCTTTGTTCATTTCCTTGTAAATCTAGTTAGATCTATTAGATTTAGTTCGATATTGTACTTATATATAGTTAAAGTCCCAATCTTTATACATATATTAGTTGTTTATCTCTAAATCTATCTATTTTATCGAATATTTTGCATATATATAGTTAAAGATCGAATCTTTTTACTAGATCTAACCAGATTTAGCCCTCAATCGGTTCTAAAGCTTCGAAGCTTGAACCTTTATTCTAGATTGGCTCGGATCTAGGTTAGATCTAGTTATTTTTAATATTTTAAATTGATTTTAAACACCCCGCAAAACCCTAGATCCATATCTAGTGGGGAGGAGGTCCTAAATAATCGCGCTAGAGATTCTAACTATTGAATCACCTAATAACAGTTTTAGGATATATTTTTTATATAAATTCATTTAGGTCCCATTTGTGTCATGACGCGGTCTTTGGATACTTCAAATCTAGGGATTTGTGACAACCTAGAAAATCGGATTGTCCAAAAATTTAGTTTAAAGAATTATTAATTAATAGAATGAATTTTTATTAATTATATTATGTGTTATATGACCTAGGATGATCATAAGCCAGGAGTATTCTGGTTGTGAGCTAGAATGAAAGAATAAGAATTTTTAAGATGAAAATAAAAGATTTTCGGGAACAAAAATATTTTCGAGAAAAATACGAAATAGGCCATATTCACATGACGAACCCTAAGGGTTAAGGTTTGAATAACTTAGGCCTTTCCGAGAGTTCGGTATGTCGTAATGGCATTCTGTCGAAAGATTTGTCGGTAATATGCCATGAAAAGTTATGTTAGCCGATAAAAGTTTTTCTCAAAAAACGTGCAGAAATCAGACAAAATACAAACGATGAAAAATAATGTTATATACTTTTCATGCATTTAACTATGTTAGGGGAAAATGTGACGGAAAACGCTAATCATCAAAAAGTGTTTTTCAGTTTTTTGAAGTTTCGTAGAACACGTAAAAGTTAATCTGTAGAGGGAAGACGAAATATCCAAAAAAACTATACTACTTAGGTTATCCGGGTTGAGACCGGGGCTGACCTGTACCTCCCGAGTTGAGACCAGCGCTGATCTGTACTTCCCAGGGTTGAGACCGGGGCTGACCTGTACTTCTTAGGTTGAGACTAGGGCTGAACTGTACTTCCCAGGTTGAGACCGGGGCTGACCTGTACTTCCCGGGTTGAGATCGGGGCTGATTTGATGGCCCAAAATTAAGTCTGGGGTTGAACTGATGGCCCAGTATTGAGACCAGGGTTGATATGATGGCCCGGTATTGAGACTAGGGTTGATCTGATGACCCGGTATTGAAACCGGGGTTGATTTGATGACATTCTTGCCCTCCTACAGAGTTAGTAATAGGGAAAGAAAATTTTGAGTGTCTACAGATGCCCCTCTTTATCATATTCATGCAATGCAGTGGAATGAACAGGATAAAGATTGCTAGACACTAGAAATGCCACCATTGTAAGATATGTTATGTAGGTTGGATACCTTTGAGGGGTTAGGGTTATCACTGATTGATTACGTTAGCTTCTACTGGGGATAACATTATTCATGATAACCCTTATGGCAGCATTGTCAGCCGGTTGCTAGTAGGACATCCACAGATAAGTTATCAGAGTTAGGCTGCTATCTCGTTTTATTGAGGAGCTCACTAATAGGCTACCGCAAACTATTTTTGTCACTTTCTGCTGGGGATGACATCATCTATGATAGCCTAGGTGCCTCTGATGAGGACAACATTGTTGCCATCGAGTTATTCCAATGAGTGCTTCCTGATGCCTATCTGGACAATAATCTACACCGGTAGTTCGCCACAATAAGTTGAATCACCACTTCAACCCAGTGCTCCCTCTGAGGATGTGTATAACAGCTTCCATCATCGGGGATGGATTATTATATTGCTTCTGTCACCGTATCCCCTCTGATGCTTCTTTAGGGTTGAGCCAACGGTCGAACTATCTCGGTCTGTACCCGACACTTTGCTGGGGTTGAGTCTACGGCTAAACTGTCATCGGTCAGTACCCGACGCTTCGCTGGGGTTGTACCAATGCCTGAACTATCATCGGTCAGTACCCAACGCTTCGCTGGGGTTGTGCCAACGGCCGAACTATCATCGGTCAGTACCCGATGCTTCGCTGGGGTTGTGCCAACGACTAAACTGTCATCGGTCATTACCCGATGCTTAATTGGGGTTGTGCCAACGGCTAAACTGTCATCGGTCTGTACCTGACGCTTTGCTGAGGTTGTGCTAATGGCTGAACTGTCATCGGTTAGTACCCGACGCTTCGCTGGGGTTGTTCTAATAACTGAACTGTCATTGGTCAGTACCCGATGCTTCGCTGGGGTTGTACCAATGACTGATCTGTCATCGATCAGTACCCAACGCTTCGCTGGGGTTGTGGCCAACGGTTGAACTGTCTCGGTCTATACCTGACGCTTTGCTGGGGTTGTGCCAACGGCTGAACTGTCATCGGTCAGTACCCGACACTTCGTTGGGATTTTGCCAATGGCTGAACTATCATCAGTCAGTACCCGATGCTTCGCTAGGGTTGTGCCAACGGCTGAACTATCATCGGTCAGTACTCGATGTTTTGCTGGGGTTGTGCTAACGGCTAAACTGTCTCGGTCTGTACCCGACGCTTCGCTGGGGTTGGGCTAACTGCTGAACTGTCATCGGTCAGTACCCGACGCTTCGCTGGGGTTATGCCAATGACTGAACTGTCAACTGTCAGTACCCGACTGCTTCGTTGGGGTTGTGCCAACGGCTGAACTGTCATCGATTAATACCCGACACTTCGCTGGGGTTGTGCCAACGGCTGAACTATCATCGGTCAGTACCCGACGCTTCGCTGAGGTTGTGCCAACGACTGAACTGTCATCGTCAGTACCCGATGCTTCGCTGGGGTTATGCCAATGGCTAAACTATCATCGGTCAGTACCCGATGCTTCGCTGGGTTGTGCCAACGGTTGAACTATCTCGGTCAATACCCGACGCTTAGCTGGGGTTGTGCCAACGGCTGAACTGTTATCGGTCAGTACCCGATTCTTCGAAAGTGGCAGTTTTGTGCAGTTTTTCAAAATTCTTCATCATTGGTCCCTGGACAATACTTCAGGATTAATACCAAGGGTTTTCAGGAAGCTTCCCTTTCTGTAAGGATTCCGCTACTTAAACACAGGATTTCAGGACAAACCGCTCAATCGCGTAGCGATTTTTTCTCAAATTTGACTTTTCGGCTCATAGGAACTTCGTTTTAACTCAAATTGAATTGAGCTCGAGGAAGCGAGACCCACCTTGGGGAGCCACAGGTAGAGGTGCGGCTGTCGTAGATGGGCCCGCTTCTACCTGTGGCTTTATATTAGGCAGCGGGAGTTCGTAATTTTCAAGTTTTATTTTGAGTTTCAAACAGAATTCGATTTTCTTTTTCAGATCTATGGAGTTCGGGCAATTTTTTTTAATTTTGTCAGTTCCTACACGTTCAGCACATCGCATGTAACATTTTATGTTCTTTTTTTGCAAGTTTTTATTGTTAAAAGCATGTAAACCACGTAGGGGGCTTTTAGACGAAATGTATGAAAAATGTATTCTTATATGACCTGTTAAAATTTTTTTGACTTCATATGTATGCGTATCTTACTATAATGCACGTTTTAATGTAAGAAAATTTAGATTCTGAGACGGTCATATTTTGCTCTTTTTGATCAATTTACTCATCCTTTCTGAGGCCTAGTCAGCCTGGATTTTCAACTAAAAATGCCCATAGTAATTTGGATACCATGTGAAGTTTACTATTAATTTAATTTCATAAATATGAACTGTTCTTATTTTTGGGAAGGTGTGCTACTGAATGGCCACCTAGACATGCCTATGTGCATGCGGACAGTCCATTTTACAAAGGAGACTAGTGAAAAAAAATTCAAAAGCCCGAGAATTTAATAAACATGCAGTTTTGACTCTACTAGGGATTTTTGACTGACCCATGCATGTTTTTAGGATTTAGCTTTTGAAAAACATGCAGCTTTAACTTTATTGGGTATTTTTGACTGACCCATGCATGTTTCAGGATTTAGAAATGCATAAATTACTGATTTAAACTAATGAGCCACATATTTTAGGCTTACCACACCCTTTCTGAGGTGATTTAGAGACTTTGTCCAGGTGATGGACTGAGATAGACCAGGCAGTGCTAGCAGGGTAGTTTCAGGCGTTAAACGGAGGTGAGCTTCTGATGTTCCTCAGCCACGTCCAGCTCGACCACCTCGCAGATTATCAAAGTTGGTGATTCGTCCAGCCCAGGACGAGCAGCCGATAGATATTGATGATGAGCAAGCTCCTTTTGCTGCTCTTGCTCCGGCTTAAACACCACGTGCGAAGCTTTCGGACATTGTTGTGCCGACCCAAGAGTTGCTGGGAGACTTAAGTCATCATCCATCGAGGTTTCTCCACGCTAACAAGGTGACTTGAAGTTTTTTTCTCTCTAGATACTCTTTCTTTCTTTTTCCATTCTCGGGGCACAGGTTTTTGACATGGATTGGTTTTTTATGCAGGTTCCCGGCTTTACGCATCCTCGAGAGAACTGGTTCAACGTGCACTCTATGTACCAGACTTTGCACCAGGACTACAGGGATATCATTGATGGCTGGGAGTTTCAGACCTTCGTCTCTATTCTTCCCCGTCGTTTCCCCTGGGGGTATATGACGGCTTTGTCTGAGCGCTGATTCCACCAGACTCAGTCCCTTTATTTGTTGGACTGTGAGGTGATGATGACCCCTATGGACTGGAGGTTCATCACCGACATCGAGTTCGAGGGTGAGCCAGTGCCTGTCGTGGCTGACATCACACCTACTATCGTTCGATCCCTACTGAGAGTTCCTACGACAGTGATTAAGGGTCGGACGGTCTGATCTGGTCCCTTAAGTATAGATGCCCAGAGTGGGACTTTACTTGAGCCTCTGCCTGATGATCAGAGGGTTAGGGATCGCATCTTGAGGCGATTATTTCTGGTGATCATCAAGGATTATTTTTTAGCGAACAACTCATCGACTGTGTCCTTCGCCCTGGATAGCACTACCCGGTATGTAGAGAGCCTCAGTGACTTTGATTGGGGTTCCTACACCTTTGCCTATTTTCTCCGGGGCATGCGCATGCTTTAAGGGGGTTTGACGGAGGCTTGGTTAGGGTTCTCCCTGTTTCTGCTGGTGAGTACATCTTTCTTGTACCTTTTTAATTTTTGCATTTATATTTGTCAGTCTTGGTCACTGAGGACTTTTGATATTTACATGGCCAGTTCTGAGCATATGAGAGGCTTCCTTACCTACGGCCCGCCACTACTTTAGGTCTGGAGACTTATCCCCGGGGACGGCATTGGAATCACTCCACTCTAAAGGAGGTCCCTGCTGCTGAGGGCTTTACCCATTCCCGCTTGCAGTTAGAGCTTTTGATAGCCGGAGCAATCACATAGATCCCATACACCTCTGAGTTTTTGGCTGTTGGATTTGAGGGAGGCTTCCCCACTGGTCGGGAGTTTGCATTGTCGACCCGCAGAGTCTCATTTTTGACAGAGTGAGGCTGGGAGCTCTATTTAGGAGAGCGTGCGATCAGAAGCATTACAGGGCAGATCCGCATTCCCATTGTTCCTCCTGCTTGGCATTATTGGCCATTGATCTTTCCACTAATAGATATCCATGTGGAGGGCATAGATGGCTTTACCCTATCAGAGAGCCCTTATAGCCAAGAGGCATTTAGCAGCTGGTGGAGACCTCGCACGATTAGAGCTCAAACTCAGGCTACCCAATTTATGGCAGACATGGTGCATGGGTCTGTGATGATGATAGACTGGATAGCTTACCTCAAGGAGCCAACTCATTTGGACCAGATCACAGGATTGACCCAGCATAAGGAGAGAGCTCACCTATTTATCAGGCATCTTGGCAGAGATTCGTCAGAGGCATCTTCTTTTGACCCTTCTAGCTCAGGATCGGGCACCTCTTTAGGTCCATTTTCCAGCAGTTTTGCAGGGGATGATCCTCTTTTGTACAGCCCAGATAGGCATGATGACCGCAACTTTGTGTCCACGGAGGAGATGGAGCAGGTTAACCACCTGAGCGTAAATGTTTTGGATCTTTTTGGATAGCTATTGTAGTTATATCTTTTGGTCGGCCACTATTTTGGCTATTGGGCGGCTGTGCCCCATTTTGATAGACCACTGTTAGTAGCTGGGTGGTGGTGCCCCATATTCCTATACTTTTTATTTTGCTTTGTATTATCAGACAGGGATGATGCTTGTAGTTGATAGTTTGTTATAGATATGCATGATATTTCCTATCTATCACATCATATTTTATATTTATCATCATGCATGTATTATGTCATGTGTATGCATTTAGACAGATGAGTTCAGATTTAACCCCTGGATGGTCTTGTGATACGGTGATACAGATGACATCGTCTACCGTTAGCCGTATCGAGCACCTACCACCGTTTGAGGTGGCATCGTCTTTGAGATCGTGGTACGAGAGCCTGCCCTTCTCAGCCAGAGGGACAATGGATCATGTGATGGGGAATTCATTGGCCCTTGTAGACTTTTAGGTGCTATACGGGTTTATGGATGGCATCTTATCCTATTAGATACCCGTTAGATAGGTCTTTCGCTTTGGGCATCATGAGTTGACTCCGACCCTTGAGGAGTACCAGCGGTTTACTGGCTTAGCTTTAGAGGTGCCCTGCGCTCGCACGGCGATCAGTGATATGAGGAGACCATTTATACAGATGTCAGGTCTTTGCCAGAGCGTAGTTATGGATGAGATCATCTCTAGACGTGTGATCTCCATTGACTTTTTGATCGATCGCTTTGGTGAGCTTAACAGTTATGATCGACATGCTGGAGATTTTATTGTAACGGCAGAGAAGTGGCATTTGGCCAGGATAGACGTTTTGCTGATGTGCATCGTATCCTATGTTTATATACCGCTATGTTTTGACCATATAGATGTGGGATTAATAGTTGTGGTTCGGGCCCTTAGGCAGGGTAGCACCATTATTCTGATGATATTGGCCGAGACGCTGAGGTCAGCCACCCACTGCATTACCCACCAGGAGGGGTTTTTCAGAGGCAGTTCGGTCTTGTTGTATATATGGCTTATGTCCCATATTCAACCGATTGGATTTTTCAGACATCAGGGGTATTATTTCTCCCATGATATAGCTATATCCTACTCATTTCAGCCCTCAGAGTGTATCGATGTAGAGACATGGTCAACATTTCTGTCTGATATCGTGCATCCATTCTCGATTCTACCATGCGCAGGGCTAGTCTCCTCATATAGTTTCATCACCCATGCATCCGGCATGGACTATTTGCCCCTAGCGGGATTGAGGGGAGTGACTACTTACCATCCTCTAGCTGTTATGGGCCAGTTTGATCAGTTTCAGAGCCTGCATCAGTTTGAGGGGGCTATTGATCAGAGGATGTCAGCTTCGTCTATGTCATCTATTAATTTGATCAGAGTGTATGAGTGTTGGACTCATATGGAGAGGGCTGATTTCTCTAGTAGCCATCCAGATCGTTCTCTGAAGTACTCAGCCTGGTTGGAGGCAGATATTGCATCAGTTATATTCATCTAGTCAGCTCCTATAGTGGATTCAGACGGGGAGGAGCCTATGGAGGATCCTGAGTCTTCTACTAAGGATGAGCTTTTTATGGGTTTGACAGCAACACTAGTTAGTGACCCGCCGATCATTCCTGCCGGGACAGATCCAGCTTTGGCAGACTCACTAGCTAGGATGACCTTTGAGAGGGATCAGGCTAGAGCGCTGATGATGACCGCCTTGTTTGGCAGAGATATAGCTTTGGTGGAGAGAGATGCGACTCGAGCCGCTCAGGATGCAGGATTGATTGAGCGAGAGGAGATCCGATCTGCCAGAGACGCCACTTTTGTTGAGATCGAGGAGACTTTGATTGCTAGGGATGCAGCTTTTGTGGAGAGGGATGAGGCCATAGCTTCCCGGAATTTGCACATTGCCGACAATACTGCTCTCCAATCTTATACTCATGGTCTGGATTCTGAGATGAGTTCATATATTGAAGACCACAGTGCCACACTGCAGATGATTATGGAGGTTTTGAGCCGTATGGAGGCTGAGGGTATTGCACTTACAGCTGCTCCTCCATCTTCGGAGAGAGATGCTATGTTGGCACTGCTGGCCCACTTATCCTTAGGTTCATAGACTAGCTTTGTTTTTCCTGCACCTACTAGATCAACCATTTTTGTCATGTACATGGCACTATGTATATATCAAACAATGTTATATATTAGAGAAATATATTTTGATTCACTTCCCTGTTTGGATATGTATTGTCATTGCTGAGTGATTACCACTTCTTTCATGATTTGCTGTTGTTGATGTATCTTGACCTTCTCCTTGATGGACTGACAGTGAGACGTCAGAGAGTATCTCAGATGGGCCTGTTGATCAGGGTAGCTTGATAGGACTTAGCCTTTATATAGTTTTGGTGTCTTAGAACTGGTTTTTATTGGTTTTTTATTTTTTCTTGAAGGTCAAACCGCACCGTAAATGGCTACCTACGTACTCCCGGGTGGAGGGAGATCAGGTCATTCGTAGTTTAGTTTTTTTTGTGTGAGAGAGGTTTGAAAAGTATTTATCTTGTGTTTTGAGTTTGGTTTGATGAATTTTAAATTTTTATTTGGTTTGACCACACCAGAAATGGCTGCCTACGTACTCCCAGGTGTAGGGAGATCAGGTCATTCGTAGTTCCGACTTCTGGTGAAAACCGAACTTGATTTGATTTGTAGGACCCGGATGCGGGCATGCATGTGCTTCAGACATGGTACCTTTTCACGATGTCTGAATTGATGAATTGGGGAAATTCGCTCCTGTCCATCTTTTGTAATCTGATAGCTCCTCCTGTCAACACCTCCTTGACAATGAAAGGGCCTTCCCAATTGGGGGCGAACTTTCCTTTAGCTTCCTCTTGATTGGCCAAAACTTTCTTCAACACCAAGTTATTTTCTTTGAATTGCCGTATTCGGGCCTTCTTGTTGTAGGATCGAGCAATCCTTTACTGATATAACTGTCCGGGGAAAATGGTTGTAGCCCTCTTTTCATCTATCAGGGACAGTTGGTGGTACCGGTCTTGCAGCCACTGATCTTCATCCATCTGAGCGTCGATTAACACTCGCAAGGACTCCATCTCTACTTCTATGGGAAGGACTGCTTCCATGCCATAGACCAATGAATAGGGGGTAGCCTCAGTAGAGGTGCGCATTGATGTCCTGTATGCTAACAGGGTTAGAGGCAGCAGGTCAGGCCATTCTTTGTGATTGGCAAACATTTTTTGCATAATATTCTTGATGTTTTTATTGGCCGCTTCAACAGCACTATTCATCTCGGGCCGATAGATGACGAAGTTAAGATGCTTGATTTAGAACTTGCTATATAGCTCTTTCATCATTTGATTGTTTAGGTTCTTGGCGTTGTCTGATATGATCACCTCTGGTTGTCCATATCGACAAACGACATTGTTTCTGATGAAACCAATGATTATCTCTTTGGTGACTTTAGGAAATAAGGCAGCTTTAACCCATTTGGTGAAATAATCGATCATGGTGAAGGTGAACCGATGACCATTGCTGGCTTTTGGTTCTAATGGACCGATCACATCCATTCCCCACATGGAGAAGGGTCATGGTGAACTCTTATTGTGTAGCTCATTTGGAGGAGCATGTATGGCCTTTCTATGTACTTGGCATTAAAAGCATCTCCTGACATGATCATCACAGTCAGCTTTGAGCGAGATCCAGTAATGTCATGTTCTTAATATCTTCTTGGCCAGCAGACGATCGCTCATGTATGGACCACAGACTCCACTGTAGATTTCATCCATCAATCTCTGGGCTTGCACTTTATCAAGGCATCTTAACAGGCCTATTCCAGCATCTCTTTTATAGAGTGTGTCCCCGCTCAGATATAACTACATAGCCATTTTGTGAATCCGCTTTTGTTCGGATTGGCTTCCCTAGTGGGTGTAGATCCATCTCGGAGATATTCCTTGATGTTTTGATACTAAGGCTGATTGACAAGAGATATTTCATCTGATATGTCTCCAATATAATTCCCGTATGTCGGGGCTTTCTAAGTTGTGAATTTGATGCAGGTAATTCCACTCCTATCGGATATACAGATTAATGAAGCCAATGTCGCCAATGTATCAGCGAAGTCATTCCTACCCCGAGGAATATGGCTGAAGGTTATGTCTTCAAACTCTAAGGATATTTTGATGACCTGCCAATGATATGGCAGCAAATGCAATTCTTTTGTGTGATATGCACCAGTGGTTTATCTGATGACCAACTCATAGTCTCCAAAAACCAGTAAATGTTTGATACCCATGGATTGGGCTATTTTCAACCCCATTATGCAGCCTTCATACTCGATTGTGTTGTTGGTGTTGCCAAATTAAAGTTTGGTAGCCACAGGATATTATTCTCCTCTACCAGAGATAAGGACTGCCCCAGCTCTAGCACCTTCCATGTTTACTGCTCCATCGAAATACATTTTCCATGGTTGGACTGTATTCTCTTGCTGGAGTTATTGAATTTCCATGATCCCATCATCTGAGAAATAGGTCTCCAGGGGCTCGAACCCTTCTGCAGGTGCTTCAGCTAATTGATCTGCAATGCATTGACCCTTGATTAACTTCTGAGTCACGTAGACAATGTCGAACTGTTGTAGGATCAACTGCCATTTTGACAGTCGACACTTCAACATTAGCTTGTTGAATACATACATCAGGGGATCCATGCGGGATATGAGGTAGGTCGTGTGCCCATGCAAATAGTGTTGCAACCTCATGGCGGCCTATGCTAACGCACAGCATATCTTCTCGATCAGGGTGTACTTCTGTTCACCACTGCTGAATCTTTTATTGATGTAGTAGATGGCTCTCTCCTTGCTACTATCATCCTTCTGTCCTAGAATGCATCCCATTGCATTGGCATTGACGTAAAGTTACATGAACAAGGGAACTCCATCCCTCGGTGGTACCAAAGCAGGTGCTTCAACCAGCTGTTTCTTGATGGCAAGGAAGGCTTGTTTACAATCCTCTTTCCATTTGATGGAGGAATTCTTCCTTAGTAGCTTGAATATGGGTTCACAGGTTGCTATAAGCTGGGAAATGAATCGGCTTATGAAGTTGATTCTCCCTAGAAACCCACGTATCTCCTTCTTTGTTCGAGGTACTGGCATCTCAGTGATGGCTTTGATCTTGGCAGGGTCTAACTCGATGCCTCGATTACTCACTAGGAATCCTAACAGCTTGCCTGCTTTGACTCCAAAAGCACATTTGGCGGGATTTAGCTTGAGGTTGTACTTACGCAACCTGTGGAATAGCTTCCTGAGATGGTCATTGTGATCATCCTCCCTCTGAGATTTGATGATGTTGTCATCCATATAAACCTCTATCTCTTTGTGCATTATGTCATGAAATAGGTCCATCATGGCTCGCTGATATGTGGCTCCGGCATTGATGAGGCCGAAGGGTAGTCGCCTATAGCAGAAGGTTCCCCAGGGAGTGATGAAAGTTGTTTTCTCCCGGTCTTCTTCAGAAACCATGATTTGATGATAACCAGCAAAGCAATCTACGAAGGAATACATGTCGTACTGCGCCGTTTGATACCCATGATTTGGCACGGGGGCTATGTTTGACATCCACTCTGGGTATGTTGTTACCATGATGATACCGACTTTGAATTGTTTAACGACTTCTTCTTTGACTTTCAGAATCCATTCAGGTTTCAATCGCCTGAGCTTCTGCATGAATGGCTTGAATCCATCTTTGATGGGCATTCAATAAATGACATTATCAGTAGACAAGCCGATCATGTCTTCATGTGACCATACAAACACATCCTGGAATTGTGTTAGGAGTTCGATCAGGTCGGCTTTTTGACCTGGTGTAAGGTCTAAGCCTATTTGGATTTCTTTGATATTTTTGGAGGTTCCTATGTTGATGGTGGTGGTTTGGTCAAGGTTTGGTTTGGGTTTGTCTTTGGCCCATTCTTTGATCTCCTCGGGAACCTCATAGTCATCTTCCTCCTCTTGATCAATATCCATCAAGTCAAAGTTCAGTTCTACATCAAAGTTGTAGTCACTTTGACAGGTTGGCATCTCATCAGCAGAGACAAACACGTCCAATGCTTGAGTCCTAAAAAAAAAATGCTTTCATTTTAATATATACAACTGCTTAAAAATAGAGAGCATTTGGCAAAGCATGACAAAAGTTACTGCTATAGTTGTGCAATCAAAAGTAAGCAGTAAATGAAAGTATGTTTAAAGGGCAAACGGACTCTCTGCCCCTTTACCCTTTTTGACTGAGGCAAGGGACACTGCTCCAGTTATCCAGGGTTAGATCCTCATGAATATGGAGGATTAAGGAACTGTGCTCGTCTGTCTCATCTCGGATAACGACTGAGACATCCTTTACAATAGAGCCAGGGTTTTTCTTTGAACTGCCCCCTTTTCCCTTCTTGATGCGAGGAATTTGAATTTGATTCTTATCGTCGCTGTCTGGAATCTCATCATTCATACCCTCGCAGTTTATGATAACCCGCATGTTAGCAAATGGGTCTCGTCCTTCGTACAGGATCTTTTCTTTTCCCTTTTTGCTATCCACCTCGGATCTGGGAGTTGTTCTCTTATTTGTTGGTATAATGGGAGGAAATAACATGGTTGATACCACAGCTGGGATTTTCCTCATGGGTTTTTCCCATCAGACACCCGTAAGGTTTGGCAGCAAAATTGTGGAAGCATGAGCCTTAGGATGCTTGTGTGGGTTCCTATGAATTGATTCGGATGAATATCTCAATTCGACTCTCCCAGTCTGACTTGGGATTTGTATTGGACTCTTGATACCTTACTAATTCTTCCTTAACCCTTTTCCAAGTTGGAAACCCAAAGATACCATTTCCTGGCCCACTGTCATTACTTCAGGGGATACTTTAGGCTTCAAGGCTGGTGCTCCGATAGGTAGATACTGAGTATCACTCACTTCCAGAGCTTGAAAACTTGCAGGTTCAATCCCCTCATCAAGGCTGATCACCGGCATGTCCCCCTGTATGCAGACAGGGTATTCACGTTCGGATTAACCGTGATGAGGTTGCCATTGATAATGTATTTGAGTTGTTGATGTAGGGTGGAAGGCACTGCCCCTGCCATGTGGATCCATGGCCTGCCCAGCAACAAGTTGTATCCAGTGGCAATGTTGAGCACCTAAAAGGACACATAGAAAGTGTGCGGACCAATCTCGAAATGAAGCTCTATTTCCCCCATAGCTTGTCGGCAAGATCCATCGAAAGCCCGGATGACCACATGATTGGTTTTGATCCAGTTCGGGTTGATCTTCATTCTCTCCAAGGTATCGTAGGGACAGATGTTGAGGGATGATCCTCCATCTACAAGCACACCTCCGATCACATACCCAGATAACATTACAGCTATATACAGGGACTTACGATGGCCCGTCCTTTTTGTAGGGATATCATCGTCAGTGAAAGATATCACATTGCTGTTGAAAATGTGTTCTACCAAGTGACAGAATTTCTCGGCATCCACTGTCTTTGGCAGATGGGCTTCTTCCAGTACTTTCACTAGAATGTTGCAATGATCCACCGATGATAAGACCAAATCTAGGATAGACATTTGCTTAGGTGCATCCTTCAAGCTTTGCACTATTTTGATTTCATTGTGTCCCATTTTATTGAGGAACTCTTTGATTTTCTCTTCAGCCACCTTTTCTTTGGCTTTGAGGACTAGTTTGATCACCCGCTGAGGCAGGTACAATGGATTATCCTTTGGTACTATGGAAATGTTGTTTGAGGTGGAACCTTCGTCATTCCCGTAATTCCATGGGACCCTCTTCAGACTAATAATTGTATACTGAGGTCTGAAGGGCAAGATTAAAGGCTCGGGTGAGGCCAGCTTCACAGGGTTTATTGTTTATTGGACCCCTTTCCCTGGCAATACTACGGGTATGAGGGATGGCTCCTTATCACAGGAAACAACAGCCACTGTATCCTGAATCCATGCGGTGGGAATAAAGAAAGTGTCTTCATCTGGGAAGCCATAATCCCGATTCCCTCTTATCAATTCACCGCTTTCAATCATGTTTTGAATCAGGTTACGAAGTGCCCATCAATCTTCAGTGTCATGACCGAGTGCATTGGAGTGGTACTGACAGATTTGGTCAGGTTTGAATTTTCTAGATCGCGGGTTTAATGGAGGTAATAAATCTATAACCATTCCCTCGTTGATTAACATCTGGAGGATTTACTCCATTGGCTGGTTCAGGTTTGTGAAATTCCTTTGAAATAAGAACTTCCTGCCATCTCGAAAATTCTCTCCTTTGACCATTTTGTCAGCCCAGGGTTCATGCTCATGAGATCGGTAGAGATCCTTCTAGGAGATAGGACTAATCTTCGGTGTGGGAGGACGATCGGCATCAATCTGGTTGGCCCGGTTCATCATCTGTCTGATGATCTGATGTTGGTATATGATCAGTTCTGCTAACTGTTCAATTTGTTCCTTGATAGACCTTATCTCTTGCTCTATCAGGAATCGCCTTTTTGAGACTTCCCAACTGTCTGGGCTGTTGTTGCTGGATTGAGTTGATTCTCTGACATATTTGAGGTATTTGGATCCTCCTCCATTTTCTATACTTATCATGTTGACACTCTCCTCTTTGTGCTGAGGGAGGGGATTGTCTTGTACATGTGGTTGTTCTGGTTTGGTCACCACAATCCCTCCATTGTCAATCAAATCTTGGATTTTGTGCTTGAGAGACCAACAGTCTTGAGTGTCATGGCCTGGGGATCCGGAATGGTAAGCACACTTCTTGCTTGAGTTAAAATTCTGTCCACCAATGTTGGTTGGTGGAAGGAGTTGAACAATCTTCTTCTGTTCTGTCAACAGTTTTAGCACATTCTCGAGTAAATCCCCTAGAGGGGTGAAATCTTTGACGCCTAACCTCCATAATTTTTTGAAATAGAGGGTTTGACGGTTGTGCTGAAGCTTGGAAAGGGGTATAATTCCTCGTTTGAATGGGCATACTGTTTGACTCGTCTCTTTGATTCTGTCCTTGTAACACTAAGGACACTTCTTCATCTTTCTTTTTGTGTACCCTCTAGGGATTACTCCCGTAATTTTCGGACTGGATATTCTCAGCAACAACTTCGAGGGCGGTTAGATCCTTTATCTTCCCTGAGTTGAGCCATATTTCTGCCATTTCGCCGTGTTTGATCATTTCAGAGAATGGTTTTCCTATGCCTGCTAGGACCCTCTCATAATATGGAGCTTCTTGGATGTCTATGAAGGTCATGACTATCTCAGATTCAGCCATGGATGGGGTGACTTGTGCTGTGACGCCCCCAAATCCGGGTCCCTTTGAACCTCGGATCCGGTTAGCCACGATACTACTATCGTCAAACTATTACATCTTTTATTCATTACTAAAAGAATATAACTTCGCTTTATTACAAATTAGAATGTAAATTCTTTCCATATCCAAGATCTTGTATAATGACCCCAAACCTTTTATAAGTTTTAAATCTCGGTCATATACCATCCCTGTCTATACATCATATTCGATGTTACAAAAATGCGGAATAACTTAAACTTTTCTATCTCCTTAAATAAAATCTTTTATTGATTTCATAATCTTGAATCAATTACATTAGGATTCACTTTATTCGAATTACTGTATAAAATCTTGCATCTCAATTCGAAACTCTCTATGTATCACTTAGTACAACTTTACAATCTTAACATGTATAAAACATCGTAATCTACTAACGTATACATCTTTTAGAACCTAAGCATAGTTCAAGAGCATATATTTAAATAAACAGAAATCTTCTTGCAATACTAACGAACTCTAGCACGTAGCATATAACTTTTATCGTGAGTCCTTAACCTGCAAAAGTGGTTATTTGCAAGAGTGAGCTCAACAGCTCAGCAATTCTAACAGTTTTTATACATCACATAGCATATAATATCATGCTCAGTTCATACAGTCATAATCATTTAAATATACTACGCATGTTACTTCTCACATAACAGGCATAGAGATTAACTTCACAAGTATATCATCCAAGATCAACTTTCAATCTCAAACATATCTCATATACATTTCATATATATAAGTCAACATCATCATAGCATAACACAATTCAACTAACAGTTATCGAATTCATATAGCAAATAGGAACTGAAAGACTTGCCTGGTTCGTAGTTTAACAACTACGACTTAACTGCTTATAGATATCTGCACTTCATGTAAATCCTACACAGTTATATAATCATGGATTCACACTCGTCAGTTATACATATACATACTTCCTCAACGTAATAACAATTGTTACATTGTTTTTAAACTTGGTTCTTAGAACCTTCATTTCACTTTCTTATCATACTCTTATAATAGCTAGGTATGTATAGGTTTACCTTAACCATACATATTGAATAACAACATTCATAAACCCTTATCACACACTCGACTCACTAAGTGTTCGACACGTATTTAAAATTCATAGGTACATGATCTATGTTATTCTTACGTTTCTCAAACCTTAACGGAATTATACCTTCGGGTTTTATATCATCATTACATAAATCAACACTCAAGGCATTATTAAGACTCTATTTTATAATTTAGGAATAATAATGCAAACATGCTACCATGATCAGATTACAATTAAAACAGTCTGGAAAAATTACCCTGTGGCGCAGCTGCGCTGCAATTAGCCTTGGGATGGGCGCAGCTGCGCCCTTCCCTGGTCAGTCTAGAATTGGGTTTTGTTTTCTGGTTCTACTTTGGTCTTCTAGCATGCATAGGTACTAACACTTGACATGTTAAACACCCCTCAATAAACATGCTCACATACATCTAGTCTATTTACATATAGCTAGTATAATTCATCTTTAAAACTTGCTTTCAAACATGTTCGTATAGTGCATATCATGTCTAACTAGTGAGGTGCACCTACCAATCATGACTAGGGTTATAGAAGTCCTATCATGCTTTCACATAAGGTCAAAATGCAAGTAACTTAATGCTTATCCATCTTACTTTCAAACTTTCTAAGTTTTTATTTTTAAAATCCTTGTCATGCTTAAGCTAATCATGCAAGGCTACTATGTTCATCACGTATACATGTGAGGTGTCATAATAATTCATTAATATGCATGCTCACAATTATCTTCATCATATACGCATAACGAGCATCATTTATTTCTTTAAAACATGTCTAATTCATGCTTAACTAACTTTCATAGTGTCTAACAAAATGTGTGCACATACATGACATCTAAGTGATGTTAAAGGCACTAGCATGTATGCTCAATACTTAAGACTCACATTTCATGTATATCTAGACCATACGAACATGCTTGCAAAGTCAGAACATAAACGTCAATATAACATGTCAAAGTTCCTTTTAAAACTATAACTTTTATTTAGTAAACTCATACTAATAAGTCAAACATGTTCATGCTACATCACGAAACATATATACACATGTTAATCATGTTATCATGCTTGTCTAAATAATATCAACACTTTAGCACTTAGCAGATTGTAACAGAAACTAAAATATCAAGATCAGTGCCTGGCGCAGCTGCGCTAGGCTAAGCCTTGGGAGTGGCACAGCTGCGCTGTCCCGGGTTAGGGTCAGGCCACAGCAACTGGCGCAACTACGCCATTTTGAACTACAGGGGGAGCGCAGCTGCGTCGTACCCTGTGCAGTTCAAACTAGCCTCTGCTACGGTAATTTTACATTCCCAACTTCAAATTCTCTAAGAAATCCGTCTTAACTAAGCCACATTGTATTACTAACATGTTTACTAACTTATATAACAATTTGACAACAATCCTTAATCCAACTAACATGAATTCATGTATGATTAAGAATTTAGAAATTTTAAAAATGAAGAACAATGTGTAGAAGGACTACCTTTGCTAAAGCTTGGATGAATTCCTACGAATTCTCAGGTTCCTCACTACACTGATATACTCTCTCTCAATTCTTAGCTAACAGAAAATCTCAGCAAAATGAAAAGAAGAAGGAGAGATTTATTTATAGCAACTTGATTACACAGACAATGAAATTTCCCACCAAATTAAACCAATGGGGAGAAGAGATGTTCATTGGGCAAGAAAGAGTGGTTGAACTTTACTATTTGGACCACTCCCCATAATGATTGCACTCAATTGTTTTCTCTAAATTTGAGAAATGGAGATAGGCTAGCCTTGTAGCCATTCACGTGAGGAAGAAATGCCACTTATTTTGGGACAAGCTCTTAATCTCAGCAACTTGCAAGTAGTAAATGAAACAATATCATATACTATAGACTTATATACACGCATAACATACTTAGGCTTATTTCATTTTGGATAATATAAATTACATTATGTTCACTTAATAATGCTACAGCAATATAAGTCATATGTACATATACATAAACACATATGTACACCCACATAAGTATGTCCATAAAAATTTAATATATACCAACACATATAATCATGTACCCCATGTACATTGGTTTAATACAATAATATTTTAATTGGGCTATTTATAAAATAGTTGGGTATTCTCAACCCATTATTTTCCATAAAATCTGTTATCCCAAATGCACTCAATTATTATAATGATAATTAATAACAGTTATTTATTAACTCACCATTTAATAATTATAATTAAACCTCCAATTGATTTAACTCTACTATTTCTGTCATACAAGACATAATTATGTGAACGTTAGAAATTAACGGTACACAAGTTTACAATAATATTATTCTCAATATCACATCTTATAATATGCTCATGATGTAATATCATTACATTTCTTATTTACATGTTCTCTAATTATAGTCAATCTATTACCCTCATATGGACAATACCCAAGGGTCAAAGAAGAGTTGGTGGCTAACTCCACCAACTACTACTATTCATGGCACTTTCTCATCATTTCCCCCCACATGGCTCTAGCTTGAACTTCACCATGCTATAAAAATCAGCATTTGGGCATAGAATAGGGGTCATGGGATGGGGTCTATTGCACCATGTCACACAATTAATTCACACCTTGTACACAAAGCTAGCATACAAGTCTTTATACACACCTATGTAATTAAATACCTCCCTTATACATCTATATACATATATACCTATACATATATGTATACATGTGTACATTAACTTGTATTACACAGTATATAATCCATGTACATTCGACAATACTGAATATATTTTAATCGAGTAATGTCACACCACATTATTATAAACTTTATTATTTCAATTATACTTAACCATTGAAATAATTACTAACAACAATTATTTATTTATTTTAATTTAATATCCTTCATAAAGTACACATTAATGTATCACACATAACACATTGCCACATAGGTCCATTTATGTAACTCATGTGACTCATTTCACTTTATCATATAGTTTCCTATATTATATAGTTACCTTGAAGTGTCACACTTCATTTCATATAGATGTAGTTATAACATATAATTACATATCATTGCCCATAGAAATTAATTCACATAATAATACTAATTAATTCCTTTAATTATTCATTCATTAAATTATTTAATAAATGTTTATTCCATCACTTTGCCACACTAGGCATACCTCATAAGCTTAATATTAAGCTAATTCTCAAATTCTCATCTAGATTTTATTCTTTAACCTTTATTTTAATCTTTTAAAAACTTATAAAATTTTGGGTTGTCACATGTGCTGCAACCCGCCTCCAGCGTTGGGCATATTCTCTGAATGATTCAGTGCTTTGTTTCTTGATTTTGGTTATTTGGTATCTGTCTGGAGCCAGCTAAGATTAGAAGCTATATTGACTGAGGAAGTCATGGGCTAACTCTTCTCAACTGTGAATTTTGGAGTTGTCTAGACGGGTATACCAGGCTCTAGCCTCACCAGTTAAACTTTTCTGGAATAACTGCATTCGAAGTTTCTCATCCTCTGCATAGGATCCGAGTTCTCCAATGAATACTTTCAGGTGGGTATAGGGGTCTCCCAATCCATTGTATTTCTCAAAGTCAGGACTTCTAAATTTTTCAGGATAACGAGCCCCAGGGAATATGCATAGGTCTGAATAATTGACACTACCAAATGCCCCAGTTCCTTTGATAGACCGGATGGTTTCTTCCATCTGTTGTGCTTTCTTCAGAATGTCACCAACTTCCTGTTCTTTGTTAAGGATGGTGATGTCAAGGGTTTTTTTGGTTGGGTCCTAGTTTTATGGTCCAAAATTCTGAGTCTCGGCTTTTTCGGTCTCTTGACTGCCACCACTACCACCAGGTGTTCCTGGTTCTGTGTGACCTTGGGCCTGCTTCCCTTTAAGAGCTTTGCTTTGCTCTCTCAAGAACCTAGCCAATTAAGCTATCTAATTCTTCAGTCCCTCAAACTCTTCCATAGATACAGGGGTGGATTCTGGTTGAGCACTGGAAGTCATGTCCGTGGATGGACTTAGTGCCTTTTTAGACTTTGATCTAGTGACAGGACCAATTGTTCACCTACAACAAAATGTAGGTGTGTCAATTTCCTGATATAGGTAGGGATAGGATGCATGCCATGATGTGTTTTTTGTGGTTTTTAAATCTTATCTTGCAAAACAGAGGTTAGTTGTTTGGATGACAGGATAACAGGATAACATGACAAGATGTATGTGACGAACGAGAATTTTGTAAAGTTATTTGAATATTTATTTGAAATAAATAAATATTTTTGATGATTTAATTATTGAGTTAAATAATTAATTCATGAGATTGTGGTAGATTAATTTAATTATATGTGTTACATTAATTAAATTAATGTGTAGTGATTTCATAGTTCAAAGTATACATTTAATTGAGTTTATTTGATTAAATGAATTAATTAAATAAGCATAATGTTACTCTAATTAACTTAATAATTAATTAGAGAATTAATGAATAGACATAATTAATAAAGAAGACTATTAATTATGTGATAATGTGTTTATTGTGAGTTTGTCTTATTTCATTTAATTGATTTAAATAAAATTAATTGATTTAATTAAAGTGTTACAATTGACTATATAATAAACAAGTTTATTAAAATAAATGAAAAAGGAATAAGGGAACAAACAAACAAGGCCCTTGTAGAGGTTAGTTCGTTTTCACTACAACGGCTAATTATATATATACGTATACTACGCCTATATCCTAAATCATTATCAGAAGAAAAACTTAGAAGATTTTCAGAGAGAAAAAAAAAAGAGAAGAGATTGAGAGAAATAGAGAGAAGAATTTGAGAAATCATTATATTATCTTTGACTGTGAATCATCTTCATCATTTACTAAAGGGTAATCCCTTCTTTTTAATTTTCAAAATCTAAATTTCTCAAAGTCTTCATTACGTACTTTAAGTTTTCTGTAAAATTGGATTTCATAATTAAGGCATGATATGGCTATATCTATATGGGTGTGTGATTATATCGTGTTTTATATTTGGTATGAATGATTTAAAATAATCAAAATTATATAATTAGGCCTTAATTGGGTTTTTTGAAAAGTTACAGAGTTTCTCTTACATGTTCTTAAAAATTATCTGTTAAGTATTATTTTGATAATTAAATCAAGATATGATCATATATGTATTCGTATATGTTAATATCATGGGTTGTATTAAGTATACATGAATTTCACTGATCACACCATGGAATTTTGTATTAAATTGGCTTTCAAGAATGACAGAGTATTGAATGAAGTATGAATAACCCATATGGGTAGAATAAGTGCTTTAATCATATGTTTAGATTAAAATTGACCTATGAATATGATTGTATATGTTAAAACAAAGAAAATGGAATTGGAATGAGTGGATTCGGTGTAGTAACGAATTCGTAATGATAGATTTCATATTTTTCATAAAAACTTTGCAAAACTATGAAGAACAGTGAAATTAAATGTATTAAGTTGTGTAATTACATGATTAAAATGGTAGAAACATGCTAAAGGTGATGTATAATGTTCCTGTGAAGTTTATACTTCCTGGATAACATTATGAATCATTATATTGGTGTAAAGTTGGAGAAAATGGGTGAGTTTCTGTGTTCTTCGAGAACTACAGATTCTGGAAATTCGTCACCGCGCGGCCTCGCCGTTCCAAAGGGTTATTGGTGCCACGCGCCCGCGCCGTTACAAAGGGCATTTGTAGCGCAGCCGCGCCTAACATGGAATTTTCTAAAAATTTTCTAAGTGTTAAATATTGAGTAATGTGTTTTAAAACTAATAAACATGAAAACACATTAAGTATACAAAAAGTTGTTAGTACAAGTTTAATAACTTATGTTATGTGATTAATTAATAAGTTAATTAATTGACTTAAACCATTATTTGAAAAGTTAACAATGAGTTCAAAGGACACTGCTGTGA